>OY735236.1:26423929-26639353 GCA_963457665.1 Thysanoteuthis rhombus | reverse complement strand
ATACCATTACGTCATGGTGGAGTGTCCTATATGTAATCGGTTACATATTCATTTCACCGTCCTATTTACATTTACTAAGATACTGAAGGGAGGGGGAGGGGCGAGTAAAACGCTGATGGTTTTTGTCTTTTTCGTTTAACAACAATGCGTATAACCCTCACATCTTGTACGTATTTTGTTGACGCACCAGGGGTTGTTCCAGCATATTGAGAAGGGCGAAGTTCAAACGGAAAAAATGGATTTTGCAAATAAACGCGTGGAAAGGGAAACTTTCAAAAAGTAATACCTGATCTGGTATCTTTTACTTACAGCTGAGTTGTAGCTTTTATCGCTAGAATTGACAAAACAGAGAAGTTTTTAAAAAAAGTAATCTTTGGACTACATCAAAAAGGCCGAGAGAGGGATTCTGATGACCGGGTATCCATACTTTCCGCCCAGGCATGCGTCAAGGAGAGACTCCAGTGTCGTCCCATCGTCGGAAGCGACAGAACAGAGGCCATTTAGAGAACTGGTATAAAATATATATGCGTACTTATAACAGATAGTAAGTTATTTTTTATCGATAAAAACTTACCAGAGGATAGCTAATAACAAATGTCTCCATTAGTGGGCATTGAGCATAAATAAAAACGAACTGTAATCGTTCTTTTGTGTTGGAATACGCCATTGAGCTGAAAATTGGTTTTTAATTTCCCATTTGTGCTGGAGACTATGCTCACGTTAATTCGTCTCTCCGTTTTTATTCCCCTTTTGATTGAGCAATTTATTGTAACCCACTTCTGATTTGCTAGGCCCATCGAAGCTTCACCGGAGCCCCGTTTTGGAAGCACGTTGCTAACTATCCGTTGTCTCGCTCCTCACGGCGCTCAACGAGATGTTGGACTTTATCGACTGTGGAATCAGAGTTTTCCGTCTCTTAGACTCATTGCCAACCAAGACTAAAGGGCCGATGAAAGTTTGATTTTGTCCCTAGGCGGGGCGGGACAAATGGATAAAGACCTTTTCCTAGAGCATGAGAGCGAAATGCCAACAGTTACAGTACAGGTTTGAACTCGGTTCGCCGATTCCATTTTCTATACTGTTAATCGTTAGGCTACCATCACTTCTATTAAAATACTTAGATAACTGAATAATGATGCTATGAATTTATATAAATGGAAAAGACTGATGACAATCTGCTGGGAACTTTTGGTTTAATAGTAAATTCACTGCCTATCATAATTTGTAGTTCATGATCGAGGTAATATCTAGGGAAGGAAAGGCGAACATTATCCTCTATGGGAAGAAGTTCGGATTATAGACTAGGAATTAAGTTGGAAACTGAGAAAATATAGGAGGCTGTCTGTATCTACCTGTCGATTAAGAGTGTTAGTCAGGCGAATGTGGCTTCTGCTAGTCAACATGGACAATGTAAGGAAATCTGGCCCTAACAAGGAAAGAATCCAGCGTTATAGCGTTGCTATCATTGGAAAAATTCTGTTTACCACCCTCGCATTCAGAGTGTGGACCAGAGGAGGGCCGTAGAATGGATCGGCCGAAACCTTGTGTTGACAACAGAAACAGAAGTTCAATCGCCGAAAAGTTCTCTGGCAGTTAATTCAACGGTCAAAACCTTCGTGCCATTAGCAAGAGAAAAGATTGAAATGTTTCTGCATATGTTACTTGTATCAGTATCAATAATATATTACAGTTTAGTGTACGCATTATTTTTTACCTTTTTTGACCCTAAGCTTCACTGGTTCGGAAAATCCGCTACTCCGGCACCTATCCGGTTCGAAGCTTGCTGGATTAGTGAAGTTCAACCTGTATGTAAAATTTCATGAAATCTGACGATCCACAATTTTTTTTTTATCATTGACACGGACAAATGCAAGTAAAATATTTTTCCAACCTAAATTCAATATCAAATACAGAGATTTTGAACAGCAAATTCAAGATTGAAACGAACTGGTTTCTGGAGGCTTATTTGGAAGGGGGTATTTGAAAGCGCCCCCCCCTCGCGTTCTTAAATACAGATGGATGAAAAGCGTTATAAATAATAGCTCATCTATTTCATTTTTACTGACAAATCTCGGAGGGGCCTTTTAAGGAGCCAATAAGGCCCAGACCCCCAAATCTCAAGCTACGCCTCTGCTGGTCTTTACTCCATTATTCATTTGATTTAGTCCATTATCTACCCAATTTATTGATTCATTAAGCTATTATCTGCAAACGATTTTATAGGGGTTGATGGCAACTCAGTTCTAACTGTGAGTCAGGGCTTTTATCTTGGAATGGATAACTAATAGTACACTTCTGCATTGAACAGGTTAATTTGTGATTACTTGGGAATATTTGTGTGTTTTTGCAATGGATAACTATTATTCTCCGCCATCTGCCACTGGTTTTGAAACTTTGAAAACTCGAGGGCCCCTTCTGTAAAGTAGATATTCTGGTGGAACCCCTATTTCTAGCTTTTAGTTTTTAGACTGTACTCATTGAACTGAAGTAAAGAAGCAATCTTTGACCTCTAAAAATCGTATTCATTTAAGATGGATTACGTTTATTCGAATTTTAGTATATAGATCAGTGTATAATAGTTCTGTTTTTTGATAGTTGTACAATGGATTCGCAAGATTCGCAATATGAGGTTCGGGGGGGGGGACGCTGCTGAGATTCGATATGTCAGATTCAGAGGATTATTTGACAGACCCCAGTAAAGAAACCGCTGAGTCATTTATTATTTCCACTGGATGCAATATACACCTTGAGGGAGGCCCGAAAAATGTATTGGTCGATAAGTTGAGTGAAAATTTAAAAAAAATACGATCAAAAGAGTTGAAGAAATCAACACATAAAACTTGCTGAATGAAGTCAACAATGGTCTTGATATCATTCACCTGCCAAGGGTGTTTCCTGTCACAAAGATATATATGTTATTTTAACACGGTCAGCGACAAAGGTTGATGTCAAAACTCCAGTCTGGAGTTGACTTCGTTTTCTACTATGAAAACAACAATCCTGACCGAAATGAGGGGTGTAAGCCGGTACGTAACATTTACATTCCCCTACCGTTATTTGAACTCACGGCCCAATTGCCAGTGAGCTGCCTCACTAACTGAGCTAAATCAGCAAATACGTACGGAATTATATCTTTCCAAGGAACAAATGCATTTTTAATATATATATATATATATATATATATATATATATATATATATATATATATATATATATATATATATATATATATATATATATATGTCAGGATTGGGTTTGATTCAGTAACAACCAGTTTTGTTGGGTAACGTTTTCACTACTTGAACTGTTACGTTTCAAAACGGCGTTACTTTTTGGTCTCAGGGGTGGATTCCCATTTGTTCAAATCTTGGTCTACACATGTCAGCTAAAATGATGCTGTCCCTAAATGTGTTGAAAGGAGTGTCTAATATCAAACCCTACTTCTTTGCAGTTTAGTTCTCCGTTTCAAAAGGATTATGTATATAATTATGAATTGCGTTGTATTACATAAAACTCTCATCTTTACACAGTTAATGTATCACTTGACTTAAACAACGTAAATAGATTAAACAATTAAAGAAAATCATTCTGTCGGGTCACATATCCATTTCTTTATGCACACACACACACACACGCACACACACACACACATATATATATGTGTGTGTGTGAGTGTATATATGTATATATGTATGTATATGTATATATATATATATATGTATGTATATATATGTATATATGTATATATGTATGTATGTATAAATATGTATATATGTATGTATATGTATATATATATGTATATGTATATATTATATGTATATATATGTATATATATATGTTTATGTGTATATATATATGTATATATATATATGTAATATATATATATGTATATGTATATATATATATATATATATATATATATATAATATATATATATATATATATATATATATATATATATATATATATATATAATATATATATATGTAATATATATATATATATATATATAATATATATATATGTAATATATATATATATATATATATATAATATATATATATGTAATATATATATATATATATATATTGATGAAAACGTAACAGTTTTCACAATTTTGCACGTGGTATTCTCGGATTTTCTGGGCTTTAAATATTTTCCTTCTAGGGTTAATTTGATAGTTTACCAAATAATGAGGACATCGGTCTTGTGTACCAAATTTTGATCCTCTCACGGGTTAGTTGTGGATGTTTTGCTTCCTGTGTAGGGCATAACTCGTGGATTGAACCAAAAACCCTCGACAGCGGTTGAAGACCATGAGTTCAACGATACGTCCACCCTCCATGGTGGTAGTAGTTGCAGGAGGAGGAGGAGGAAGAGCAAGTAGTCTTTCTCGGAGTCAATTGATTGTAAAATTTTGCGCTATTGAAATATTCCACAAGTATTATTTCCAATAAAAATCGTAAATGGCCATGTATAGCATTTTGCGGGGCCTCTTTTTATTTTTGAATTCATAAATGTCAAACTCATGGTATCATGACATCATAGAATTTGATTTATTAATGATGTCACACCTTTAATGACATCACACCTCTTCATTCTTTCCTATTTCCGTTGTTAAACGTAACTGGGACCGCCCGACTGGAAATCGTCTTGTTCAGATGTGTGAACGCACCAGAAAAAAATATTTATAGTATGTTAATTTTGTGTTGCTGGCAAAAAAAAGAAACAGATATTGGATTAATATGAGACTATCTTAAGCAGTCCATAATATAACTGAATTATAAAACATAAAAGATATGATAACCATAGAGATTTACAAGCTTAAATTAGTCTGACACACAAGGCGAAAATGTGGTTTAGAAAGAAGGTTCTGCACGAATCTTTCGAGTGGTGAAGAGCTGCTTGCCTATTTTGGAAATAAGTATTCGAAATCCTGGCTTTTTTTTCCTGGGTTCGAAAATCAGCGTCTGCCACTGACGGGAGATACGTAATTATCTCAGTTATGGGTCCTATTAACTTGTAAGATCGATCAACTTTCGAATTCCTGCATTTTACCTGGACTTGAACACCGACCTCTGGCTCCGATTGGAAATACGTGACTATTTTAGCCTGGAGACCGATCCTTTGTGCCATATTGAAACATCTCATCTTTTTTCTAGTTTTATTGATACAGGTTAGAATTGGAAACTATACAGGACTATTCTAACATGAAAGGTAAAAAATATTACTGAGTCAGGGCAAATAAAATTACGCAAATACACACATATACGTATATATATATATATATATATATATATATATATATATATATATATATATATATATATATATTCTTCACTGTTTTTAACTGTTGCTTTTAGCTATGGTGATAGTACTGAATAAACTGTTGCTTGTAGCTATGGTAAGAGTACTGAATATTTAAAAATGGAGTGTGAATAGGTAGATATTTGCATTTTTGTTGTTACTGATCAATTTCAAACAGCCATATACATATATATATATATATATATATATATATATATATATATATATAATACTTTGAACTTCGATTTGAAATGATCGCCCGTTACTACACGGTGAATGCATCACTTGACCTGGACAGCGTAAATAGAATAAACAATAAGAGAAAATGAGGCTGCTGCAGAAATCGAACCTCTGACCGATAGGGTAGCCGCTTCAAGTTCGCAGGTTCATGTGTTATGTGAAAATGCTTTTTTTTCTTTTCATTTGCCTGCAGACTTATTTATGTACCTACGTTCATAAGTAGATCACTCATCAAGAAGTCCGTGAATGCAGGCACCCTTGTGTTTGTGTGTGAGTATATATATATATATATATATATATATATATATATATATATGTGTGTGTATGTATGTATATAGTGCGCATGGAGATTTTTATTTATAGATATACTTCGTGAATGTTTGCATGTGACCTGCCCATGTTTGCATATATATATATATATATATATATATATATATATATATATATATATATATATATATATATATATATATTGTGTGTGTGTGTACAGATACTTATTTATAGTCATACTGTGTGAATATTTGTACATGACCTGCCTATGTATGTGTATATACATATTTCATATATATGATAGGAGTCTGAAAAAAAAAAATATATATATATATATATATGTATATATATATATATATATATATATATATATATATATATATATATATATATATATAATGTGTGATAGGTGCCTGTAAATATATGTGTTTGTGTGCATACATAATCTCTTTATATTTATTCTATTCATTCATGGACCTGCAAAGTGTGCATATTGTAAATGTTGGTAATATATTGAATATTATTTCATAAAGAAAACAAATAATAAATAATGTTTTTGATTTACAATGATTGTTTGATTACATAGATGATCCCGCGCAAAATTCTAACTTTTTTTCTTTTCATTTTAAAAAATTAGTTTCATTGATCGAATCGCAGGTAAAAATCAGCGTAAAGAGGGTGGGGAAATAGTCGTGTTCATATCAGCCTTTCCATTAAAAATAATTTTGCTTCCTTCATTCGAAGGTAAATCTCCCGAAAAAAAACAAAAACAAAGTGAACTAACCCTCGGTCGTTTCAAAGAGTTTTTTTTGTTGATAGAACTCCTTCTTGATATTTGTGTAATTAACGAGGCGTTTCGATCGCCTGAAAAACTCTTTGAATGTTAATGACCCTTCTTAAAACCATAGACAGTACCACGGTCCTTTGTTATAGAGAAACACGTTGTTGTGAGCTAATTTGGGTAATCTCTGTTTTGACGGGTCTAAAATACGGTAGCATAAGACAGGCTTTAGAAGTGGCTAAAATTGGATAGATTTTTAATTTCCAGATGAGTGTATAGTTGAAAATGTTATTTGTTACGTACGTAAGACCAACCAAAGATTATGATTAAATAACGGTGCCAATCTAGGATTATAAAAGGCATAAAACAAATACATGACTTTAATTTTCATTATTGTGTTAATATCTTATCAATACGCTGTATGATAATACTTTTTGAAGCGTATATGCATAACACATTCAATCATACAGTTATCAGGGAAAACAAATAACCCATGCAAATTTTAGCCCTTTTTAAACCCAATTTTATGTAACCATATTTTAGACCTGTCAAATTGGAGATTAACCTAATCTCAATACATTTTTTTAATGAATAGATATTATTCTATCATTTATTTTTGTTATTTAACGAAATTTGTGACCCATCGTATTAATTGTTACTACTATTTTACCTTAATCTTAGTTGGGGTTTTTTAGACAAAAACAACAGAAACAAAATGAGATGAAGGCAAAAAGAAGTGAAAATGATTGAATGAATGAAGGAAATTTTGGGGCAGTTGTAAATAAAACTCAGTACTCTCGGATATTCTCACGTTTTCCATTCCAAATTTTCGCATTTCGGGATTCCTTGCAGAAAAATCGACTCGAAAACGGCACTGGAACCGATGGAAGTTAATATGTAAAATTCAATTTCAAAATAACCAAGGGTTTTAGAGAGTTTTCTTTTAAAATCTTATTCGAATTCAGGGTGGATTTTTTTTAGCGTTAAAGAGCAGATATGAGGCACAGCTTGACGCATACAGAGACCCTCAGCCCGTTTCTATATAATCGACAAACGGTACCTTCTTCAAAACAAAGACATTAAATCACGCACACACACACACATACACATACACGCGCACACACCAAGTGGGCGGTCTATTTCTTTTGTCATTGTTTGCTGGTGTTCACTGTGCAGCCTCTCTCATTGTTTTTGTGGATCACACCTTTCTGTGTCCTCGGCTGTCGCTATCATTTTGACTTGCCAATAATGTCGGTGTCCCGGATAATTCGCTCTTTTTTACTTCCCTGCAACTATGTGAGTATTTATTTATTTATTTGTTGGTTTTATATATGTCTCTTCGTATAGAACTGAGGAGAAGGAATATCTCCGTTTCTTGGATCGACTATTTTTCTTCCTTTTCTTCTCCACATCCTCATTCTAATTCATCAGCTTCTTCTTCTTCTTCTTCTTCTTCTTCTTCTTCTTCCTTGTTTCCCTTCTCATTCTTCTCCTCCCCCTTTTAATTCAGCTTTTATTTTTCTTCTTCTTCCTCTCTTTGTACATCTTCTTCTCCTCCTCATCCTTGCTCTCCTTATCCTTTTCTGATTCATCAGCTCCTTCTACTCCATCTTCTCCAGTTCTCCCCCCACCCCCTTTCCAGGGATGGAGAAGTGAAATGTCTTCGTTGTCCAACGGCGGTACTACTAACATCGCTCCTTCCCCCCCGTTCCTCCCCTCTCCACACCCATCTTCTTTTTCTTGATGAAAACAAAAGCCTCCCCAGATTCTCTCTTTCTAGGTCTCTTTCATTTTCCTCACTCTTCTCTATATTTTGTTTGTTCTCTCTCAACCCTCTTCCTTTTTTTTTTTTTTGTATTATTCCTCTTTGTCCCTCTCATTTTCTGTGAGGTCCCTTTTCTCCTTCCTTACATCATAGCCTTTCTTTCCCTCCTACTAAATCGTTTTCTTTCCTCTTTCTTCCCTGCTACCTATGCCCTTTTCCCTTTCTTTCATTCTCTATCTCTTTTGCTCCCTCGGCCCCTTCCTCTCTGTCCTTTTCCTTTTACTTCTCTGCCTTATTCTTCTCCCTCTCATATATGCTCTCTTGCTTCTCTTCCTTTCTTCCGTCCGTAAGCAAGTGCCCTTATGCTGGTCACGGCAACAGCTGACCCTGCCTGGGTTCCAAATATCATTTCTCCGAGTCTCGTAGGTCTTCGAGGTTTTTGCCCCAACAAGCACCTGAAGTGGCATCACTCACTTCACCCTTACGCCATAACAGGATTGGGATTCATGCCTTTCCCTAGTGCTAGCATTAGTACTATTGCCAGTTTGAGTTTGAAATTGGCTCGCCCAGTCCATTTTCCGCGCTGATAACCGAACGACCACCGGCACTTGCCTTGTTTTTTTTTCTGTCGGCCTTTCAATATTCCCTTTCTTTATTCCTCCTTTCTCTACATTCCTTCCTTCCTTCCTTCTTTCCTTCCCTGCCTTCCTCAAAGAGAGTTCTTATCTCAACTTACGAGAGAATGGAGATTTACGGCTCAAACTCACCAATTTGCAACAAAATATTACCTCTCTTCAAAAGCTCCTTAACCACATCCCTTCCATTAGAGATGTCAAACAATCAATAAAAAAAAGGTTAGGTTAGTTTGTTTCTTTAACGTTTTATTGTTATTGCATATATTTCCATAAACCAGCTCCTGTCAGATTACTGAGGTTAAGACTGTGATGAAACTGCTCAGTGCTTAGGTGAGTGACCACTGAGGTATTGTAAGCAACTTGGGGTCTGTGCCAGGCTAATCTAAGTTCCCTATAATAATGGAGGTTTGCTTAACCTCTATGCCACGAAGTTTATCCCTAAAATTGTGTTTTGCCACCCTTCTCCATCTTTGTAGGTTTTAGACATTCCCTCTATGTGGTTGTGGTCAATAATTTCCGAAGAGTTTCATGGTTTTGAAAGCAAAAAAAAAACGTATTCTTATGACTGAAGTATAAGTAACGTCTAGAATTTGAAAGTACGAAAGAACCCGAAAGGGTGGTTTTTCAGTTAGTAAGAAATAACTACATATCTTATCTTTATTGTATCTGTTGCTTTGTGATGCACAAAACATGGCTAACTATGTTTTTGTTCACATCTAAGGATGTAGACTAATATACACCTTATATATTTCGAAGACATAACCCTAGAGTATGTCCGAAATTTATATGGCAGCCCCTCACAACTAGGCAGGTACCGAAAACATTACAAATTCCTGCAAAAATCGTAAATTTTTAAAATTGATATTTTGGAGTATTGCAATAATTCAAATATATTATTTGAAGTTTTAATTTTAGTTTTGTATAAATCGTAAAAAAGTATTGAAGAAAATTGCCTGCTTAAAGCAGGTATAAGATCATTTTCAATATCTACTTTTTCAACTCAGTAACTAAAAATCTGAAAATAAAGTTACCCCAACAAAATTACAGGATTCAACTAAGTTTCCTCAGCTTAATGATTTCTCTACTGGATTGAAAAGATATTTCTCACTTTTTACTCTGAGTGGAAAATACATTGCTTACAGCGGGTGTCTGTTTACCAGTCAACTCAGTTCAAAGGTCAAGTGGGTATTGAGTGAACGTTCGCTTAGATTTACAACCATCTCATGGGACAGATGTCCAAAACTGGCAAAAACTTAATGTTGCCCGAAATAGCAAAAGTATATTCCTAACTTTGAAAGATCGGTAAATTAATGGCGATACTCTAGATCAGGTGGGTAGGCCAACCGCGGCTCGCGGACCACATGCGACTGTTTGACATTGAATTTGCAGCTTTCAGAAATATCTTTTCTCATCCCATTCTTTTTGACTATTTACTGGTTATGAATTTCGATCCCCTGAACTTGGACGTAATTTGTTAAATGGTTAATAAAAGTACCTGAGAATTCATATAATTTCGACACGTGTTCCTTCCGGTGCTGAGGAAAGGAATTATGGGAAACGTAGAGATTGAATAAATTTCGGGTCAGCAAGAGATACAGAAGAATGTCAGAGTGTGATTACCGCAACTGATACACACTCATCATCACTGTCAATAATCGAATTACCGTAGCATCAAAATGAAGTCATGTAAAAAAAAATTCTCTGAATAAATCCTATTTATGACGTCACTGGAAAATATCTAGATGTTATCAACAAACCAGTCAGAACGAAGCCCCCTTAATTTTACAAAAGCCTTATTTTTTCAAAAAATGAAAAAAAAAAAAAAGAAAATATTTTTCAGTAGATTTTAGGGAAATACTGATGCCAATTTTCAAATCTGTAGACAAAACGGTATGGCCAGGAGCAATGGAACACACAAACACACGCCTATATGAAAAAAAGAATAGAATCCTTCGCCATCTTTCGCTACGATTGTTCAATTAATGGTTTGAAAAATAACATAAATGAATTGATATTATTGCCTAAGTATATATTTTTGATATCTATATGGAATATTCGTAACAATATGGGTATGTATCAAAAAACGTTTCTGTGAATCATGCCTTTTATTAGCGACCCTCAAACATCAGAAGTTTATTGTGTGTAGCTCTCACACCCAACGAATTGGCCACCCTGCTCTAATTATAAGATATTCTTGATTTTATTATTGTCATATTAAAATTCCATCTGTTCTCTGTCATATTACCTTTATTGTGAATCGCATTGGCAGTTCACCATGTACACAGAAATCTCTTTTCCCTCAGCCATATAGATTTCTTTACGTAATTTTCTCCCTTGGCTTAGCTTTCATTACCTAAATTCTGTCTTCAAGTTTTTGTTCAGTTTCTTCGCCAGTTTGATTTACGCCCCTGACAATTATGGTCCTGAGGGAACTACCTCCAGTTTCGTAGTACGGTACGCATATCAAGTTTAGTTAATCAGGCGACCCCTTTAATCCGATAATCTCTTCAATTAGGTAACCCCTTTAAAGAACAAAGAAAAAAACAATTGATTTCGAGGTTTGTAGTAAAGCGCTACCGCAGTTCACTATTTTGGCGACAGCCTTTGGTTTTTATTAAGATTCTATCATCATCATCAGTCTTTTAACGTCCGTTGTTGGACATAGAACTTCCCCAGGATTCGCCACAATTCTCTGTCATGTGTGTCGCGGAGCCAGTACTCTCTGAATTTGTCTAGTTCATCTCTCCATCTTGTGTTCCGTCGTCCCCGGTTTCTCATGTGATCTCGGGGGATCCATGCTGTGAATCGTGATGTCTATCGGTTGTCTTTCATTCATCTGCCCATAGCCAATGTAGTTTTTAAATAGTTTCTATGATGTTTCGGACTCCCGTTTTCTTCCTGATATACTGTGCTGTCATGTGATCTCTCCATGTAAGGTGGAGCATGATTCTCTCTTGCGCACGCTGCATGCTTCTCAGTTTGTAGGTCTGTCTCTTGGTTAGGTTCCATGTTACAGCTCTATAAGTGACTATCGGGAGGATGCATTGGTTGTATACTCTTCTTTTTAGGATTGCTGGGATCGTCTGGTTTTTGAAAGTTGAGCTTGCTCTGCCGGAGGCTTGCCATCCCAGAGTGATTCTTCGCTTGATTTCTTCCTCATGGAGATTCGTTGTCCGAGGTAGATGTAGTGGTCTACCTTGCCGAGTTTTGCATCTTATGTCTTGACAGTTATGTTCTTATTCTCAACATGATTATTGTGCATGCCATTGACCAAAGCACGGAAATGGTCTAATGAATTCCTTCCTAGGATAGATATAATCGAATTGAAAATTGGGATTTCTTTCTCAACTTCTTCCAGGTTCTACTTGGACGAATTCTCATCAAGACTTAATTCGAGCTCCGGTTCTGCTCGACATTTTTTTTTCAATCGATAACCACTTCGTATTAAATACTCGTTAAAGATCTCGGGCAAAAGTCCCAAGGTGGTCGACATTGACCTGTAGGGGGTGGGGAATCGATGGGACATTTCAGGAGGTGGTAAATCAATTTGGGTCGAATGCAGTTGAAAGCCAGAATCGTATAATCTAATGACTAAAAATGCCTGTGTTAACTCGGTTGCGGTTCTACCAAAACAAACAAACGAATTGAACCTGGAAAATTGTGGTTATTTTCGTCTGAAACTCACTAATTTGTTCGAAGATGCGGATGGCCCGGTAGTGCGGAGAATGGAATCGGTGCGCCGAGTTCAAACCCTGGTTAAGATGATCTGCGTTCACTTGGCACTGATACCCCTGCCATGTGTTGATAGCTGGGTACACTTGACTCTTCAGTCTTGATTGGCTAACAAGTCTGGGAGTCGGACAGCTCTGAATTCAAGCTGGGAAAGTCCAAACAATCGTCCAGTGTCCTGAGTGGCTGGCAACAGATAGAATAGGGAACGTTTTCCTGAAAGTCCAAGTTAGCGTGGCTCTGGTGAAGATCCTACGGACCTTGCAAACCAGGGGTGGATTATAAAAAAGATCCTACGATAGCCCTTTGGTACCAGTGGTTGGAAGATAAAGAAAATAAATGAATAAATCAACCAATTAAGAACCAAATATTACTGCTCTCCAAAAGATTATTAGCCACATCCCTCCCACACAAGTTGTCTAACAATTAATGAAAAAAACAAAAACGTACCGATATGACACTTCCTAAGTTTATCAAATGGGTGTTTTAATCCTCGTACGTGGTTTTTCGAAATAATTTCTTTGTTTTTGTTGTTCATTCGCGTTATCACAACATTTCGGTCTTGTACTGTCCAACCTTCGTCGTTTGTCTGTTGTTGAATTTGGGTCTAATCTTGTCGAGGAAGAGCATTCGAATCCCTTCATATACACGTCATGTCCTCTCTGTTTTCTGGGGAATGTCCCTGTGTGACCCCTGTGTTGACCCTGTAACCTCTCGTTGAGCTTTGCATGTACTCTCATCTCTTGTGCCACGCCTTCGGAATCCCAGGAGTCCCGGGAGTCCATTGCCTGATCAAAGGTTCCCAAAAGCTATCTATGATCGATACTCGGTTTGTTGAATAACAAAGACGAGCAAATTAGTTAGAACGAACCCCACACGATAATCAATAAAAAGATTAGGTTTGTTTTTTCTATCTAATATTCCGTTGTTGTTATTATTATTATTATTATTATTATTATTATTATTATGATGATGATGTTTTCACACCAGCAGTGGCTGGTGGCTCTCTTTGGAGATCAAGTGAAACCAAGTCTCATCAATACCCCTAGACCCTTTCTTGGTGTTCTTTCAGAGTTGAGTAGTGCCGTTGTCGGAATCATCTCTGTTCTTCCCGGATTCCTAGCCCCCTGGCTTTTTCCTGGGTTCTAGGAGATCGTTCGTAGGGCCCGACCACAATTGACACTACTGTCATCCCTGTATTCTACTTCGTCTTCAGCTCCCTTCCAAGCTCCAGCTTCTTCTGTCTCTTCTTTTTTCTTCTGCTTCTTCTCTATTTTATTGTCATTGTTGTAAAAATAGTCAAGCTGAATTATTGGATATTTCGAGCTGTTGCTTTATTTGTACAGTCTTTCATTTATCAGAAAACCAAATAGCCTTGCAAACCAAACCTTTTTCAAATATTGTATCCGTAACACAGAAGTCCAAGGAAACGACTTGTTAACCCAGGGGGAGAACGTTGTTGACATTAGATTGGCTAAGCGCCAAAAACAGACAAGCGGATTTTTTCCTCGAATGTGTGTAATCGAAGAAAAGTGTGCGTGTTCATTGAGATTGAAACTCCCAACACATGCACTTTATAACACACACACATACACACACACACACACACACACACACAGACCAGCACGAACAAACATGCCCTCTAACACACTCACGTTTACACATACATACGCGTAGAGTCATATACAAATACTGATACATGCACACACACACACGTGCATATTGACACACACACATATATATATATACATACACACACACTGACACACATACATCATATATACGCCCACTGACATATGCACACACATACACGCACACAAATGCAATTTCACTAATACACGCATAGGTACGCTTATATGCACATATGTACACAAATACATGGACACATATACACGCATGCTAACACATGAAAGTACATGTATACACGCACATATATGTACACTATCGCAAACACCCACTTATACGTACACTAACGCACGCAATCACATATTCATACATTCGCTCACTAAATTCACTCTGACGTACACGCATGCACATACATAAACCTACTAACGAATGCATGCCCACACATACATGTACGCTTCATTTATTGGTTTAACGCAGACACTAGAAATCAGGACCGAGGAAAAATATGCGACAGGTAATCTGCTTGGCCGGGAAAATACAAGGTGGGTTATTACTGTTGATAAGATGCGACCGGTAAATGTCGTGGTAATACGCCTGGTAACCTGCTCGACTGGAAAAATGCAGAGTAGGATATTACCAGCATCAAAGGGTGAACAGGGAATGTTGTGTCGCTGTTATTTAACAGGAAGCTAAGTAGCTTTGTAAAGATATAATTCTTCGAGAAAAATCCTTTTAAAAACACATTGAAAACCTCTGAAGAAGGGTGGCAATTTCCGAATTTTTGAAAAAACTATTGCAGACTGAAAAGGAAGACTTGAGCTGGATTGACAACGTGACTCGTACACGAAGATTTATAAGCAATGCTGACAAGGACAACTACAGGTTTCAGTCCCCAGTGTTTCACGTACATCTGAGGAAATGAATGTCCTGCTTCTGGTGGAGCCGGTTGGTTGGAGTGAGTAAGAGCTGGACTGTCCGATCTGGAGCCAGACAACTGCCACCCCCTACTTGAAGCCTTGTTCACAGAGCAAACCCAAAGTATACAAGGATTAAAAGAAAAAACATTGACAAAATCTTAGTCCAAGTCGATCCCAATATCTTTTGGGGTGTGAGTTGACTCAGTGTTAGTAACTAGAAACAGGAATTTGTATTCTCTTAAGAATAGAAGTTTCAACTATTGGAGTCTCAGACAAAATAAGGCAAATTAAAGGTATAGGCCATTGGAACCCTTAATGGTTGAAATCAACCCTTAGAAGTCAGCAGATGAATACCCCCACTGGGTGGGCCAATTATGACCGACAGCAAGAATCGTATAATCTTCAAGCCAGGGATTCTCAAACAGGGGCCCTCTGGGGGGGGGGATAGGAACAAGATATTTGCAGATTCAAACTGTTGGAATATTGATCTTTTCGTACAGTTCATATAGAAGACACGTTTTGAGTCTGACCATCTTCGGAGTGAGGAATGGTACGCTTAAATATAATGAAGAGTGTGCATTGGCAGAAGAAAGGTTGAGAACCAGTTTTAGGTCATAAAAGTGGCAGCTTTAAATCATTTGCAATAAATGCAATCTTGAACGGAATAGAAGAAGAGGATAAACATAGGAAATCTCGAAGAGTTATGATGAAGACTCACTAATTTGTAATCAATCAGCTCTCTTCAAAAGATCATTAACCACGCCCTTCACATTAGACGTGTCAGACAATCAATGACTACCGGAAATAGCCAACACGGGAAGGAGTTAAGAATCTGTGAGTCCAGTGGAAGGGATTCATTAGGAGCGGACCGGAAAAGATCTTCGAGTATTCAAGTAAAACTCGACTTATACACGATTATATATTGGAGGTTATATTGAATCTGGTCCTTAAAACTCGACTCGTACACGGGTGTCTAATGTGGATCGTGTTAAATTTGGTCCTTAAAATTGGTCTCAAATACGAGTATATAATAGGAACCACGTAAAATTTGGTCCTCAACATAGCAGTCAAGTTTCAGTGTTGAGAATGAGTGAGAGTCGTGTGCTCCCCCTGAATTTTCCTTCCTGCAAGTTTCTAATGGAGTCTGCTCCCCCGGAAAATTTTGAATGGCCGGGCTAAAATTGTGCTCCAGGGCATATAAGCAAGTGAAATCAAGTGTTGTTTTGAAGTCTATTTAAAACATGTTTTGAGAGTTTTGTATGTGTGCTCTTGAAATAATGTAATAACTGCTGATTTGATAGATCTAAATAAATCAAACTCTTTTCAGAAAATGCGTGAGAAATTTTCCTTTCATGCGAATGAGCGTGAGAACGTATCAAAATGCGTGCTTCTCAAGCAGAATGTGTGACTTTCTCTAAAACTCGAATCGTGTTAGAACTGGTCTTTAAAACTCGACTCATACATGAGTATATACGCTGGTGTTGCGATTCGAAATATATTCTGGCTGTCGAGCACTCTTCGTCCAGTTAACTGCGCTTCGATGATCCTGTTCTGTGTTCGGGGCTCCTGGCAATCACGACTTGTGGGCAAAATTGAATTAAAAAGGGGGAAAATGATTGTAAAAGGCTGTAAAAGAAAAGAAAAAAAGTCTTCAAGGTGAAGTAGCGACATGAGAATAAGGGAGGAGGCTTGTACTGTTTCTCTCCCACACCAAACACTTTTGGGGTAGCCGGCTACCCGTCCATTGTTTGCCTGGTTTTAGTGTGGCATTTCTCTGCCCTGTTACAAGGATGTGAACTTTCTTCTTTTTCTTCTTCTTTCTCTTTTTCTTCTTTTGCCTACATTTTCTTTCTGCATCTTCTGGTATGACTTCTTTTTTATGCCGACGGCTTCCCTCGCGCTGATTGGCTAAGGAAATTCCCTTCTTCTTCTTCATCATCATCTTTGTCTTTTTCATCTTCTTCTTTACTTCCTCCTTCACTTCTTCTTTGTCTACTTTTACCTCTACGCTTACTTCTTTTGTTTTGTCTACTCCCTCTTCTTCTTTTTCTTCGTTGTCTACTTCTCTTTCTTCGTGTTTGTCAACTTCTTCGTCTTTTTCTTTTTCTTCGTTGTCTACTTCAACGTCTTCTTCTTCTTAGTTCTCAACTTCTACGTCTTACTTGTTTCTTTTTCATTGTCTCCTTCAACATCTTCGTTTTCTTCTTCATTGTCTTCTTCGTAAATTTTCTCTTCCATGTCCTCTCCTTATTAACCCTCTCTTTCTTGAACGTCTTCGTTCTTTCTCCTTTCTTTCTCCTCCTTCTTCTATATACCTTTCTCTCTATTCTATCCCCCTTTTCTTCTTCTATTGCACCTTCTTCTTCTTACCGCCGATTGACTAAGGCATACGCCATGATGAAAGCTATAATACTAGACCCGGGGTTGGGTGAGGCAGTAGACGCTCCCTTTTGAACAGATTCGTGTTTACACCTCACTTCACACCTATTGGATTCAGTAATTTTTTCAATTGTAAGAAGCAAGCGGGGGAGTGGGGAATGATGAAGAGAGAGAGAGAGAGAGAGAGAGAGAGAGAGAGAGAGAGAGAATTAATCAATATAATTAAAATTAATTCTTATAAGTAAAAGCTTACTTACCCTACTACTCTCCTAATGATGAACTGACAATAAAATACATTAACAGACTAAGAATGGCACGAATGTTTGTATTTCTGGAAAAAAAAAAAAATGGAAATATTTGAGTATAATCTACCATGGACTCTTCCACTTAGAGGTTAACTCTTTTGCTAATTAAAATATCTCCGACCCACCATTTTAAACAATAGACTCTTGAACAAGTTTCTTTTATTTGTTTATTTTTTTCTAAATAAACAATCATCTCTAAAGAATTTAGCACGGGTAATCTCGCTTTTCGAAAATCAGCTTCACGACATTTTTTCTCCAGTTTTCAGCTTATGTTTTGCAGCGAGTAATTATAGAGGCAGCACACACCCTCTTCTTTTATAGGAACGCTCTAAGAAATGAATAATGAGTTCAGACGTTAGGAAAGACTAGACCGGGAATGGAGAACCTCTCCATGTTCAAAAGTGATTCCTGTCTTAGTGACATTGGAGACTAGAATTGTTACCATCTCAAAAGAACCAAAGGCTATCATTTTTTGTAATCCTCACTATAGTTTGAGAAATATGGATGCGTGTGTGTGTGTGTGTGTGTGTGCGCCCCGAAAAAACTTGACCATTAGTCATTGGACGAAGTTGATATTCGCCAGATTTGTTGGTCCACTGCTCTGGACATTGCAGTTTCAAGTTGTTTGGATATATGGTTCTCGATAGCAGGGTGCTCGATTTACAATAAAAAAAGATTATCTTGAAATGGGTACAGTTTTTTGTCCAAATATATACTGTGTGGGGAGAGAGAGAGAGAGAGAGAGAGAGAGGGAGAGAGAATTGTTATTTTTTCCGAAGAACGAAATTAGATCATAGTTTGATGACGACACGGCATTTTAAAAAAATCTGTTTTGATTGTTATTACTATGAACAACGATATTTCTGTTTCAATTGTTACTATTAACGATATCATAAATAGTGAACGGTGTCTCACCATTTAAGTCTGAACTTCCTGAAAATTTTCATGAAACCCGATAAACCTTTTGAAGGGGCATGCCCTAGTTGTTATAAATTTCATTTTTTTTTTATTAAAGAAAAGGTTTATAAACAGATAACCTAATAAAATTATTATAATTGGGGTTCCAGATTTAAGATATTTATCGATTTTGTCAATTCATGAAGTCAATAGCTAATAGTAAATATGATCAAAACAGGGTTTTTTTTGTATGTAAGTGGCTATGTATGTATGTATCTATCTATGTTACTGTAACCCAACGAAAACGGTACATGGTAGGCAGGATTTTTTTTTTAGTGTTACACCCTCCAAATGCCTTAACTTGAAGAATAGAACAATTCTTGATCATTTTAATCTGTTATTTCATGTTTTAGGAGGGGGTCCAATCCACAATATAACTATGATTTTGAACTAAACCCTTATTTTGTGTTCACATACAGAGACGTCTTCAAAAGTCATCATATTATTAGGATAATCTGATGACTCTTTTTTAGAAGTTGTTTTTTTTAACCTAGGCTCATATTCTGATAACTCTTTTTGGAGGCTTATATTTTGATCACATTTTGGGTGGGGGTTCTTATTTTTATCGAATCTTATTTTCTAAAAATGATTTGATTTCAAAATTGAGAATTAACTTTTTTTCTCTCTTAGTGGTCAAAACTGAAGGGAAACTTCTTTCCCTTTGGGGGAAAAACACTTATTTTAGAGTAGTTTCCCTCATTTTCTCTAATTGTAAATAATTATAACATCAATTCAATGCAAAGGAAAAGACTTCACATCTCACTTGATAGCCAGCAAAGATGGCTTTAAGTGATTATAATATTGATATATGATACATAATGATTATGAATTTTCCAACTAACTGATGTGTTATTAATTTCTTGGGATAAGAAAGTTATTTCAAGGGTCCCTCCAATTTGATAGTATTAAGAGAGACTAGAGATCAGAGCTGTGTGTTGTGACACTTCAGTGTGTCATTGATGATTTTTTAGGTATGTCATGAAATTAAATATATGTACAGTAATACCTTGATTAGTGTGTTTTTGATTAGTACAGGTTTTGATGAAGTAAAGTCAAGGTATTGCTGTACAAATAATATAACTTACTATAAGTTAAAAAAGAGTATTGGATCATAAGACCTTGAAGTCTGAGCTGAGCAATTTAGAGCAATATGAAACATTTAGAAATTAACTAATTGCCCAAATCAAGGGTGTACCTGTATATCTTACAAAAGAAAATATTTCTGAGTCAGTTGAACTGCTAGGATGCAATTATATATTTGGCTTACCTAACGAAACCCAAGTAATGAGTAGTGAAAGAAATTTTTTTTTTGTAAGTCTGTCAACAATGGAAAAGCTTTGGAAAGCTAAGCACTCAATGTTCACTAAGCTTCGCTTATCTTGCACACATGGCTATAACATCTGAGCCTGCTGTTGCCAATTGCTGAAGGCCACATCCGTGCAGCACTCAGTGAAGATCAGATATACTAACAATGGTTTGAATGGATAACTTAGTAATAGTCACTATTTGGCTATAGATTTAAATGGTTGAAATTACACCTGAGGTAAATTAATTTTCTCTTACAATTTTTGAAATTCAATTGAGAATTCCCTAATAAATCATCTAAAAAGGTATGAGAATATTGTTATTACAATTCAAGTACAAAATGCAATACAATAGATTCTTAGTAACACACACACACATATGCATATATATACATTTATATATATATATATATATATATATATATATTTATATATATATATTTATATATATATATATATATATATTTATATATATATATATATATATATATATATTTATATATATATATTTATATATATATATATATATATATTTATATATATATATATATATATATATATATATATATATATATATATATATATATATATATATATATATATATATTTATATATATATATTTATATATATATATATATATTTATATATTTATATATATATATTTATATATTTATATATATATATATATATATATATATATTTATATATATATATTTATATATATATATATATATTTATGTATATATATATATATATATATATATATATTTATATATATATATATATATTTATGTATATATATATATATATATATATATATATATACATACATATATATTTGTATATATATAGCACTATAATATCAAATGCTATGTAGAAAATAGATCCCTTAACTTACATTAACTGTTATTCATGAAAAATTAATTAGCATAACATAAATCAAATAGGTTAATAAACAGAAACAAACAAATATTTCTGAATGTAAGATCTTGTATTAAAATTTACTATATGCAAATATATATATATATGTATATATATATATATATATATATATATATATATATATATATATATATATGTGTGTGTGTGTGTGTTAAGAAATGGCATGTAATCCGACAGAAGAATTACAAATAGTGTTTTATTATACTAAAACTGTATTTGACATGATCTCTCATCTGGCTTAGACAACATAACTAGAATAAACGATTGAAGGAAATGTGGCTACTGCAAGAATCAAACCTACAACCAATTGAATAGCCACTCCAACATAGTGTTGCTAATGTTGTGTCAAAAATGAAAAAGTAAATCCCTTTGAACTTGTTCTGAGTGAGAATTATTTGTGAATAATCGATTTGCATTACATACAGGAATTGAGCCAATGAACATAAGGAAACATTTTTGAATATGAGATTTTTTGTTAACATTTATGAAGAAAAATCTTAAATGCTTTGAGCCTGAGAACCTCCTTACATTAATAGAAGAAAAAGATAGATAAATGTGTTTATATGTGTGTGTGTGTGTGTGTGGGGGTGTAGGTAGGTATTCATACGTATGTTTAAATATCTGTATCATTAAACATTTGTATGATATACATATATTTAAACATTTGTATCTATATGTATTTTTTATTTTTGGAAAAAAAGCTCTTTTAACCTTTTTGGGGCTTTATCTGGAAGGGTTTATTAATAACTTCTAGATCTAAATTTTCCAGAATCTAGATATTTCTTGGTGTTTTTTAGCTGTGGAAAATGCCAGTGATGTCATAAATAGAATATATTCAGACCATATTTATTCTCTGAGGAAATTTTTCTGCATGACTTCAAATTTTATCGCTACGACTGTTCAATTATTGACTGTGTTGGCAAACGTATTTCAATTTATGATATATACAAGTACACACACACACACCACCATGCACACTGAATATGCTATCCAAAATTTTGTATAATTGAACCATGGGAAAAATTACTTATCCTATTATTTACTTTCAACTATCTCTTTTAGTCCTCTTGACTATGTATTCCAAGGATGGTTGTGCGTAATCGTTATTCAAATACAGATCTGGTTAGTCATTCAGTAGAAACAGTCTCATGATCAATGTATTTTTGCAGCAAGACATATTGGGATGATCAATTAAAAAATTTGAAAAATCAATAAATCAATAAATAAATCAGTGAGTTACTTCTCCGGCATTTTGTTTGAATTTTCAAAAAAACAAGCATGAATTCTAAGAGACCAATTTAGCACAAACTTACATGGTAAATTGACCCTCCCCCCACAGAAAACCTATTTCTTGATGTGATGAGGTGTAATTTTTTGTAATTTTCATCCCTCTAGCTCTATTGGTGAAGGTGAATGAAGAAAAGCACAATTTTTCATAAAACAATGGTGAATACGACAACAAACCAAAAGAACAATTCACCATAAACTTACATCTGAAATTGCCCCTTCCCCCTCTTAAGTGGGTGGAATCTTGAAAGAAAAGAAAAAGTTTCTCTGTATTGTGGGGTGTGTGTGTGTGCGCGCAAAAGTTCAAGTTCCTACTATGAACATTCAGGGCGGGGTGAAGTCTAGATAAATACATAGATATATAAATATAAGTGTCAGAACACATTACCAACTAAAACCCAGCAACAGTATTTAAATCTGTGTGGTTGTAGGTAGCTGAGATGTCCAAAGTCACCCTTGATTCTAGAGATATTTTCAGGGCTGTAAAAAAATCCAAATCATTCTTTGATGAATGGAATGAATTTATTATGATCTTTTCATAACATTGAAAAAACATTCTTTCGTTTTGGTTTCTATTGAATTTTGAATGTAATTCAAGGGAGAGCCCAAAATTGGACTGACTTGGGACAGAACTTATAATTGATAACTTAAAGTTTAATGGGATCTTAGGATAGAAGACAATTATACTAGGGTCTATAATTCACAATTTTCAGCCATGATCTTAAAAACAATCAAGATTTATCAAAGCAAAGTAGAAAATAAAGGGCTTTTCTAACTGAATCTGGAAAAAAAGTCTGAATTTTGTTTTTGAAAAAACAAAAAAAACAAGCATAAATGCTGCTGGACACAAACTGGGGGATCAGTTTAGGATTGACTTACTTTGAGATTTGAATACCCTCACTGAAAGACTATTTGGGAGGTTTCAAAAAACAAAAATAAAGTAAATGTTGAAATTTTTTGCCCTCCAGCTCGTTTTATGCAGCCTGCATGAATCACATATACATACATGCCAGACCAACTTGAAAGCTAAAGAAACATATGTTCCCAGTTTTGATTAACTGTCTATCATAATATTGCTACTACAAATACTGCCACTGTAAAAACAATAACAACTATGGAACGAGAGATCAGTGTAGACAGTCCCGGATTAACCATAAAACAAAATAAGCTCATGGTTAGAGCCTCAAAAGAGAAGGGAGCACTACAGGTTCCTTGCAGCTCCCTGCATCAAATTATTTCAAGTTGTTCAAATTGTTTAATATTGAAGTTCGAATTTTTAATGTCAGTTCTCTCTCTTATGTATTGAGTTAATTCAATCATTCAACTGTCCACACAAATACTATTATGGAAAACTGGCCATTATGCAAGTACAAATTTCACTAACCGAGATTTGGGTTTAGGGTTGTAATATTCTTTTCAGGGAAGATGTATTTTTTTCTATATCATTAATATGTGTTTTAAATGAATATAATCTTCATTTCTTCAGAAATATTTCAATTTTGAAAATCTTGTCAGTTAAGTAATAGGGAAGAGGGCTGTGTTGGAGGTACCATTTTTGGGGTGTAGGGCACCCAGCAGCTTTAATCTGGCTCAGAATTAGGGGGGTATAGAGGGTAGTTTTAATGGTTAGATCTGACCTTTTGCTCATTGTAGGATTCTTGAAGCTTTGTCTATTAGAGCTGTTAGCATGGATAACCAGATCTCCTTGTGGCAAAAGAGATGTGAGTTCAAGTCTCACTGAGGACTTATCCTTCATTCCCCATCCACTAAAATCACCATGACTTTTTTTTTTCTTGCATCCCATAAGTGAGAGCATTTCAGGGGAATCTTAATTCAATACCTTAGGCTACAGTACTCTGCTTCGGCTACTTAGAGGTCAGAAACAGAATCAGAAATCAGACTTTTAGTATTATATAGAGCGATTATTATAAGCACATCGTTAGGGATGATCATCGTCATCGTCATCATTGTTGTCGTTAGTGTTCGTTGCAATTAGCGGCCGTTGTCGGCTGTCATTACTGCCATCATTGTTCCGGGAACTTTCCATCAGCTTGCGACAAATTAAGAGAGTTGGAGTAACTATGGTAACGGATGATGACAACAATTCTTTGATAATCCTCACATATAATAATTAGCAATGTGCAGATGTCTTCTGTCATGCTAAAGCAAGCAACTGATGTAATAACATAGTATTTCATTCATGTTCTAATGGTGTAATAAAAATGCTGAATCTAAAGAATAGTATAAAAGTAGAAAAAAAAATAATGGTGAAGAACCATTTGTGGTCAACAAAACACTATAGTCCAAGATCACTGCAATGCAAATCTCTATTATCCATGTATTGAATCACTGTAGCCCCACAAATGCCAGATCAACCAGCCAAGTGGGCAGCAGATTCTCCTCTCTTCAAGTGTCAGTGTCTATGTACCTTTGTGTGTGTGTGTGTGTGTGTATATCGGAACTTCTGGTCATATTTTCAGGGCTGCAACCTTGAAAATTTGCATTAGTACACCACTAAGCATAGTTTCAGATAGAAGATCTATTTTTTTTAGATAATTCTGGATAAGAGATCAATTTTTTTCAAGATAATTCTGGATAAGAGATCAATTTTTTTAGATGATTCTGGATAAGAGATCAATTTTTTTAGATGATTCTGGATAAGAGATCAATTTTTTTAGATAATTCTGGATAAGACATTAATTTTTTTCAAGATAATTCTGGATAAGAGATCAATTTTTTTAGATGATTCTGGATAAGAGATCAATTTTTTTAGATGATTCTGGATAAGAGATCAATTTTTTTAGATAATTCTGGATAAGACATTAATTTTTTTCAAGATAATTCTGGATAAGAGATCAATTTTTTTAGATGATTCTGGATAAGAGATCAATTTTTTTCAGATGATTCTGGATAAGAGATCAATTTTTCAGGTAATTTTAGAGAGAAAATCCATTTTTTTCTTAGATAATTTAGATAAAAGATCTAATTTTCAAAGCTTATTTTTGATAAAATGTCAATTTTTTAAAGATAATTTTAGATAAAAGGTCCCTTTTTTAAGGTATTTTAAATAATTTTCTTGATAATTTATTTGTCTTGGTACACATGCAGGCTATGGTGATTTACTCATGTGAGGTACGGATGTATATAAAATGCTAGGTGTATCCATATATTTCATTTTTGATGGCACAGGTAAACTTGTTTAAAGAAATTATAGGAAAATAGAAAAAATAAGACTATCTCTAGAGTAAGAAACAAAATGGTTCCTGCCCATTAATTAATAAATGGTGTTATCTGTGCTTAGATATCAGCCAAGTCTAGTAAGGTATAAGGCCACAGATATAGAGTGCCTGAATAAAATACATCAGTAATAACTTGTAAGTCATTGTTAGTATTATTCTTTGTTTACATTTGTCATTATCATTATTATCATCATAATTATTATTATTATTATTTATCAAAATCATTATTTTATCATTAACATCAATATTATTATTATTATCAAAATCATTATTTTTATCATTATCATCAATATTATTATTATTATTATTATTTATCGATATCATTATTTATCACGAATAGCATTAGCTCGATTCGTTATCAGTATCATTATTATCATGACTTACAACGTTTACTACTACTACAGCCACAACAACAAAATCATACCCATAAAAAATGCCAGGGTTGTTTATGTATGGGTAGGCGCTAAGAATCAGGAAGCCTATTTATTCGGTAATTTATTTCTAATAATTCAAGTATCCTAATTTTATATTCATTTTAAAAGTCTCTACTCAGCTCGAGCTGTTTTATGGGCCATTTATTGGACACAGAAGTTTAAAAACCAGCTTGAAAACTGAAGAAATCTACACTGACTGCTTTGGTGACAGTTTCTCCTGATAGTCTCTAATATTGATAAGTACGGGCATTGCTTACTCTCGTTGAAAAAAAAAAAGAAACGTGAACTTTAAACCAGTACCTCTTGAACCGTTTCGGGGCTATTCACCCTCGAGTCTTTATCGCAAGATTTCATTTGCTCAACGCCAAATTTCATGTCAGAAACAGTCAATCGAAACTGTCACCAGAGGATAATGACCAATTTTCAACAATTGTGTTTGTCAGGACAATTGAATCGTTTGAATGGTTTGAATTAAGTCTATATATAGGAGAGAGAATTAGATTTTGAATTTAAACTTTTATGTTAAACAATTTCAACAGCATTTGATAATTTAACAAAGGAAACTGCAAGAAACTTGTGGCGCCCCCACTTCTTCTCTCACATGCTTATTTTGTTAAATGGTTAATCTAGGACTACCCACACCGATCTCTTGTGCCATAGTTGTTATTGTTTCTACACGAGTTGTATTTGTAGCAGCGATATTACTAGAAACAGTTAACATAAACTGTCAACAAAACTGAGAATATAGGTTTCTTCAGTTTTCTAGTTGGTCTGGCTGGTTATGTATCGCTCGTAGGCTGCACCAATATATCTGGAGAAATGAAAATTCCAATATCCTCTCTTTGTTATGTGTTCAAAAACTTTTTTTTTCTTCCAAAATTCATTCTCTTAGTAGGCTTTTAGTTGGGGGTTCAATTTTCAATCTATGTTCATACTAAATTGATCCCTCAGTTTATGTCCGGTGACGTTCATACTTTTTCTTGAAAATTCAGACTTTTTTAGTGATCAGTGAAAAGCAGTAACTCGAAATGCAAGAGTTGCAACATTCATTAATCGCCCCTTTTCCCTATTTCTTGATTGATCACCCCTTTTCCCAATTTTTTGATTGATCATCCCCGCATGCAGCCAAAAGACGTTGATCACTTGTCTGTGTCTAATGAGTGACTAACCAGACCTGTTTTTGATTATTTTCCTTTTATTCTCCATTTTGTATAATTTCATACATGATTCGTTTTATATTCTGAGGTCTCACCTAAAGGTTATATTATTTTATTATATTACCGTAAATTTGGCAAATAACCCGCACCTTTGAACTAAAAAAACCTTGGAGAGAAGAAAATATCAAATTTCGAGCCCTGCTACTGTTAAAAAAACAATGAGGGCATCCCTTACCCCAACGCTTGGAATCCATATTTCCCGCAAATTAACGTTTTTCTAAATGCCTGCTGTTATTAGTAGCGACTTACGCAGCCGACTACTTGCACCTCTTTATTTTTATAAGTATCCGATTTTCATTTTTGAAATATTTTGTCATGAAAGCATTTCCTGGTGAACAATAAATTTTGTTGGGTTAATTACATACGGTGAATGAGGAGATTCGGGGCGTTATTTTTGACGCAGAGTCATTTTTATTTTTTATTTTTTCAACCAATAATGAGTTACTTACCTTAATATTTTCTTACCGAGCCTAATAGAAAAGGGATACAAGTACGATCACTTTTCAACAAGAAGTAAGATTTATTTCATTCAATTTTTGCTTTGAATCTCTACGAGCCAAGGTAATTAAGAACTTGGTAGGGCATTCAAAATGAAATTATTTTTAATTTTTTTAAATATATATATGGGGAGATAATTCAATAGCGGTACAAATTACTGTTATTGTCATCATTAATATTATTATCGCATCCATAAAAGTAAATATTAACTTGAAAAAAAGTCTCATTCTACGTTATAATGAAAAATCGTTTCTTTTTCTTTCTTCCTTTTTTAGACAAAAATTTCAGCTTTTTTCTTTTCTGCAAAAAACTAGAAAAAAAAAACTTAGAAACGAATTTCAGAAAATTTTCTAACCGTGTTTTTAAAAATAGAGTGCGTAGGTAACTCGTATTCATTATTGTAAAAAAAAACAAAACAAAAAAAAACGCCCCTAATTTCCTCATTTATCACACATACTTCAGGAGTTCGTTTTGTGTATCTTTATTCCTTCTAGAACTTGAAAAAGATCCAACGTAAGTGTACCTTTCCCCTGATAGAAAAATAAATAGTTTAATTCCTAAGTAAATATTCTGATGTTCATCTGCAATATGTCACGAGAGTTCTCGTCTGTATGTGTTGACCAAGTAGTTGACGCGCATGCGTGTTTATTTTATTTTTATGTCACATGGACGATGAACCAAATTTAATAAAACCTGTTTCTATGTATCTAAATTTACAACATCAAACCAGCTTAACTCATGGAAATTTAACGGGTTCCGACAACAAAGACTGTCTATCATTTAATGTCTCTCCTCTTCTTGCACCATTTGCCTGTATCTTCTCATCATTCACGGTCTTATCCCTTCCAATATTCGTGGCCCGTTCATGTTTTTCATTTGAATGTTTTACGAATTATTACATTGATTGGTTTCATATGCGACGATATTCCTACCCATCAGTAAACTGTCTAACTTTATTTTCTCCCTTCTTCTTTCCAAACCTCTTACTAAACTGCTGTTTTTTTCCTAACCTCTCTCTTCCTACTAGCTAATTTACCTCTCTTTTCTATCCTATCTCTTGATACTCTCTCATAAAACTACCTAACCTTTCTCTTCGAACGTAAGAAGAAACAATCTGAAAATGTATAAAAAGAATATTTAATCGAATTAGCTGATTTCGTTACGAGCAATTGCGATCGATGAGTTTCGACCTTGAAAGCCTTTCTTATACGTGTCCACACATCTTTATAAGACGCTTCTGGGTCGGTCTGCCTGTCGGTTTGTCGCATTTATGTTAAACAGCAGAAAGAGGAAGGAGAGGAAGTTGTGTTTTATTTACTAGCTGCTATTATGTCATAAGAGGTGTGATGTCATCAGCAGATGGCATATGAAGCGTTTCTTTTTTTTATAGTGTTTCCAAGTATCGTTGGTTAATAACAAAAACTGTCTTTAAAAAATGACCCAAATCGGTCAAACTTTCCAATTTCCTGCTAACTTTACGGCTATGTATGTTATATGTACACACTTTCAGCCCACATAACAAACGAAATAACCATACACTAAGATATCATAGCAGATTATTGTTAAAAATTATACACTTACTTCTATTTTGATTTTAACTTACTAATTGATTTATTAATTGCCAGATTTCCGGGTGAACCATCCTAAGCTTCCTCTCCCCTTCCCGAAACTACTACCACAACTAGTAATGATACTACAAATTTTTAGAATCTCTTCGAAATCGGAAATCACCGATATGGACGCATGGATGGTGGGCGGATCCTTGAACTTTTGGTTCTTGTTTTTTTTTTTTTGCTTGTTTTAATTTTCATTTTTTAGATATGATTATTATCATTACTAGTCAATCCTCAGTAAAGACTCACGGGTCTATTTGAATTTCTATGAGATGATATTTTATTCAGATAAGAAACTACTGGACTCGTTTCAGCGGTGTAGTTCATTTTATCAAATGTTGAGAAAGAGATATTTCCATCAACAAAATTGTTGTGACATCGAAGAAAGTATGGGTGTCAGTGAATACAAGTAAATTTGGCCTTTAGAAAATACTTCTGAAATTAGTGTTTGGTAAGGGTTTCGGGTATATTATATTACGTGTCAGTTTTTTTATTTGTTTTTTAGTGTCACAAGTGGCGTCAACTCGAGTGCGAGGTTTTGGGAGATGCTTGCTTGCTTATATATAATATAAGGACCGACCCTAGGGTTCCTGGCGCCCCTGACAGGCTGAACTATAACGGCCTTTAAAGCCTGATAGAGCTCGTCGTCGGTCGGTGACGTCATCAGTATACATCCGGTCCCAGAGTGTAATAAAGTTAAAAGAAGTAAAATGACATAAGAAAAATCTTGCTTTTTTTTTTTTTCTTTCTTCGCCGATTTTTAAAAATTATTCTGAGTGAAATTTAACAAAGTTGGTAAGTATAGATTAGCCAGTATATACTAAATTAGAAATGCTGATTAATTTTCTTCATTTCGTCGATTTTTTTTTCGTTTTGTTTCCCCCTGATGATCGGGCTGGCTATGTTTACACTTCAAAAACTCGAAAACCGAAGTAACGAGGTAGTCAAGTCAGCTCAGTTAGTCCAGAACGGAGACTTCCAATTTTATCGGTATAATTAAAGAAATGAGTTGATTTCGATGAAGTATTTGATTTGAATGATTTTTGTTATAGTTATGAAAAGAGTATCTTTTGAGAAGAACGAATGGAAATATTTATATATTTGTACGCCAATTACGATAGACCTCACCATTCTATTGTTTCCCTTCGTTTCGCCACAATTGATTGTATTCAACTATTTCTGAAAAATACGACTTCACACCAGGGATTTTTTTTCATTTGAGCTGTTTTTATTCAGTTTAAATAATTCGTTTTCTCATTTATACTAAGAAAGCGTTTGTGTCTCAGAGACATGGAAGGCGCACCTGGTACTTGGTACCCCGGACGACTACTTATGTTGCCAGTTCGTAGGATATATATATATATATATATATATTAGCGGGGGATCCCAGTGTTGACAAGACAGAAATAAAATATGTTCTTTAAATAATGTTTTCTTACACAACACAACTAGGTAGAGCGAGTCAAAAGTGCTTTGAATATATTGAGTGTACTAACTGGCAGGTTATGCGATCGAATCTTGGTACAGGTGACGCACAAGTTCGTGCTCGACTCCTGTACAAACCAGGATAACGGAATATTCAGGGGGGAAAAAATTAAAAAAAACATCGTATCAATTTTGACTTCTAATTATCTTTATATTCAATTTCTGTATCATCACTCAACACGTACCGTCACTCTACGACAGGAAAGATGTTAAGGTAAATCGATGACAAAATTAAAATGATTAGTAACAATAATTCATTTTATAATAAGAATTAAACAATGACATAACTAAGAGAGAGAGAGAAACGTTTTTAAAGGCAAGAAAGTTGATATATACTTACAATGAACAGTGATTTTCTTGGTCCACAGTCCGTGACATTGGACTCTCCCCCTTGAAAGTAACAAGTTCGCTGATAAAATATCTTTTATCAACTATATGTTACAATGGACTCTTTAACTTTACAGTTATTCTTTTATAAAAGCCCAGATGAAATTGATTAGATGTGAACAGTTCACGGGTAGATATTTTCACCAAATACATCTGGGGAATATATACATATATATATATATATATATATATATATATATATATATATATATATATATATATATGAATGAGTGTACTTTTTATGAAAGTGGAATTATCCGACAAGGTTCAAATTAATGATAAATTAGGTGAATTATGCTTCTTTGAACTGTTTTATTCTGGTACACGTTTCGATAGATTATTCATCTTCAGCCGGTTGAATATTAATTTTGAATTTAAGTGATGTTTCACGTTGTTATAACAGTAGAAGCTTAGCATAGCCCTCATGACAACGAGGAACATAAACTTGAATTTAAATTACATCTAACCTACTCAGGAAGATGAATAACTCATGGAAACGCGTACTGGAATAGAACACTTGGTCAAAATTAGTCAATAATTTGAATATATATATATATATATATATATATATATATATATATATATATATATATATATTTCTAGAAATGGATATATGATTCTACAGAATGATTATAATTGCATTTTAGAAACTCTTATTTGAAATGATTTTCCGTCATTACACGGTTAATATATCCCTTGGCGTAGACAATATAAATAGAATAAACAATATTTAATTGTTTATTTTATCCATGTTTTTATTCTTCATTTTTTAAACAACCTTTAATCATTTTTTCTATTTATGTTGTCTAGGCCAAGTAAAACATTAACCGTGAAATGACGAGAAATCATTCGAAATAAGACTTTCTATGTAATATAAAACAATTTATAATCATATATACAGACGTGTATGTGTGTGTGTGTGTTTCTATGGGGTTTTCTAAAAGGAAATTATCTCATTGAAATATCCGTGATTTTTTGACGGGGAATAACTAATATTTGAATAAGCGTCTCCATTCTAGCGGACGAAGTAACTAAATGAGGTCACCTACAATAGAAAATAATTCGCATATCACACCCGCTCCACTTATAAATAAACATACCCCTCCCCTAAAGCCAGGATAAAACTAACCCGTTCCCCCTGAAAAACTAGGTCAGGACTTCCCTGTCATACAAACAACGAGGTCGCTTGCATGACCTAATGTAACCCGGCATGTGACCCGCCTTTATTGGGACACAAGGCCATTGAAAGAGGGAGAGAGAAGAAAAGATGCGAAAGTACAGAGATCTAATGGAGAGTCCCTTTCAAATCCACTTGAAATATAAATAGCCTCTTCTTTAGCTTCATCGTTCGTTATTCATTCCTTATTCTTCTTCGTCTTTCTTTTTTGTTTTTTTCTTTCATCTCTTTTTTTCTTCGTCTTTTTTTTGTATTTCGTTTTCATTCTTTTTTATCTTTCGTTTTTATTCTTTAATTTTTCTTTCGTTTTTATTCTTATTCACCTTTTCTTTCGTGTTTTTCATTTCTTGTTTCTCCTTCGTTTGCCTTGTCTATCTCTCCGCCCATTTATTCTCTTGTGCCTTCGTTCATTTCTTCTCATTCGTTATTCCCACTTGGTAACCTTTTCTTTCTTTTTTTTTTTTTTCGTTTTTATTCTTTGATTTTTCATCAGTCTGTTCCTCTTCATTTCTTCTTCTTTTGCTTCGTTCATTCCTCTCCCATTTCTTCTATTCCCTCTTTTATTTCGTCTTCCATTTCTCCTTTTATTTCTTCTTCGATTCCTTTTTCTTCTTCTATTCTTCCTTTTATTTCCTCTTCTATTCCTTCTTTTATTTCTTCTTTTATTTCTTCTTGTATTCCTTCTCTTATTTCTTCACTGGGTTTTCTTTCTTCTTCTCTTTCTACTACCCTTCTTCTTCTTCCCGTACCCTTTGTCAACAACAGGAAGTTAGAGAGTCAAGAAAGTTTTCCTCATTTCCTCTCGTGGAGATCAACTTCACGCTGTGACTGTCACCACCAATCTGTCCGTTAATTACGACATTCTGTCGTTGGTTATATTTACGACGAAAGCCCCCAACTAGGAAAGACAAGAAAAGAAAATGGCCTTTGTCTCTCTGTAAAAAAAAGAGTTGTGAGAATATGACAAATGAATGAATTGATATAAATCTATCCATATACATGTTTGGCACACTGATACAAATAGATTTGGAAACTAGATATACGATAAGGCTCGGTTTTGGAAACTGGTTATACACTGAAAAAACAGTCACGTGGTAAAATTTGAGAGAAAAAAATACTTCAGTTTATTTCACGTAAATTAATTCGTTTATTTTGAAGTAATATTTATGATATTTAATCAGGAATTTACGCCCAGACAAACAAATCAATTAAGGTTTTTTTTTTCCTTCAAAATTATTATTTTTTAACTTGGTCCTAAGAAACACTTTTTCCGGTGTACGGTAATGTCTCCATTTGCAGAATGTAACGTATAAAAAAATCTGGCTTTATAGGAATCGGTAAACACTGTACCTCCCCAATTCCACCCTGGTTTGGCACAATCTAAGAGAAGGTGGTCCCGATCTTGAGGTTCCACACACTCGCTCACTCGATGTTTAAAACGACACACTAAAAAAAGAATCAAGAGATTTCATGAAAGAAAAATGAGAACTTAAACACTCGAATTATATCGTTACTGATTTGAATGAATTAAATCGTCAGATAGTTTTTATTTGTGTGCTTTTTTAACATCGATAGTGTGAGTGTGTGAATTTGCCATCGGGACCACCTTTCCTACATTGTGCCAAATGTTTATTGTCTTATCTATTACCTTATTTTTCTTAACTGTATTTTCAAATTATTTCTTATAGCTAACTTCGTTATTAGAATATAGATCGTTGCTGAAATGAAAACGGAATTGAATATTTTATGCATTGATGAAAGTTATGGGAACATGTAGTCACAGCGTTTACCTACTTGGTCGTATTAGAAAAAATACTGAAGTGCTTACTGTGCCCCGGACCCCCCAGCTGCTCGGGTTCTCTTCGCCCCTCCCTGGTGAAACCCTCTGTGATCCCCGGGCTTAAATCCAAGATACAGCCTTAATGTATAACTACTTCCCCAAATCCTTTTCCGTCATCGGATATAAATCTAACTGAATAAATAACTGGGCTTATTTTTTGTTTAGTTAAAAACTTATTATACGATAAGATGAAACATTTTCTTTTCATGAGAGATGATAATTAATACACAACTCGAATAATAAAGAAAGCTGACTGTTAGTTAGTTACCAAATGGTTGAAATAAATAAATGAATAGATAAAACATATGTCATTGGCATTAATTTCAGTTTTAAATACTAACCGGTCAAATCAATTATTCTCCAAAAAATATGTCGTATTAGATATCATTTTAGACCAGTGGTAAAAAAATCGAGAGGGGGTGTCTGCAGGGGTGGGGTGTATTCCTACTTCTTAATTTCTTGTTTTTTGTATGTTCAATGTCTACTAATGGAGACATTTTTTATTTGCTACTTCGTGTTCCGTAAAAATACACACTAGAATATTTTCGTATAACTTTTCATTGCATTGAGATTTTTAAGTGAAATTTGAACAGTAGAAAGGACAGTTGCCCTAAAGCTTTTCCACATAATTTGAGTTTTTACACTTCAGTTGTGTGACCACACGAACTATTTGAAAAAGCTTGGTTCCTGCTGGAAAGGAACTGGAGTCAGTTACTGAGCACTGAGCAGACGACAACCAGCGCTAGCTAATTCGACTTACGTACCCCACCACTAATAGATGGACAAATCGAACGACATATTCTCTGGCCCAAGCAATGCTGGGTCCAAAGGCAGAACGGTTATTCACTTTGTGTGTGTCGGTGAGTAGGAAGAAAGAATCACTTGAATTTTGATTTCACATCAAGCTATTTCAAATTGTTCGTGTGGTCACACAATTGATGCGTGCGAATTCAAATTTTGTTGTTAAGTTTTAGCACAACCGTAGTTTCGGCAGTTGAAATATCTGTTGAAAATCGCATGAAAAGTTATTCGGAATTTTCATTGTTCCTATTTTATCGGAACACCCAGTAAGTATCCTTTGCCAAATTATCCTTGCGTACTTACAGGACCCCAGCTGCACGTGTTCACTTCGCTCATCCCTGTAGTCCCCGGGCATAAATCGTAGATACAGCCTTATCTACTTAGTTCCTGAAACCCATCCCCACCACATTATAAGTCCCCCTTCTTATTTCAGCCGGTAATATTAAGGAAAATCTCATTTCCCCTGAATTTCTCTCCTGAACTCCTCCTCGAGTACTGGCCAATGTGGTATTGGAGCGCAAAGGTTACTTTTACTTTTAGAGTCATTTTATCTCAGAAAGGTGGGGGTGGGTAGATGCTTTCCAGTATTGTTATAAAAAAATATCTCACTCATAATACAGACTTGATCTCCCCAGCAGGAAAAAAATCTTGTGAAAGCGTATATTCAGGACTAGACATAAATAATAAGAAAAAAAAAACCAAAAAAACAATCTATGTAAAAGCCATATATACAAATTACTAGATTTAATTATATAATCGGTTGTATGGTTGTCTTGTCCAAGTCATGTTAAAACCTGAAAATTATGATGGATTGGTCCATGTGAAATAGAATAACATAGCTAATAAAACAGGTAAAGGGTTGTAAAATGTGAGATCGTCTTTGAAGACACATCATGACATAACAATGAAGATACACCATAAAAACTTTTGAGACTTTTTTTCTGATCATGAATCAAAATGGCTTGAGTTGAGTTATGACTTGAATTGAAAAAAAACCCAAAAAACTTGGAATTAGGACACTTTAATTATCAAAAATCAATTACCGAATAAAGCGTCCCTGGGCTCCCAAGTGCCGAGCCATACATAAATAGAACCGTCATTTTTTATGAATATATTCTAGTTGAAATATAGATGAATACATTTCAAGAATGAATAAATGAAATGTAAACAATGTTAGTATTATTTTTTACTAAGCTTCCGTGACACTATCGTGAAGCGACCAAGAATCGAACTCATTACACCAAAACTATTTCTTTACTATCTTGCTATCGGTCGTTTTATGGCAGGCTCAGGTACCTTGGAAATTTATCAATATAAAAGTCAATATCCGTTGCTTTGTCGCGCTACGTTTTTGTTTATATCTGTGTAGACCAGCTACACCTATCATATTTTGCGTACACCTCCCCCAAAATCTGTGTGAATAAAATGGTATAGAAAGAAAAAATACATTTGCGTAGCTTTGAAGCGTGTTTTGGACTGTTTTTAGAGTCTCTGTACATGGTAATAAAGTGGGATATTATTTTTTCTATTGTTAAAAAGTTGAGAAAAAAAATGATTACAGACTATCAAAATTTTAAAAATATTTTGCAATGATTTGAATATCTTCTTTGGAATTTTAATTTTGGTTATAACTGCGAAAAAAATAACAGTCGAAACAAATTACTTTCGCTTTCTTGAAGCAGTGTTTAAACGTCAGTTCTTGTGATCCAAAAGTGACTTCGATTACGCCATGATTACTTGTCGACAGAAAAAGTTAAACACTGTAATGAAAATCTTAAAGAAGTAAAGTAACTATGATAGAATTATAGATTTCGACGAAAATTACTTAATTTGATGATTTCTTGCCTGGATTTTCAAAAATAAAATATTACTAACTTTCTATTTGGAATATGACGAAGAATAAATTTGACGACTGCCTGTTGCCTTTCAACTCAGTGAAAAGGTCAAATAGGTATACATATATTTGGGGTTTTTAGAGGTGACTATTTCATAATTCAATGACTTATTCAAGGTAAACTTCTACTGTTGGGTTTGGACTTGATTTTCATTTGTGACAACATTGACAGATGGAAATGACTATGATCAGACCCAAACCAATATTGCCATCCATGAATAACAGTGACCTACACAAAAAATAATGACATTCACTCCCACTTCTTTTGTAAATCCCACTTACAGGAACTACTAAGGGAGTTGAAACAGGACATGTAGTTAGGGAATAATATTGTATGGAGAAATGAATTTTATTTTATTTACCTTTTAAATTTCAAAGGGAGTTTGACCCTTGCGCAGCCAGGTTTGTCGTCAATATTATAATGTGTACTTGTCAAGTTCTCACATTTTTTTCTCCCTTCAGTGAAATTCTAATAAATTTATGTGGCAAAGTTTTGAATTTTGATGTTCAATTTTGATGAAAATTATTGAATTTTACATTTTTTTGACATTCCAAACCTTTTTGGCACAGGGTATAATTTTTTTCAAAGCGTTTATTTCGTGATATGAAAGAATTCAATCACCCTAAAGTCACCGTCGGTGGTCAATGTATTTTCTTGAATAGGAAATAGAAATCTAAGCATGCAGTCATGCAGCAAAATGGCGGCTTGTGATGAAAGCAAATTTTCGCTATATTTCAATCTATATAACTATATTATCAGCCATTGAAGTGCGTTTTAAGACACGAGCCTTCCTTAAATAAATGTAAGGGGTGGCGGTGGCAGTGACGGGCTTTACCAAGCCAGGCTGGCCCATGATGTGTTGATAGTAGAGAAGATAGATACACGACTTTCGCGTGGGCATATGTACAAACTGACGAACTTGAACGCAAATTGACGATTTAAGAGATTAAACCCGGTTCGCCGATCTGTGCCGTTAACCGCGCGGGTCCCTGTGCATCTCCATAGCAGACATTGCTTTAGTTTGATAAAACTATGTAGCTTACGCCAGTGTTTTGAAAATTATGATTGATGCATAATTTAGTAATTCTAAGTTGAAGTCAGTTATATTTGGCACAGATTTACATAACTGAATAAACAGAAATAAACTTGAAATGAAATCAGAAACAACCATACCCAGTTTAGGAGCGGAAGTGACGACATGGGACGCATGCGTACACGGTGTAATCTGCTATGACTTTGACAAATAACGTTGTTGCGTACTTCTCGCGGATGTCGGTGTTCGAACCTTGAAAAAGGTCATGAATCTTTTCGAAAGAAAATTACAAGTGTGGTTAAATAAGACATGACTCTATAACTGGAAAAAAAATGACATAGAATTACGCGTTGATAGCTGATTTTTGTTTTGTTTATAAATATATCCACACATCTCTATAATATACTTTCAAGTCGGTATGTCGGCAGGTACCAGTTATGTAAAGCAAAGGAAGGAAGGAAAGAAGGAAGGAAGGAATAGATGTGATGTAATAAAAGATATGATGTAATTAAAAGGCGTGACGTCATTGAAAGGTGCAACATCTTATCCGATCAGTTTTCTTACAAGTGGCTAATAATGCCCTAGTCGAATATCCATAGTCCGCAGAAAGCCAAAAAATGGCCCCCAAAACGCCAAAAATGGCCTTTTACAATTTTGATCGAAAATAAAGTAGCAGATTATTTCTGTATCGCAATATTTTATAAGTATGAGAATCAATTGAATCAGGGAAAGACTACTTGACCTTTTTCTTCCTCCTCCTCATACTACTACTTCCTTCGATGGTACATGCATTTTTGAACTTATGGTTCTTTTTTTCTATATCGCTTTTTGGTGAAAAAATGATTATTTATCGGAAGTAAATCGGTAAAGTCGGAAAGTTTCTCATTATGCAAGTCAGTTACTGTGTCTGCTCATTATTCTCGAGAAGCAGATGAACGTTAATTAACATAATTTAATGCAAAACTTGTTGAATTTTTGAAAGCGTCAAAACCTATCTTATTTCGTATTATATAAATCAACAGGCATTATTCAAAGGAATTATGTCACTAGAGTTTCTTCTGCCCCAGGCGAGACTTGGAATTTGCGCCCCCAGTTGTATTCTAACGACTTCATTTTATCCAGTGCAACGCTAGGACCCTGGATGAGTTCCAGGCAACCATGTTGGTTCTCTCGATGGACGCGCCGGTCCTATATGTCCCTTTAGGATTCCAGTCGGTAAAAAAGAATTCATTAATCGTAGGCCTTAATGCAATTGAAAGTAGGACAACCGTCATTGTTCAATAGTTTGTTCGATTCTAACCGAGTGTCACATTACTGAGCCAGAGTAAGCATTGTGAAGAACTAGACCAGTGGTCGACAATCTGGGCCATACCGCCCATTAGTGGGTGATTTGAGATTTCAAGTAGGCGATAGGCCATTACTGAGTTGCAAGGTATTCTATCTTAGTCGAAACGAAGCATTTTAAATTTGGAATGCGGTAGTCTTTTTTGGTTACGGCTGACAGTGCGTAATTGCAATAATTTTCAATCAATACAATGGCTTTTATTTTCATCGTTATCTGAATATATATGCTGTGTATTTAATTATTCTTTGGGGCCTCTGTACAAGTTCTTGGTGTGTATACGGTCGCCCTATCTGGAAATGAGATCTACGCAATTTACAAATCCTGCTACTTTACTTGAATGGCTAACTGGATTTGAAATATTAGTCGGCGGTACGGAACTTATACACTGACAAAAGTATCAAAGGTTGGCGACCACTGAATTAGTCAATAGCAGAAGCTTAGAGCCAAAGGTGGAAATGGGTTTTGGGAACTAAGGATTCTGTTGAGCAGTATGTAGGGCCGTCAGGGATGATTGAAGTGAGCCCATGCATCTGGGGTTCTGGGACGTTGTAAGTCCCCCGTGGGTAATTAAAAAAAATGTGGCCTATTTAGGGGCCGTTTTGAGGTATAGAAAAAACCTGTAAGTTGGGAAGTCCGCATGTGCCGTACCCTCGCGTACCTCTCTCTATTTTTCTCATTGCTAAAAGCCTGTAGTGGTTCTCAAACGTATGGCGGCACATTAAGAGAAATATCTGACCTATGCGACACGACATCTATAAAAATGAATTGAATTAGACAAAAACTATGAACAAAACTTTTTTTTTATCAGTATACTGATGTACCCACTCATCACCCCCTCCTTCGTCATCATGTTACTAAAAAGGTTGAGATCTCACAAAAACTAACGATAAAACCCGCTAAATTGGAAACCCAGTGGTGGAAAGGGGACAGACATAATACTCGTACTGGTTCGTAGTTGTTATATGTATTCGTGTATTTGAAAAAAAAAATTAAAAAATACGACGTACACTTGGTAGATAATTATCATAACGTGGCTCACAGTTTGAGAACCACCGGCCTAGAGGAGGAATTTTACACTTAGCTGATAAGATAATTTATTTATAGGAACAGATTTCCAGATTTCCTTTCACTTATCTACAGTTTACCCCCCCCCCCCGCCAACTCAACGATAGAGAATTAACAGAGAAAGCATCTTTAATCGAAAACATCGTTAAACGATAAATCAAAACTCATTTACTCACGTTGAAATGGCGTGAACTCGCCATTTTTGTATGGACTGTGTAAACTATTTCTGACAAGATGTAAACTACGGTGTCAGTACGGTACATTTAGAGCTCTGTCCCAGACATCTCTCTCGAAATTTCAGTGTCGAAACTACGAGTGCTATCATGAAAAGATAGCTGCTTCCATTTGTTCCGTAAATGACCTTAACCCTAAACCTAATACTAATCCGAAATCGAACTGAAGTTAGATTTTATAAGATACAATTTTAAATGATCAAGTTTTCTGCCTTCGTTTGTTAGTTCCAATATATCAAGTATTCACAGCAACTTAGTTTATGCCGCTTCATTGTATTACCTATCAGAACTAGGTGTCAGAATACTAAAATTAGAATATTTTCAGCTTAAAAGTTGAATATTCGTAAATGCTTTTTTAGGAAATTTAGGGAATTATTTATCTAATATTCTAATAAAAACAATACAGGTTATATCTCTCTGCCGTCCGGCAACTTCCATTGTTTGGCACATTTTGAATCTGTCGCCATCAATTGATGGATCTGTCATTTCGATTCGGTTTCAAGTCGTGGTTTGAACCGTAATTTGACTGTTGATAAACCGAATTGTTAAACCTTATGTGAAAAAACGTAAATGCAGTTCGAAATCCAATCAAAGAACTCCGAATTCAACAACTTTCAATGTTTATTTTAGGATGAATTCAGACCTTTATCAATCAATTTCTGAATTTTATAAATCATTTTTGATACAACCAATCAAAAACAAGCAAACACAAATGATTTTTATTTATTGAACAACCATAGCCATGAAAGGTGGTGGAGGGTTCTAGCCTTTGAAAAAGACGTCTGCATGTGTTTGTGTGTTTATGTGCGCGTGTGTATGTTTCAGCATCCCTGGCCATACCGTTTTGTCTATCGACTTGAAAATTGGCGTCAGTACTCCATTTGACCGTCTTCTGGGAATGCTATTTTTGATTTTGGAAAAGCCTTTTTGACCTTTCCAGTGTCTCGTTTTGACAGGAAAACATTTAGATTCTTTAGAGTCTAGATGATTCTCTTTTTAACTCTATTTTAGATGTTTTCCAATGGAAAACGCCAATAATGTCACAAGGAGAATTTATTCTGACTATATTTACCTTGCAGTGGAATTTTCTTTATGTCTCCATATTTCGACGTTACGGTCATTCAATTATTGTGAAATTATAGATTCGCTACACAAACAGGTTTTAGCTTTTGCTTTTTGCCTAAAGCCTAAAAGGATAGACACGTAAGCGTATTTGTGTATCGAATCCATTATTTCACTATGACGCTCCTCTCTCTCTCTCTCTCTCTCTCCCTCTCTCTCTCTCTCTCTATATATATATATATGTGTGTTTGTGTATAACACTTTTCAGTATTTATACACATACATGCACCCACACACATACGATCACCAAATCGCCCATCCCTTTGTATTGGACATTTCTTTTCTCATCTTTACTCAATTCTACCTTTGGTTTAGTATGATATTCAGAAAATATGGAGTTTAAGCAAGAAAATGCAGAGCAACATGATGTTTCTTATATTTCATAAGTATAATACACTTGCAAAAGTCCTGAAATGTGATTGTCTTTCTTTGACGGCAATGGTGAACTTGCTTTTAATCATAATTCCCCGGTTCAAATTATTATCCGCTCATTTAATAATCTTTAACTTATTGGTCCGAGCGAAGCTGAAATGGCTTGATTTAAATCCTTATTTATTTATTAAATCATTTAAATCTTCAACTACGACAGTAGCCAAAGCGTTTTTGTGCGAAAATTAAAATAGTCAACGACGACAGCTGCTGCTGATCTCAAGCTAAAAATGTGAATAGATTCCAATAGTAGTGACGTCCGTTGTTGTGACGTCAGAGATGGAAGACGTTTTTTCAAGCTCATCAGCCTCTAAGTCGATCGAATACCTGAGTTATCACTCGAAACAATTTCATTATCTAGATAATTTATTCTGCTGATGGTTTTTAATTACAGTAGTATTGCTGAGATGACCGTTCATTTTTTTCAATCATTAGTATACCTTTGCTGTCAGGAATGACGACAGTGATCAAGTAATTTCGTAATTGTATTTATAAGATATCAAAAACATTATGTCGCACAGCATTTTCTCGTTTGTATTCAATTCTTCCTGAAAATGAAACTAATCACAAGGCAAAATAAGTAGCGATAAAACTTATCGAGTCTGATGTAGCATAAAATTCCATTTCTATCAAGTTACGTTACTGTGACGGACGACAAATGCACTTTGCTGGTTTTTATATGTATGGGTGTGAATACTTCTTAAGTTGTTTTCAATTGAAATTAGTCATGGGTTATTCTTCACATTTGTAAAAACTTGGGTAAACGTGGAGTTTTCAACCGTCGTTATTGGCTCATATGAACGGAACTGATCTTGACATTCACCGGCTTTTTAAATCGGGAAATATTCTGTTTTTTAAATATCTTTTTTTGCATGAATGCCCTTATTTCTTTTTTATTTTTATTTTCCATATTAAACATCGGGTGGGTGCTGGTGTGAAGTTCTGTTTTTACACACCCGATATTAAATGTGCAAGAATAAAAAGAAATGATGGAAGTCATGAAAGAAACATTGACAAAAATTAAGTGAAAGACATTTTAAACATTGTTGATTTCGACTACGGATGCAGATAAGGGTTTTCAAAAGAACGTAACTCAAATTACTGATAAAAATGATAATACGATATTCTTACCTGAAGTGCGTGTTTTTGGAGAAATAAATTCATATTCTTTTGGAAAATCACTGATGGATGAAAAACGTACAAAAATATTATCAAAGTGAACACGATTGAATGCATTTTGTTCCGGTCTAACATCACGACAAAGTAACTATTTAATTCATTGTACATTTTTTATAATGACAATTCATTTGTAATTATAATTATTTATCAATATATTAATATTTGTCATTATAATTAAAATGGATAATAATGTTTAATCTCCCAAAATACGTTAAAATACAAACAATCACAATTAATTGGGTGAAAAACGAACTCCTACAAGCACGTGTCCAATAATTCATTAGTCGTGTAAAATGGTCAAAAAAATAAAATAAAATGTAGATAAATGATACTAAATACTACATATTGAACTGAATAATTTCAAAAAGAAAATGTATTTTTGTCTACGAACAGTTCAGGTAAGAATATAGCATTTTCATTTAGTGTATTCATTTGTGCGTCTCTTCTGCACTGATGTGCATCCGTAGTCGAAATCGACAATGGTTAGAAATTCTCTGTCTTAAAACATAGGGTTGCCGAATTATTAAGGTGAAAATCAGCTCTATTTGAATAATCCAATAACAAAGGCGAAAAAAACTGCAAAACTTGACTAGTAAGTATGATCTATACTGGTATTTAATGACTAATCTCGTAGGACTAATAAATAGTAATTGCCAACTAAATGTATTAGTCCTAAATATGTCTTTTGTACGACTTATTCGTATCTTGTACAAGTAACTCAGGGGTCTGACCAGTTTTATTTCATATCTGAAATATGATTTGAGACATCCAAGATTGGCCAATTTCCTGAGATTTTTCTTTTAAATGTATTTACTGTCTTATCAAATGTTCTTCTTAGCTTATATTGTCGATTATATTATTGCCATTCTCAATATCAATTATCGGGATTAGATTTGATTATTAATTAACTATAAAATAACGGAAACACAGACGAGAGTAAGCCATTATTTTTCCAGGGACGCTCATTGATTGATAACCAAATAGATAACATTTAAAAAAATAAATCGAATAAAAATGAACGTTAGTAAAAAAAATACGAATAAAAGTGATTCAAGTGATTGGATTAAAGTTTTAATAGAAAAAAACGATAAGTTTCATCTCGTTCAACTTCGCTCATGTTATCATAAAAATGGAATGAAACGAATTTGAAATTTAAAGAAAAATCGTTATAAATAAAACAAACTCGATCAGACGCTATAAAATAGTTTGAGTCATTAAAACAACTATTTAATTTATTAATTTTTTGTAGCAATAGATATTTTGATAATTATTTAAATTTCTTGAAAGAATTAATGATTAGGGTAACTTCAATGAAAAAACCTGGAATGCTGAACTGGAACGATCTTGGGTGATTCCAGTCTCTGTTCCTTCTGATTCTTGCGTTGAAGACGTTTGGCAAAAAGTTTCCAGGGAATTACATGAATTATTTCGCTTCGAGGTTGGTTGTTGTTGAAAAAGTTATAATTATTACTGATATTAAAGTATTTTATAAATGCTGTCGAAACTTTTAAAAAAAAGAAAATTTGTTTTCGTTGATATTAAATGATTTGAAGGCTAGGTTCCCTATGAACAGAGACTTTGAAAATTGAAACTAACAATATGAAAGAGGAAGAAAGATAAAAGGAGACACGAAATAAACACAACATTTGAAATAATAAAGGGCATTGACAACATTCCAGCTAAAGATACTTTACTGTGAACAAAAAAGACATATATATATATATATATTATATTATACTGCTGGCCTGATCTGCACCACTTGCACTATATATATATATATATATATATATATATATATATATATATATGTTAGAACATTGCATTAAGAAATCGGAAAAACATTTCTTCTAAGAGTTGTCAACAATTTGAACAAATTAATGGATCAAAATCTAGAAATAATAGAAAATAAATCAGTTAACAAGTTCAAGCATAAATAGGATTATAGTACAACTAATTAGAAAAGAAAACTGCGACAAATTAAAAACTTTTGAAACGAGATAAGAATTAACTTCCAAATTAAATAGTGAGATACAAGCATAAATGTGCATTATTTTACCTGATTATATATATATATATATATATATATATATATATATATATATATTTCAGAAAGATATAAGATTTTATCTTTTCGAAATTAAATGATTCCAGGGGAACGTGACATTAAATTGAGGTGTATTTTGTATTCCAGATGAAACTAGAAATCCCTGTTTAAAACTTCTGACAGCATCTTTATTGCTTTCATTTAAAGTCGAGAGAAAAACAAAAAAATTCTGGGCACAACGTTAGGAAGGTGGTCCTGATTGGAATTCTGCTGACGTAACGTAGACATGCGATCTGTCGAATAGATTTATAAAGCAAGGCGAAAGAATTCATATTTTTCAATTCATTCCGAGCAATAACAATCTTTTTGGTTTATTACTGCTTTTCTCACATGAATTCTCTTGTTTCTTTTTGTTTGGGTGTGCGCTTTTTTTTAACGTCGAGAGTGCGTAACAATTTTGGGAACCACCTTCCCTTCATTGTGTCAAATTCTGTTTTGATAAAATTTTCAAAAAAATTTAGAAACGTTTTTACATTCAGTAACTTATCTATCGTAAATTGTTTTGTTGAGAAGACGTATTTTTTGTTGTGTAATATATACTAAAAAAAAATAACAAACAACTGATTAATTGTAAGTCGGCAGCACTTCTCATCATTTGAAATAAGCACTTCAGAAAAGTTTATTCCAATTTGATTATTTATTCTTAGAAAATATTTATTATTATCAATACTCTATCAAGTACCAACAAGCCTCATCGATAGTCCAGCATCCTCCTTAGTAGTTCTGGTTATTATTTATTCACACTGATGGTATATTGCTTCCACTAAAAATCAAGTGACAGCAAGTCTTCTCAATATTCCTGCATTTTCCTCAGTATTCTAGCTTATTTTAGTACTGTGGTCATTTGCATAGCTTCAGTTCTTTCTTGGATTATCAGTTCTCCCATCCTCTTTGCAAAGTTCTTCTGAGTGTGCCTATGATGATGTGTACAACTGTCATGTTCATATTCCAAGATCCAGATATTTTCCCCCACTTTCTCATTGTCTTTTTTCTGTTATCCACTGGAATAGCAATATCCAATATTGACAAATTTTTGTCAATCTTTTTTAAAAATTTTAATTCACAATGCTCAAGTTCAGGTGTTCTGGCTTGGATTGGGTGACCCATCTGAATTTCAAAGTCCCAGAGAATTTCTGTTTTTTCTTCTCCAAAGCAGGCTCTGGTTTGTGCATTAATATGATTAGTTTGTATGGTCAGATCCCAGTTGTTTGCCCAGTTACAGGTCGATCACCTTTACTACCCAGTCATGTCTATCTTTGTACTTCTTCTGAGCCAACTATTTCTACATTGTCCACTTTTGATATTTTACTGTGACCTGTCCATTTATAAAACCATAAAAGTTTTGTTGACTTTGAAAGTGCAGAAACCCCAGCTATAACAAATCTCGATATAACAAATTTAGGCTTGAACAAATTTGTGGATCCTTCCGAACTGACTTTGGATTTACTGTACACAAGCTCGATAAAAGCGGCAAACATGTGGGCCATAACAAACTTTCTTCTTATTTACTGAATAAGGTTTGATAAATGCAGGAACCAGTCTCTAATCATGTGCATGGCAAGACTGATGGGATATGTTGGTCTAAAGGAATCCTGGAACTTGCATGGGTAGATATGGTGTAGTCTCCTTCGTTACTCGTTTGCATCAACACATTTTCATTCTGTGTTTACCTCATATTTTTTATATGCATTTCTGCCATAGCTTCTAAATGAAATACAAATATGTACTCTTCTTCAGGGAAGTGCAAGGGGAATATATCTTCTCTGAAGACGAAACTTGAAGTCACTGAGAAACTAAGCGCATGGCAAGAGCTGGGATTGAGCTCATTGAAAAGTACAAAATATATCTCAAATATATTTTATTGCACTGCACACACAAGTATACATACCTCAGAATATCTTTTGTTTTATTGTATGCACCTATCTAGAAAAATTTCTTCCCAGGGGGTTTAAATGTTACAAGACAACCATACTTTCAGTAATGTGTAGTTTTTCCGATGAATACCACAAATGATACTTGCACATATTCACCCATAATTCTTATGCATTTACTCCTCGAGCCCTAATTTCTTTGATGATTTTCATTGCACTAAATTGTCCCACCAACACTATAGAAAATGCAAAATTATATTGGGGCTTCGTATCCACTGTTCTACAAGATATAATTATATACATAGACAAGTTCTCTGCATACTTCAATAGATACAAGGACTCTACCTTTTTTTATTTTTGGTACCTGTTTGCTATTGAATTACTATGAATTATCTGTTATAAAATACTGAACTTGCGAACATAATCCATGTTCATAAATTTTAGGAACTTTTATATGAAAAATGGGGTTGTTATTGCCCACTTGAATCCTCCAAACCCCCCATTGCAATAGACTATGGAGAAATGCAATTGTTAGCAGTTTTCCAGAAAGAGATGAACCTTCAGTATTAGAAACAACAATCAGTTTTAAAATTATTGTTATTTTCAAAAAGAATTATGTAGCAATAAGTATCTTTATGTCTTTGGAGGTACCATGTATATATATATATATATATATATATATGTGTGTGTGTGTGTAGATATCATTGGTTATTTGCTTGAAGAGGTAAGGTTGAAAATAGAACTAGGGACAACACACTGTCTTTGGATCTACCAAAGTATCCTCATTAAATTCTGTGAACTACTGAACTTATTTTTTATTACTGAATGAAGGAAAACCATTGAGTATAATGAACTTCCAGACTTGACCCCCCCCTCTACAAAAGTTTGTTATAGCGAAGGTTTACTGTGATTTTGAAATATAATCCTAAGAGATGGGCTTCTCAGTTATTCAGATCCTTTTTTTAAAGTTTTAATATGAAAAAATTGAATGTGGAAACCGTGTATTTATATGAAGTAACTGAGAAATATTGAATTTCTTTCATAGACAAATGTTTTGTCTGGAGTTGATCATAATAATTATGATAATTAAAAACTGTCTTGCCTGATTGGCATACTATCATGCATACTGGCCGAAGTAGTGAACTGAAAAATTCAAATATTAAAATTCTTTTCTTGTCATGTCTAGAAAATTGTTTTGTCTTTGATTGATTTAAAATTTACCAAGTTTTTAGTTTACCATGTAAGCTTATGCTAAATTCGTCATTTACTTTGTGTTCAGTAGCATTCATGCTTGTTTCTCTCGACAATTCAGATTTCTTTTTAGTGTTCCCTGACCGACTAATTTTTGAGAATGATCAACATGGTCCATGTAGTAAAGGTCCAGTTTAGCTTTATAGTTACATGGTAAATAGAACCCACTTTAAAACTTGACATAAAATCCTCCAAAATTATCGGTTGGATGCACATAAAATTACTTGGGAAAGAAATGTTTAATATGATTTCCCACCGTTTAAGGGCTACCCAAATCTTAAACCATTTTCTTGTCAGAATTTCCTACAATTTTCTTTCTTAATGACACAAGATTAAGTATAACAAAAGAATCTACGTATAATGAGTTTGAGGCTTTTTTATCAACACATGTTGCCTTGTTGTCATAAGTGCAAAGAAAATTCTGGTTAATAGCTAGCCTTTTGGCTCTTTCAAACGTTCAGATAAATAAGTATCACTCCACTTACTCAATTCTATTTTTATTGGTCACTTTTTCAGTGTCAAAGATTTTGAGATCTACCTATTTTCAAAAGTCAGACCATGATGGAATTGTTTATTGCAAATATGATCTGGTCACTACATCTATCCCTACTAGTTGGAAGTTTTTAGAATCAAGTAATGAGTATAGAAAAATCTCCCAAGGCCATGCAATAAAGTAAAGAAAAAAAAAAAATGTGAAAAAATTATGAAATTTGACTTTTATCACACAAGGGAACTAGAATTGAAAATCCTTGAAAAAGTGCCACTTTTGAAGAATGTGCCCAGGGGAGGTGGTTGCTACGCCACTGCTTCCAACCGAAAGCAGATGAAGGTAGTTGCACACTCTCATGTACGGAGTTGCCAGATAGTTAAGGACATTTATGGCTAAAAAAAGGCGAAAATTGCTAAATCCCAAAAATTTGTTTATAAAAAGCATTAATTCTATTTTTTGTTTTTAGGTGGAATATTATGGATTATCAGTATTTAAAAAAAATTAAAAGCTGATACTATTTACCTTCATCTTGATAAATCAGTTGCTTCTTTAATACAATTGTATGGCGGCAGCCTGAGTATTGAAATTATGTTTATAAAAAGCAACTGAAGAATAAAAATGAAAGTGAATGATAGTAAAAAAAAAAATATTATATTGATTGTTTATAAAACATTGCAGTTATTAAGTACACACCAAAAATGAGAATTTATTGAAAATATTTTGCCACAAAGCCAAAATGGCCGAAAATTTAAATTTGGCTGAGTCAAAAAGTTCATAACCAAATGCTTTTAAAAAAGGCCAGATTTATCAAATCCATCCAAAATGCTGAGCCTGTTCATATATATGATGCATGTCTCGAACGAAGCCTCATGTCAGGTTGTTTTTCGCGAAAGCGATTCTTCGCTATTTTTCTCCTCTTTTACTGACTGTCCGTAGCTGACATGTGGCACTGGAAAGAACGAGGCTTTAAACTGGTGAATCTGACACAGAAACTGGGTCACTTCGTTCTTGTGAGCCCCTGCTACTCCCCTACCCCCCTCGAGTGAAAGAGCCATTCTTCCTCTTCTTCTATTTCCTACACTAGTCATCTCCGTCCATCAACGGTGAGGTTTGCTGCGCTGGCAAGTTTACCAAGCTTCATGCGCTCTCTGAGTGCTTTCTTGTTGTTTTATTTAATTTTACTTGAATTTCATTTAATAAAAAGTAAAATGAATGAACGAACAAGGAAAACACTCAAAGAGTGTATACCTCTGCGGAAGCTAAGCACTTAAAACCGAATGAAAATTAAGTATCAAAAAAACAAGGGAGAGAATTTTGAATGTGTCAATTAAGTTAATTCTTTTATTTACATTTAGTTTTCTCTTATTAATTGTTCATTTTTTGGTTTATTTTCCTGTAGAATGATAATAGTTCTCAATCGAAAACTACTGAATCAAAAACACTCACAGAACATCTAGATTTTCCAGATATATATCTAAAATCCAGATGTTATATTGCATATCTATTATTAAATTGAATGTGAATTTAATCTTCAACATTTATTATATCAAAATATTACTTATTTTATGAATATAAATTTAAAACAAATGAAAATCATCTAAATAGGAATTTCTGATACCTAGATGCAGCAAAAAATGTCTAGATTTGGATGAAAAACTAACTTAAATTGAGAATACTGAAGAGTAAGAGACGCAACTCAAATTTTGGTATGTCTGTCATTGATCTGATCGCTGCTTGAGATGCAAGTGTATCTAAAAAAAATGCCTGTATGTGGAAAATCCACTAAGGGGTTATACTTCATTTTGGCCGAAAAGGAAAAATTTAGAAAAATATGTACTACACTTTACTCTAGGGTAGTACCTGTTCCATAGATGTATGTTGGAAAAGGCCTGACTTAATGGTGTGTGGGGTGGCCTGCCATCAAAGACTTGTGAAATGATATTCTGACTGTCGTACTGATGAATTAATTGCCAAAAATAAGAATATTTCCCAAATCTTTCACTAAATAATAAATGGGGTTCCTACTAAAATCGTTATAGTTTTACCAAGTTTTGGTTCTCAATTTTCATCAGCTCATGGAAACTTGTAAGAAGCCCCAAAAGGTACAGAGGAACAAAAAAATTGAGAACCCCTGGGGTAGTCACTGCAAAATGGCTGTTATATCCATTGCTAGCCTTGACAGATGGAAACAACTGATACATACATATTACCTAGTAAATTTAATATTGATTGTTACTGTATTTCCCAGCCCTAAGGATGTATGTCGATTTTAACTTGGAAAATTTTGAAAAAAAGAATAAATATAAGACAAGCTTGATTGTAGCAGGGTCAAACCTAACTTCTACTTCTTTTCCTCCTGAAGATGATTCCTGAAACTTTTCTATTTTATGTATATAATGAATAAATGATTTTAGATGTATATATTTTTAGCGTATAAATGTATTTGTTGAAATGAAATAAGCCCTTGTGTATCTAAGATAAATTTTGAAGGTATGCAAGACTTGTCAGTTGATAGTGAGTTCAAATCACAGTAGGGAAATCTTAATTTTATAAATGTATTTATTAGAATGAATGAAGCTTTAAATCTTGGCTGATATGTAAGATTTGTTGATTTAGCTCAGTCAGTAAGAGACATGATTACCAATCAGCTGGTCGTGATTTCAAATCATAGTAAGGGAATGTCAGTTTTTACTCCTCCAAATTTGGTGAAGATTGTTCTTCTTGTGGTAGGCAAACGAACTCTACTCCAGGTTTGGACTGGAGTTAGACAATTAAGGGCTCAGCACTTTCAAGATGTTTTGTTGGTAGATTAGTAACATTTAGTGTACATTTTTTTCTTTTTCTCTTATAGTACAGAGACAATAAATTTACACCTAGTACTACTAAGTAGTTTACCAATACTTTTTTATTATTTATGATTCTTATTTTTTATTTACTATTTTATACTGAGTATCATTTAAACTTATAATTCAGAGGTTATTTGAAGGAGTTCAGATTACTGCCTTGCCTAGATCATCTTCCTCAGGGATTAGGATAGGCCTATGAAAACAGTAACCTTTGACGTGTTGGACATGTGGTAAATGTTGGGTGAGAAGTTGGGTGCAAAATCTCTGATGGGGCAGGGGCGGATGATCTGATATCCCTTTATAATATTTGCCCAATGGGTGGTAACGAAATTCGTTTATTGATATTTTTGTTTTTTTTTCTTGTAGGGAATGAAAACTTTACAATAAGGATTTTACTGGTTGAATTACAAGATGGATAAAGATGATGACATGGGTAAGTTGTTTTTTTAAATTTATTGCAAAGGTCGGCCAATCGTGGTTTGAATCTGGCTCACAGCTTCATTTCATCGATGGCCGCTGACTTCAATGGTTATGTGATGTTGCATACAAAAATTCTTTGTTTTTCTTATCAATTTTGGTTGGTGAACAAAAAAAATTCAGTGCAGTAATCCTTTGATATGCACAGATAATTTAATCCTTGGTGGATACTGCATATCAATCAACCAAGTAACTATAACGAATACAGGAAATGATTATTATGAATTTGGGAAAATAATAAACAATATTGTCTTATGTATTATTATATTACTCAGCTAAGTAGTGAAAGTCAAAGTTTAGAGATGGTTACAGTCCTGGTTATTTTGACTCCCTCTTTACCAACTTGTTTTGATTGCACTATTAAAATTTTATATGGTGAATATCAAGGGATGTTTGCTATACCCACCAAAATTGTATTTGCCAAGGGATTACTGTATTGAAAAATAAAGCCAAAGTCCCATTTTTCCAGTGGCCCCTATTGAAGAATGTTTTATAGGTAAAACTGTTTCTGAGATAGAATTTCATTGTTCTTTCTCATTGATAGATATAACATGGAAGTTCATGTAGGTATAATCTCCTATACTGGAAAAAAATTAAAGTAATTAGAAAACAAGCTGTGTCCATAACTATGTGTGATCATTGTTGTATCTCTATTACAAACTTTTTGGTCTGTCCCAGTTACGTTAAACAACAGGAAGGAAGTGGTAATGTCCTCAAATCTTTTTCAATCCATTTTCTTTTTTTTCAGCTGATAGTGTCATAATAAGGTCCACTTTTTTGTACTAAAAAAAAAAAGCCAAAATTTGCCATTTACGATTTTTATTGAAAATAATACTTGCAGAATATTCCTATATCACAATATTTAACAAGTACGAGAATCAACTGATTCATAGATGCTCAAGTAAGAATGGAGTCCTGGTTTCAACCAGACTTGAAACTTGCTTGGATCACTAAGCTGACACATACGATGGAAACTCGGACTTCATCAATAGGCGTATGCTCCAATGGGAGTTGTCTCTTGAGAAACAGATGCTTTTCTTTGAAATTCAGTGAAATCTTGTGATGGTCTCATGTGATACCGACGGACTTTTACCAAGAATGAATTTGGTTGTCCAAACTTCTCAGATGAATATTATCATCATTGTTATTAATTACAGTTGCTTTTTATTGCAATTTTCATTTCAGTTTTTTCATTTTATGACTGTTAAGTAAGCAATATAGATTGGAAAATGGAGTATAAGCCTCTGATGAGATATGAACTTTCATCCCCTAGCTTTATGGTGAAATTAGTCAAGAATTAATTATGAATCAGCTTTTTGATCTATCATGTGCTTAAACAGTCTTTTCAAATGTCAATTGTCATTCATAATTCGAAATGAAGCTACATAATCCTATATCTGAAAATCTCTGGATCAGACACATTTTAGAATTCAGAATTTTGCAGATTTTAGAGTGTACCTTTTTATACAAACGATGGGTTGTTCATATAAAAAGTATTGCTGATAAATATTTGGACTAGCACAAAATCTGTTTTTTTTTGCCCAAGATTGCAGAGGCCATTAAGGATCTTAGTTTGGTAAACTTCTTAGTAGCATTGCGAGTCAACCATTTCAATCTCCTTTAACAATTCTGAGCAAGATTTTAGAAAGAAAGAAAAAAAAAAATTGTTATTCTTTTCATTTAACAATCTAATTCTATTACGAAAAACATTATCTAGAAATTTTGCATTCAAATGCATGCTTTATGTTGATGACAATAAAATCTGATTTTTAACTCTTAAAACCTAATGCATGGAAGCAAAATATATATATATATATATATATATATGTATAATGAGTAAAGATTGTTTTCCATGGCTCATTACAGATTGTACATTCTGTTTCACTTGAAAAAGATTTTCGAGTGAATTTTTTTTGTGAAACAGAATGTGCAATCTGTAATGAGCCATTGAAAAATTTTTTTCACTCATTTTATAAAACTTCAATACCAATGGTATTGAGCAGTTGTTTGGAACAAATATCTGCTCAATACATCAATTCATTTACATACGTTTGTTGTATATTTTGATTATTGTTCTTGGGAGATATATATATATAAAATGATTTGATGTTTTAGAATTAAAGTTGTTTAAATATGCTCTTCACTTCAGAATATATTGTGTAAAATATATCATCTTGAATGTAATACTTTCTTCAAACTTATATTAAAATCCATAATTGAATTTTCACTCAAATGCAACCATTTTAATTGTTTTATAAAAGGTAAGCTAAGCTTATCAAAGATAGTACTTTTTGGTATCCCTGCCATATGTTGAAATATTTTGATGCCAAAACTATCCTTACCACTTGTCAATACTACCAGTTCTCAAACGTTAATGAAATATGTATCAAAGAATGGCAGGAAGCCTGTTTATATTCGTAGGCTAGTAATATCGAAATATGGCTGGGATAAAAAGTAATGTCTGCTTATCAATATTTTTGCAAGAGAACTGACATCCGTTCTATATTTTTCTTACATTAAATGTCCTTTGGATGAGAGAGGACCCCAAAAAATAGAGTATCTTGGAATGTTCCACAAAATGAATAAATATGTAGAAAACTATCTTCTTGTTGTAGAATACTGATGATTACTTTTAGATTAAATTTTTGGATACACTGATGTGTTGTTGGCTGTACATATAATATTCATATGCATGAGTTCATTAGAATATAAAAGTTATTTCAAGGGTTCCCCCTGTCTGAAAAGGTTGAGAAAGGCTGTATTATACCAATTTTAATAGACTAGAATTGTTGCACTTGACTTGGTAATATATCAGTTTTATAGTGAGACCAACACTTATTAAGATTTGGTCTCTGCAAGTTCATCAATGATTTATGGATATTTTCATATTTACTCAATTGCTATATCCACTTGGTAATTATCTCACTAAATGATACTAGTTGCTATATCTGTTCACATACTAGATGGACTATACATTTGTATAGTAAAATAAATTGCGATGAATTGATATGTATGTTTTTGTATTTGCTGTGTTACTATACATGTGATCATTTGAGTGACTGGAAGTTTTGACTCATTCATTTGATCAATCCTACTCGTTATGAGTTGCAGCATGTATCTACGGAAAAAAAAATTCCAATCAATGTCAGTATTTGCTTTGTAAGTAATCATTTAGATGGACTGAAAGTTTTGATGTGTCCGTTTAATAAATCCTACCTGGGATGTCATGGGATACATAAACTGAAAATAATAGCAAAATGATGTGCAATGAAGTTCTGCATTCAAATGATGTGCAGTGAAGTTCTGCATTCAAATGATGTGCAGTGAAGTTCTGCATTCAAATGATGTGCAGTGAAGTTCTGCATTCAAATGATGTACAGTGAAGTTCTGCATTCAAATGATGTACAGTGAAGTTCTGCATTCAAATGATGTGCAGTGAAGTTCTGCATTCAAATGATGTGCAGTGAAGTTCTGCATTCAAATGATGTACAGTGAAGTTCTGCATTCAAATGATGTGCAATGAAGTTCTGTATTCAAATGATGTACAATGAAGTTCTGCATTCAAATGATGTACAGTGAAGTTCTGCATTCAAATGATGTGCAATGAAGTTCTGTATTCAAATGATGTGCAGTGAAGTTCTGCATTCAAATGAGGTGCAGTGAAGTTCTGCATTCAAATGATGTACAGTGAAGTTCTGTATTCAAATGAGGTGCAGTTAAGTTCTGCATTCAAATGATGTACAATGAAGTTCTATGTTCAAATGAGATGCAATGAAGTTCTATGTTCACATGAGGTGCCCTGAATTTCTGTAGTCAAATGATGTGCAATGAAGTTCTATATCTGCTTTTATTTTGCTATGTCTCTATTCAATCATTAGAATGAAAGGAAGTGTTGAAGTATTTGTTTGAGAAGATCTTGCTCATGGTATGATGGTCTATAAAATAATTAATAATGAATTACAAATGTAATTGTCTGGAGTAAGCTATTGAAACTTCTTCTCTATATCCATTTTCTAGAAGTTTTCATATCTATTCCCACTCGAAATGTGCATATACTTTCTTCATTACAAGCCATCAACCAAAACAGTCAACATAGGTTTCTTCAGTTTTCAAATCGGTCTGGTTATATATCTATGTATGTTCGTATCATGGGTATAGGCCATATCAATGGATCTAAAATTTGAACATTCACTCCTCATGTCTAGGAAAGACGTTTTGGGTTTTTTCTACCATCTACCCCTTGCCCCCAATAGGTTTTAAGAAGGGGGTTCAATTTGCAATGTAAGTTTATGTTAAATCAGTCCCTTAGTTTGTGTCTGGTAATGTTCAGGCTTGTTTTTTATTTTAAATTTTGATTTGTTTAGTAATCAGTGCCCAACAAAAGACAATAAAAATAACTTATTTATCTTATGCTGTAAATTTTCCAATTAATCACTCCCATGTTGGTCATGTGAGGGTTTTTATTGCATAACTAACCAGACCTATCTGAATTTAGTATTAGCTGTCTTACTATATATGGAATGTTTTGATGTGGTTGTTAAAGAAATCCTATCCTAGATATTATGGGTTGCTCAAACAGTTAGTATAACATACAGTATGTCTGACATGAGTAACAGACATAAGCGTATGGAAACTCTTTGGTTAAGGGGGACAGAGGGCTTGATTTGCCTGAAAATTTACACGGTTTTGCCCGAATTACCACCGTTTTGCCTAAATTTGCATGGGTGTTAAATCACCATCTTCAGATGGAATTCCGTCTTCGACAAAAAGAAAATTTGGCAGTGGGAAAATTGCTGAATTAGCACGGAAGTGCTGTAACATTTCGGTCATTTTTTTTGCATTTATTTAGCCTTTTTTTTTAGCCTTTTTGGAAGTCAAACTAAGAAAACAATATTTTTCGACTTGGCAGCACTTAGTTTCAGTCTTGGCAAATTTTTTTCCGTTAACACCCATATTTTAGGGATGCAGTCCCTACTAGGTAATACATCCTCACTCACTGTCCACAACATTATATTTGGATAGTAGTACGACAGGAGAAGGCCATAGAATGGATCAGCTGAAACGTGTTAATATAAACAATAAACAAGGAAAAGTTCAATTGTCTGGAAAACTCTTTGAAAGGGTAATCTTCATTCTCTCTCTCTCTTTTTATTTTTTTTTTGTTTTGTTGGTTGCCAAAAAAATTTCAAATGGATTCTATGTAAATTGTTGTGAGTTATTTAAAGTCCATAAATGTGTAAATTTCTGGGATTAATCAATGTAAACTTAAATATATACTAGAAAGAAAAAATAAGTGAATCAGATTAGTATCTGTGGCACTGTGGAATTGGATATTTCTACACACTATGTTACAATTTACATTTAGTCAGAGTCGGTACATTTTTACTAATTCTGACAAACCAATAATTGTTTTCAACTTCGACTCCACGACCCATGCCCTAACAAAACGTGTTAGCTTACCATTATTTATTTTCAACTAGCATTCATTTCATCCCAATTGAATCACCATAGCCCCACAAATGGTGGACCACCCAGCCAACTGGGCTGCGGATTCTACTGTGTCTGTTTCTTGGGGTACTCCTAGTCACATTTTTGAGGTTACAACCTTGAAAATTTGCATGACTATACCCCTAGGCACCATCTTTTTGGGGTCTCTGTAGCCATTGTGAATCAGCAATGCCAAAATCTTCGGCTGGTATTTTTTAGATAAAAGATCTATTTTTAAAGATAATTTTAGATAAAAGATCTATTTTTAAAGTTAATTTCAGATAATTAGTTTTAGTACATATGTGGCGTTGATTCATGTATGTGAAGTTTGGATACTTTAAATGCTTTTCATCAGAGCCATAAATATACACTGAATAATTATCAGGAAACAGCATAGATAAGACATAGAGAATAAGCTCTATGCTCAATCGACATTGTTTACTGATGGTTTTAGACTGACTGTCTGAGTAGTTGCGATGGAAAGCTACTAAAATTAAAGAAATACTAGTCAAAATTATCAACTGCTGACAATACTGTATCTAAAAACAATTCAAAATTATATAACTATTACTGATACCTACTTCTGGTGTGTGTAAAAACTGACATATGGCAGTGAGTGAATGGAGAGAAATAAAGAGTGAGTTCAAGGGTTAAATTTGATCTGCCAATTGTAGTAGCTCAAGCATTAGAATAGATGTCATAAAAACATAACAAGTTGTCCTGAAGCAGAAGGGATGCGGGTTCAAATCTCGTCTATGCCAAATCTGGGCTGTTTACTGGTGGTTATAGACTAACAGTCCAAGTCAGTCATTGTGAAAAGCATTTAAACTTGAGATGATAGAGATACAAGTTGAAAATGCATAATGGTTGACAATGCTTCAGCTAATAGGAATTCAAAATAATCCTAACTTGGTCTGACTCAAAGCTACAAGTGAAAGGCACACAGTCAGCATCAAATTCAGTTCAGTTGTGTAATGACCTAACCTACATCTGAAGCACTGGGCACTCAAAGACAGTGAATGCCCTTCAAGTGAAAAAGAAATTGCTTACTCGTTGCTTTCCCTTGATGAATCCACAGCAGCACATGACCTGTACTTACTTGGTCATGTGATAAGTGACATGTAGTGTCAGCATTCAATGTCATGTTATGGAAAATGAGAGACATATCCTTTGATCATGCTATCTATGCCCTCTCTGGCTAAAGCATATTGCTGAATATATTACAATAGCAATTATCTGCAAAACTGTTGCTCTATGCTAAAGCTCTCCAGCAATTATATAAGTACTAGGATATTGCCTGTTATAAGATGGGTTTCTAATATTGGGAATATACTTATGCATTTTGGATAATATTTTTTCTGAACATTCACCTTTAAGCCCCTTAATAGAAGCGGGTTGTTATCACTTATGAGTAAGGAAAAGTGATTCAGTGGTCACTTGACCATTGAACTGATTTGATAGGTAAAAGTACTCAATGTAAGCAAATGTATTTTTTTTTCTAACTTCTGCCAAGTAATTATGAAATTGATTGATTTTCATTAAATCTTTTTTGAAGAAATGCTACTTTATTTTGGGAAGATTTATAATTACAGGACTTAAATTTTATGTGAGGTGACATGATCATGACGGATAGAATTTTGTATGACAAAATTATTTGATAACAATAGAAAATCAATTCCCTTCAACTATCGTTATCCTCTTCATGTTCAGTGAGTCAGAAACAGTAAAAAAAACTGCTTTCAATGTGCAAAATTAGTTTCCCTGCTCTACCATCTTAGACAAATAGGGATATGTATGAAGATTTGAAAGGTGTATCTGGTCTGCTCTCTTATGTACAAACAAAAACATAGCACGACATGTTTTTGAACTTCATAAATCCAAGGAGACTGGCTAATATAAAAACAGATCTATTGATTTAGACGGGGGGGGGGGCTCAGTTCATCACCTAATGACAATAGAAAACTGACCCCCTATATTAATGATCACTGGCTCTAAGTACAGAGACACCGAAACGGTCTGAAACCTGCTCTTAGTACGCAGAAATATTTGAATGTATAGAGATGATTCGAAAATGTTTTTTCAAAAAATTTATTATCAGTGCTAGAAATTAACTTTATTGTAAATCATTTGGCTAAGCCTTTTTTAATTTGGATGGTACTCTTACTACGTAATAAAGTGTTTTGTTAATATGAGTTATTGTGTCGTGAATAGGACTTGGTGGATGAAGGTTTGGTGATGGGATTTTATTATTTGGAACATTTTACATCAAGATGTTTTCAAGAGGGGAATCAGTTTATCAAATAATAGCGATCGAAAACCAATTCCACACTTTATTAATTCCCTACTTCGTGTACAGAGATTTTAAAAAGAATAAAAAGATTTACCTTTCTATTTAAACATTTTTGGGGTTATGTGTGCAACATATGAAAGGTGTAGCTAGTCTACACACTTTGATATTTACAAAAATATAGTGTGACCATTTTAGCATTACAAACCAACAAACACTAGTATTCATGTATAAGTAAGTACTACAGGTCAGCACAAATGGCGAGGACTGGAAGATAGTTATATGGCAATCTCCCATGATGGAAAGACCTGCCTAGGAAAAAACATTAAAAATCCTGACGTTTTACCTGAATTCTTACACCAACCTCCATACTGTAGGGAATATGTAACTACCTTTGCCACCATGCTGGACACATGTTTGTGGTTATATGTACAAGGTTTTTTTCCAGAAAGTATCAAGCCATTTAATGTTAATGAAATAATAATCTACTGAGGGCAATGATGCTTTAGTAACTTTTAAAGTACTCCCCTTGGGACCTTACACACTTATCTCAGCATCCCTTTCACTTTTCAAAACTAAGTCCTCTATTAAGATTACTATCAACTACCTCGTCGTATTCTTCTTAATCTTTTTCATAGTGAGGAATCTTTGGGTGAAAAGCCAGAGGTCACAGGCAACTTAATCTGGACTGCAGTGTGTGTGTGTGTGTGTGTGTGTGTGTGTGTGTGTGTGTGTGTATGTGTGTATGTGGGTGGAGGGGTTGACAGATTTGGGTGGTGCGATCTTTTGCCAAACATATTTTTAAAATTTCTTCTCTGTCTATCTGTCCGATGCAAACGTGCATCGGATTAATAAGTTATCATTTGTTTCGGGCTTACTTAGATTGGGTTGGAATTGCATTTTTTTTTTCTTTACTCAAGTCATATCCGGCGATGATTTTCTACTGTCCCGGTCGTTGAACACGTCACCGAACAATTATTATAGGAAGTCGCTACGATTGAGAAGTAATGGATTGATGCAAGTTTGTAGTCCATTCACTCGATAGTTGGGATAAATGTGCGTTGTCCTGAGTTACTGAATGCTTCAATCAACAAATTTAATTTGACATAAGAATATCAATAAGGGCCTTCAATCATTAATTGTACTCTACAATCCAGAGGTCAAATTGAGTTTATTACGAGGGGTAGCCCATAACATTCACACTTTTCAAGTTAAGACTTGTTAATTGAATTTTTAAATCAATAAATTTCATTATGCAATCCTTTTTAATTAATAAAAATCTTTTCGATTAAAAAACGTACATGATGTGTAAAATTATTTCTAATATGAAATATACGTACATATATTGATTAGGGAATGTTCAGGACACAGAGGATATAAAGATGGAAAATGTTTAATATGAATGAAGTATACATGCATTGGGACACATTTGGCCTGGATACAGAGGACTCTATTGTCCTGTCACAATTGGTTTTCATTGCAAAAATCTCGGAAGTCTAAAGGTCTCCGATAGAAAACGGTTGAAAGCAGAGAATTGAGATTGACTCAAGATGCAGACAATATCAGGAAAGAAGTAGCCTGTAGAAAAAATTCAATTTCACGATGAACTTTAGGGATTTATTCAAATCAGTAGACTATATTTTCCGTATCTCAGAAGAGAATAATGAAAGATTTTAGTCAAGGGAGGTAACTTCAGTTATTATTCAAGCCGCTGCTGCTAGCTTATTGTTAAAAGAAATGAAATCTGAAAACTTGGCCATTTAAGATTATTCAACATAACAGAAAAAAACAAAAAAATAAGTATATTTAAAAATGTTGCAAAGTTTTTTTTTTTAGTTTGGAGTGCATTCAAATTCTGAACGATTTACGCGATATTTAGGAAAAAATCTGTCTATATAACTTATGTGTTTGTTCGCTTACAAATAAATAAACAATAAAAATTTGTCGGGAAAATTAACCTATTGTCCTTGGTATTTACCATATCATTATTTAAATTTACACATGTAAACATTTCCTGCAATAATATTTGTAATTCTTCATTTATGTTTCTCTCTCACAAAAATATGGTATGTTATGCTGAACTACCACAATGTATTGTTTATTAGGACGGCGATAACCGATTTTTTAAAATTTAAACCATAAAATTCTTGAAAACCTTATTCATTTTTAGTAATTAGGTGCCCAAGAACCTGTATAACAATTTTTATTCTTATGGTTTCAGCAGTCCCTAAGTTCAAATTTTTTACGTGTTGACATGGTTATCTACATATAAAATGTAAACAAACAATCGGATCCATCGTAACTGTCTATGTTTTAATTCCTAGGGTTTCGTTAAACATTATACTCAAATTTCAGCAAAATCGGTCTAGATTTGAGAAAGTTTCCCGATTGTAAACAAAAACAAAGTTTTTGCCTATGAAATGTAAACAAACAATCTGATCGGCCATGACTCGACATCCCTTAGGTAGAATCTTCCATTCCACAGGCTCACGTACAAACTTTCATTGAAATATATTAAGGAATAACATAGTTATCCAATTGAGAAAAAGGAGACAACGACGACAGACATCCTTGGAGTCCCCGGCTTTTTTTTCCTCCGGGAACAAGAAGTCTTGGTTCGTAAATTGTTGTGCTCTTCATCTCATCTTAGTCTGGTTTATCGTTCCATCTGTGTGGAATGTCATCAAAATGATAAACGCACACAGGGCGTCCATGGGGAGATTTTATAAGGCGGTGCCAAGCTTCCACCACCCCACACACCGTACAAATTCACACGTCCTTTAGCCATCTTGTTTTTATCTGCTATAACCCTTTAGAGCACCATGCTATATTCGCTCGCTGGTAAATGATAGAGTCAATCTATTTTATTAATGGACATATCGTATCGACTTGGAGTTTCCATACACAGCTCGACCTAAGAAACACTCCCTACCTATGCCTTTGGGGCCCCAGTGCGATGCACCAACTGCAGCCCCCCCCCTGGATGCACATTCTCACGTGGAAGCATCGAAGTCTCCGCCCTCTTTCACTCTGACTGGCGAGTTTGAATTCCTTGTCCCTCCATATTCGCCATTTTGTCTGCTCACTTTCCTCGCAACCGTCGTCTTCGTATCTCTGTGTCATCTGTGATCGCCATTTTTGTTTTCGCCACCCTAACTGCCTTGCCCCCCCCCCCTGCTCCGCCTGCAAGTTGAAAAATTTCCTTTGCTTTTCTGCTGGGGGCTCTTTTTCCAAGCCGATAACATTTGTTTATTAGCTGCACACCCCATTAAATAAGATACTTTTCGACACCACCCTCACTTGAGTTCTGTCTGATTGATTTCTGCTTCTACGCCACCACCCGTCCGCTGTAAATCCCCAGGCCCCTCTACCACGATGTGAAACAACAACAGCTCGTTGCATGCAACTACTCAACACAGTAAGGAACTGATATCCACAATTGATATCCAAAAATCTCCCTCTCTAGAAAAAGAAGAGCATTCAGCGTTTGTTTTTCAGCGTATTGTTATAGAGAGAGCGCACACCCTCTTCGACTCTCACTCTCTCTCTCGCACCTACATCCCAATCTCCTATACCGTCTGTCACGCTAAGGGACGCAATTCGTCTTGATTACGAGGTTAACTCACGATGACGTGATAAAATAGAATTTTATGTTTGGATGACGTAGTATGAAATACTGAATATAGAGAATAATTAAAAAAAAAGAAGAAAAGTAACGAAAACAACAAAAACAATAAAAATTCGTTTGTGGTCATCAGACCGTCATTCTTTCAACACATGGCAATGCCAATCTCTAATAAAATGCAATGTGTATCCTTGTATCATAAAAACTAGTATTGTTAATGTCTGCCCAAGAAATGGTGAATAACACTTTACAGGTGTCGCAATTTTTATAAAAAGTAATTTGATTGCCTTATTGTGATATCATTTGAATTCTTTTTATTCATTTGACAATATCTTTGTGATATTTCTGGCATTCAAAAAAGAAAAAACAACAACACCTTTTTTGTGTAAATGATTCATTTAAAACGTTACTTTCTTGACATTTTACGCACTGTCGAGTTGCTGATACTTAAATAGTGGCCAACAACACATGTTGCAGACTTTTTTTTTCCGGTGGGGTTGGCAATTGAGGCGGTACCATCTGAACATTTTTAGGATGCTAACTTTTAGCCCAAGAGTTTGTTAAAACTGGAATTCTTTTATATCGGGTAGAGGTACGGGACGTGCGAGCGGCGTTTAACGGCACTGAGTTTGGAATTAGCGTACCGAGTTCAAGTCCGTCTGTGGCAGTTTGTGTCAATTCCCTTTGGAAAGGCATGATTCTGACTTCCTCTCAGCTTAGGGTAATGGGTAAAATAACGATGGTCGGAGTGAGTGACGCCACTTCGGGTACTTGTTGCCTTGAAGTCTATTTCATAAATTGCAAACCGGAGCCTAGGCAGAAAAACTAGTGGTATGGCCTGGCAGGGACGGCTGCGGTCATTGGCAGTATAAGAGCACCAACTAATTAACTAATTAACTTATATATCAGTTGTACCTAAAGTTATGACTGTTTTTTTTTTCTTTATCCATAGTTGCAACAAATCCTGCTGTTACTGTCAAGGAACGTGTTAATAATTCAATGCTAACCATATGACTGTTCATTGACTTCGCAGTTTGAAGAAGCTAGGTAAAGTGTCGAAGGTTGGAAAATGACCTGTCCGTAGTAAATCACGTACAACATGCTGATAGTTGTGAGTCACTGCATTCTCTGCAGCTTAGGGTGCCTTTTTGGGGACAGACTTGTTACTTAGGATGATGAATCGATCCTTTTTCTCAATGTTAAGCGCTGTCGTAAATGGCTCGGTCGCGATGATAAACCTGTATCCCAGCTCAGAGGTTACCTTCACCTGAAGATCGTGTTGAATGTTCGGTGGGATATGCTAGGAATCGTCCATTACGAACTTACAAACGATAACCAAATAGTCACAGCTGAAGTTTACTGCCAACAACTTCAGCTTTTGAAAACTCCAATCCTTAGTGGGTTGAAAGGGAGCAATTCTTCATCAAGATAGTGCATGTCCTTACACAACTCTAGAGACCGAAGATCTCGTTGAGGCACTTGGTTTGGTTGGGAAAAATGATTCATCCACCGTAATCTCCTGACCTCGCTCCAACCGACTATCATTTGTTTAGGGGGTTGCAAAACCATTCTGATAGACATTTACTCACTTTAAGAATAAGGTTATCGAAAACTAAGGAGAGCATATAAATGATAAGGCGGATCTTCATATATAATAGTTAAAGTCTGGTTCTGTTTATTAGTCTGTGATCTTCAAGTCGAAACTGGGCTTTGCAACTTGAAGTACGAAATTAAGTATCCCTTAAATACTCGGATTTGAGAACTCTAAAAATAAATCTGAATGATTTGAAACTTAATGAGAATAGTGTGAGGTCTGCGTTCGCGCTCACACTCATTAATGGTTCAGTGGATAACAGGATTGTCTAGTCACCACTACATCTGTGTTTCCAAGTAAATTCAAGAATCGGGCATAACAATTTTTTTCAAATATCTCTCCTCAACTGAAGGTGGGGATGGAGGTATTTCCCATTATTTCCTCCTCGTCTCATCTGTCTCTATTCTTGTGTCTATGTGGATAGCACCATTGTAAAGAGCCAACAAAAGAACAGTTTGCCATAATATCCTGTATTTTCAAATCATCATTCCACCATTATCCCCAATCTTTTTCATTGAATGCAGGGGGCCAGGTGATCAGCAATTTTGTACAATTGTGCCCATCCGTGTTCCATGATGAACAAAATAATAGAAATTCATTAAAACTCCATTGCAATCACATTTTCTTTCTCTCCCCCCACCCTATTTTCTGCGAAATCCCCTAGACTTATAATCCCTATCGTCTCTTTTGTCAGACTGGTTCCGGTATCTTTTGGTTGCTCCTTATTCCACATTTTTTTCCATCTCTCTCCATTTCTTATTTCTCTTTCTCTCTCTCTCTCTCTCTTATTTCCCTCTATCTCCTTGTCTTGTGATTCGTTCTTTTCTCTCTCTCCTCCCACTGCCTTGTTATTTCTCCTCTCTCTCATCCTACTGCCTTGTTATTTCTCCTCTCTCTCCTCCTACTGCCTTATTAACCCACTCTCTCTCCTCCTACTGCCTTCTTCTTCCCCCTCTCTCTCCTACTGCCTTCTTCTTCCCCCCTCTCTCTCTCCTACTGCCTTCTTCTTCCCCCTCTCTCTCCTACTGCCTTCTTCTTCCCCCTCTCTCTCCTACCGCCTTCTTCTTCCCCATCTCTCTCCTACTGCCTTCTTCTTCCCCCTCTCTCTCCTACTGCCTTCTTCTTCCCCCTCTCTCTCCTACTGCCTTCTTCTTCCCCCTCTCTCTCCTACTGCCTTCTTCTTCCCCCCTCTCTCTCTCCTACTGCCTTCTTCTTCCCCCCTCTCTCTCTCCTACTGCCTTCTTCTTCCCCCCTCTCTCTCTCCTACTGCCTTTTTCTTCCCCCCTCTCTCTCCTACTGCCTTCTTCTTCCCCCCTCTCTCTCTCCTACTGCCTTCTTCTTCCCCCCTCTCTCTCTCCTACTGCCTTCTTCTTCCCCCCTCTCTCTCTCCTACTGCCTTCTTGTTTCCCTCTCCTTCTCTTCTCCTACTGCGTTCTTGTTTCCCTCTCCTTCTCTCCTCCTACTGCTTTCTTGTTTCCCTCTCCTTCTCTCCTCCTACTGCTTTCTTGTTTCCCTCTCCTTCTCTCCTCCTACTGCTTTCTTGTTTCCCTCTCCTTCTCTCCTCCTACTGCTTTCTTGTTTCCCTCTCCTTCTCTCCTCCTACTGCTTTCTTGTTTCCCTCTCCTTCTCTCCTCCTACTGCCTTCTTCTTTCCTCTCTCCCCTCTTCTTTTCTCCTCTCCCGCCCACACTGTCTCGCTCATTTCTCAACCTTTGTTCCATGTTTCACCTCATTTCCCTCGTACCCCACGCTCCATATAACTCTCTCTCTCTCCGATCACTCTTTTTTCTACCCCTCTGCTCTCTTTTCTGCTGTTTTTTTTTTCTTTCCGGTTGTGCTCTCTCTCTCCTCCCCTCTCTCTGTTTTCCTTTTCTCGACTTTATCTGTATCTATCAACTTTATTGTAGATTACCTTCTTTTTTTCGCCTCCCTATCTCTCTCTCTCTCTCTCCATTTTCTCTATTCTCCTCTCTCCTTTTCCGCTCCTCTCACTCAAGTCATATCATCCATTCTCTCCTCCAACCCTTCTTACTGTCTTTCCTCCTTCTGTTCCACACATTATTGACAATCGTCTTATCCCTCCCCGTCCCACAAGTATCACTGGGCTCAAAGATAGGGACTGATTTATCACCCTACTTTTGATGACAACACTCGGCTCCCCTCTCCCTCTATACCGACCAACCTTTATCTGTTAATTGTTATTCTAGCGCACACAACTATCAGACACGCTACACTGTTCCGTTATAAGAAAAAAAGCAGTTGCCTTCTCCCCCTTCCTTAGCTGGCGGGGCCACCCAAATGACGTGAGATGAATATTAATAAATCACCGCTATGTCTTTTGCCCCTTCCCACCTCATGGCAGCATCAGTCCCTTCTTCTTTGCTTTTGGTTTTCTTTCATCACGTGTACTCTGCCTGTACGACCGACCCCTTCTTACTGTCAGGTGTTGGGATTGCAGAATTTCACTTTTGGGACTCCCTCTTCGCTTCGAAGATTTTCTCCGCCCAAATTAGGGAAAATGTCTTTTCATTTCTATTACAAATACCCAGGGTCGGCGCAAAGGTTTCACGCTCCTTGTACGAGTCTTAAATTTCGCGCAAGGGTTTTTAGGCAATCAGGGCCAGTCTTTAAAAGTGCACCCATGAATGTTTGATCTTTTGAATTTTTACTCCTGAAGTCCCTGGGCGGCTACCAAGTTTAGCCTTATTGGTAGCGCCAGTCCTGCAAATACCATGAATTCTCTTATAAGCCCAATATAAATCAGCTTATGATGCATTATCGCAGTTTTAGTGAACAGTGAGCCGTGGTGGGATAGATTGTCACATGAGAATGGATATTTTTGGAAGAATAAGCAGTCTTTCGTTTTATGTCGGTGAAGTCAAGAAATGAGCGGTAGCTACTCCCACTTGGTGAGGTACAGAATATTCATCTTTTTAAAACACACACACACACACACACACACACACACACACACACACACACACACAAATAAATATATATATATATATATATATATATATATATATATATATATATATATATATATATATATATGAGACTGAGATAATGGGTAAAATATTTTAGTTTCATTAAGAATTTTCTTTGTGGCGGGGGTGATACATTGAGAGGTGATAGGAAGAAGGGTTGATAAATTCTGGTATGGTGACTCTCTTTCTCTAGTTCTTATTTCTCATTCCGGTATGGCGACACTCTTTACTCCTGATGTCCATGCAGTGTTGGGAAAATGTCCAAGATGGCTGCCACTTGTAAAATCTACAATACCTATGAGGTAAAAAGACCACATGTACCTCCCTCGCAATAACTTGATTATCTTAGTGCATTTTTATCAGTTTAAGATACTCTTGGTATTGATTTTTCTCCCCTCGAAGTACGTGAGAATCTGCTTATTAAGGGGACTACATGTTGTGACTGGTATTGTACGAGGGGCATTAAATAGGAAATCTGTTACCTGCAGGATTTCATTGTTGGTTGTTTATTCATTTCAATGTGTACACATCGGCTGTCTCAAGACTGTGCCTTTCTGCTGGAAGAGGCAACTATATTCGTGCCGATGGAAGTGGCGGATCCAGGATTTTGAGCACAGCTGGGGTTCAGATCCCGTGGACCCTGAGCCTGCAATGTGTACACATTGGCTGACTCGAGACTGCCTTTCTGCTGGAAGAGGCACCAGTATTCGTGCTGATGGAAGTGGCGGATCCAGGATTTTGAGCACAGCTTGGGTTCAGACCCCGTGGACCCTGAGCCTGCAATGTGTACACATCGGCTGTCTCAAGACTGTGCCTTTCTGCTGGAAGAGGCACCAGTATTCGTGCTGATGGAAGTGGCGGATCTAGGATTTTGAGCACAGCTTGGGTTCAGACCCCGTGGACCCTAAGCCTGCAATGTGTACACACGGTCTGACTCGAGACTGCCTTTCTACTGGAAGAGGCACCAGTATTCGTGCTGATGTGCCTCGTAATGCAAATGTTGAGAACACGTACGTCTGTTAGTGGGCGGAAGTGTAGCGGGGCATTTGCCCCCTACCTGGATCAGGCCTTCTCTCCTAGGGTGCTTAAAAGTTGGAAACATCATACTCGGTCTATTGACTCGATAGGTGTAAGATTGTTGTACAATTGTTTTCATGTAACCCTAACTTAATGCACCATATGGAAAGATGATATTATCCTTCGCTGGTATCAGGGTTGCCGCTACACGATATATTTCGAATTCACCAATTTTCTCCCCCCACCCTTGAAAACATAACCTTTTGTCTCCCCCACCCGGAAAAGTGTCAGCGGATGCACCTGTTCGAGGTCTTTCACTGATAAATGCTCAAAGCTGGATAAAAGATCTTTCATCAAAAATAGTCAGCTTTGTTGATTGTGTAAGTAGGTAGATTCAGTAAGGAATGCTTCACTTGTCTAGATCTTTTATTGAATCACCGTAGCCCTGCAAATAACCCGCTCGATCTCACAGCCGAATGAACTACAGATTCCTTTCTTTTTGTGTGCTTGTGTATATGTGATTATCTCAGGGCATCCCTGGTCACATCTTTAGGGCTACAACACTGAAAATGTGCACGAGTGCACCACCTGGTAACGTCTAAAAAACTTTTGTATCCCACCCCCAAGAGTGCTTTATTGTCATTTTTATGGTCATCTTGGACCATCGATGCCCAAATCTTTTGCCGGAATTTCTTTCAAGATAATTTCAGGTGAAGGATCTCTTTTTTTTCCCAGATAATTAGTTCTGGCACTCGCGTGGGCTATGGTGATTAATTTATGCAAGATTTGGATATTTCTTTCTATTTCTTAATGTCCCCCTTTTCAATCGATTCCAGTTGATTGTTATCGTTTATCATTTTAATATCTTGTAACCCTAACATGTGCTGACTCGAGACTGCGCTTTCCGCTTTAAGGACCCTAATCGGTACCGATGGAGCATGTCTTTAGTTCTAACTATTGCGAGATTTTTTTTTCCGCTCTTTTTATTTATTTATTGTTGTGTTCATAAATCTTATATAATTGCCGTTGTTGCTAATTGTTTGTAGTTTCTGTCATGCTTAAGCAAACAGAGTAAGGAGGATAAAGCAGCTGTGCATTATTATACTTGCTGATCATTCAGTAATAGCATGGAAGACAATAATAGGAAATAAGAGGAATCGTATGAAATTAACAGAATAATGAATTTCGTTCGAAGTGGGCATTTTTTGTTTGCAATAAGTACATTTCTCTAAAGCTGGTCTGGTTACTCTCTTAGTAGAAACCACGTGACCAACGTTTATTGGCAGCATTACGTGTTGGGGTGATCAATGAAAACAATGGAAAAAGGGGTGACCAATGAATGAATTACCTCTATCGCATTTTGTTCGACAGAAGTCACCAAAAAGTTTGAATTTGGATAAAAAGTGGGCACAAACTTGAGACCAATTTAGCATAAACTTGCATTTCAAATTGAACCCCCACCCGGCTATTTTAAAAACAAACAGAACTATGTGATGGTTTATGGTTTTAAGATATATATATATATATATATATATATATATATATATATATATATATATATATATATATATATCATACATGAATAATTCTTCCATTTTTTTAGGTACCATGCTAATATTATTCTAGATCCAAGTACTATGTTAGTATTACTCTGAATTTAGGTACCATTCTAGTGAGTTTTACTTCAAGTTTAGGTACCATATTAGTGAGTATCACTCTAAATTTAGGTACCATTCCAATTTGGTACCTAAATTTAGAGTAATACTCTTTAGTTAGTATTACTCTAAATTTAGGTACCATGCTATTATTACCCTGAATTAAATGTGACGTTTTCATATTACTTTTTTCCCTTAGCCAGAAGCCACTGTTACATTTCTTCAGCCAACATAATGACTTTTTTGCCGGTCACCTTGTCCTCGACAGCATGCAAAAACATTCGGGGCAAACGAGCAGAAAACACTTCACATCATTTAGCTATTATTTTCTCTCTTTATTCCATTCTAACTGAATCCATAAATCAGGGCTCTTACTTGAGAAACATCCCCCGCTTTTTAAGAGTCACGCTCTTTGTCATTGTCTGGTGAATAATGCAATTCCCGCATTCTCTGTTAAATATTCCCATCAAAATATGAATAGTTTGGATCATTAACCGTGATCAGACTTGAGCTTTCCTTACATTATACCCGCCTTAGGGAAGAGCTGAACTAATAATTCAGTCTTTTATTTTATTACATTGATAAAAAGAAATACATTACTGAGCAAGTATGACATGTCTTGTTACTTGAGTGGAATAGAATTTATTTTAAACTAGTTCCTCTGATAGAAGTGACGTGGCGTGCGTATATTTAACCCATTTCTAAAGATGATTAATATTTATATATATATTTACTAATCTGGATCTTTATTTGGGTTATTTTGCTGACATAGTACCTGTCAAAAATTACGCGATTATTGAGGTATGGATCGGCATTTCTGCCTAAGATCAAAGTGTCGCCCCCGGCACTTGTGCCCAGGATCAGAGTGCGCTCAGTGAATGGCATTACGCACACAATGCCCAGATTTACCAAAAGAAAAAACCTTACATTTTTGTTAATCCGGCACCAGATATGCGGTACATCAAGAAAAAAATCAACGTGTATAAAACGAAACGTGTGTGTGAATCTCTCTCTCTCTCTCTCTCTCTCTCTCTCTCTCTCTATATCTATATATATATATATATATATATATATATATATATATATATATATATATATATATATATATATATACGTGTGTGTGTGTTTATATATATATGTCTGATCCATCGCCATTTAAAAACTTTAATTCTATTCTCCGACTACTTCTACCACCACCGTGGATGGTGGATTTATCGTTGAACTTGTGGTTCTTGTTCAATTTGCAAAATTATGTAAATACGTCCACCATTTTCCAACAGCATGGGTGAATTAGTTTGTAAATAATTTGTTCTGTTCTAATATAAATAATGTCCCCCATCATTTGTAAGGGAAAAACAAATCGAGAACTGTTGAAACATTTTTCATGTCAAGTAGGATAACTTTTGTCAATCTTTATCCCATCGTATCTCTAGACCAAATAATCAAGGATTACCAATTTGACCTTTGATACGGGTTGAAGGTCTGGGATGGGAAACTGATTTCGAATTTCAATAATAGATAAACGTCTCTCTATCTAATAAAATACATTAGCATGGTTTTTGTTTTACTTAATTTCCTTCTTCGTTTCTGTTGCATTGGAACAAAAGCCAAAGAAACGCCAAATAGAATTAACAAATACAGTTCATCGATTTCAGAAGCTACTTAATCTCGGGCAGTGTTGGGTAATCTTGATAGATTTTTTTTACTAAAATGAAAGAAACGTGAATCCAACTTTTGTATTCCCCTCAAACCAAATGCATTGGTCTAATCCCGGTTTCAAATGAAATAAAAAGAAACGTGAATCCAGCTTCTGTTTTCCCATCTAATGAAATGCAAAACTTCGGCCTAATCCTTGTCAGAGTGTTTCAATAAGTGTAGTTCATGTTTTGTTTTCTTCGACATATCTGTCGAATTTGCGCTTGGAGTAAAACGTAGAAAAATAAAGTGGGACATCTAAATAACATTTTGTGACCCTCACATTGAATTATTGGCTGGAGGAAACGAACTAAAATGAAATGGACTGACCGAAGCAGCTGTACAGAAAGCTGTTTATAATAATCACAGATAATATTATCAAAATCAGTCGGGCCCCGAACACTTCATTAAAAAAAGATAGAAATTACTCTAAAGGAGTATACCTTTACTTATGCTATATGAAGGGGAGTAATTGTGTATGGATCCGCCCGAAAATTTGAACACTTCTTCCGTAGTCTTTTGTCCACCCTTTCATGAAGTTTTATTGATATTCATTGAAAACATCGAGAGAATTTTCGATAGACATTCATTTTTGGTTAGTATGTGGCGTGGATAAATAACTACGATGAAAGGAAAGTAATCTTACCTGGATCCGACCCAAAAGTCTATCTCTTCTTTCGTATCCATTTGTCGATCTCGTTGGGATCCATTGACAACCTTTGGGGATATCTTGTGAACGGACATGAGCATATATATAAATAAAAAGGAAATATATCTCTCAATGAAAACTCTGTATCCGACCCCAAATTTAACCACTATTTCCGTACCCTATTGCACACCCTTTGACAAAATCTCATCGAAATTCATTGAGCACTTTTGGAGATATCGTGTGGCATACAGACTAGAGAACACGACCGGATACATCCACTTCCAACTTCGTTAACAAGTTTCCTAAAGTAAAGTTGTTACAAACAATAGATTTAATAACAACAAATATAAATGTTCCCTACTTATTTATTCTTCGTTTAATGTTATCAGCCAGTTACTGCTATCAAAAAGACTATGTCTTCAAGTGGTTGCAATAAGCAACTTCCTCAGTATTTTGTGTAGAGGAGTTTAAACACGCCCACTCACCAATATCATCAAAACTCAAAATCTCTGGGGGTTCAGAATATTGTAGATCAACTGGCCCATAAGACTGACTGGTAGACATAGCCGAAAGCTATCCTGGTCGCATTGTAGACTGTAATCCAACTGTTGTCCTCTATATAAATAAAAATATATTATTGTTGTCATTTCTAAAATATTTTTGGAGATTACCCACCCACCAGGGCTCCTTTCGTGCTTATAGTGAGCAAGCTGGTCTTGTTAAGCATTGCTATTAAGTAACGAGTTTAATCCTCACTGAGTGCCCCATACCCCAGGCCTTGTGTCAAAATACAGCTATGCTTAGTAAATAATCACTTGCCCATCTGCCTTTATATTTTCTATCGCTTTTTGCTTAATGATTCACAGTAATCTTTTCTAAATTTGCCTATGCTTGTGTGTTGTCTGTTCGGATAGGGTAATTGTCAGCACGTCTACCTTCATGCGGAAGGTCCCTGGTTCGATTCTCGGTAAGAATGGAAAAAATCAGGTCGATTTTTTCTGTGCACTCTGCAGCATCCTGTCAAAGGGTCATAAAAACTTGTACGAATAAAGAATAAATTTGCCTGGATCATTAAGTGATTTACGAAGCGTTCATCCCAATGGGAGTTGTCTCTTAAAAGACTGAAGATTTGCTTGTGCGTGTCCCCTCTATCAGATTGTAGCCAGAAGTATTGAATCATAAGAATGCAGAAAAGAAGGAAAAAAAAATCTGAGTGACGCAACTGAATAATATTAATGCAGGGTCTGCGTTCGCTCATGGCCAAACTTCGTCAGTCAACATCTTCCTGAAGAGCAATGATCGATAAATCAGCACTTTACATTGGACTGAAACAAACGATATTTTTAAAATTAAGATGAAAAAAAAAAAAACGAAATGAATTCATAACAACGTTTCTAATGTAATGGTTTGGTCAACAATATATTTAGAAATTACAATTTTATCAAGCTGGAAACTTTTTGTGTGACTTGAACAAATGATGTTTTAAAAATTTAGATAATGAAAAAGGAAGAGAATATTGTATCGAGCAGTTTGCAGTGTATATATATATATATATATATATATATATATATATATATATATATATATATATGGAAGCAGAAGTTCTGCATTATAGTTGCATTAGGATTAGACCTCCCCTTAAAGTAAAGAATCCCATTTTTCATTTAGGTCCACTGAGTATGCCTATCGAATTCGGTTGAGTTGCGCCAATGGACGGAAAGTAAGGGTTCAGTTCCGAATTATACCTACATTGTAAAAAGAACTTTCCTCTAAAACCCTTCTAAAATGTTTTTTGAAAAACTAGACATTCCAAGTCCTTACACTAGGTCCACTAAATATGCATATCAAATTTGATTGAGCTTTGCCAATATCTAAGGTGGTGTACAGTGACTGACAGGCAGAGGGAAATAATTGTTTTATATAGGTATATTATTCAAGCCAATTGACCCACCTGCGTGACGGGTATTCAGCTAGCAAATTAAGGACAAGAGCATTAGTCTAACGATGCACCCACGTTCGTCCTATCATAATTACAATGCAATAAGTCAATCAGATCGTTTTGTTTTTTGAATTTATATGACATCATCAGAGAATTTGTTTGTTCTTTGAATGAAGTAATTTCAAGTCGCCATAAAGTCAGGGTCCAGTTCCGCATCGTAATCGTATAGTTAATTGAGCTCCACCTTCTAAAACATGGCGTAACGGGTGGAAACTTCCTGAGTTTTAGAACACGGTGAAGATTCTCTCTGATTCTCTAAACTTTTGCCTAAAATTGAAGATACTAGGAATGGACCGACCGACCGACCCTTTTATAGAGATGCATGAGGCCGAATCTAGAAAAAAAAACAAAAAAAAAAGATTTAAAACTAACATCAGTTCAGAAAGCGTGAGATTTAGTAGTCTCTGGATGGGCGATTCAAATTTTTTTTTTCCAATTTTTATCTTGGATGAAAACGAATTTGCTGTAAAATGGCACTTTAAATCTAAATTGCCGATTATCCCGGCGTCGAAACGCTATTTCTCTCACCCGAAATAAGTCTCACAAATGTACTTTGTCTCCTACAAGCCGAGGATTTCTTTCTTTTTCCATTGGTTTTATCCAAACCCCAGAGGAAGGTAATCCATGCTAGACAGTAATCTGAAACCCCGTACGTAATCTCTGAATGAAGTGTATGTATTATACTTAGTATAAAATAGTAAATAAACGAAGAATTGCAAATAGTTAAAAAGATACATATCAGGTTAGTCACTCAATAGAAACTTTTATGGGACCAAATGTCTTTTGGTAGCATGCCAAATTAAGAGTGACCAATCACAAAATTGGTAAAAGGGTTGATCAATGAATGGTTTACTTCTCTCGTCGTTTGCTGGACAGTGATTATTAAATTTTTTTTTAAAAGCGTGAATACTGCCGCACATGAACGTAGGAACCAGTTTAACATAAACTTACATCGCAAATTGAATCCCCTCTGTCAGGGGTTAAGAAAAACAACAAAAATGTTTTTTTGTAGACGTAAGAAGTCAATGTTTACATGTTTGCTTTTTGGCTCCTCTCGCGCAGAAGCGTGATACATACTATCATACATGCGTACAAATAAAGCCAGCCAGACGAACTTAGAAACTGGAGAAACTTGGTTGACAGCTTTGGTTGACAGTTTCTAATACGTAATGACTAAAATTAATGCTCATAGAATACGATACTGTGTCTCCGTACTGTTAAATGGAAAAAAACTAAATTGAAGATTATAAGTGGTTAAGAGGATCTACACATGGCTACGCCACCCACAGAACATCTTGGGGGGTGGGTAAGTGAAAGTGCTGAGATGTTGATTTTATGTTTATTAGAAATCGTCAACCAAAACAGTCAACATAAGTTTCTCTCAGTTTTAAGTTAGTCTGGCTGGTTATGTAAATATCAATGTGTCACGCGTACAGGTAGTGTCAATCAAGCTAGAGGACTCAAAAGTCAAACATTTACTCCTTATTACGTCTACTAAACGAGAAGTGCTTTTTAAACTTCCCTCTAAATGAGTTTTTAGTAGGGTGTTCAACTTACATTGTGAGTTTATGCTAAACTGATCCCTCTCTTTTTTTTTTCTTTTTGATAATTGTTCCAGTCATTGCTGCCTAACAGAAGGCGATAGAAGTAACTAATTCATTGATCACCCCTTTTTTCCAAATTCTTGATTGATCTCCCCCAACACGGCATTCTACCAAAAGACATCAGTCGTATGACGGTTTTTATTGAGTGAATAACCAGACCTGTTTATTCTTTTCAAGATTTTGCGAATCAAAATCGATGTGTAGTCTTGAGACCAGTGCACCTAGACGCCAGGAAATAGGTGCATAGTTAATTATCTGTGTTCTTCAGTTGAAAATACCTGGTTATTACTTGGTGAACAGACACGAACAGAACTTATAATAATAAAAAATGAGATTCAATATTGACGCAAATCACCTTTGTTTCTCGTTCGAGTGACGCTTCTGAGGTTCAATTTATCAAACAGGTCTTATTTAAAAAAAATTATCCTTCGAATTCTACTGCCATTTGTGTTTCGATCTTTGACAGATCCGTCCAAACTAGAAGATGTTTATCCCATCTGAAAATCACAGGTCTTAATTGAATTAAAAAAATGATATGGGTTGAAGAGCAAACCGGCCGCTCTTTGTTTTAAAAGAAAGGTCTACAACCATTTTAATCTCTGCCAATGAAGTTGGAGAGGTATGAATGGTAAATATCTGTCTTCGACAAATAGAAAATTTGACTATGTGAAAATTGCTAAATTAGTGCGGAAGTGCTTAAACATTTTGGTCATTTATTAGCTATTTTTTGGCCATTTAGGGCGTTTATTTTTTTATCTAGCGCTTTTGGGCAGTCAAACTAGCACCAAAATATCATTTCGAGTAGGCAACGCCAAGTTTCAGTTTGGGCAATTTTTTCTTCTAACATCCATGATATTATCCCATGTGTTTCTTTCGGTCTGTTCATACTATATCTCCAAAAGTTCTCTATGAATTTCGATGAAATTTTGTGCTAGTGTTCAGTATGGGTCAAGGAAGACGTGATTACATTTTTTTCGATCGAATTAGTGTCCAATGTTGGAAAAAGGTATGCGGTCTCCGAGTGCTCTGTAGTTGCATCTGCTGCGTCTTAATGAGTGAGAGCTGGACCAGATAGATGCCATAAAATGAATTATGGTTTGTCATTCAAAACCTTCACGTGACCAACGTCTTTCAGCAGCATGCCGTTTTGGGGGGGTTATCAATTGAAATTTGAAAAAAAGGATGCTCTATGAATATGTTACTTCTCACCTTTCGTTGTGCGATGGTCACTAAAATTCTGGATTTTCACAAAACAAGCGAGCACGAACTAGCAACCAATGTAGCGTAAACTTACATCGCAAATTGAAACCCACTAAAAAACCTATTTAGGGAGCGGAAAATACTTTTTTGTTGACATCTTAATGAGTAAATGGTACGACCTATACGCGTGATACTTACACACACACACACACACACACACACAGAGCCAGCTGACTGGACTAACTTGAAAACTGAAGAAACCTAAATTGACAGTTTTGGTTGACAGTAACTAATAATGCACGCAAGAAAATCATTTGCGCTTTACCCAGAATAGCATCTAGGAATCAAAGATCTCTATTTAGTCGTTATTTCTCTTGAACAAGACATCTTTTGATTCTATTGAAAATGCACCAAGAATCTTTACAACCTATAAAGTAAGCATAGTATTCCATTATTTGCTGGTAAGCCTGTCAAAATCCCTTCTCGGACCGGATCTGACTTGGTCCCACTTGAATTCCACTTCTAATTTTGATTAATTTTTCCGCCAGAATCTCACTCGTTTGACTGACGTCGATGAAAAGCCATTAAGATTGATATGAAAGAAAATGTTTGTAAAAAAAAACCATCAACATCATTGTTGTTGTGGTTAAACATTGGTTATCTTGAAGACGCTTTTAAACTTCTTCGTTCAACAAAGGTTTTACTTACAAGCCTTATATTAAGGTGTTCGAAAAGTGAAGGCCGAATTGAAAAGATGTGTAACTCATTAATTTTCATCTCAAGACTGCGGTGTGTTTGTGTGTGTGTGTGTGTGTGTGTGTGTGTGTGTGTGTGTGTTGAAATGCAAACTAATATATTTAAGATTTTCACATAAGTCTATGTAACTATTATTAATCTTGGAGTATCTTCATGTACGATTCTGAAATATATGAATGCAGCATAGCTAAAAGGTAGTATAATGAAATCAGCTCTCATTTTCCTAACAACCTAATGCTTAAATATCCTAAATCTACACTCGGGTTCATCTAGAGACACACACACACACACTGTTAATATCTATTTCAATTATTTTATGCTAGCTTAGTAAGGCACAAGGCCACTTATTTGGTGCTATTAATTTGATATCACTGTGTCTAGAAGATGCGACGATGAGAAATCTTTGATTTGTGAAAGACATTTAAATATGATAAGCCATGTCAATTTATTAATTCATTTTACCTATGTCACGGTAAGGAAACTCAACTATATTATCATTGAGCAGGTTGTCTCCTGACGACGTAATAAAATAGAGATTTTATGTTCTGATGACACAGTAAAAATGCTGAATTTAACTAATAATAAAAAAATATGAAAAGTAATAAAAACAAAACCAAAGTTGTCAACCGAATGGTATTCTACAAGCTGACTGCAATGTATATCTCTACGTGTATAAAAAGCAATATATATCCATCTGTAAATGATTTTTACGACACGGGTTAACTTGTCAAAAATGCCTGTAGTTTCGAGGAGAGCCCTTAGTATTCAGAAAAAATATCACCCAAAACCAACATTGTAGCATTGCTACCATTAGAAAAAAATCTGTTCACCATCATCAGAATGAGCTAGTAGTTCACCTGAAGAAGACCACAAAATGAATTGGTCGAAACGTCTTGGTAACAACTATAACAAGAAGGGAGTTCAACCGTCCGAATATCTCTCTGAATAGTCTAAAATGGTACGTACTCATTGAACATTGTCGTTTGAAAAGCTAATCCTGTATTTCGCTGACGTCGATGTACTCAAAATCAATATTTTGTGATGAGGTGTTGGGAAGTGAAGCCCAATAATTTTTGAAGGCGTCAATTTGTATTAAAATGTTTTCAGAACCCCTGCTGACAATAATGAAATAATCATATTTCACCTCCGTCTCTCCCCCGTTTCCTCTTTCTCAGTAGAAACGTATTCGAAATTGGGACCCCCAGGGTCGCCCAGGTTGAATCGGAATAATGAAGTAGCGACTTGATTTATATCTCGAGAAGAAATCATAGACGTAGTACTTCTTCTCTCTCCCTACCATTGACTGCCCGGAGGCACTTCGCTTGAACTCTGGCTTCTCTTCCACCACCCCCTCTCTCTATCTCTGTCTCATCTTCCACTCCCCTCTATGTCTGTAGCTTATCTTCCAACCCCCTCTCTCTAGCTTCTCCTTCATTCCTCTCCCTTCATCTTTTTCACATATCTCTCTCTCCTCGTCTGTATGTCTGACTCCCCCGTTTCTCTTTATTATTGTGTGAAATCACGAGTTGATCACCCTCAACAGGATACTTCAAAATAATCCGAGAAATCAACGACTATTGAAAAGCATTTATTTTTTTTTCTTCATTTTTTTCATACTTGCCGAATTAACACAACAGTTGTATGAGGTGGTTTTCTCTGGAGATTAGGTGACAACAAGTCTCTGTTGTACCTCAGCATCCTCCTCACTACTCTTGATGATTTTCGTTATACTGCACCTGAATGTTGTTTTTTTTTTTTTTCTATCAATTTTTCTTTTTTTCATTCCTATCCAGATTTCCCATTCTTTCAAAATCGTTGCAAGGCTATTCTGGACTGTTCCAAGCTTGCTTGTAATGATGCGTACAACTGTCACCTTCATATTCACCGACTCTTTCAATTTCCTGACAAGGTCCAGATATTTTCACTATCTGACAATTGAACAACTGTAGCCACCAAAGGTGGCAAGTGTTCCATCCTTTATCATATTTGCGTGTGTTTGTGTGTTCGGGCGATCTGGGCTTTACCGTTTGGTCTACAGACTTGAAATATGGCATCTATATTTCACTAGACTCTTTCTGAAAAAAGTGGGTAAATTCTGTTTTGAGCCTTATTTTGACGGGTTTATTGATGATATCTAGATGTTTTCGTACTCTATTTTTGACGTTTTTCACTGTTGTCATGAATAGAATCTATTGACCATATTTATTCTTCGATGGGATTTATTTTATACGACTTCAAAATTTGACGCTACGTTTGACTGTGATGGCTATTTTTTCCTTCTTTTTGTTCAATATGACTAAATCTTGTTTCCCAGTCTGGATTGGATCGCTCACTTTGAAGTGCCATGGAATTATATCCTCTAGACCAGTTTCCGGTTTATGCATATGTTACTGGTCTGGTAAAAAACGTAGTTGGCACGGATAGCAGCAGATCGTTTCTACATCGTCACGTCTGTTCATATTTCTGAGCTAATTTGTAGCATTCGTATATCATTTTATAATTGACGATCTGCTACTTCGCCTTGATGTAATGGATTGCAAAATAGTCTCGCAGATCATTACTATCGCGGTGATTACATCACACATGGTTTTGTGCGGTTTTAAGCTCAGTTTAGGTAATATCTATAAAATTTACGGTTTCTTTATCATCATCATCATCATTCATTTTGTTTAACTATATCATAACTTCCTTTTTCATTTTTCTTTTCAATAAAAGATTTGTCCTATAATTTTACGTGGAATTCGTTTGTTTACTTTTCAATGCTGACGTATCACGTTACAACCGGTGTCAGCTGGAAACTTGACCTAATGACTTGAATCAAATTCTGGGTGCCTAATCTGTATATTTTCCCATTATTGTAATTAGCGTTACTATTTGAGAGATCCATTTATTTTGTTCACGTGTCCATTTTATAATCAAGTCCATAATCAATTGAAAATAAGACTGAAGTATCCTTAAATCTAAAATGGCATTTCTTTGTGGTGTAGCCGAGAACAGTTGTTTACCTAAATTCACATATATGAAAATAACCGTTTCATTTTTCTCCATTCATTTGCCTTGAAAAAGTTCAGAAATGGACGAAACGTTGGAATAAAATATTTTATTTATTTCAACTGAACTTACAGTATTGTGATTCATTTCTCATATATATTTAAAGGCACATCACTTTGCTTTGAATTAATTTTGGTAAAATGTTACATCCACTCTGCGTCGGATATTCTGCAGTTGAAGTTAGTAGAGTTGTGTTAAGGTAAATTATTCCCTGTAGAAAATATCTATAACATGTTAAGACAAATGAAACTATTATTATTATGATTGATCACTTTTGCTATTTGTCTATATTCCTGTGGTCTACTACTGCCATAACTTGGTTTTCAACCTTTTTACTTGTGAGTGAGGCATAAATAAATGAATGAGTTATAGTGACGATCGATTCCATTTTGCTCCCATTCCAGCGTAAGCCCCCTCTTCCATTTTTAACTTTGTTCATAACATTGAGAGGTTTTCTAGGGAAATAGGGAAAAGATGAATGAAGCGAGGGACCGGTACGGGGCTGAAGCGGTCGTTCCGTTCGCGCTTAGCGGTTTGGGCGTAGGGCCGTAGCGAACCGTCGGCGCAAGCAGCGGCAGTGCATGTACGATGCTAGTGGTGCGTCGCAATAAAGGAGAGGTAAAAGTTGCGTTGTCGGGGCGGGAGTGCGACGGTGCGAGGGTAGCACTCTCGTTCTAAAGCGTAACTGTTGTACATACAAACAAACAGAATACTATTATATATTTGCAAATGTCCTTCTAACATTCCTTGGAGAAATCTTGCTGTAATTATTTAGGCATGTGGTTCTTAATCCTCTGAAAGTTCATGTTAATGCTAATATCCTCCCTTAGGGCATTGTATACACTCAGTGCTGTAGATTGTATCTGAGAATGCCTGGTTCAATTTCTCTTTTATATTTCACATTTGAAAATGTTGCCCCCACCTGTTGCAGATTGTCACGTCATTTGAAATTCAGGAGATGGAATCAGATTGCATTTTTAATAAACATTGTACAGGGTGCCCATAAATTATCTGTACAACCTTGAAAGTTTATTAAACAAGACTGACTGCTGCAGGGTCCGAGTCTGCTCCAATTTCTATTCCGACTGAAGATGATTATGCAACTTTTGTGTTGTATATATTATATGGAAAAATATGTATGAAAATACTGTTTTTTGTATAAACATATATACTTATCAGAATGAAATATGCCCCTGCATATCTGTATGATAAATCTTTGTTAATATCGAAGATATATCGAATACAATATCAAAGATTTGTCAATTTAGCTCAGTCTGTGAGATAACTTCCTGGCAATCAGTTGGTAATGAATTAGAATCACCGACTTTTGGTACCGATTTTAAATTATCAACTATCTCAACCATACGGGAGCCCTTTTCTTTGTCTATTTCTTTCTGAAGTTGTATTCGTGTTAACATTGGAAGTCTCAACATAGAATTTGCTAACTCAAATTTATAATTTGGAAGTCGAATTATCCTGGACAACAATGGGCATCTTTTTTTTGCTTGGAAAGGTGTGAAGACATCGATACAATCTGTCATATTGTAGCAAATCCAATGAATATATATGAAATAAATTTAATAAGCTCTATTTTATTGATTTATTTACCAAAATATTGAGCATTGTGCTTTTTCAACAAATACGTCTACCCCCATATATATATATATATATTGAAAGAGAGGGGACTCTGGTGGATGGGGAATAGTGCGTAAGTAAATATATCGCTTAAATTCAACCTTATTAACTGTCCAGTTCTGCGTAGGTCAGGGAAAAATGCCAGCCTCTGGGTCTGGAACAAAGGCTTCGTTCCTACCTCGTGTTACTGGATGGATAACGGATAGTATATAGCCACACTATAGAGTTGTAATACAACGAAACAGCTGTTTGTGGATGACTTAATTATTAATTATATATATATATATATATATATATATATATATATAATCATTGAACACTAGTCCCCAGAATACCCTTCTAAAACATGCGACCGGTGAATTCGTTACTATGTAAATTATAGAAGCTGATAATCTTGCTTATTCTCTATTTTTTTTAGAATGATTAATATATCTTAGCTGTGACGAGTTGAGTAATTTGGATTTTTATAGCATGGGGTTATTACATATTTCACGAAAAAAAAAAAGCTCTTTAGTGATGATTTCAAGTGAGTTTTCCTTCCGGGTAATTTTTTTTCATCCAAGTACAATTAATCCAGATTAAACCTCACACTTTTCGGGCTGTGGTCTGAAAAAGAAAAAAATGGAATTGCATTTTTTCTTAATCATTGACTAAAAACTCAATACGTGGTGTTAGTTTGGTGTAAAATTTGAACAGCCATGTGATCTTTGAGAACCAAAGCATTTCAGCCTTTCTCCTCAACAGCCAGTGTTGAATATTATTAGTTATGTTGCCGCGTTGTTCGTCACGTTTCACGAAAACTTCGAATTGATAAACCGCTAGAATTTTAACGGAAGCAAGGATAACCGCTAACTGCTAAATTTTATTATACAAATTTAGCTTCGGTTGTTTTATTTTCTTTTTTGCTCTAAAGCCATGGAAACATATTGTAATGAGCTGTAGCTTAAACATAGAGCTTTGAATTAACTGTTTGTAGAATGCTAACTAATGTTTAATTTCATTTGTTTATCCAATTATTTATGTACACCTAAATTATCATCATATATTGGCATATATTATTTTGGAAAGCTCTATGTCAAAGCTACAACATAATATGATAAAGTTAGTGGTTATCTCTCATCATCATCATCATCATCATCATCAGTTTTATATCATCCGTCGTTGGACATAGACCTTCCTCAGGATTCGCCACATCTCTCTATCGTGGCTGTTGCGGAGCCAGTACTTTCTGCCTGCATTGGTTGTGCATGTGATCAGTGGGGATCCGTGTTATGAGTCTTGATGTCCATCGGTTGTCCGCCATTTTTGCAACATAACCAGTCCATTGCCATTTAACTTTTCTTGTAGATTCTATGATGTCTTGGACTCTTATATTCTCCATGATATACTGTGCTGTCTTGTGATCTGTCCGTGTGAGGTTGAGCATTTTAGCTGTTCATCAGTTTAGCGTTGTCGTTAGCTGTCTTCACCTCTAATCTGTCAATTCATCAGACGTTTGCTGCTTTTTCCACTGAAAAGGCTGATGCCGTCTCTAGTTTAAAATATGAAAAAGATAGCGATACAGGCCATAGCAATCTGGGGCTTCTTCGTAGATCTCTTCAAGACTCAAATTTTCATTACGAGTAGGAATTGATTTGATAGTATCCTTAGGGTGGTTGTGATAGAGACTAACAAAAAAAGACCCACATTTGGCTCTTTTTCGGTAAGAAAAGGAAAATATAACATTCTTTTCCATTTCAGGCTTCCGTATTCTAAAATCATGGATTTTAGCTTCTGGTGCAGATTAATTAGAAATTAGAATTAGATTAGAAATATCCGAAATATATATATATATATATATATATATATATATATATATATATATATATATATATATATATATATATATATAATATAATGTTTTTCAACTGTTCATTATATTTGCAATATCTATGGATTGCGAACATAAAAAAAAACAAACAAAAAAAGAATAAGTTTTATACTTTTTCTCTTCGAACTTAATAATGACGATTTCTATAGTCTAGATGATGATGATGATGATAATAATATTTATAATGATGATGATGATAATACAACAACAACCTAGTGCCTTTCCTGGGGAAGCTCAATACTGATGTCCCCACTTAACAAAGGCGTTTGGAAAACCGTGTATTCATTGCTGTAAAAATGTAAAGCACGTCAAAGAAGAGTTAAAAAAAAGATTCAACTTGTCAATAAAGTTTCTTACAGAAAACAGAACTAGAGCCACAATCACGAAGTGTATCTATTCACTGAGTTCATATAATTATGAAAGTCTCATAACAAGAAAGTTTATTTTTTTCTATCAAAAACCTGCCAATGTTTGTATGTTCTGGATCTCATAGGGTAACTAATTACAAAGTCTGGGCGAGGCCTAAAATTAGAACTATGTCCCCAAAAGATAATAAACTGCTTTTTTAGTACCTGAATTTAATCTCTGGCTAAGTCACAACGGTTTGGCTACTTAGAGCCCCCGCACAGATAAACTGAATTAGACTTGAAGTATCATATGGATAAATGGAAATCGGATAATTCTTTTAGGGGTGAGCGCAAACGCTGACCCCACACTATTATTATTCATTTATTTTCGTTTTTTTTTTAAATTTTCAAAAACAGATTCGTTGAAAACATGACTGGGGTCCTTTTCATACATACGTGAGATTTTATGGGGAAATGCCGTATAGTTCCCGAGTTACGTTGTTACATATTGACGGACAAATTTACCCCTTGCCGTCAAAAATAACGAATATAATTATGCGAATTGGCAATTGCATCGTACTTTTCAGATATCAAAAATTTTGTTCCATAGCTCTTTCTTATTTATGTTCAATATTTCCTGATTATCAAACTAATCTAAAGTTGAAATTAAGAGAAGATACAAATTATAAAGTTGAACTTGACATAAAATTCTATTTCTACTAAGTTACGTCACCAGACGTCAATGATGACGGTAGCGTGACAGACAACAAAATGCATATGGCTAATTATCATAAGTGTGGGTGTAGATTTGTTAAATGATTGTGTATTGAAAAATCTTTAAAGAAAAATCTTCGTCTTTGCTGCCTCAGCAAATCCAAAAAGGGTATCGTAATCTCAAAGAATGATTGTCTGGTCATAAATCAATGTCCGTAGCCTGACGTGTAATGAGCTGTTTTTTTATCTGAAATTTTCAAGGTTCGATGTTCGATCAATATTTACCACTGAATAGAGTGCGTTGACAGAATAAGGAGACTATGTTGAAAATTAAATATTTGTAGTGTAAAATAATTACTTTTTGTATTATTAGGCTGCGGACCTACTGATGTATTCATGCATGTCCTGCGGACGTTTCGCAGACAATTGTGACTGTAATGAAGTAGTTTCGAAACTCAAAGACCCTTTCTATGAAAGGAATATTCTCGTAGACTATTATTTTCAGCATTTAGTTTTTAGACTAATTGATTAACTACCATAAAAAGCAATTATTAACTTCATTTATTCGAAATCTAATATATGGAATAGGTCAGTGTACCAAAGCTCTTTTTGCTTACAGTTCAACAGATGATATTATTTCTCTAAGTGTCAGGTTCAGAGGGAGCACTGTTGCGGACCCCAGTTTTTAAATCACTGCTGTTGTGAGATCGCGATGGGATAAACAAGCTGTGGAGAGTTTACTCCCATAAATTTGGTGAAGATTGTATTTGTTCTTATTGATATCATTGGGGTAGAACAAAGTCAACTCAAAATTGGACTGGAGTTTACCAGTGAAGATAATTAGTTATGTTTAATCTCCTCGGCATACAAAAGAACTCCATTTGTTGGAAGCAACTCACGATCATTGACTTCCGTGTTGGGACAACGTGTTAACCATGACAGTATAAATAAACAAGACTGGTTGCTGCAGTGGCAAACTTTACTCTTACTTCTACTCCGACTGAAGATGATTACTGTAACTTGCATTGAATATATTATAGATGAATGAAATTATAAAGAATATATATTTTGGTATAAATGTTTTTATTCATCAGAATGAAATAAGCCCGTACGTATCTGTATGATGAATTTCTATTGATATCTAAGACTTGTCAATTTAGCTCAGACAGCCTGCTGGCAATCGTTTGATCCAGAGTTCAAATCACGGTAGGAGAATGTAAATTTTACATATTGGTCTACACCCCCAATTTTTGTTGAGGGTTCTTGTTACGATAGAAAAATAAAGTCGGTTGTAGTTTTGGAGTTTGACAATATCCTAATATTTGGGAGTAACGGGAGGTTTACCAATAATAGACTTCCTTTCTGACTCAATAAATGGGTGGAGTTTCTTGTATTCAAAGACGAGCTTTTCCTTGGGTTGGCTGTTCGCCAAAGCTAAGGAGCGAGAAGGGATTTATTCTTAATAGTTGTTTTTTCTCTCATTTGTTAAGTATCCAGAAGAGGGAACTGGGGAAGTTATATATTGGGCCAGTTGGGTGGCCCAGCTAGTTGCGTATTTCCCTCATGCGCCGGTGGTCGGTGTTCGAACCAAGATAAAAATCTAAGATCACCATTGCTGATTTTCAAGACCTACAGGGAAGCAATTCTCACTTGGACGACGAGTGCAACACAATCTTTCTACCATAATGCTCCCTATTAATCTTGGTGTCAGATTAAGCTGACTTTGATGAATATCAAGAAGGTATATATGAGAATGAAATGACCATATCAGGAGGCTTGCTGTAAAAATGATTCTCTTATTTTGACATTCGGCTTCGTCAAGAAAACATCAGAATAAAAGAATCATTTGCACAGTAAGCCTTTTGATATTTTCATTTTACTCTCATATTGTTGATTTAACCATAATCCATACTAATTCACTGATTTATATATATATATATATATATATATATATATATATATATATATATATATATATATATATATACATAGATTATAAAGCATTTTTGAATATATATATGTATATAATTTTTTTTAATATATATGTATATATATTTGAGAAGTAGCTTTATAAATATATATATATATATTCTGTGCTGTAAAGATTTCTCAAGGGAGGCAGTTGGTCGACCTTTATTAAAATAAATCGTCTACAGAAGCTTTTTCACACCGTGAATCAGTTATTTATTTCAATAAATAAAGCCAAAACTTGGCTAAACAAAGCATTACTTTAGTTTATATCAAAGTTTTAGATATTTCAGGATTAGGGAATTAATTAACCCTCAGAGTAATTATAGAAATTCATCTCTTCTCGTGGGCCAAGGGGAGATTCATTTTTTTATGATATAAATACATTTTGGTTCTGTTATTCATTGAGGTGTTGAGTCAGTGTTTTCGTGATATTTATTGAGATGCCATGTAATTAAATTAAGCGAGGGTGTCTCTCCTAATGAAATATATTTGTCAATTACTTTTTTTTTTACTTAGATACTCGCCCAATAAATTCCAAAAGTTTGATTAAATTTCATATATTAGTTGATTTTTAATAGATTTTAAAAACAAAACGCGAGTGTTTATTTGGCACCAAAAATTTTCCAATTGACTCCCTGCATGTTTTTTAAAAATAATGTTCTCCTTTATTTACTTAATTTCACACAAATTTCATAAACAAATTTAACGTAAAAATTAGGGTCATGATCGGGGGCCAGCATTATATTCAAGTTTAAGAAAAATTTGACATATATTCATACGTCTAAGTATCACTGATTTTTAGCTACGATAAGTGGGGTTGAATTAAATACCAGATCGCATTGTATCCGAATAAATACGGTAAACTTTGTTTCTCTATAATAGAAGAAAATATTTTCATATCATGATTCAGCTTTGAATTTGGAAATTACGTTGGCAGTACGGAGAGACGTCATGAAACACTCCCATCACCACTTACTGCAGAGACCATCATTGCCACAGAGTTCACAGTACCATTTACTTGAGGGGGTCGGCCTGTGGCTAACAACATATTTTCATGCTTTCCTGGCCTACGCCAGAAGTGCCAAAACAACTCCTCATGTGTTGGGAGTTTATTAAAAAATAATTTAGATTCTTGAAAAATTGAACTACAACAAAAAAAAAATCAATCTTGCTTTTTTCGAATGAGGTTTTAGAATAAGAAAGAAATGATAGCGCTTTTATTATTTTCTTTTTATATACCTGTGACCACTCGATGCTAGAAATAACGGAAAAATAGGAATGAATCGGAGAATTCATCAGAGAAAAGCTGAAGTAACTGTATGAATTGTATTGTTACTGTTTCACGTCTTGAATTTTCGCCAAAATATGTTGAAATAATCTATGGGGAACGAATTAACGTATGAACGAAAAGCCTATTCAGTTACTCGAATTGTCTTCCTTTGTTTTTCCAACAAGTGAACATAAGGGAAAATGGAAAATCGGCCGAGTGAAAATTTGGCCAGTGGGTGTTAGGGATAACCATATTCGGGAAAGTGAAATTTGCGATTTTGATTGCCACCCGTTATAAAAAGGCCCTAAATTTGAAAATACTCATAAATATTGAAACTCATAATTTTTTTAATTGTATAGTAAAAATAATTGCATTTTTAATTAGCTCTTCAGTCAGATAATATGACAAATATGCCTGGCATTTCAGTAGAGGTATTCTTTTTCGTTTCGATGTTTGTGTGTCACATCACACAGATACCACTCCCCCATAAATTCATCATCACCATCAGACTTTTATCGTGCGTCGTTGGACATAACCAATCTGCAGGATTCGCTAGACCTCTTTACCGTGGGCTTCGCGGAGCCAATATTTTCTGATCCTGTCCAGTTCGTCTCGCCGTCTCGTATTCCGCCGGCTTCGGTTCCGGATTCAATCTTGGGGAATCCATGTTGTGGGTCGTGATGAGTTTCCATATAGATTCTATGATGTCTTGAACTCATGTTTTTTTTTTCACCTAATAACCTAATTAAAAAGTACTCATACCCGTAACCTTAAAACGCCCTGTCATTTATATAAGTTGTGGGTGATATAGTATTAGAGCAATTGAGAATCTCTGAATCATAATTGATTGCTAGCAAGCCTTTAGCGCGGGTCCTTCAAAATGCGGGGTCCGTAGCCCTTACTTCTTTTTGCTCCGTACTCAAACCGGCACTGAGCCTAATTGCTTTTCATCGAAGGTATCACTCCATTTACCACATTGATTTATCGTAATAGACATTTTCCGACTAAACTCTTGTGAAATAATCTGAAAACCTATTTTGCACGATTATTTATGAAATTGTGATTATTTACAGACCCAAGAAGTCTTTGGCTTGAAGTACTTTTCAAGCTGTGGTTATTTGAAATTAAGTGTGAAGAGGGTTCTACCCGCTGCGTTTGCCATAGAATGTACCACTTGTTCTACTTGAGTGCTCTACTGTAAATTTAGTTTTTATGCCAAATGCTATCGGAATGACCTAGTTTTATTAAATCCCCATTTTTTTTTCTCTGTCTTTTCGCTTATGTACGTTACAGCAATTTCTTTCGCTTGTGCACGTTACAGCAATTATATTCGCTTGTGCACGTTACAGCAATTTCTTTCGCTTGTGCACGTTACAGCAATTTCTTTCGCTTGTGCACGTTACAGCAATTTCTTTCGCTTGTGCACGTTACAGCAATTATATTGGCTTGTGCACGTTACAGCAATTCTATTTGCTTGTGCACGTTACAACAATTTCTTTCGCTTGTGCACGTTACAGCAATTCTATTTGCTTGTGCACGTTACAGCAATTATATTGGCTTGTGCACGTTACAGCAATTATATTGGCTTGTGCACGTTACAGCGATATTTGCTTGTGCACATTACAGCAATTATATTCACTCGTGCACGTTACAGCGATTTCTTTCGCTTGTGCACGTTACAGCAATTTCTTTTTGCTTGTTCACGTTACAGCAATTTCTTTCGCTTGTGCACGTTACAGCAATTCTATTTGCTTGTGCACGTTACAGCAATTTCTTTCGCTTGTGCACGTTACAGCAATTATATTGGCTTGTGCATTTTACTGCGATTTCATTTGTGTGTACACATTACATCATTTTTGTTGCTTGTGCCCGCCACAGCAATTTGTTTCGTTTATGCACGTTAAAACTATTGATGCCTTTGACAGAAATGCAACTATCTCAGCCAGCAACCAGGTTTTTATCGCTTTATTTTTTCCAATGTGTACGCTACTAATAAGAAAGACTTGAAAGTCTTATAGTCACATTCCTCCCCCATTTTAAATTGACATCTAGTAATTTTCACCATCATACTTTATATCCCGATCGAAATCCTTGCCCAATTCACGAGAGCATTTCTAATCCACTTCCGGTTCGCTGGACCCGTCGAAGCCTCACCAGAACTCCATTAACCTACCTTTTAGGAACACGATCCCTACTGTGTCCGTTTCCAGCCCCTCACAGTGCTGGACAAGGTATTGGACTTGCCTGGTATTGCTATTTTATCCATAGTAAATGGAAAGATGAGATCGATTCATGCCTTTCCAGTGGACATTAGTGTGAATTGAACGTATATCGTCTCAGTCGGAGTTCGAACTCGGCTCACTGATTCCATGTTCCATTAACTGCTCGACCAGAGGCGCCTCCCTGGACATCTGTATGAATTCCATAGAAAAGATATTGACTCGATCATCAACGCAAGATCCACCTTTAAACCTGGATGGTTTATGTACTGCTTGGCTTGTCTATAATCACCATTAGAGAAAGACGTATTGGCCTTTTACATTGGTCGTTATTCATTTAAATGGAAGAGTAAATTTCATTCGCTTATACTTTAACTGCTTAACTTGCGGTTAACGTTCCGGCTTGTTGTAATTACGAGAAGTAATTAGTGTCAGAGTAAGTCGATTGTCTAATTAGCTAATTGCCACTAATCCCAGCTCCGTCGTTTCCAATATTCAGTCTCAACTCTTTCAGTTGTCGTCGTCAGAATCGTCTAGGAACATTTTTTGCATTAAAATTGCATTGACTTAACGCTTAAGAATCGGCGTGAAGTGTGAGAAAGAAAAACTCTCCGCTACGAACACTGAATTCTACTTCTAAATTTCCCCGTAGACATAACGAACTGTTGGCCACGGCATTTGAGGTTTTGTAGCAAGTGCGCCGGTCATCTAAGACAGGTTTAAACACGCTCACTCCAGAGGAAGATAACTTTATACTAATGGAATTAATATTTTTTTAAATTTTAGATGTGAAGAAATATGGAATGGATGTTCAGGATTTTAGATGTGAAATATAATTACAGAATCAATATTTATGGTTTTGGATGTAGAATATCATTATTGAACCAATATTTATAATTTTAGATGTGGTATATCATTATGGAATCAATATTTGTGGTTTTAGATGTGCAATGTCGTTATGGAACCTATATTTATGGTTCTGTATCTGATACATAGTTATGGAATCAATGCTTATGACCCTGGATCTGAAATATCACTATGGAATCATTATTTATGGTTTTGAATCTGAAATATCATTATGGCATCAGTATTTGTGTGTGCGTGTGTGCGTGTGTGTGTGTGTGTGATATATATATATAAATAACAACAGAAGGAACAAATGGCTAACTGATCAGTGCCTGTGGGATGATAAGTGCAGCAGAAAAAGACCAGGCGCAAGATGGAGAGATGAGATAGAAAAGATAGCACAATCACGCTCGTCATGGAAGGTGATGGGAAAGGCCTCTGGCCAGCAATGGATCTATGACAACAGACAACGATGATAATAATGATAGCACACAGATCTTATCTTGCCATTTCAATGGTCAGTGTTGGAGCCTAGTCAATGGCTGGGATTTCTAGTATTGATTTTCAAGATGGGCGGATTCTTCCCGCCTGGATGATTGGCGTCAACCTACTTAACCTTTTGTTAGACTGAGAAAAGCTTTGCAAATATCAAGAACAAAGCAGACAAAAACGAATTAAATTAAAGGGAAACAGAATATGTAAGATTACAAACGTACACATAGATAAATAATAGAAAAAAAAAGTATAAAAAAGGACCTGCTTTTGGCACAGCACAATCTTATCTTTTATCCCCTCCCTATTTAGCCTTGCATTTGACACAAACTGTGTTCCGCGGAACCCCGGGGTTACGCGTGATCTTTCTAGGGGTCCTGCGCATTTCTTTCATTGTCGGTGTGAAAAAAGGATGAATTAACGCGAGCCAGTGTTTTTTGACCATTTGTAGTATTTTTTAGGCGTGCTTTAGGGTTATTTTTTCTAAAGATTCAACACTTTTGTTGGGTTGACAAAACTGAACACAAGCAATTTCTTCACGGCTTTTACATTTGACTTCATACATATTCGGAAAGTTTTATAAACGAGGCCCAAACCCAATGGTTATGTATGTCAATTGTGTTTCTTACGGGGCTGGGGTGCTAGCCTGACGTTCAGTATGGTCTGCCATACTGAGTTGAAATGCCCTAACTGTCCTGTTATTCATGCATAACTAGAGGAGGGGAGAAGTGGATTTATGTCTTTCCTGAGGGCATTAGTGGAGATTGAACGCTAGTTGTTGAAACTCAATTCGGGAATTCCACTCTTCGTGCCGACAACCGTTAGGTGACCCGCACTTCCTGGACCCAAGCTAAGTTTAATAAATATCTAGAATGCGTTTCTGTCATCTTATTTGTAACAAGCGGCAAAAGTATGGTGGAGCTGAAAATTTAGTGATGGTCGAAAACCGTGTCTTTTGTTCTGTTATTTGAGTGTACGTGTGTGACCATGTAAGTGAGTTTTCCTTCACATTTGTGTGTCTGTATGTTTTCCGTTTCTGAACTGGATTTTTTCTATGATTCTATAAATTGGCACAAAAGAATTCTTACCACCTTAAAAAGAAATTAAACCAGTAAATTTGCGACCTCCTTTCTTTTTTTTCTCTTTTCTAAAGAAGACAATTTTCCTAAATTCTTTTGAAAAATACCCCTCTTTTCTTTTTTAAATTACTTTGAAGACTTTCTGTCAGAAAATTTCTTGATGTTGTCCTTCGATGGAGTCTGCCAAAATTTGGATTGAGGTACCAAATCAATAATTCACCAATTAGGTTTTCGTTTTCTGCATTTAATCCTTGAATTACTTCTGTGACCAGGCACAGGAAAAGGGGTGGGGGCAGGGGGCCAATTGGCATGAGCCTACGATTTTGAGAGGTCCTACTGCTTGCCATCACCCCTACACCCCCATACCCCCACATATATATATATATATATATATATATATATATATATATATATATAGTCATACTTGAATCATGTGCATTTAGACTGATTACAAAAATACTTAATGGGTTATTTGAAACGGGGCCTACATTTCCCATCTGACCTGGGACATTACCAGTTCTGCTTGGCCCTGTCTGCGACCAACAAACCTATAATCACCTGAAAAAAAGATGCGGCCTACCTCCATATCTGTACTCTGCGAATTATAATGAGCCGTCTGCCATTTTGGTGAAGACTCGATTTGAGTAATTAGAGACCGTCAAACAAAACTGTCAGTGTAGGTTTATCTCAGTTTTCAGGCTGGTCTGGTTATGTATGTATCACGCGTACAGACAGCACCTATGGAGCTAGAGGGTTGAAAATTTGAACATTCACTCCTTATTATGTTTATTTGTTGTTGTTTTTAGTAGGGAGTTAGATTTGCAATGCTTATGCTGATTTGAGGCCTTCGTTTATGTCCACCTGTTCGCTTTTGAAAATTCAGACCTTTTTTTAGTGATCACTGCCCAACAAGAAGGGATTAAAGTGACTTATCCATTGATCATCCCCTTTTCAAATTCTCAGTTAATCACCCCTAACACATACAGCCTAAAGACATAGGTCACGTGACGGTTTCTATTTAGTGACTCACCAGACTTGTTGGTGTAGTTTCCACTCTATATGGGCCAACAGTAAATTGTCGTTTTTTTTGTTTTTTTAATCTTCTGTTTTTATTTTTTTATATTACACTTGTGCTGGGTTGTCTTTAAATGGGTTGGGTGGAGATAGCAGCTGCGATAATTCACCCGTCCATTTTTATTCTCTTTTATTTTACTGGGGTAGTTTATTATAATCCTCTTCCGGTTTGATAGGCCCTTCGAAGTTTCATCAGAATTCCGTCAACTGAACATTTTCTTGACTCTTTTTCGTTGCTACGCCTCTAGCGACGGTGGGTGAGGAGTTTCCCGGTTTGGAATCTACATTATTCGTCTTCTAGACTGGTTGACCACCAAGGCTCAAGAATTCAATTTGCTTTACTGTTCACCCATAACTGTAAGGAGAAAAGATAGATTCGTGCCTTTCCCAAGGGAATGCAAATATCTATCACCCACGTTTGTAACGAATTGAAAACTAATCGTCTCAGTCGGAGTTTGGATTCGCCGATTCCATTTTTTGTGCTCTTGACCATTAAGCCACTTGTACCTCCAAGTTTTTGTTGGTCATTTTTACATTTAGAACTCTGCGTCACTCTTATAATTTCCACATGAGTAATATCTACACTGAAGGAACAGCGGTTACATTTGTACGTAAAAACGATCAATAGAAACGTTTTAAGAAAACATGCACATTGTTTGTGACAATATACTTATACCGACTGTATTTTGCAAGTAACGCTGGCATCAATTCCTGGCCGCAGACAATCCTTTTCTTCGCTCGTTTTCAGTTCACAAAACAGATTGAGTAAACTTGCTTAAACCAGTTTTAGATGAAAACAAATTGCAACATTCGGTGTCTTATAATTATAAACCACTTGTAAGTGTTTATTGGTGATTTTCATATTAATTCATTCATCGTCTTGTGAACGACCTTCACTGATTGCTTTGATGGGATAACGATAACTTCATCGTAGCATTTTCTATTCATTTCAAATATAAATTGATATGACGTGTGCGAAGTTTATGAATGATAGGGGACAATTTCACCAGCACGGGATGCAATAATCATTGTGTATAATATGGTCAGACTATTTTCCTCGTCCATGCAGCCCTGTACCCTCTTGCTTGTGAAAAAATGGGTGCGACCTGTTTAGTCCAATACGGGTATGCATTCTTGGAAGTGAATACATTATGGAACCGAAAAAAACCGTCGAAAACCTGGGGTACACGACCGAAACTTCGTGAAAAGATGATTGATATATATATATATATATATATATATATATATATATATATATATATATGAGAGAAATAGTCCAATCATACTATACACAATGATCATGATTAGAAGTTCAATCAACTGAAAGCATCCTATAAGTCTATGATAGAGGCAAAAAGTATTCATTTCTAGAAGTCATTTTAATTACATATGCCTCTAGATTTTCTTGATGAACCAATATCTTCAAGAACCACGACATTGACCAATGAAACTGGGCAATCATATCCAGAGTAGTTTATCCGTGTCGTTAAAATTGACGCCATGTATGAAATATGTCGATACACTTTGCATTGCAATTATCTTACAGAAGAGGGTTCCCTTGGGCTCAGCCGGAATTTCATCATTTCTTTTATCTTTATTACTTACATTTTATCATTCTTTAAATTCAGTACTTTTACTACATCGTCAGAAGATGAAATTTTATTTTCACTTTGTTATCACGTGATAACCTACTTGATGATAATATAGATGAGTTGCACGCCTTAGCGTGACAAAAACAAATAAATAAATAAATACACATATTATTATAGTTAGATGTTGGCATTAATGTCTTTCTACTGGCATTCGGCAATTCATTGTACATGTAAGAATTTTTCTGGGCCATTCGTACGTAACTATTATTAAAATGTTCCTTCCCTAGGAGTAAATTCCGGATAAAGAAAGAGGTGAACTTCGGAAGGTTAGTAGGATCTAATTTTCGTGATAAGTAATTCTAAACATTTCTGAAACTCGCATTTGGTATTCGTACTTGTTCTGCGAAATGAATTGAGAAATACTGACTTTCTCACTCATTTCCTTTCTTCCTTTTCTTTTTTCGTTCATTCGTTCATTACTTTTTCGTTCGCCCTTTTTCTTTCTTTATTCGGTTCTTTTTTTTTTATCTGTTCGTTGGTTGTTTCGCCCTTTGGTGGTTCGTCCTTCTTTCGCTCGTTCTTCTTTCTTCCTTTCGTCCCATCAACTTTCCTCCATTCGCTCTTTTTTCTTTTCTTCTTTCGCTCATTTCTCCTTTTCTTTCCTTCTTTCGCCCTTTTTTCCTTCGTTTACCCTTTTCTTTTTTTTTTTCCTTCGTCTGTTATTTTAATTTTTCCTTTTCCTTCGTTCGTTCTTTGATCTTTCATTCCTTTGTTCGATTCTTTCTTTTTTTTCTTTTCTTCATCCGCTCCTTTCTTTTTTTCCTTCGTTTGCTTCGTTCATTTTTTCTTTATCATTCTTTCTTTCTTTCGTTTGTGTCGTTCATTTTGTCTTTCCTTCGTTTGTTTTGTTCTTTTTTACCTTCCTTCGTTTGCCCTTTTTTTCCTTTCGTCCGTTCTTGACCTTACTTCGTTCGTTCATTCATATTTCTCTTCGTTTGTCCGCTCTTTTTTTCACTTTCCTGCCTTTAGCTCGTTTTCGCTTCTCCTTCTTTTTTTTCACCTTTCTTTCTTTCGTTTTTGTTGTTTCTTTTCCTCCTTTCTTTTCCTTCCCCCCTTTCCTTCTTTTTTCTTTCGTTTGTTTGGTCTCGTATATTTCTAAATCCATCCTGACATATAGTCATTACCCATCGACTCTTCATCAATTCCCTACGGTCTTGATATGCTTACTTTGCATTCTCATTGGTCCAATTTGTTAGAATTTTTTTTCTCCCCAAAAGATTATGTTGTATCAATTTCCACAGGTTGGTGTATGTCCGCTATAAATCATTCGAAATCCATTTTTTGCTTCTCACCGTGCATAAACATGCCACCGATATCCTCAGCAAGGTCCGCCCTTCTTTCCTATAATACATGTTCTTGTAACAAGATCCATGCCGTACCGATTAGACCACGGACACCCATCGACTGCATTCATTCAAATCTAACCATACAGCCATAATTTTATCTCGAGAGCCTGATACGTCGCCATAAACTAGTAGTATTAGAAATGATATTTCTTACATGTTTTAATTGTCAATTAATAGGATTCCTAATGAGTAGTATTTCTTTCATCTTGATTCCAATTTCTTTTTATCGCAACTTCTCAGACGGCCATTCTACGGTCATTAGTAAGCAGCGCGTATCGGAAATAAAATCTGGATGTTTATCTTTTATTTCCGATCTGTGCAGCTTACTGACGAACATAGAATGTCGGTCGGTGAGTTTCTATAAAAAGCAACCGAAATTAAGACGGAAGATACGTTAGTCAAAAAATCTCATAAAATCAAAGCCGACGTCACTCTTTTGCCTCCTTATTTGTTGGTCGGTTTCTGCCAGAAAAATACATTTCCTGTGAGGCATGCATTTTTGCCTACAACTGATTTATATATACTATATATATTTCTATGGTTTATTCCTACCTAAATAATACAGTCATTTTTACGGGTGCTGTGCCAGTTCGTAATAATGCAGTATTGTTATTGGCGACGTTCCTTATCATCTTTGAACACGTTGCTTAATGCTTATCCTCACCCTTTCCGGTCAAAATTTTCTCCTCTTAGTGAGTGCATTGTTCAAATGATTTACTTTCCTATATATCGGGTTTCTATATTGTAAAGTCTACATTTCTCAACACAAACGTATACATTTATACCAAGCACTTTGATGCTATTCCGTGTGGATATTCCCCGTACAGCTGTATTATTTCACATTTTTGCCCAGCCTCGTACTTACCTAAAACTGCGTAAATTTCACTTTTAACATCGGTGGTCTTTTCACCGACTGCTGGGAATATTCACTTCGTTAGTGCAGAAAATGACCTAAGTCAAGTGGCTGAGTAACGGTAAAGTCAGTGGGAATCATATAATTATCAAAACCTAGCGTGTATATATCAGGTTCAAGTACAGCATTAAAGTGCTGCCGTAAGTATCATTTCATTTTCCTCAACTGTCAGAATCTGCTGTGTCACTATTAGAAACCTTGAAACAAAACTGTCATTAAAGATTTCTTCAGTTGTTTAGCTAGCTGGCTATGTATGTATGCATGCGTGTATCAAGCGTACAGCCTGCACCAATTGAGCTAAAAGGATGAAATTTCAAACACGTACGCCGTATTATATCTATTAAAAAAGTTTTTCTTGTTTCTTTAACGCCCCCAATATGCTTTTTTTTAATATGAGGGTTCAGTTTGCAATGCAAGTTAATGCAAAATTGTTTCTTTTTGTGTCCGTTTGTCTTTTGATAATTCAGTATATCTAGTAGTTACTGCATAAGAGCCCCACGAAGTAACTAATTAATTGATCATCCATTCTTCTACTGTTTGAATTGAACACCCCCAACATAGCATGCTGCCGAAAGACGTTGGTCACATGACAGTCTCTATTGAGTGACTAACCGAACCTGTATATGTGATCATTCGAGCAAATGAAAGTCTTGGCGTAATTTTTGTTATAACTTCTACCTGTGATATCATAGCTTACACACACACACACACACACACACACACACACACACACACACATATATATATATATATATATATATATATATATATATATATATATATATATATTACACATCTCATTTTTAATTCATGTCACCTTTTATGTTTGATAACCGACGATGACATTGATTGATGAATTATAATCTTTTGACGTAAATCGCGGAATTACCATAAAACACTTAATGCTGAATGCCTTTTTTTTTTCAAACTATAAATTATTTTATTTATTTCCCCAAAACAATCAAAATGAATTAAAAACAAAACATGCCTCTGGTCGAAATCTGCTTAGGTCAGCTCGCCGGCAGGACATCAAAAGAGATGCTGATTATGGCATTGACTCCCATTTTGTCTCCCTCTCTTCCATAACTTTCTGTAGACTATAAAAACACTCTCCTCACCTTCTTAACTCTCTTTTCTTGCCTACCTATCCCCGTCCTTGCTCTCCCTTTTTTTCCCCTTCTATTTATTTCTCTGTTTCTCCTTTGTCCTTTGGTCTCTTCATCTTGTTCCTTGTGTCGTCGTCTCCATTTTATGAATTCTTACTTTTGTGTTTCGATGGGCTTGGGCTGTGGGTTGGGCTGGTTGTTACCCCACCCACCCTTTTGATGAGGCGGTGGCGGTGGCGGCGGCGGTGTCTCTCCTTTTCTGCGTGAACTCAAAACTATTTGCACCCGTTCTCCGCTACTGTTCCTTCTATTGTCGATGCTTGGAGGCTCAACATGACTAGTTTTTTTCTCTTCTTTATCTAATCTTTTTACGCAAATTTATTTGACAGGTCGGTGAGCCCTAATGCCGTAAAAATGGAGGTAAATGGTAATCCTTGGTCTTACGGATGTAAAATACAGTAGTTAAACACTGCATACGAAGACTCCAAAAATTATAACTGTTCGATGTATTGATCAAATATCAGCATAATAATAAAGTTGAAAACCATTAATTCGCTTTTTATCAGACAAGACACTCAGGCTGTCAAAAATTTCTCGATGCACCCCTCAAGAAAGAAATTACGACAGTTACTCAAGTCGAATGAACTGTTTCTATTGTTCATGAACGAATTCGAGGTGCACAGTATTCAAATAAAAAAAAATCTATTAAAGGCTATCAACTTCATTATTTTGTTAAAATCAAATCAATGCGTTGTATAGTTATTCTCTTAGGGGCCCTTATTTGACTTTTTGGAGCCTTTGTATGATAACTACCATATTTAACATCCATAAGATCAAGGATTATCATTACCTCCAATCTATGACATGAAAGAAAACTCAACCTCGTACTCACCTAAAAAAAGAAAAGGCCAGATTTGTAAAATTTGACCATGAAATGGCCAGAATGCAAGGTGAGTGCAGGACAAGACCCTTTAAGAAACCCTCTCAGGAAAATTGATTTACCGAATTCTGAAATTCTAATTTTTTTTATTCTTATTATTTTTGTTTATGAACAACTGTAACCCCCCGCCTCATTGTATATATATATATATATATATATATATATATATATATATATATATATATATAAATAAATTGTGTCATCCACAATGTATTACAACTCTTCAGTGTGGCTATAGACTATCCAATATCCATCCAGTACCATGAGGTAGGATCGAAACCTTCGCTTCAGACCCAGAGGCTGGCATTTTACCTCTGCCCTATGCAGAAATATATATATAATGTTAAACTCCAAAAGTGTATGATTAGAACATGAGGCCAGAAGAACATTTTTCCTTAAGTAAGAATAATAAGTCAAGTGAAAAACTCAATTCTGTCTCTGATTAATCATGTTTTTGTCATGTTTCAGTTTAACCAAAAGGGTTTTGTCCTACTTTGCATTTTAACAGCATGGGTTGTCCCAGGGGTTTTTGTCTGGGCCCCTTCTAAGGTAGAACAGTGGGCATAAATGTCTCGTCTTCGTTAGAGCAATCAAGTTTCAATGAAATTCATAAAAGAGTAAACATAACGAAAACCTTTGCTTGTGTCAATCGGAAAATTATTCTGCTTAAAAATTATATTAATAATGCATGAGTATTGTATGATATACAAACAATATTTTTCTTTTCATGAAATTTCATTAGAATTGCTAATTCCTCGAACGTAAGAAGAAATCTCAGTTCTACTGCCAGATAAACATTTTGTGCCATGGAGTGCTTTTCTCTCTTCACACCAAAATTCCAAATTACACCTGAATATATTTAAATTGTCCCCCAACATATTCAGATTGCTTCCTTGTTAGGCATACGCCCCCACATTAAGAATCACTGCCCTTATATGTTGAACAAATATTAGAAAATTCATTTATACGTGAGGGAATTATTTTTATAGTTTTGAAAAACAATATTTGAATTCAGTATTTGCTGATGTTCAAGTCAACCCCAAAATTAAAGTTTTAATTCAAATTCTGTCGAATATCTATTGGAAAAGTTGACACTTCAACATGAGGCATCTTTGCGTTTGAGTGTCAAGTTTATCAGGTCTTAACCACGTATGGGCAACCATTGGCCTGTTGGCAAGATTTAGCCTGCAATAACATTTCCTTTTTAGTCTGCAGCCAATGTAGGCAGTTATATAAAACCAATTTTGTAATTTTTTTAATAAAATTACCATTGTTTTAGTTTCCTAAATCAATAATAAAATAGTTCTAATTCATACGTTTGTCTACGATAGAAGTAAAGTACGCTTTCTTAGATACTTTCAACAATCTTTCGAGTGAAGATGGGAAATGTATCGAGTGGCCCGCTAGATCAAAAAAGTTGTCATGCCTGGTCTCAACTGACTTTTATGATCCATTAGGGAAAATACTTGAAGGTTAAAAAGACGACACTTGCCTCCATGTATAGTATGGTAAATAAAAATAACTAACTTCACAGAATAACTTTTGATGAATTGGAACCGGTTTAATTTTCATTTCATCAAGCCTATGGCAATTTCTCCAAAGGATTGAAAAAAAACAAACAATTTAATACTGCTGAGAAACAAGCCTGACTGCCATAGGGTCAAAACCCCCTCTAACTCTTATTCCAAGTGGAGATGATTACTACAACTCTCATATTATATATATAATGAATAAAAAATTGTAAAGATGTACATCTTTTTGTATATATGTATCTATCTATCAGAATGAAATATGATTATCCTTATCTGTATCCCAAGTTTTTATCAATATCTAATACTTGTCAATTTAACTCGGTCAGTAAGACAGTCTCTTGACAATCAGTTGATCATGAGTTCAAATTATGGGAGGGGGATTTGAATTTCATATTTTGGTTTACACCCCTGATTTTGGAGAAGATTGTTCTTGTTACGATAGAAAAATAAAGTCGACTACAGTTTTTGAGTGTGACATTTTAAAGAAAAGCCTCTTGAAATACAAATGCATTGTGCTGTACCGTCTTCGAGAAGTGATGAAAACAGCCGAATAATCCAATATTCTTTTTAACTTAGCATTACTTTTTCTTTCAAGTTCATAGATATCTTGCCTTGAAAGAGAAAATTCCTCTTGGAAGATAGAAACATTAACTTGACTCTTTCCAACGGTAAACATTTCCAGACATTTTAGCTTCAAAAATATGAAAATTTTCTCTTGAACAATAAAAGAAAATCCATAACAGATTCAGTTGTTTTCTTCCTTTAAACAAAATATTGCTTCAAATTCTTCTCTATTGAAAAAAACCCAAATCTCCTCTTTAGACATCACTAAGCATTTTCTTTCTTTTCTCTCTGTTTTGTATTAAATTATCCATTAAGATGACACTCCCCAAAAGAGTGATTCACCAATTTGAATGATTTTATTAGTATCATTTTCTTGCCGTCATCATTATTATTATTACTATTATTATTATAATATCAGCAGCATCATCATTTGTTGATTATTATTATTATTATTTCATCATCACTATTTTTTCATAATATTATCATTATTTCTTCTTCAGCATCATTGTTATTTCTACTTCATCATCATTTCTTCATCATTGCTATTGCTCCATAAACATCATTTCCTCATCTTTATTATTATCATTATTTCTCCTTACTTCTTTATTATTATTTCCTCATTATTTTTTTGATTATTTCTTCTTCTTCATTATTAATATTATCATTCATTCTCTATCATTATTATTATTATTATTATCCATCCTCTATCATCATTATCATTCATTCTCTATCATTATTATTATCATTATTCATACTCTATCATTATCATTATTGTTATTATGAATCATTCTCTATCATTATCATCATTGATTCATCATTATTATTATTATAATTATTATTATTATTATCATTATTATTATTATTATCATAATATTTTCATTCATTTATTTTATTTTTTCTTCTTCCTCTTCTCTTTTCCTTTTGAAACTTCTGTTCTGCCAAGCAAAAGATTTCCTTTGTTCAGAGTCATTTTTATAAGGGATAAACATTTATATTTTCATGGTTGATTTATCTCTTGAAAAGCATTCTATTCATAAATATTTTCTTCACTTACATTTGTCGTTTTTTTTTTTTTAGTGTGATTACACTTGAGCAAGCGTTCTATTCGTCTTGTATATATTTTTTCTATTCATTTATTCTAATTGTATTTATTTTGGACGCTGCTTCTCCTACAGTCTTTGAGATGTTAACAGCATTCCAATGCTAAGTATCGCACTTATATAGAGTTTTAAAAACAGTTGATTTTTTTATGGTTTTCGGGGGTTCTATTTACAACGTTATAATTATGCTAAATTGGACACTTATCCTCTGCCATTCTTGTAGTTCTCAGTTACTTGCCTCGTGATGATTGTAAAATATTTTTGTTGTTAATCTTTTGTGTCTCCATTGAGTTTTCTTTTCGGTGGGATGGTGGCTATGGAGATTCTAGTTATAGTTCATCTTGACTTTTACGTCTTAATGAATCAGCAGACAATCCAGATGATCTATTCTGATTATAAAAGCCCCGAATCATGCCAGCTAATCATCACTGCTTTCATTGCCTCGGCCAGGTAATTTGTAAGAAGAAGGAAACATCTCTTTTTTTCAAGAAAAATCATATACATTAAAAATCCCATTCACAGTTAGGGGAGCATTGTCTTTACCCTGAAGATATTCTTCTGCCCAACTCCCCACAAAACATTATGAAGAGAAACTTTTTTTTTTACTTTAATTCTTATGTACATATAAAAAACAAAAATAAATGATTACAAAGGGAAAGAAAAAGTAGAACTAATAACCTCAAGTAAATGACAATTAACCTCAGTATTTGGTACAGTTATATAATAAAAACATTAATTCCCAAATAGCTTAATGAATCTCCCACAATATAAGTAAAAAAGAAACCGCATCAGGAAGATTTAGGTTATATTAACACTCCGACGAGGATTGAGAAGAAACGTTTGGTCTACAGTTGTTGTAATAAGTAATTTCTTCATTTTTGTTTCTATGTGTGTACTGAGATTTTGTTTATATCAATTCTTTTTTTGAAATTCATTAAATTTTTTGCTTATAGAAATAAGAAAAGACCTACTCGTTGACTTAATTCTAGGAAATGAAGGATAAAGATTGAGATGATTTTTAGTGAAATGATCATTATGCAGTTACATAAATATTGGCGCTTCATGAATTTTCGTATTTAAAATCAAGTTGTGGGCATCGTTAACAGTCTTCTGTTTTTCATCTTTAAAGGAAGAGGTATATGTATTCATTTGAGACTGTCCAAAGTTCTCAATGAATTTCAATGAAATTTCATGGAAGGTTGGGTCATGTGTTACTGAAGAATTGATTAAATTTTGTGACAATAAAAAATCCTGCAATTAATAAAAAGGGTAGCATTACATTTTAAAGGATGTAACCCAATATTTGTACATTCAAAATTCTCTCTTTTGTGATATATTTAATTTTTATTATCTTTTTCTGTCAGTGTACAGTGTTGGCAGAGATGTGAGGTCTCTGGAGGCTTTATAGTTTCCTTATTGCTTCTCATCTTCTCTTTTATCTACAATATATATGTTTACCCTTGTTGGCAAAGAAAAGACAGCAGTATTTAGATGATTCTGCAATGGCATTGTACTTGAAAAACATCAAAATCATTGTCACTCTGAATTCTCATGCTTTTGTTCGACCAGAATGAACCTGGATTTTTTACACATTTGCATAATAAAGGAAGGAAGACTACTCTATAAACAGCTCTTGATAATTATGTTATAGACAAAAAATGTATACATAAGTGGGTGTGAATTCTCTTCTGCTATGACTTTTATTCCAGCCTTACTTTCCCTAATTAGGCTTCAAAATTTCCTCCTTGTAAAACCCAAGGGACACTTTGATAAGCTTTTTACAAAAAAAAAAAATTTGGATGCAGTAGCATCTCTAGTACCTGAAACTGTCACTGACTGACAGGCTGACATATCAAATTATCAAATTTCTCTTATTAAGCTCTTTTGAATCTTGATCTAGTTCCTTTCTGGTGCATTTAGCTCTTATAAATCACTGAATGACTGTCATCCTGAGAGAAAATTTTTAAGGAAAGGGCTATCAAATGGGGGTGCTTTTAATGGACTAAGATCCATAAGATGAAACTAATGCATTTATGTATGGTCTGATTATCAGTTTTTTTTGTTTTTTCAGTTTTTTTTTTTTTAAGGATTATTTTTTAAATTTTAGCCAATCAAATTTACTTATTCCTGTAGACTCCTTTTGGAGTATAGGGCTGCAATCACTCTACTACAATTTTAGCAAGAACTTTTTTACAGCTAACTCCACACCCAATCCTACTCCTTTATCTGGGCTTGGGACCAACAATAACAACTGTCAAGCTCTAGATTTTTTTTCTGTCAGAGTAACCTTCTCTTAGATGCTTACAGGGCTGAGGGGCTAATAACCTATAACTGTGCAAGAATTGGATCCATTGCTGGCATTACCGTTGTACTACATCAGGGTTAAGTGAATTCGGGCACTGCAGTCATTGGAGTATGGAATGCAGAAATGAATCAGTACTACTAACACTGTTTGTGGGACCACACTACTTCAGAAATCTTGTCTACATTCTACTGAATCTCCTATCAATATGAAATTGTATTTTTTACTGTTTTAAATGTATTGGAAAAAATGCTCTACAATTCAAACATTTTTTAATGTTATTGAAAGAATGATATATTTTTCCTCACTGTAGGAAGAGGGGAAAAAACGGCTTTTCAATAAGTTGAGGGAAATACTATTTTCTAATTAAATTCTGAAAAATATAGTTTAAGAGTGTATTAATGAATTTCAACAGCCTTAATTATACTTGAAACTTAGGAAGAACTATCACATGATTATTACCTTTTGACAGCATGCAGTGTTGTGGGTGATCAATTAAAAATTTAGAAAGTTGGTGATCACTGAATAAGTTACTTCTTTGGCCTTTTGTTAGGTAGTGATCACTTACAAGTCTAAATTAAAAAAAATAATAATAATAAAAATAATAATCTATTGTGAATGTAGCCGGACGCAAAGTTAGGGATCAAGTTAGGACAAACTCCTATTGTAAAATGAATCCTCCACTAAAAACGTATTTCTTTTACTTATGGAAAATTTTTGCTGGATTATCAAATTCTTGATTGTAAATAGATCATACTGCATATGGATTACCTAAAAAAAAAATGATCTTGTCTGTATAGTCTGTATATGAACGGTCAGACTCGTATCAGTGGATTTCAATTCTGGGCCAGAGATTCACTCTTACACCCACGGAATTACATAGTCTGTCGTACACATACAAGTGTGGGGATTGATGTTTTTATATCTTCCATTTAAACTAATTTACTTGAAGTATTTAAATAATTTTGTAATTGCATTCTATTTATAATATATCAAAAACATTAAGTTGCTCTACATTCCCTTGTTCATATTCAACCAGAATAAACTCCAGATTTTTATCCATTTGCAAATGATTTAGGGAGCATTTAATAATTATCCCCCTGGACAAATGTTACCGACAAAAAATATAGATTAACATGTGGAGCTCAGATAAGGCATTTTTGTTATAGTTTTGTATATTATGGCAATGAATATATACTGCTATAATAATTCAACATTGTGAAACCACCTGCCTTCAAAATGATTATACAAAATGCATATTACCTAGATGAAGTAGGTTATTTACAGAAGAAGTTTATAGTTATCACAGTAACCAACTGAAATCATTATGTGAAGAATCTACAGTGGAAGCTGCTTATTGTATTCACTTTTGGATAAAGTCTTATAGATAACAATAACCGGCTGATAACATTATACGGAAAATCTTTCAAGAAAGACACTTATTGAGATCATTTTTTAAAAAACGTGTTTGGGACCAACTGCTTTCGATGACAATTACCTTTTGATAACAACATCTGATCATTATAAGCAACTTCTGCATTTCTTGCTAATTAGGGCACCATTGGAGCAGAGTTGTTCAGATCGGAATGTGCCTTTCACAACCTTTAGTTCAAGATCAAAGCGTATTATCTGTTCATGTGATGTCAGCAAAACATGGCATCAAATTTCTGTTTTCAATTTTAAATGTTATTTTGATAGTATTTTTATTTTCTTCATAGACTTTACTTAGAAAATTGTTTTCAATTGACAAAAACAAAAGTTGTATCAGTTTTTTTTCATGACTTACAGAAAACCATGTGACATAGCATTCCCATTTGCAATTTTGAACATGTTTTTGTTTTGTTTTTATTCCATTAATTCTCTATTACTTTTTATTTGCGCACCATTTGTAACATCAAGAGAGTGAGGGCATGAAATTTTACAATTTACTATTGGGACCACCATTTCTATATTGTACCAAATACATCATAATAACATGCAAACTTGGAAATGAGAAATTGATGCTATGTTTTGTTGACATGAGAACAGATACTGCTCTTTACTCTTGAAGTAAAGGCTGCAGAGGGTGCATTCAGATAGGGACCCCACTGCTCTGATAGTGCGCTAAATTTGTTATCATTTCAATGAAGCGAGGGGGGAAGTGATCTTTCTGAAATGATGAATGTTCTCCAAACGTCAAACTTGATCTACGAATGCATCTCAACTAGAAGTTGAGACGGCAAATTGTTATTTTGTTTGTCCATTTATTTCTGGTGATTTGTGTAAAGCAAACAGCTGATTTGATTGAGGAGAAAATAAATAATGCATCAGTATGAAATTTCTCCTTTGTTTTTGTATAGACCGGGTTTATTTCTTGGCATTTCACCTATGCCTCCACGTAATTATCTTCAACAGCAGTGTTGATAAATTAGCCTTTTTCCCGCTACATCTGGTTATTTGAAAAAAAACTACTGCTATAGTGTTTGCTAGAAATGGTAGAAATATAGCTGATTCCAGCTATTTTCGAAGAATGTTTTAGCTATAAATAACAAACCCTACTTGGCAACATGGTCTGTCTTCGAGAGGGCGAACTATTGTCACCCAAACATCAACAGACCGAGTAAGATGCTGTTTATGATTATCTTCCTTTATTTGCCAAATCGAGAAGGTAACGCTGTTTAGCTGAGTGATTCTGAATGTTTGGTGCATACCTCCCAAGTGAGCAATTTGAAAATATTAGGGGGCAATTTGGAATTTGGGGATGAAGAGTGGAAAGTCTTCTGTGGTTCAAAACCAAGTTGGGTTATGATTTAACAGAATAACTACTAACTATACAAAAGTACTAATTTCTTGATTATGCAATATGATCAAATCTTTATTATAGAGTACTATTAATTCTTAATTTTATAATACTATTAATTACTCAAGAGGTGGTATTGAACCTCTGTCTCTAGACTCATTCAATGTCTCTACTTGATATTATTTCAATACCTGTGTTCCGTGAGCTTTGGAGATAAAGCTTGGATTATCTCCCCTTCATGCTAAATCTGGCTAAATACGGTCAGCTTGTTTGAGGTCACTCACTGTTGCTTCTAATGCTGTAATAGGAATAACAATAGAAGATTAATGCCATTTTTATGCTGCTTGATATATAATATCTCTTTTAGATACTTCTGTCACGGGTTGCCATCTGTGAAAATGTGAAGTATAAAAGTCTGGGATGGCAGACCATGTGTGAAAGGAGAACAGACCATGTCAACCTCTCCGTGATAAGGTCCAAGTGACAAAAGAGTTGCGAGTACTGATGAAGAGTGGGGGAAACTTGGAGAAACTGTGTGCATTGATCTTGCGGTTAAATATAAATGTCAGGCCAGTGTGAATTTCAACGCAATATGGATTTCTTTGCTTTGCAAGGGAAGGATAGGAAAGCAATTCTGCATATGAAATATATCATTGCCCGCATTACACTCACTGCTGTGAAGTTTGAATTAATGGGTCTTGTCTGGTCTCTATGCTGAGCTGTGTGTGTTTGCGTGCAGACATATTTTGCAACCAGTGCACTAAGGAAATCAATGTGCGCAAAAAAGATTAATTACCTAAAATAATGTAGTAATTGATAGTTATACTTATAACCAGAATATAGAAATGACAGTGTTATTTATGTATAGATTGGCATTAAAGACCTGAAAGATAATGTGGTAGTTAATTTGATTAGGGAAAAAAATTATGCAATCATTTGACATATTTCTAGCCTAGACAATAAATATATGAATTTTTGTATCATATGATATCAGTTAAGATTTTTCTTACAAAATTTTTTCTTCTAATAATTGTTAGAGAACGAAACAAAATTTGTCCAGGAAAGAAAGAGGAAAAATAAGATTGTTAGTTGTCTTTCGAAAAAAATGAAATGAAATTTTATTATAAAGAAAAAAAGTAGTTGTGAAAAAGAAGTCTATCTCCTCCTTACTGTCTAGTCGTAATAAAATTGGATTCAGTCAAGAGAAAGACAGTCCGACTCACTCAGTCAATAAATGATACTTTTTTCTCTTTTTCTCTCAACCATTCATACAGCATTTCATTGACACATGAAAATTATCATGTAATAATAATTGTTATGACAACAGACTGTCACATTTTTTTTTCACCCTATTCCATATTATCTCTTAGACATGAATGTGTCAGATTATGGCGAGTCCACTATGTACATTAGGTGGTATCAGGAATGTGAGCTGATAAACAAACCAATTTACTTATTTAGTGCTTAGTATATATTAAGATTACTAGAATACCAATGTATATGATGATCATACTTGATTGAAAAATCTCTTGATCAGTTTGTCATTTTTTAAAGTACAGGCTCTGAATATAAAATGAGCAAGAAAGTCAGATTGTAAATGTGCTGATTCTTTTCTTGTGTGAAGATCTTGCAAGGGCTGTGTAGCCAACTTTATTCTCAAGTCTAAATTTGAGTCAAAAAACATCTCAGAATACCTAGAAACATCTAGATTCTCTAGATCTATTAGATATTTTTAAGAAATTGAATGGTGACATCCATCTTTAATATTTTAATAAAATATCATTTGATTTCTTAAAATTATTACTTATTTCATTACTACGAATTGAATGAAAATATCACTTTTTAAAAATTAAAAATCATATAAATAACAATTTCTGATATGTATATGCAACCAAAAACATTTATATTTAAGTGAAAAATATCCTAATTAGCAACACTGGTCTGAATATCTTGAGATTTTTAGGTTGTCTGAAAGAATAGCTCAGTATTTTTGAGTGAGTAACAAATTGAAAAAAAATGGAAGATATTTATATTGTAATTACATTAAAAAAATAAAATGTAAGCTCATACGAAATTGAAGAGAAAATCTCCCAAGTAACTGTTTCCGTTAACTAGTTTTGTCGGTCTTTCAAACACAATACTTGAACATCAATAATATCATGAAACAAGTTTATATTTGCAGAGGCATTCAGTGCTCATACTTTAGTCATGGGAAAGAATTTGCACAACGTAAGGTTTTTTTTTCACTCGCTGATCACCAAAGCTGGAAAAAGCAGTTGCAGGCACAAAATAGCTCACAGAAAATTTTCAGGCATAAATTGAAAGAAAAGACAACTGTGCACAAAGCAATTTTTAAAAAGATTTTCCCCACTGTTAATCAAATAAGAAAGGACACTTAATCACTTGCAGAAATAAATAAAGCAAATTTCAATATCTTGAAGGAAACAAAGAAATTTTGAGTGGACATTGTGTGATCATAGTGTGGTTCGATGGAACCTTCAGAGGGTATGTTTGAGTTTTGGGGGATTGATTATTAAAGGCCAGGTAGAGAAGAACATAAATGGTTATGGTATATTATTATTTTCATTATTCTTTAAGAGAAATTTCATCCACTTTGAGAATGTTATTCTTTCAAGTTTTCCCCTATGACTGTGTAATAAATAAAAAAAACGAACGAATATAATGAGAATCGCTGGATAAGGAAGAAATAATTTCTGCATCTTTTAGTTTTTTAATACTAAGAAAATTAACAATATTCATATTGCAGGCACATTTCTCTAGATTAACTGTGGTTGCCGGCACAAAACTTCTTTTCTAGCTCTGCTGAATACTAAAAACTAGGGAGGAACATTGCTGGGTTACCATACATGTATTTTCCAGGACATTTCCTCGATTTAGGTCTCAAAATTTCCATTTTGAAGGAATGTAAAGAATTCTTTGAAAGTCCAGAATTTCAGCTTTCATCATTTTCTCCACAAAAACCCTCGAACAAACAAGAAACTGTAAACGACAAGAGAGGAGGATGCTTTTTCAGTGTTGTCAACTTTGCAGTGCAAGGACATGAATATAGTACTGCTTTTTCTAGTTCTTCAGAAGACCATGTACCATAGTAATCTTTCTTCTTACCTCTCCCTTTAATTATTCATTTCATGTATTCTCTTCTGTGTCCCTCCCTTCTGCTGTTTGATTTCTCTTCAATATTTTTTCTTTATAGCTCATTTTCCAGTTTTCCCCCACTCTATATACCCGTTACTTCCTGTTTTCCGCATCTTTATGCCCTCCTTACCTGCTGTTTCCCCCTCTCTATGCACCCTCAACCTCCTATCCCCCTCTTTATGCACTTACCTCCTGTTTCTCCTCCTCTATGCACCTGCAAAATATCTTTTTATCTCTGCACCTACCCCCTTCTTTCTCCTCCTCTTTCTCGTACTTCTTCCCCTCTTCCTCTTATCAGCTAAATCCTTTTTCTCTTCCTCTTTACACCTATCTCTTTTTCTCTTCCTCTTTGCACCTATCTCCTTTTCTCTTCCTCTTTGCACTTATCTCTTTCTCTTCCTCTTTGCACCTATCCCTTTTTCTCTTCCTCATTGCTCCTATCTCTTTTTCTCTTCCTCATTGCACCTATCTCTTTTTCTCTTCCTCTTTGCACCTATCTCCTTTTCTCTTCCTCTTTGCACCTATCTCCTTTTCTCTTCCTCTTTGCACCTATCTCCTTTTCTCTTCCTCTTTGCACCTATCTCCTTTTCTCTTCCTCTTTGCACCTATCTCCTTTTCTCTTCCTCTTTGCACCTATCTCCTTTTCTCTTCCTCTTTGCACCTATCTCTTTTTCTCTTCCTCTTTGCACCTATCTCTTTTTCTCTTCCTCTTTGCACCTATCTCTTTTTCTCTTCCTCTTTGCACCTATCTCTTTTTCTCTTCCTCTTTGCACCTATCTCTTTTTCTCTTCCTCTTTGCACCTATCTTTTCTTACCAATTACATTCTCTTTTTTGCATCTACTCCTTCCTCCTGTTGCCCCTCCTTTTTGTACCTTTTTCCCTATTCTCCACAAATATTTTTTCTTCTTTGTTTTTCCTCCTTATCTTTCATATTTTCTCTTTCTCTTTCTTCTTTGTCTCCCTCTCTTTCACTTTCTTTCTGCTATTACCCCCTCTCTATTTCCCTCCTTTCTCCTTCCTGCCTCTCACAGCAATCCACCTGAAATGGAACATAACCAATCCTTTTGGGAATAAAGCCAATTTGAAGGCTAGGACATTGCCTGAATCACTTCTTGAGGTATTATTATCAAAATCTGCGCAATGATAAAAGTCTATAAGCTGCTATTGTTTCCTGGCATCTGCCTTGATTATGGCTTACCATTCTAATTCCTCTTCAGCTTAACCATTTTATACCCAAAACTTTTAATCTTGTAATTTTCATAATTAATACATCAACTATCATTGCAAAGACCCATCTGTTTTGCTGGTCTGTACCGGTAACACAATTTTTTAACGGACGACGTTTCATCAAAAATGAAAAATGCATACATGCCAGATACACACACACAAACATACAATGTATGTACTCATAGCCAGATTTTCACTCACTGGCCACATACACAAACATATACTCATGCACGCACATGCACACACGTGTGTTTGTGGTATGCTTGTTTGTATGTATTTTGCATTTTCAACAGACCAGCGTGCCATGGGTCCATTCCTAGCCTACCTTCCTGTCCCTTAATATATTAACTGGCCCCTTCTTCAGCTGAAGGCCCTACTCCCTAACCCTTTTAAATAGATTTAACAGATTGCTCTCTGACCTGGGCCACAGAATTCGATGGGGGTGGGGGATAGAAGATGGAGGATTTAAAGGATTCCTTGTGTGTTATTAACTCCCAAATTACATTTCAAGGATAATTAGCCTTATGAACATATGAAGAAGACTTCCTTTAATTAGTCCTTTGTTTATTTCTATGAGAAATGGATTGTATAATGCTGGCTCTGAGTATGAAATAAGCTTGAAAGTCAGATTGTAGATGTGCTGCTTCTTTTCTTGTGTGAAGATCTTGCAAGGGCTGTGTAGCCAACTTTATTTTCAAGTCTAAATTTGAGTCAAAAAACATCTCAGAATACCTAGAAACATCTAGATTCTCCAGATCTATTATATATTATCAAGAAATTGAATGGTGATACCCATCTTCAACATTTCATTAAAATATTACTTGATTTCTTATGACTTATTATAAATTATTTCCTTACTATGAATTAGATGAAAATATTGCTTTCTTGAAAATAAAAAATCATGTGAATAGCAATTTCTGACCTGTATATGCAACCAAAAATATTTATATTTAGGTGAAAAATATCCTAATTGGCAACACTCGTCTGAATATCTTGAGATTTTTAGGTTGTCTGAAAAAATAGCCCCATATTTTTGAATGTATATTGGATTGAAAAAAGAATGGAAAATACTTATATTGTAATTATATAATAAAAATAAAATGTAAGCTCATAAAAAATTAAGATTATGAAATATTTTACCCTTCATTCCAAGAAGGGGTAATAATTTTCATTCACTCTTAATTACTCTCTGTCTCTCTAAATCGCTTGGAGTAAAATTTGTTTTTGATTTCCTTCTTGCTTGTTATATGTATATATGTATATATATATATATATATACATATATATATATATATATATATATATATATATATATATATATATATATATATTATTCTCTAAATGTCTGTCTGTCAGTACATGACTCCAAGACAACTAGAGCAAAGACCACAAAATTTTTTGCTGTTACTAATTGGACCTTACATGTTTTTAGCTTATTAGTTTTTGAAAATTACAAAACACACTACTGAAAAAATTACGAAGGTTTTTAATGTGGGGTTCAATTTACAATGTAAGTATGATGCTAAACTGCACCCTTACATAGTGTTCATCAGGTTAGCTAAACCAAATCTTTATCTTTCTATTTAACCATATAAAGTAGATGTCAAACTGAAAATCCTGCTTGTAGGGTTGGTTTTTAGCTATACGAAAATCTAGCATCGTGAAAATTGCTAAATTAGCATGGAAATGATTGAACGTTTTGGCCATTTTTTTTACCATTCTTGGCATTTTTTGCCATTATTTTCATAGTGCTTTTCAGTATATTTTAGTAGTCAAACTAGCACAAAAATATTTTTTGAGTTGGCAACAATAAGTTACAGTCTTGGCAATTTTTTCAGTTAACACCCATGGTTGTGCTTAAAGTGAAAGATTTATTTATGTAATTCTGTTTTGCTGATCTAATGTAAATACTAGTATAGTTTGTTGTTATTGGAAGGTTTTGAGCTCTCATCTGCAGTTGGTGTCTACCCTAAAATTTGGACTAATCTTCAAGTACGATTCTAAATCAGGGCATAATGCTACTCAAGCTGCTGATAACCTTAACAAAGCATTTGGTGTAAACACTACTACAGTGCTGATTGTTGGGTGTTGGTTCAATACATTCAAGTCTGGAAATCTGGATACCACTAATAAACCTTGAGAGAAGCCCAAACCTGTTCTTAATGATGAAGATATATTAACGGGCTGTGGCCAACAAACTACCGGCACCTGGCGAATAGAGAACTCTACCATGTCATCTTGAGGCAATAGGAAAGATTAAAAAGTCAGAAAGATGGGTCCCATATGAATTGAAGGATGACAGTTCCTAACCTCACACCTCTCATCTGACTGGGATATGAAGCCTCCTCCATATTCAGCTGACATCTCTTCTGATTATCTGTATAGTGTTGCTTTTGAACTTCATATCTGTAATAAAAGGTTCAATTATAAGGAAACCATAATTCGTACTTTTACTGAATGTTTGACCACTAAACTTTTAGAACCTTATTGAGGATAGACAGAGGATAGATCAGCTGAAACATTGTAACTGTAGCAGCTAAGATGGGAACTCAATTTTGGATGCATAAGTTTACAATAATGTATTAGATAAATATGTACACATTATTGTCTTGTTATTCAAGGTTTGATTTTTGGTTGCATTAATATATATATATATATATATATATATATATATATATATATATATATATATATATATATATGGTGGACACCTTTAGATATTTCATTCATTGTGCAATTAATAGCATGAGAGATGCTAATAGATGGTTGGTTCAATTTTGAGGGCTCAAATTAATAAGACCTTGTGCAAAGTAATCCATTCTTCACCCCAGGTGTATAGTTCCTCAGTGAAGGCTCAAATTGATATGGCCCTGTGCAAACTAATCCATTCTTCATTCTAGGTGTATAATTTTCCAGTGAGGGCTCAAATTGATATGGCCTTGTACAAAGTTATCCATTCTTCAGCCTAGGTGTATAATTCAAAAGGTGAACCTTTCGTTTACTCGAGAGATTCAATTATCTGAATTGGAATGCTTGACATTCCTCTCAAACCTGAAGAGAACTATCATTCCAAGGGAAATTATGAATCACAGCCATCCTTATATACGTTTTTTTATGATATACATTAAGCAGTGACAAGGTAAAGTCAAGTTACCTTGATGAATATACTACCTGTATGGTTTGAATCGTACATTCATGATTTAAAGAACAAAAAAAAATAAACGAAAACTAAAGGACCTATTCGACTGAAACTTTTATCGTAAATTGAATCCCCAAATGAAAACCTGTTTGGGGGTGGGGGTTTATAAAAACAAAAAAAATCAAAAAACATTTTCGCTACTCATTTAGAGGTGGGGTGCAACATTTCAAGTTTCTACTATGAACAGTTAGGGTTGGGGTGGAGTCTGGATCGTTAGATACGTATAAATGTCTGAACACTTAGAAAATCTAAACCCAACAACAGTGATTTAACCGGTCCATTGTGGGTAGCAGTGATTAATATTTATTTGTTATCATATTTTTCTTTTTTATTGTCATCATTCTACTTTAATTTGCTGACAGAAACTTATCACTTCCTTAACTTTTATCAATAATATGTGTGAATTTTTGAACTCCTATTGAAATTGAAATTATTTTTCAGTTTTGGGTGAACATCAGTATTTCTTCACTATCCATAGCCCTCTTATATTCAACACGAAGAAACTGGGGACTGCTTTTTGGTTTAGCCTAACCTTAGCCCAATGTTGTTTAATATTATCAAAGAGTATGTCACTGAAGAATCCATGATTTAACCATTCTTTCATATATATTGTCTACTCTGTGTACAGCTACCCAATTGTAAAATGCTTTGAAAACAGGAATCACCATGTGATCGGGTTGACCGATAACAAATATCAGTGACATACACATAACAGTAGTACCAACTATTGTACTTTTTTTCTCCACTTTGGCTCCCTTATTACCACCACCCTTGCATTTTTTAGCTCATTGAGTTTTTTGATCACCTTTGAACCCCACCCACCAAAGAAAAAATCGTGATAGCAATTTTATATAAATAGCCAAATTTGATGCATAGGTTTTCAACCAATTTTACTGAATTTTTTATTGTCAATGTTTTATTTCAAGTGCTTCTTTGTCATCTATTCTCATGCAAATGCCCTCATTGAGATGGGCAGTGGTTTTTAATCCTTTTTACTTCTTTCCTCCCCATCACAGCAACTCAAATAAATTTAATGTACCCTTTACTATATTGAAATGAATTTGGTCTTGGAAATGTATTATGATATAGGGTAATTTCAGAAATTCACCAAAATTTTGAGTTAAAAATCAAGGAAAATATGTCAAGAAGCAAATTCTTTGTAAAAAAAAAAAACAATGAAAATATAGATCTATGAATTTTGTAATTTCTTTGTTACAAGAAATTTAGTAACAATGCAAATACCTCATTGTTTTTCATTATACCTTACAAAATTAATGACATTAGCCTTAGTGAGTGGGTACTCTGTCGTAAAATTAGTAATTGATAGTATTGTATAATCAGGAATTAATCACTTAAGCTTTAATATGAGCCCAGAACACTCTTTAACTTCATAACCAAATTCCAAATAGCACCCCACGTTCAGAATCCCTGGTCTAGAGCAGTGATTTTTTTGTTTTTTTTAAATGGGGTCTTTGGACCCCAGGCGGTCCAACAAATGATGCTCAAGGTTTGTAGCAGTGTCCCCTTTAGATCATACATTGTGATTCTTGTGGCTGAGAAACAACCACATCTATCAAACAACTATCAAAAGAAAATTATTACACATAGACCCATGACTTGTATCAGAATTCGACTAGGTATATCCATTTAGAATGATTTTTTTTTCAGGTCAAAAATTGTTCATTATTGTAGTCCATTGATTACAATCTAGAAACTAAATGCTAGAAATAGGGGTCAACCAGAATATTTCCTTTATTGAAAGAACCATCGAGTTTCCCAAGTTGGAAAATCACTCGTCTAGTATTTCTTTGTCTGACATCTATTTTTGGGGGGCTTGGTTTGTTGTTAGATAAACCGAATGTCTTCTAAAGGGTATTTGAATGCCACAACAAAGCACTAGTTTTTTAATTACTAATGGGATTATTAGATGTTCTGTGTGTTTTTAGTTGTGTCCAACATCTCTATAAGACCCTTTTTGTCTGTCCCCGATAACTGACATAATTTTTTTTTTAATCAATTCTCGTGATACAAAAAAAAAATATCCACCATTTTCCTTTCGATGATGCACTCCTTTTTCTTTTATCATCAAAGAACAATAATTTAATCTCTTTTTTAATCATTTCTTGTGATAGATATAAAATTATCCTATCTGCGGTTTCTCTTTCAGTGGTCCTCCTCATTTGCGTTTTTTTCTTCCAGGCCCCCTCCCCCCGTTCAGGGTTTCCCTTTCTGTGATCCACCCTTTATCTACGGTTTCCCCTGTAGTTGTCTCCCCCTCCCCATCCAATGGCCCTCCCTTATCCTGGTTTACCTATCAGAGGACACATCATTAGAATTGCATCTTTGTTTTCGTATCATCCACAAAACCTATCAGTTGCTGTAACTGAAAGACACCTGTTCATGCCAATTTGGTATAAGCTTTGTACTCCCGTTATTGCACTGGTATATATACTGTGCTTTTTGAAGGTTTGTTTTGCCCTCCTTTTACCTTTTAGGAAAAAAGAAAAAAAAGTGAAAATAGTATACAGCATTTGTTTTCCAGCAAGCGTTTATAGATGCAGTGTGTACCCTCTTCCACCCTCTCCTATGCATCAATCTTTTGAGCCTTCCACTAATCCAACCTCCGTTGACTCAGCCTGAGATACTGACATCATCATTCTAGGGTTTGGGAGTTCTCTGAAATTTTCCCATGGTCTGCTTTTGAATAATGGAGGTGACCTGTAGGTTTTTATTAAGTTTAGTTTAACCTGGTATAAGATTCCAAGTATATCTTCCTTTTCTTCTTCTTTCTTTTCTTCTTCTTCTCCTTCCTTTTCTTCTTCTTCTCCTTCCTTTTCTTCTTCTCCTTCCTTTTCTTCTTCTTCTTCCTTTTCTTCTTCTTCTTCCTTTTCTTCTTTCTGTTCTTCTTTTTTCTTTTCTTCTTCTTCTTTCTCTTTTTCTTCCTCGACTTCTCCTTTCTTTTCTTCTTCCTCGTCTTCTATCTTTTCTTCTTCCTCGTCTTCTCCTATCTTTTCTTCTTCCTCGTCTTCTATCTTTTCTTCTTCCTCGTCTTCTCCTATCTTTTCTTCTTCCTCGTCTTCTCCTATCTTTTCTTCTTCCTCGTCTTCTCCTATCTTTTCTTCTTCCTCGTCTTCTCCTGTCTTTTCTTCTTCCTCGTCTTCTCCTATCTTTTCTTCTTCCTCGTCTTCTCCTATCTTTTCTTCTTCCTCGTCTTCTCCTGTCTTTTCTTCTTCCTCGTCTTCTCCTATCTTTTCTTCTTCCTCGTCTTCTCCTATCTTTTCTTCTTCCTCGTCTTCTATCTTTTCTTCTTCCTCGTCTTCTCCTATCTTTTCTTCTTCCTCGTCTTCTCCTATCTTTTCTTCTTCCTCGTCTTCTCCTATCTTTTCTTCTTCCTCGTCTTCTCCTATCTTTTCTTCTTCCTCGTCTTCTCCTTTCTTTTCTTCTTCCTCATGTCTTCTTTCTTTTCTTCTTCCTCTCCTTTCCTTTCTTCTCATTCGTCTTCTCTTTCCTTTTCTTCTTCCTCCACTTTTTCTTCTTCCTTTTCTGCTTATTTTTTCTCCCCCCTCTTTCTGTTTCCTTTCTTCTCATTCGTCTTCTCTTTCCTTTTCTTCTTCCTCCACTTTTTTTTTTCTTCCTTTTCTGCTTATTTTTTCTCCCCCCTCTTTCTGTTTCCTTTATCTTCTTTCTCCTCTCCTTTTTTTCCTTTCCTTCTTTCTCCACTTTTTCTTCTTCTAAGCTTGTCTGTCGTGGACAGCACCTTACCAACTTGGCTACAAAATATAATAAAATGAAAGAAAAATTATGATTTCATATCGGGTTGTCTGACACAAGGTCACAATTATAGATGACCGAGTTAGGATCGAACTCGCTTCACAGTTCAAATTCTGCCTGACTGCAATGCTAATCATTACCCAATGGTTACATTCTGATTTTTACTAGTATGGTTTGGTTACACTTACCGTAGAAGTAGTAGATATAATCATCATCTGATTTTCTTTGATGAAGCTTTTGTCACAATTCATTTTTGGCTAGTTAAAAGTTGTCAACCAAAACTGTCAACAAAGGTTTCTTCAGTTTTCAAGTCAGTCCAGGTTGCTATGTGGGTATAACATGCACAAGTCACACCAATGGTGCTAGAGGGCTGAAAGTTTAAACATATACTCCCTAATTCAATTTTTAGTGAGGGTTCAATTTACAATGTAGTTTATGCTAAATTGATTACTATTTTGTGCCTGCCTATTTGAAAATTCAGACTTTATAGCAATCACTGTCTAAACAAAGGTGAGAGAAGTAACTTATTCTTTGATCACCCTATCATTCAAATTTTTTGATTCATCACGCCCAACATAGCATGATGCTAAAAAATGTTGGTCACATGATAGTTTCTAATGGGTGACTAACCAGACTGGTTTTTCCCGTCATTTAATTTTTGTTGCTTTTTATTACAATGCTCTGGCTATTTTTATATTTTACCACCATAGATTGGAAATGGAGAATGAGTGTAACATGATATTTGAACTTGCATCCCTTATTCTTGCGAACATGTCTGACTGGTCGACCTAGTTGGGCAAGAGCTGTACCAGTAAGACAGGCTTCCAAGCTATGTTTTTTCTAAGTTTCAGTAATCAGTGTGCTAAATGCTTGTGCAAATGTAGACTTGTTTCAAGAAATTACTGTTGTACAAATGTAATACTTGGGTCCGTTCCAAAATTCAAGTAATTCTTCCTTAACCCATTGCCCTCATTTCCAGAAAATTTCATTAAAATTCATTGAGTGCTTTTGGAGATATTATATGGTCAAACGGACAAATGGAAGTGACTGATTTCATATACCTCCCCGACTTTGTCGGCAGAGGTAATAATAGGTTATATCAAATTGTACTTGTAGAATCTACTTTTCAGTTTCCAGTTGCTGTAGTAGTTGTTAATGGTACATCTAGAGATATTTGGGGGCCATGGGGGCTTGGCTGCTTGAGGAGCCTTCTATAAAATTTAGTGAGGTTTGGGGAAAATGGAAAATTTGCAATAAAAAGACGTGTTCAATAGTTGAGAAACATCCCCAATGGCTGAGTTATTATTCGTGCAATTCATATATGTAAAAAAAGCAAACATGTTATTGTATAATCTCAGTAGAAATGTAGTAGGTGAACTACTATTCATAAAGATTTCTGAGGCCCCATTTGGTGTCAGGGTGGTTCCAGATAACCTCCCACCACCCCTGTCCTCCTCCATACCATTCAGCTAATACTTTGCCTCAGAGGATGGAGAGCTGAAATGTTAATGGGGAAATCATTCTAGAATGAGACGAACCTTAGAGAAGATGTAACCATTCCAGTTTGTAGCAAGGGCCTTGTGCCAAATTCCTTGCATCGATATGGCTATAAATATTAGTAACTAGTTATTATCACTGATAAAATTTAGATATATTTGAAATGCTATAAGAGGATTTTTCCACAAAAAGAATATATATATATATATATATATATATATATAATATCTTGACACCATAATGCTTTTGATAGAATATCCACTTGTATTTCTGTGGAGTTGGAGCGGTTTCTTCATTCTTTTAATTACTTCAAGACTAAGTAGTTCATTACTTTGAAGCTGTTTATTGTGTAAATTAATGTATGGAAATTTCATCTCAGGTTTTATTTAAAAGTTCCTGGATTCATTTAAATGGAGAAGTCCGTTGTTTCAAATGGTGGATAAGAGATATTTTTATCATCAAACTTGTTACCATTAGGTGGAAGAGTTCATTGTTATGGGCACGTGAAACAATCAAAAAAAGTCAGACTGTTCATCATATTGATATAGGTCAGTGGATCTCGACCTTTTTCACTATGCCTCAATAGCTGAAAAAATTTGATGTCTCCCTTACTATAATAAATGCTAATTCAATCATGTGTTTCATTTGCGGGGGTCAAGTGCGCCAGAAGGGTATGAATGTACTAAATTTGCAAATAATTTTGCCCCCAACCCACCTTTTGGTCCCCCCAAATCATATATCTTGTACCATAAACCTTTTGATAAATAAAGATTTTACCATTTCAAAATTGTAATTGTTAAAATCAATAGATGAATGCTGAAAAGCATGCAATAGAAGATATTTAGTTGATCAACAAAAACCATAGATTCCATAAAACTGAATATTATACTAATATACTGAATTGGGGAAAAAATGTCTAAAATATCATTTAACTAACTGGTTCATGAATCTAAACAGATTTTCCACTTTGATTATCTCATATTGTCTACATAAATATTTTTTAGTTGATAATTTTCTACAATCTTTTTTCTTATTGATAACACAAAAATCATTATAATAGAATTGATAGATTACAAATTCGAGATGTTTTTATCGTCATGTCACTCTTTGTCAAGAGACTGTGGTAGTTGCTGTGTTATAAATATATATTAGTTCATTATTTCCTATAGTTTTACATTTCATTCATACAGCGTATCTTTTATGATGCAATTTTTCATCATGTTGGAAAACTCCCTAAAATATTCCTATTGAATTATCCAAGACTGAACTGCGAATAGAAAACACGCAAATGGCTTGGGATAACTGGAAAGTTAAGAAATGGTTTCTATGAAATCTCCAGTGTAATCAGCGATTAATAGTATTGTTTGATTGGGAATTAATCAGTTGAGTCTTAACACGATTCGGGTTTGAGCCGCGGAATGCTTTTTGCTCTTTGCATCCAGATTCCTGATTGTCTCCGCAATATATTCAACTTTTCCCCCTTGTGGGGCATGTGCCCCACTTTCAGAATCCCTGATGTAGATAATAAATGAGGAAGAAAGCTGAGAAGATCAGGATCTTCTTGTTGGCTGATTGTCAGTTGTAGCTGTTGGAAGGGTCATTAGAGTCAGAGTGAGTGTTGGATGGCTGTGAACCAATTATTAGTGAAGCTAATTGGGCGGATTCCTTTTTCTCCCTCTGGCTAGTGTCTTACTCTCCTCCCTATTCAGTCTTTAGGGACTGATGGGGCCACATGTACTGCTGTTTTCTCTTTCACTGACATTTCCTCTTTCTTTATTTTCTTCTTGGCTTTTCTTTTTCTTCTTCATATACATTGACATTTTTTTAATTTCATTCTTGCTCTTTTTTCTTTCTTCTCATTTCATTCTCCATTTTTCCCCATCTCTTGCTTCTCTTTTTCTTCTTCCCTGATCTCTTCCTTCTTTCTTCACATCTCTTCTTCCTCTTTTTTTTCTTTACTCCCATTTCTTCTTTCTCCTTTATCCCCCCCACTTCTTTCTCCCTCTGTCTGTTCCTTCTTCTTCTTCTTCATCTCCATTTCTACCCCCCTTCTCTTCTTTCTTTTTTCTCCCCATCCCATCTTTCTTCTCTTCCTTGCCCTTTCCTTTCCCGTATCTCCATCATTACTCTTTTATTCTCTCATCTTTTCTTTTTCCTTTTTCCTCCCCCCCTTATCCTTTCTTTCTTTCTTTCCCCAAACTCTTTTTCTCTTCTATCCCATTCTCTTCCTTTCTCTCTCTATTTTGCTTTTCCCTTCTCTGACATGCTTCCCCCCACACTCATTAATGATGATAGATTTAGTAAGAAGATCCTCAGCAGGCTGCTCATCCTCATCTTGATTGAAACAACCCTTAGCTATGGAGCTCCTCATTTTCTATCCACAGCTGCTGCTGTTGCCTCAGAAGACAGAGGGTAATATTTAATTACAGAAAAGAGAAAAAGAAGAAAGGAGCTTGTGAATATGATGAAAGAAGACCCATCCCACTTTCAGCTGTATTGATCTTAGGGTGGGATCTCAATTTTCCCTTCCTGAGTGGACAGGGAGGTAGCAAGCCAGTCTTCTCCACTGATACAATGGTCGGGCCTGGGAGGTTCCACCATAAGAACTTCCAACTACAATGTTGAGATACCCAATGGCCTCTACTACTACTACTACTAGCAGGAAATGGAGCTGCTTTCGTATGGTATTTATTCAAAAAGATACATGAAATGAGGCACAAGGCCGAAACAGTGAAGCTGATGGTTATCACGAAGCTGATTTTTGACTAAACTAGTTTCTTTGACTGACCCAATCGATTATTATTGTTCTTTTCACCGTAATATCACATTTATTAGGCCACACTCACCATAACATCATATTTTCTCTTTGAACCTAAATAATTCCATAGATACAATTTTTATGTTGGGGGCAGTGGTGTAGCGCTAAAAATGATGTGTGGGAACGAAGGGCTACCTGCTCTTCCTTAGAAGAAGAAATTATAAGCTTGCATCATGGTCGAGTGGATTATCAATTTAAAAAGTTTTTTTTTCTCTGGCTAAATTCTCTGATTGCTTTCAAAAAAATTTTTTTTTCCTCTGTTTTTTTATATTACAATAGAGAAAATGAGACAGATCCCCGAGAAAGGCTGGAGAGTATAGCAGCCGAAATGTTGTGATGAAGATAATAGAGGTGACCAAAGTGGTCTAAAATAATCAATATGTAAGAGGATAAAAATATTGTCTTGGAAAGCAGGTTGAAGGTTACAGTGACTGAAACATTGGGATAAATATTTCCTTAGGTTGTTTTACCAAAAGCAGATTATTTGATTGAAGGTAAAAGTTTTCTTCCCCTGAAAATCTGGTGTAGAAGTTCTGACCATCATTGATGAAAAAAAAGCTTTTAATGTATGATGTATTGCATATTGCATTGCTAATGATCTTATTATAGATATGAATTCGAAATGATTTTATTATAGAAATGCATTGAAAATCAAAAAGAAATGAATTGCCTAGATCGGAAACTAGGAGAGTATTGCTGGAAGAATAGGATTATGTACGATTTCACTATGAAATTCAAAGTGATTTTAATCGAGAAAGAAAAAAAAAAGGATTGCCAGTGTCTGGCAATAATGCTAGCATTTCTGAAAGAGCTTCTTTGTTTGTTTATTTTTTGTACAACAAATTGAAATGCCCTGGAGCATTTAAAGCTAGTATACTTGTGCTGTCAAAAATGACGGCATATATGAAATATTTGGATATTCAGATTGCATTTTTATATACGTAGATAATGGGGATTTGCATTGCAGTGAGAATAGCATCCTGTTGACCGCAAACATTATTTTTGTTTTTATTTTTATTACTTTTTATATTGTTATTATTCTTTAAATTCAGCATTTTCATTATGTCATCAGAACATGAAATTCTATTTTTAGTTTGTCATCATGTGGTAACCTACTTTTTGATAATATTGATTAGTTGCAACTGTTAGTGTGACAGGGGACAAATAAATAAATATATAAGCATGTCTGTTTAGTCATTTGGCAGAAACCGCTGTGTGACCAACTTCTTTTGACAGCATACTGCGCTGGGGATGATGGATTAAAGAAGGGGTGATCAATGAATAAGTTATTTCTCTCGTCCTTCTGTTGAACAATAATTCCTAAAAAAAAGACCGAGTTTAAAAAAAATGAGTATGGATGTTGCCGGACATAAATTAAGTGACCAATTTAGCATAAACTAACATTGCAAATTGAACACTCTCCCTCATCAAAAACTTATTTGAAAGGAATTAAAAAAAAGCAAAGTTGTTTTTGAAAACATAGTGAGTAAATGTTAATATTTTCATCCGTCCAGTTCTTTGGTGTGCCTGTATGATACATATGTAGCCAGCCAGACCAACTTGAAAACTGGAGAAACCTTGATAGTTGCATATTATTAGAGTTACATAAATGGAAGTTTTTTCTTTTTTTCTTTCCCTTATGCAGAAGATCCAATAATAAATATTGATATTCTTTTTCTTGCAGAGACCCAACGAACGATAGGTATTAAGATAACCGATTTAAATCCTCATTTAACCTGCATTTTGTGTGGCGGATATTTTATCGATGCCACAACCATCATCGAATGTCTCCACCCATGTAAGTATGAATCTTTTCTCTTTCCTCGTGTGAATTCGGAAGCATTGAATTATAATTTGTATTGCACTCTTTTTAGGGATCAGAGGTTGCATATTTCTCGAATAAATCATTATACGTGTATCCTCATCCTGGGGCATGCTGTTAGATAACTCATTTTTTTTTTTACTTCTTTCTTCCTGAAGGGAAATAGTCATTAAAAAGATAGTTGCTTTACTGATACTACTAGTACAGAAACAAAGATAAATGTGGTGCCTGAGAGATAGATAGTGGGTTTAACTCTTGAATTCATGAACTGCTCAAAAAGATTGTAGAACACTTCTGTGGATAGAATAGGAAGAAAAAAATATTCAGCCCATGGTGAAAGGGAGATAACTTTGATCAGTAATTATCCTCCTCGATCCTAATACCTAAATTTTCCTATATGAATTTGAGAGTTAAAGGTTAGATTTCATCTTTAATAACCCATTGGAGTTCTTGCTGCGTTGATGATAGAGCAGCTAGTGGGTTTGATCAATCCTCTCAGTAGCAAAAAGAGATGTGAGTTTGAATCTCACTGGGATCTTACTCTTAATTTCTGATCCACAATGTTTCCTGCCAAGTTGTGATAACCACAACTAAAAAATTGAAATGAAGGGAAACAGGTCTGGTTAGTCACTCAATAGAAACTGTTACGTTACCATCATCCTTTGGCAGCGAGCCATGTTTCAGGTGAATTGGAAAAAGGGGGTGATCAATGAATGAGTTAATCTCCCGCCCTTTGTTGGGTAGTGATCACTAAAAAAAGTCAGAATTTTCGAAATAAAACAAGCTGACACAATCCAAGGGATCAATTTAGCATAAACTTTTAGGGGTTCAATTTGTGATCTTAGAATGTATTTAGGTTGGGAATTTTGAAAAAGAAGTAAAAAAAAGTGTTTTGTAGATATACGAGGCCACCTGGCTCCATTGGTGTGACCTGTATGTGTAATATATTCATATGTACATACATACCAACTTGGAAACTGAAAGAAATCCATGTTGACCATTCCCATTATTAGTTAAAAAATTGAATTGTAATGGTTTGTTATACTTCATCCAATAAAAATGAAAGATAATTTTTGATGATCATTTTCAGCTTGTACTATATTTTTCTCTCTCTTCTCAGGGGCCTTGTTCACCATTTCTGAATCTCAACTGTATACCGCTATAAACAAAGGCCCCCTCCTCTCTAATATTCAGCAATTTTTTCTCCTTCATGTTACAAAACTGAAACAAGAATTCCAGTACTTATTAGCTTTTTTATTCCTTTGAACCCCTCGTGGAGCATAGGGCTGTAACCGCACCATACCAGTGGTCTCATTCTGGGTAACTCATCTCGGCTCGGCCTATATCAGTCCAGCCACCTTTGCCTCACTTTCTCTAGGTGTGCTGTTGCACCCCATCTCCCACCAACTCTTCTTTGCCCCTTCCGAATTCCTATCAGCCACTTGAGCTGATTTCCCACCCTCAAACAGGGTTCTTATATTCCAGGTCTATATCCTGGTTTTTGTTTTTAGGCAGTTCTCCGATTGTTGTCAGAAGAACTTACTTTCTGTAGACTCTCACCAGCATGTGTTATGAACACTTCTGAAGAGGAATCTTGCCAACCAGACTCTCGCTAGTATATGTTAGCTTTGGTATCAGTAACAAATAGGTTTTATGGGGTGGAGTTCCTTGCACTATGCCCCACCTTTTTCCCTTTACCCTTTACCTAGGGTTGGGACCGGCAACATGACATAAAAGGAACATCTTGGTGGAGTTAATTAGTTGAGCTTTAACCATTTGGCAGTGCTTCAAAATTGAACGGAGAAACATTTCTCATAGAGACCTTTCATTTCCCAATATCAATATCTAGGAGTTTTATATTGTATCAAATCACAGTAGCCCCATAAATGGTCAACCCAACAAACCAGCCATGTGGGCTACAGATTCTTCTCCCTTTGCTCGTCTGTGTGTTTCCGGGTGCCCCTTGTCAGATTTTTTGGGCTACAACCATGAAGATTTACATGAGTAAACCACTACACATCATCTGAAAAATTTTTTTTTTGTTTTTGGGGGGTTTCTATGGTCATTTTGGAACAACAATGCTCAAGTCTTGTGCTGGTATTTTTCTTGGATAATTTTAGGTAAAAGATTTATTTTTCTCAAGTTTATTTTAGATAGAAGATCTCTTTTTTTTTTATAGTTAGTTCTGGTACACATGTGGGCTACGGTGGTTCATTTATGATAGGTACTGATATTTCCTTTTATTTTCAAAAGTCCTCCATTTCTATTGATTTCTGTAGATCATTATCTTCTTTCTATTGGTGACCCTTAGACATGCTGACACTAGACTGCACTTTCTGCTGCAAAAGGTACTAATTGATATTGGTATAGCAGCTTGCTTTTACTTCTGTCTACTGCAAGATTTTTTGTCATACTTTTTATTTATTGTTTTGTTCATTCAATCTCATTATATAAAAGGTGTTGTTTTTTTTTTTTATCTCTGTGGTTATTTTGGACCAGTAATGCCCAAATCTTGTGCTGGAATTTCTTACATTATTTCAGATAGAAAAATCAATTTTTCGAAGATAATTTTCGATAATTTTTCAGATAATCAGTTCTGGTAAAAGTGCTGGCAACAGTGATTAATTTAATCAAATTACTGGTATTATTTATCATTTTTAGTTTTTCAAGTTTAGGGTGTTTAAACAGTGTATGCCAACCAAATGCAGTACAAACTTCTGCCACTATCCTTTAAGAAAAGTATTCTTTGTGATATACATGCCCAGAGGAGACTTCTTTAAAGGTGACGGTGGAAACTAGGTGTGAGGAGTTCTTCAGATATGTCCATAGATCATAGTCCTGTAGATCAGTGTAGGGTTTTCAGTCCTCCATATTGTGTCGTAGGGACACCCATATTTTCACAGGTGAAAAATGGTTTGAGTGTATTGAATGTACTACCTGGCGTGTTGTGCGATAGAATCTTTGTGTGGGTCTCGCACACCCTTGGGCAGGTTTGTGCACACCTTCTCTGCATCTGAAGAAGATGGTTGGCAACCATGAAAATGCATCAGAACATGCCCTGGTGATAATGAAAATTTTTGAGGTCTAAACCTGTTTTTCTTTTGAATTTCTCTTCGCCTTCCAATCATCAAAATTACCAACATATATGTTTATATGAGAGAGTGAGAATTTATTTGGTTAAGTTATTTTTCTCTGTATATATAATACTTGAAGGGTCTTTTACCGTAAAAACAAATATATTGAAGCACAAATTTGGTAATTTTTGAAGTCTTGTGAAATCAGAGTTTGGTTTTTCATTTTTTTCCCTATTGAAGTAATTAACTAGACAAATGAATATTCATTTATATGGATAGGGTCTGACTGGAAAGTATTCAGCTATTCGGAATATCTTGAGAACTGGTTGCACAGCCTTTATATAACTTAAGAATCAGTCAGAGGGGCCCTTAATGCTCATTCATTCACACTTTCCTGTGGGGTTATTCAATTAGTAATTAGATGCAATTTGTTACTCAATAACCTAACATTTTCATTCTTCATATATCATGCAGAAATTCTTTGCAAAAAATTGCGTCACCAAGTTTGTCGAAAATTTTTACAAGTATTCAGCTGGCATTTTTTGAGGTCTTCTTCATTAATTCCTGCCAAAAAATAACATCCATGATTTCAAAGCATAGCAGGAGCCAAAAAGAAAAAAAGATGGCATTTTATTTTTCCTGATCAGAAGCAGTCAAAAAAAAAATTCTTTAGGGTGAATGATTTTTCAAGAATATAAAATCATATCATATTTTGGAGCTGTGGTTTCAAAATTTTGAAAACTCAAGGATCCTTAAAGAAAATATTCTGATGGACGCCTGTTTTTAGCAATTAGTTTATAGACTACAATAATAAACATTTTTTGACGTTTACAAATCATATTTACTTAAAATCGATTATATTCGAATTGTAATATATAGTTCAGGTCTGTGTACAATATTAATTTTTTTTGATGGCTGTGCGAAGGATGATAATGTTTCTTGGACACAAGATTTAAAATGTCAGGTTCAGAGGGAACACTCTAGCAGATCCCTGAGTATTGCATGACGGACCGGTGGGGATCTGCAGGTCCCAGGTTTAAAATCCACTGCCTAAAAGGGCATTGGAGCTCCGCTTGCCCAAGCACCCTATACTCACCAATGTTCTTTGAAATCATTTTCCCCCTCTTCTGTTTCTCAAATCCTCAGACTTCCATCTTGAATTTGGTTTTGTCTTTCACCTTGCATGAATCCCTCTTTTAATTTTATTATTATTTTCACCTTTTTAAAAAAAAAAAAAGATCTGTTTGTTCTATATTTTTGTTTTTCTTTTTGAAGACTGCATTTTAAATTTAATTTTTGTTTTTTGTTTTCTTTACCCACCTTCCAGTTTGTCGTGCTTGTATAGTACGTTACTTAGAATCCAGTAAATTCTGCCCCATTTGTGAAGTGATGGTTCATAAAACTAGACCCTTACAGAATATCAGGTAATCCTTGTTTTTCATTTTCTTAACTAACGACTGACCTTTCAACTCACTCTCCTTGACTTCATCACTTTGTTTTATTTTTTAATTTTTGTTTTTTTCAGTTACACCCGTTTTGTGACATATCTTATCTATCCACGTTTTGTGACATCTTTTCTTCCATTCTTCAACACCCACCTTATGACATCTTTTCTGCCCACATTTTGTGATATATCTTGCTTATCTTTTCTACCACCAATTTGGAGCATATCTTTTCTACCCCCCCATTTCGGAGCATATCTTTTCTATCCCTCCCCCCATTTCGGAGCATATCTTTTCTACCCCCCCATTTCGGAGCACATCTTTTCTAACCCCCAATTTGGAGCACATCTTTTGTACTCTCCAATTTGTAGCACATCCTTTCTACCCCCCTATTTTGGAGCATATCTTTTCTATCCTCCATTTAGGAACATGTATTTTCTATCCCCATTTAGGAACATGTATTTTTACCCCCCCCCCATTCAGGAACATGTATCACCCCCCCCCCCCAGTTTGGAGCATATCTTTCTGTCCACATCTTCAAATAACCATTAATTTTACCTCAAATGTTTCTCTTTTGATAGTGCACAAGGCTCATTATATCATTTTTTCATTTCAATGATGTATTAGGGTGATGTAAAAATTTCCAGTATTAATTTTTTTTACATAGTCTTTCATCTATTCAAATTCATAGCATCATTATTCAGCCATAAAAATATTTTCCTTGCTCTCTGTGACCTTCTACCATTTTTGAGTTAAATATATATTTCATTAGGTTGGTGAAAATTTCCAACAAAATCATTTATTCATATAAATTCATGGCATCGTTATTCAGTCTATCAAAGAACTTCCCCTTGATGTCTCTGATATATTTCTGCTAAATGGTGTACCCTATCATATGAGGTTGATGCAAATGTTTTCAGTTTTCTCCAACGTAATCAGTCCTCTCAGTATCATTAATATTCGTAGCATACTACAGCTGGCTGCTCACTTGAACAATAAAGAGTTGAGTTATCTTTGATGTCACCTTTAAGAATTCTGTAACATTCTGCAGAAGATGTTGCTCGAAACTCTTGCATATACCCTAATATATCTAGAGGTATCTATCTGTAATAATATGCCACCTGTATTTTTGATTTATTTATTCATTTGTCCTCTGTCACACTATGAGATGCAACTCTTCTACATCATCATTAAGTAGGTTACCACATGATGACTTACTAAAAATAGAATTTCATGTTCTGATGCCATAGTGAAAATTCTGATTTTAGAATGATGATTATATAAAACATGATACAAACTTGTTTGTGGTCAGTGCTATTCTCAAAGCTCTCTCCAATGCAAATATCCATCCATGTATATAAAATGCAATGCGTATCCATATGTTTCATATATGCCATAATTCTTGACAGCACTTGTAAACTGTTTTATTTTAATAGCGTAGGTGTTTCACTAGATATAAGTTGGAAACTAATAGATTTAAACTTTTGTTTGGTCTTATTCTCTAGGAGATCAGTTGAGTGTTATGCTCTTTGGTCATAGGATGATGCCCATCTCCTCTCCAAGTAATATGGGACAGGAAAAGTTTGACAGTCTTATGATATAAACTCATTCTTTCAAGGATAAACTGTGAGCAAATTAATTTTGTAGCCCCGGATAAGCTTTATAGTATGCATTGAATTTATATCTATCTTTACTAATTGATGGAACCACCATAACTCTTTATTTCATTCCTTACAGTTCATTGCTGTGATCATCAAATTGATAGCTGCAGGATAATGCTTCAAGTGTGTTATAACAATGGGGGTGGTGTTTGGCTGAATTTTAATTCATTTTTTTTTTTTTTTTTTCCAATGTGTGCACAAATGACTCTCCAGTGACATTTTATCCGTGGTATTGGCGATGGAAATGTCATCTATAAATGGTTGACAGTCTCACTGTTGAATAAGCTCATAACTGAAGATGATATTTCTGACCAAGAAATAAGGAGTGTTGCGGGGAGCGGGGTATTAGAACTGTCAGTGTGTCTTGGTCTAAAGATGATAATAACGTACAAAAATGACCCGTGTCAGTCGACCCTAGATCTGCAAATGATAATAACGGTACCAAAATGACCAATGTCAGATATTTCATCCATGACATTGACGATAGAAATGTCACTCTATAAATGGTTGACAGTCTTAGTATTAAATAAGCTCATTCCCGAAGATGATAGGACCCAGAAATAAGTGTTGCGGAAGATAGCCATCAGTCTATCTGAGTCTAAAGATGATGATGAATATGAAGAGAAGCCACATAAATGACAGGAAAGGACACTGTACACTGTATATAGAATTGAACAGGGTTTCTCAACCTTTCTTGTTTACAACCCCTTTTGATGACACAGAAATTTTTGTGAGTCCTCGTTAATAGTTATGAAAGCAATAGGTACTAAGACTATATATAATCAGTTTTTCATTCGCTATCGATCAGAAAATAAACATATAAACAAATAATTTACCAAAAAATTGGTAAAAATTGTAACATATTTATAATCTCTATAAAGATTCGCAGTTTTTAATACGAGAAAAAGATAAATTTCTAAAGCGTAAAAAAATAGAATTTATTTTCAAAAAATTAGAGAATTTGCGTTGAGCCATTTTATAATATTGGAAGGAATAGATTTTTGTGAAGAGGTGATAAAAAACACGATTTATATGATTATTGTTTGAAAAAAGATTCTCAAATATACCTGGGAACCCCAATAATCTTCGTATGACCCATGGCAGGATCCTGGAATAAAAGATAACAGTACTGAAAAAAAAAAAAAAGTAAGAAAACAAAATTATCTATATTTCAGTGCTGAGGAGGTTAAATCGAAATCAAGGCAAAATGTTCATACGTGTATAAGCTATTCGTCAGTATTTATTATTTAGTATTCTTAGTATTTTTATCCGCAATGAAGATTGTAATAACAAGGGCAGTGCCTTCTCCAAAGGAGCATATTTGGAAAGGACCGAACTTGTGTATGGAACAGCCTGCCATAACTGTTCTGTGAAGTAATTTTCTGTCCGTTGTACAAAACTACAGCTTCGAAGTATTTTAGTTACTTCTCTTGAGAGTTGCTAATTTAGATATTTTATATCTAAATTTAGATAATTTTGAATGTTTTATTTGATTGTCTTGGTAATTGTTAATCCCCTAAATTCCAAACTTGTTACTGCCTTACCCTATGTGCTTACTAATATATCTAATGAATGTCAATTTTATACAATTACCAGTTGTTAAGTAATTGCAGTACATAGACTGACACACACACACACACACACGCACTTCTTCAATTACAGTTGGATGAACTATCTCAATTATAAATTTTCAACTAGTATTTCCTTTCATCTCGAATTGTTTTTAGTTGCTTTTTATCATAACAATGCTTCATCTGATAAAATATTTATCAGGGTGATATTACTACTATTACTACTACAAATATTGTAAGTAAAATCAATATCAAATATGGTGCTGGACAAGGAGGAATGGCAGGGTGATCTTATCGGGTTAGATTCGATCTTGTGTCAGCAAAGAGCTTCAAGTAGCTCAGTTGGTTAGAGCATAGCCGTAGAGCATAGTACATAGGCAACTACTTGAGTTGAAAAGGATACTATTTTTTAGTCTTTCTCTATTTCTGATCAGCAGTGTTCTCTCTCTCTGCCATAGACTGATGGTCCGAGTAAGTTGCAGTAAAAATCAACCGAGGAATTCCAGATGAAAGAAAATACTAGTTAAGAATTAATAATCTTTGACACTGCTTCATCTAGTGAAAAATAAATGAGTTATCTCCCTTTAACCTGAGTATTAAAAAAGAGAAGAAACAATCAAGTTAATGTAATTAACCACGTAGCTTGGTGACCTAAAAATAGGAACTTAATCAGAATCATCTTGTTTTACACTTTGATAATATCTTGGTGCCTGAGTTATCTCTTGCATTTTTTTTTTTTTTTTACCTGTCATAACTGATAATGGATACAGCAGCCATTTTGTACTGATAATGCATGATTAGGTAATTATAGGGAAACCTTGATTATTTGTATGAGAAGTGGGGAGGTATAATGTCTGGATTATTGATAGTCTGGAATACTGATCTGATTATAAAAAAGGGAAGTCATACCGAAAAACAATTATGAGACCTTGAAATCTTGTACGGATAATCTGAAATTCGGTTTATTGATGTTCGGATAACCAAGATTCCTCTGTATTGGAGAGATGGTTTCTCATATACTCATTCAGTGAGTCTATTCTCTGTTTGGAGGGAAAGGCATGGATCCGCTCCTCCCTCCAAGGTAAATTGAAGGGCACTTAGAGCTCTTAGCCCTGTAAGACTGTCAATTTAAGACTAGGTTATTTTGATAGAACAATACCTATGGCTTGCTAGTTGCAATAATTTCAAGCCCGATTAAAGGTGGTTGGTTAGGTGTTGGGCTAGAAACTCCCCTCTCTCCTTGAATCTACTTAACTATTGTAACCACTGGTGAGTGGTTGCTGCCCTATGCTCCATAAGGAGTCTTCGGGAATGAACAATAAAACAAAACAAAAATTCTTGCATTGACCATTTTGGAATACCATTCCTAAGACTAGGTTCAAATTATTGATCATGGAACAGATCTCAGAATGAGCTAGATTAATGGTTTTAAAACTCTGAGAACTCCAGGACTCCTTCTAGAAAGGAAATATTCTGGCAGACCCCTATTTTAAGCATTTAGTTCTCAGACTACAATCAATAAACTACTATAATAACCAATTTATGACCTTCAAAAATCATTTATTGAATTATATTTATTTGAATTCCAATATATATGGTATTGGTCTATGTACAATAATCATGGTTTTTGATAGCTGTGTGATGAATGTTATAGTGAAAAAATCTGCTGTCAGCCCCCAGGGGTACACAGGCACCAATTTTGAAAACCGATGACCTAGAGCCATACCTTTTCCAAGAGTAAAGAAAATAATGGAAAACATCTTAGCAGAATCCAGCAATTGTCAGCTGTTTTTTCTTTCTCTTCTTCTAACTCAATTAATGAAGCTTTGGACCTCACTGTTTTTGTCCTCTTCTTTACATTTGAGCTATACCTGAAAGTATTGAACTGTTTTCATGTATTGCACATCCTTTCTTGTGCAAGACTGACCGTTTTTGTTGGCTTCTTTTTTATTGCTTTCACTTCTTCATTTTTCCTCATCACTAATTGTACAAGTACATCAATAAGATTGAAGGTGCATATGGCCTAATGGTTAGTATCATGTAAAATTGGCTAACCAAGTTCAAACTCCAGCTAAGACAGTTTATGCTCATTTTGCCTTAATGTCCTTGGGAAAGGTATTAATCCATCGTTCCTTTTTCTAGCTATGGGTAAATAGCAGGTCAGGCTTGGCTCTTCAGTTCTGAAAACTGACCATTCTAATTCTAAACCGAGAAAGTCCAACCCCTCATCTGACATTGTGAGAGGCAAGCCAGGAACGGGATGAGGAATGCGTTCTTAAAATATACAATTAACAGGGCTCTGGTGAAGCTCCAATGGGCCCAACGACTCAGAAGTGGATAATAATGAACAGAAGAAAATTAAATGAACCATAAGTTCAATGATGTGTCCGCTGTCAGTGGTAGTAATAGTAGAAAGAGGAGGAGGGAGAAGGAAAGAAGGTAGTCTTTCTTTGAGTCAATTAATTCTCATACCTGTAAAATATTGTTATATGAGAATATTCTGTATATATTCTCAATAAAAGTCATAAATGACAATTCTAATTGTTCTTTTGGCCATTTTTGGCTTTTTTGATATTTAAAAATACAGATATCAAATATTCTTTTACAAAATTTGCAGCTAGTGAAAAGAGATCGATCGGAATGGTGTTATTTTAATGATGTCACACCAATTAATGACATCATACCTCTCCCTATGTTTCATCTGGACAATGTCATCATCATCATCATCATCAACCGTTGTAAGTCCACTGCTGGACGAAGACCTTTTCCTTCTCAAGCATGATACACTAGCTTCTGTTATGTTTTACCAGCATTTTGTCTCCATCTTGTGTCTGGTCTTTTCCTACTGTGTTCACAGTCCCATGGGCACCAATCGGTTAGCTTTTTGTTCCATCAATGGTTCTGTCCTCTTGCTGTGTGCCTTATTTTGATACTTGATTACTTGAACGATATCCTTCACCCTAGTCCCCTCTCACTTCTGTATGGTTCTGATCTAGTATTTGAGTGATTCAAGGAATAAATGTTTTCAGTCTTCTAGCTCTATTAGTGCAGCCTGTACATATGACACATACCTAGATTTTCCAGCCAGGTCAAACCACTTGAAATCGAGAAAGCCTATACTGACCAATAATCAGTTTTAGTTGATAGTTGGGAGTTTCTGATAATTATACCATAACAGGTTTGGTAGATTTGCTCCAGGCCTAGATACCTGCTCATAAACTTGCTAAAAAATCAGCCATGTTTTACTGGAGAAGACCTCACCAAAAATTCCTCTAGATGATCTGAAACATTCATTCCTACCTTTTTGGTTAGTTTTAATGCACCTCACCTTCCCGGCACTTCTCATGATTCCTCAAATCTGTGTTATTATTATACCATAACAGGTTTGGTAGATTTGCTCCAGGCCTAGATACCTGCTCATAAACTTGCTAAAAAATCAGCCATGTTTTACTGGAGAAGACCTCACCAAAAATTCCTCTAGATGATCTGAAACATTCATTCCTACCTTTTTGGTTAGTTTTAATGCACCTCACCTTCCCGGCACTTCTCATGATTCCTCAAATCTGTGTTGTTAGGGAGTAAAATCTTTGTTTTTATTCTTTTAAATGAGCTTGTGTTAATGATTCTGATTCCCTTGGGCTCCATGGAAGAAACCTCAGTACCGAAACTTTTCATCAGCGTTTCATCAAGAATGCAAAATACACACATACACGTACATATCACACATGCGCAATTACATACATATACCACATACAGACATCAGATGTACGTACATGCTACACACACGCAGACCACATATGCACACACATACCACATACACAGTTGTGTATACATTTTTGTGCCATGTATGTGTGTGTATGTATTCTGCATTTTTTTTATGAGAAGCTGTGTCACGAGGAACCACTGTTCTTGCAACATCTGAACTGTTCTTGCGAGTACTGTCTGTAAAGTCTCTAAATGACTTTCAGCTGAACTAAGCAGTAGGCGTCTATTTATACAGGTGTGTCTTGTGTCATTCGATATGGGGAGAGACTATTGGGGGGGGTAGGTCCTTTAAAAACTTTGCTTACATTGGCTTTCGGCATTTTATGCATGATACAAAAATGGTTTTATTGAATTTGGTCAATTACTAACTTCTCTATTTTCATCATGTCAAGATGAACAGACATACAGTACTTATGCACAACTGAAAGCCGCATTTTGATTAGATTAGGTAGATAGGTAGGAACAGATCAAGATAGATCTGAACTGGCTATGATAAATAGATAGACATGAACAGGCTAAGATTTATAGATGAATATGAATCAGCTGAGATAGATAGATAGATATGAACAAGCTGAGATAGATAGATAGATATGAACAAGCTGAGATAGATAGATAGATATGAACAAGCTGAGATAGATAGATAGATATGAACAAGCTGAGATAGATAGATAGATATGAACAAGCTGAGATAGATAGATAGATATGAACAAGCTGAGATAGATAGATAGATATGAACAGGCTGAGATAGATGGATAGATATGAACAGACTGAGATTGATAGATAAATAGATAGATATGAACAGGCCGAGATAGATAGATAGATAGATATGAACAGGCCGAGATAGATAGATAGATAGATATGAACAGGCCGAGATAGATAGATAGATAGATATGAACAGGCCGAGATAGATAGATAGATAGATGTGAACAGGCCGAGATAGATAGATAGATGTGAACAGGCCGAGATAGATAGATAGATGTGAACAGGCCGAGATAGATAGATAGATGTGAACAGGCCGAGATAGATAGATAGATGTGAACAGGCCGAGATAGATAGATAGATATGAACAGGCCGAGATAGATAGATAGATATGAACAGGCCGAGATAGATAGATAGATATGAACAGGCCGAGATAGATAGATAGATATGAACAGGCCGAGATAGATAGATAGTTATGAATAGGCTTAGATGGATAGATATGACCAGGCTGAAACAATCAAACATGACCAGGCTGAGATTTATAGATAAATATGAACTAAGATAGATTGATGTGAACAGGCTAAGTTTGATAGGACTACTACAAAAACGTACATCACTAACACCATAACCCAAGGATAGCCTTACTCTCCCAGATATAGACAGTTGAATGACAATGTTCTGCCCCCATGCTTCAAATAACAAGAACCACCATCAAGATGTGGACAGCAGTCTGAAAAAATTTTTCTATCTATCTATCTATCTATTTATTTATATATATATATATATATAATCCTGTTTCTACTTTTTACCTCTCAACTGGATAACTCCTTTATTCCTTGATACGTTTCAATGAAATTCTATGTACGCTTGTGGAGAGATTTCACCTGAGTGGTGGTGAGTAACAGCCGATCCGATTGTTGTTTTTATATTTTATAGGTGAAAACATTGTTTATGTTTACAATCGAGAAATTTTGACTGATTTTGCTGAGAATTTGGCTATAACGTTAACAAAACTCAAAGAATTAAAAAATGGTCAGTTATGGTTGATCTGATTTTTTGTTCACATTTTACATGTAAATAGCCACAGGTCAACATGAAAAAATATTTAACTTTTGATCTACTGATCAAAATGAAAATTCATATCTAGGCTTTTGGGTGCCTAATTAGTGGAAACACATAATGCTTTTCAAGAATTTTATGGTTTAAATAAAGAAAATATTTGCAAATCTTGAAGTTAATGGTCTTAATAAACAACTACTTGCCGCTCTCTCTCTCTCTCTCTCTTTATTTCTGCCAGGGACCTTTATACTTTTAGGATTTTTCTGCTATTTTATTCCCTCTTGACCATCGAGTGATTAATGCTTGACTTGAAAGGTCCCAGTAGACTTCTAGAAAGAAAGGGGTAGATTGGCCAAGTCAGGGAGAACGAAATTGGCAAACGGAGTTCAAGTTTTGGGCGTGGCTGTTTCCGTTCACTTTGCACTAATGCTGTTTAGGAAGGTATGAATCCACTTCTTGCATCAGCTTTGGGTAAATGGCTGTGCAATATAGATGTTGAATCTCTGTTTTCTGATGGAATTCTGTTTTCCACAAATTCAATTAATTACCATGTGATCAAATTAGGGGCTTTTTGAGCATCTTTTGGGTGTTTTTTGGCATTTTTATTGTTATTTTTTAATTTTTCTCTCTATCTAGACAGTGAAACTAGCACAAATATATATATATATATATATATATATATATATATATATATATATATATATATATATATATATATATGAAAATGACAATTGGAAAGTAAAGTGAAAAACTCAAGAGATAGATGATACATTTCAAAATCTTTTATTATAATTCTGTGGGTGCAGTTCGATGCATTTTGTCGTGGGCCAGCCATCTTCTTCAGAGAAAAATGTTTACAGTGGTTTCACAGAGAAAAATATGCTGTTAACATTTTGATGCTGAAGAGAAGTTGAGTTTTTCACTCTACCTTCCCATTGTTATTTTCATCTACATTCTGTCGAATTGTTTCACATCCACAATACAATCATATATATGTATCCCATGAGTCTTAAAGGGTTCAAAAATATATTTATTGGTTTTTGTATGTTTTTATTTTTGCTTTCTGAGACCCATTCCACTCTATCTTATTGCCATTAAGAAAGCATAATTGTTTGTTTTGCTGGTCTAAGGCCGACATAACTGAGCTATGTTTTGTTTCAGAGATCGCAACAGAGGAATAAGTACCATTCTAAGGTACTATATACTTTTTCTTACCAGTCAGCTGTCATGGTGTTTCTGTTATTTTGCTTTTTCTTTTTTCTTTTTTATGCGTTTAGAGGAAAGTTACTCGTCTTTTGTGAAATCGTTTTTCGTCTTTTGTATTTCGTATTCTTGAATATGCCTCACACGACTATTTATTACCTCCCTCCTCCTTTTGCCTCCTGCCCCATTGCTCCTCCTCCTCCTCTCAGTGCATAATCTCATCCTTGGATCCTTTTATCTCTCTCTCTCTCTCATTTTCTTTCTATCTCTCTTTTGTTCTATTTCCACTCCCTCCTGATATCAATCTGTCTCCCTTTTTTTCTCACGACTGATTATCTCCTCTATTCCTCCTCGTTTTAACCCCATTGTTTCTCCTCCTCCTCCTCCGTTTTCAATGCATTCTTTCATTGTCTATTAGAATCCTTCCTCTCTTCCCTTCTGCTTCCTCTCTTTTTCTCTTTCTCTCTTCCTCTTTTTCTCACTTTCTTCCTTACTTACGTTTTCTCTCTTTTTCTCTGTTGCTTTCTTAGTCTTTCTCCCTCTTACTCTATCTTTCTCCCTCTTACTCTCTCTTTCTCCCTCTTACTCTATCTTTCTCCCTCTTACTCTCTCTTTCTCCCTCTTACTCTATCTTTCTCCCTCTTACTCTCTCTTTCTCCCTCTTACTCTCTCTTTCTCCCTCTTACTCTCTCTTTCTCCCTCTTACTCTCTCTTTCTCCCTCTTACTCTCTCTCCTTTTCCTCTTCTTACCCCCTCTCTTTGTTTTTCACCTTCTTACCTTCTCTCTTTGTTTTTCACCTTCTTACCCTCTCTCTTTGTCTTTCACCTTCTTACCCTCTCTTTGTCTCTCTCCTTCTTACCCTCTCTCTTTATCTCTCTCCTTCTTACCCTCTTTCTTACCCTCTTTCTTTCTTACCCTCTTTCTTTGTCTCTTTCTTTCTTACCCTCTTTCTTTGTCTCTTTCTTTCTTACCCTCTTTCTTTCTCTTTCTTTCTTACCCTCTTTCGTTGTCTCTTTCTTTCTTACCCTCTTTCTTTGTCTCTTTCTTTCTTACCCTCTTTCTTTGTCTCTTTCTTTCTTACCCTCTTTCTTTGTCTCTTTCTTTCTTACCCTATCTTTGTTTTTCACATTCTTACCCTCTCTCTCTTAATCTTTCTCCTTACCCACTCTCTTTGTCTCTCTCCTTCTTACCCTCCCTCTTTTTCGTTTTTCTCTCCCTCTCTCTTTCTTACTTCATTTCTCACTCTCTCTCTCTAACTATATCTCTCTCTTCCTCTCCCTGTAGTCTTCTTTTTTTTTATCCACTAACTTCTTTAACACATGCTTGCTACCAAACTGCATCTGATTTGGTCATAGACTTTTGATTCAAAACATTTCTACCTTTGTTTCCATTCCTCTTGTAATGTATGGGGGGAGGTTTCTCTCCCACATCCCTTCCACATATCCTTTAGTCAACCATTAGGGTTAGGTTATAAGTGAGAAAGATCTTAATGTACAAGGTTTGACCATTAAATAACAAAACTGGGCTTATGTAAGGTGAACCACTGTGTACATGTGCAAACCTTGAGATATACATTGACCAATAGGCAAGTACGAACAACCCTTGAATGTTTCAATCAGTCCTTGTCTTCAGTTGCTGTAACGCATCACTTCGAGAAGACATGTTTTTCCGATATACCATAAAAATGGTGTTGTATACTGCCTGCCGTAGCACACTGGGTTTGATATTGGTTGGGTGTTAATTAGTCTGTTGTAAGATAGTATTAACAGTAAAACACAAAGTCGTGTTTTCATAAGTCCGACACATAGTCAATTTAGTTGCATCGAGAGTACGACACAGTTCCACTAGTTGATGCATTTGATTTAGTTTTCAAGTTCCCTCCCTAAAGAAGAATAGTGTCTGCTCACTGGGATTGGATTTTTTAGTTGGTGTTGTTATGTAACTTTTAGGGCTGATCTGTACAGAGGGTACGAACGATACCCAACAAATGGTCAGCTTGAAAAATAAGCAACAAATCCGTTTTGAATTTTAGATGGGATTGAACAAATTTTTTGTATGTTAACTGAAGTTAAAAGGGAAGAATTTGTACGTTGGAGGGCCACAAGAGTTTTTTGACCATTTTTACAACATGTAAACATGTATTCTTCAAGGAATAAATAATAGCGAACTGAAGATGGATGTAAATTGAAATTCCCAGGGATTGTTTATGCTCGTCCATTAGTCAATGTATACTGTGTGATTTGTGTATGTGTACCTATTTCTACTTACATAAACACTGTCTCGTTATATAATTGCTACATCTCTTAGAGCTTGAATTCTAATAGATACTGAAATCCAGTTCATAAATCACATTATCTGTCCATATCTGTAGTTTCTATTGCAGCCATCTTTCAATTAACTGTGCAGCATGAAAAGACAAATGCCGTGAAGAAATATTGACAACTCCCACTGGTTTGAGGAGGTGCGGGTGGCCTAACAGTTAACATCATGGGGAATGAAATTGACGAACCAAGTTCAAACTCCAACTGGGACAGTTTTTTTTTCAATTTTGCACTAATGCTCATGATCACCGATCACTATGGCCCTGTGGTAGAGTGCTCGTTTGTGGATCTGTAGGTCATGGGTTCAGTCCATGGCTGAGTCATTCCAAGACTTTAAAAATGGTACTGAATGCTTATCTACAATGTTTTTAACATAAAGAGTAGGATTGAGAGGGTTTGGCTCCCCAGGCTATTTTGCCAAGACACACCTGTGAGAATGAGTGCCTCAAAAATATGGTATAGAAGGATGTGGACCCCTGTACTGATTTTCATGACCAAGGACAAAAGGCCAATGCTCTTGGCAAAGGCATGAATCCATCTCTTCTCTCTCAGCTATTGTAAAATTGAAAGGCAGTTGGAACCCTTTACATCTGTAAGGCAGTTGGAGCCCTTTACATCTGTGAGGCAGTCCATCTTGGGCATTTTGCTAGCAGCCCCCCGTGTCGTGCGACGTATGAGACAAAATCATTCTCTTGTGGCTTGTGACACATATCAGACAAAACTGAAGTAGCGAAGTCGAGCTGATGGCTTGACTGTTATTTCTACTGTTCTTTTTTAGTATTTTCCATTTGCAGTAGTTAAATATTATATTCATGTTATACAGTCACACCTCGATTCTCTGAATGAGACGGACGGGGAATATTTTGTTCAGATAACTAATCCGATTATAAGCTATGAAATTACACTTGACATAATTACGAAAAAGAACATTGATATTGCTTAAGATTTAATATTTCACTAATAAAACAACAAAAATAATGAAAATCTGAAGCTGAAAATTCTAGAAAGTGTGATCAACTTACAAAAAATACATTCACTTATGTGCACACGAGGTTCACAGAGTTTTTGCTGAAGATGTGAAGTTCATATAAATAAAGTTGATTGAGAAGGTGATCAATCATCATTTTGTGAAGAAAATATCAAGATAAAATGCTAGCATTAGTTTTATTCCCAAATGTTGTAAAAGTATGGCCAATTAAATTCGCATGGAACCTTGAAGTCCCGTTTTGATGATCAGAAATTTGGATAATTGATGTTCAGATAACCGAGGTTTGACTGTACACGGATACCTTGAATAGTATGGTTTTTGCATAGTATGGTTTTTGCATAGTATGGTTTTTGCATAGTATGGTTTAGGTATTGCTATACAATAATGATAATGTAATAATTCAATAATAAATAATGTAACTAAGTATAAGTTGGAAAAACAAAACATCAAATTATGATAAGACATTGAACAGTGTGTTTTTGGAAAGTTTTGGAACAAATTAACTGTACTAATCAAGGTTTACCTGTATTTTGGTTTTCTCTTGATTATCTTGAAACAGAAGAATTATGATTGTAATCTCAAGTTGTTTTTGCTTGAATAAAGAGCAGATTTGAAGGCTTTGACATTTGCAAAGAGAAACTAACCTTTTTAATGTTTCAATAATTGTACATGTAAAATTTTATACCTTTTATAAAAATCTCTACTGTTGACATATCCTTCCATACACAAAACACAGAGAATACCATTGGCAGATTAAATTTATAAATGACTCAGTCCTCTTTTGAGATATCCTCAGTCTATTTTCCGATTCATTATCATATTGTTATTAATTAAAAATGATATGATCATCTCCATTTACTATTTACATTGAAAAATATGAATTCAACATTGAAATATGGCTAAATTGCGTTGAGTACTCAGGTTCTCCTATGATCAACAAAGTTGAGTGATGTCATGCCTGGTCATTAATATCAGGTGCACTACATAGCAACAAGATTATTCTGGGGACATTTCAGCCTATGCTCTACCAACCTTACCAAGCTAGGACTGGACTGTGAGCTTGGTCCTCTCTCAAGCGCACACTGCTCCATGGAGTACACAAGACAGTATGCTCTCCCAGGAACTACTACATTCTTATAGAAAGGTAGCGATCACATCACATATTAATTCAAGTTATAAAAATGTGTGTAACTGAATAAAAAAATTAGAAGCTTTACCAGTACAGAGGAACATTTACCAGGCACATTTTATTTATGTATTTTTCCTAAATTGTTTGGGAAATCAAGCCAACCATTCTGGAAGCTGCTTCTTTGCTGAGTTATGTTTCTTTATGGATAAGATGACTGGTTAATATTTGTAGATTTCATCATCTTTTAACCCTGTTGAGACTCCTTTCTGTGGCTATTGGGATATATATGTTCTGAAGATCTCTTCTAGAAGTGAACTTGTGTATCATGAAATAAATAGTGAATGAACTTCCATCAGCTTCAATGTCCACTGGCATAGATATATCCAGACCTGCCATGGTTCAGAAATTCTGTGGGGGAGTTTTCCGTAACTTTCTTTTACTTTGCATTAAAAAGTTTACTAAAGAATCAACTTGGCATTTATAATGCAAAATCAAACTAGAATAAAAATAATCATTTTCTGAGATGTTGTCAAATCTTTTCTTTAGAATTTTTTTTTCTTCTTTATCACAATTTTTCTGACTCTCTAAAATACAGCAGAAATGTTCTCTTTTCAGTGGAAAATGAATAATGCTAAAATATAAATTAGATCCCACCCCCATAACGAATCACCAGCCACCCAGCCTCTGATCCTAATTATGACTGTTTACCATTATTGTCACTGTATTTAAGCATGACTTTTGCATGTCCTGCCTTCCTAAGTGTTTCTTACTATAACCAGTAAAATCCACGGCTATTGTTACCTTTCCTATTCCAAAATTGCCACTGCTCCAACTCCAGGATTTGTGTTTTTTAGAGTTAGTGTTAAGGTTGGGGATATTGTTGTCTGCTTCTTTGACTTGGAAACGCCATCAGCGCCTGCCATTATACAGCTGGAGTGGTGGCCATTTTGAAACGGGAACGGTCACAATTACCAAATCTGCCCCCCCCCCTCTTAAGTTTAGTATTTTTTTTCTCCTCATTATCCTATAAGTCCAAGGAAAGTCTCTTGTCCTTGTTTTTAATGTTTGGATTGCATTATGTAAAGCAGGAAAAGAGCGAGTTGATATTTGAATTCAACCATATTGTCAATACATATTTTAAACTCGTCAAAATATGATTTATAAAATTATTTCTACAATAATTTTAAAAAGTAATGAGAGTTATCTATTTTAAAGTCTTCTGGTGAAGCAATTATAAAAATATTCTGTTTGTTCATTAATACAACAGTTAGTCTCTCCTACCTCGGATCAGAGTGTAGTATCTGCCTAATCCCTGCCCTGAAATCAATTATGCTTTCTGACCAAGAAACCCATATGATGACATAAAGCAAGGAGGAATAGGAAAAGTGAGGGTGTGAAGGAGGAAAAGTAGGAGTTGAGAAAGCTTGAGTGAAGTGAAAAGAAAGAAATGAATATATATATATATATATATATATATATATATATACATATAATTATAGAGAGAGGGAGAGAGAGATAAACAACATACAGAGACAAGCCTGTTTGCTGGCTGGATGGATATCAAGAGCCAACGACTGAAAGAAAGAAGGGCAGGTAGGGACGGAAAGGCATGAAAATTGCGTTGAAATTGTTTATGGAGAGAAGGAGTTTTCAAAAGAAAGATGAAAGAGAGGATTCAGTCGGAAATATCTGTGCATTGCTCATTCTCACTTGGCATATGAAACTAATCCATGTTTGCACAACATAGACATAAGAAAACAAGATTGGAAGGGATAAGGAAGAGAATAAAATAATACAAGCCAATGGTGAGAGAAGAGCAGAGGCATGAGCTAATGGATTATCATAGTTGTCAACACCCGTGGAATTTCCCTGGGCGTAGCTGGTTTTCACATAATTATTTCATTACATGTTTTACTCCATTTTGATATTGTTGCTTTTTTATCTCATTTTTGAAAAGATATTAAACAAAATCTGCTCGGTATCTCACGATGAAAAACTGGTCTGGTGGAAGAGGCAGACAAGTGATATTATAAGAATGAATTGAATAAGAAGCATTAACTGATACGGGATATCCTCTTGCATAGACAGGGAACGTTGATTGAATAATGGGTTTGGTTTGAAATACTATTAGAATTTTTATTAAAAAAATTTCTGCAATCTGGTATATTCAAGTATTAGTGAACAAACTCAGCTCTTTATTCTTATTTATATATGCAGTTCAAATGACACACACTATATATATATATATATATATATATATATATATATATATATAAAAGATATCTTCAATTTTTGGAAGGTGTTGCTAAAATTTCAATGCATCAATTTTTTTATCTTTTTGTGTTTAGTTTTATGAAAATGAAAATCAAAAAGTGTTCATTTCAAAATTTTTCAACTCAAGTGTTGAAATTTAAATGAACTCTTCTGTATTAATTCTCCTGACCCTCATTTGAAGATTTTTTTTTCTATGCATGTATGTATCGTGGTTCTCCGTTTTTACCCTCATCGGGGTTGTCACAGGATAAGGTGCACACAGGCCTGCCGAAACTTTGTTCTGCTCATGGCACCTGATATTCAATAATGATTGTCCAATCAGGTATTCATCAGACTCAACTCTACTTAACTCCAGTGATTATATGAGAGCCGGTGTATTCAAAAAGATTTGGATGTAAACCGTTAGCCTCAGGGAGAGTTTCCTCGATCCTAGTCCATGAACCGAGTGGAGAGGCATTGAGTACCATTTTCACAGTCTTTGTTATTACTTGTTGGTCGATTGAACCATAGCCTACCAAACCGAAGGCAAGCACTCTACCACTGGGTCACGGTGATCGGTGAAAATGTTTTTGGGAACGTGAATTCCTTTTTGTTTTAACCCACTTTGCAATTATTTTGTGGAGGTTGAAAATGACTCTTGTAAGTTGATATCGTCCCATCCGAAGTGTCTGTATATACACTGCACTGACTGAACTGCATTTTTTGTAATGAAAGTTTTCGCCAGTTTGTGTTTTGTTTACATTTTTACTCATCTATTTACTTACTTATACAGATCAGATGAAACCTTGCAAGACCTTGTGTACAAACTGGTGCCAGGATTATATAGGAGTGAGTATCTTTTACTTATGAACAAATCAGCTTATCAAATTTTGGGATCTTTGGATATATTACAGGTTTCTCCCACTTTATGAAATATTCTAATAAAAAAAACCTTTTGCTAGCGGAAATTGTATGAAGCGAAGAGACAATTACCATTAGGTTATCAGTTGAAATTTTTTGAGCATTTCCAGACAACAGAAACGGTGATGACTGTATGTTAGCTCGAGTCATTGGAGGTTAGGGTTGTGTGGGGGGTACAGGGTACTGAGGTGTAGGAGGGAGAAGGAAGGTTGCACACTGCCTGTATGATGGCTTGGTGCAGAAAAACGTTTAATGTTATTTTTGCTTTTTTGCCTCATTTATATAAGCAAATAAGTAACATAAGGCAAACTTTTGAAAAGATGTTTAGCTATGTATGTATGATGCTTATAGACTGCACCAATGGAGCTAGAAGGCTGAAAATTCCAACCTCTTCTGCTTATATCTAGAAGAAAAGATTTTTTTTCATTTTTAAAAAAATTCTCTTCCCAGGTTTTTGGAGGGGGTTTCAATTTATAATGTAAGTTTATGCTAAATTAATCCTTTAGTTCATGTCCGGCGGCATTAGCACTTGTTTTTTTAATTTGGACAACAAAAGGCATGAGATGGAACTTATCAATTGATTCCCTTTTTTCCCAATTTTTCAGTTCATCACCTCCAACATGGTATACTGCCATAATGTTCGTTATGTAACGGTTTCTATTAGGTGACTAACCAGGCCAGATGACCCTTGAGCAAGGTTCAGGTGCTCTTTGTAACAGGATTAGAATTCATAACTATATGAAGGTTTTGCTTCACAAAAAGGATTTAAGTTTATCTAATTATGGAAAACAATCTCTACTGTTTGACAACAGTGGCATTCGAAGTGTGTTCCACAGAACCTTTCAAGGGGTTTTGCAAAGCCTAGTTACATTTTGGCATATTTACTCACATGATTTCATGTTTTATACATCTTGTGTCATAATTGATTGTCTATAACTGTTTTAGTGTCATTACTAGTAATGTGGTAATAATAAATATGTATTTTTCTCAAACTTACTATCTGTTTGGTTCTTATTTATTATGTTTCGACTTGGTTAGTCACTACTGTTTTCAAGCTGAATGGAACGTTACAAATTTCTTGTTCTGAATTTATTGTCATCTTCCACTTATGAAAAAGACGACCAAAACCTTAGATCAAGAAGATAACAAATTGAGAGCAAGGAATCTCTAACATTTTATTTGGTTTGCAAACGGCATTGACTTACAATGTTGAAATATTACAAATAAAGAACTGAGAGAATGTTTGCTGCAATGAAAAAAATGTATCCTTAACATTACTGTCAATAAATGAACAACCATAGCATGAAAATTTGAAGTCATGGAAAAAATTCTATCAAGGAATAAAGAAGATCAGAATAAATTCTATTTACAACATCACTGGTATTTACCATTGGAAAACATCTAAAATACAGTAAAAAAAACATCCAGAAACATGTAGATTCTTGAGAATCTAAATAATCCTATCAAAATGAGGCCTCAAAAAAGTCTAAATAGCTTATTATCCAAAAATCAAATGAATGATATGCAGAAAGGGGGTGCCAATTTTCAAGTCTATTGACAAAACTGTGTGGCCAGGAGTTTGGAAGACACAAGTACATACATATACAAACACGCATACAATAAAAAATAGAACCCTTCACCATCTTTGGTTATGGTTGTTCAATTAATTGTTAATAATGTTCACAATACATGATGTGACGAAATTCCAAATATTCATTTTCAATAGTTTCATAAAAATAAAAAACATTGTTATTTTCACCACACAGACGCTGTTCAGTTATTAATTGTTCATACGTTCATTTTTCCTGAGTGAACTTCGTTTTTACTTTTCCAATTGAGTGTATTTTATATTTGGGTTAATACACTTTTGAATAATTCCATACACAAGGCATAAATGCAATAGTTATGTACATATGTAAATATATATATATGCAGAAGAGAAAATTGTTTTTTTGATTGGGTTCCCTAGAGAAAATTTCATTATTGAAAAGAGTTCTGCGAGTTGTTAAAGTTTGAAGAACACTGTTACAACTTTCCTGTGCTCTCCAATTATGCTGCAATACGTACGAACTGGCATTGCAGACCACGTTTAGAGGGAGTTGGATTGGCACAGGCCCCCATGGAATGAAGTACAAATTATTAGGGGATATGAAAACTGAAGCAAATGGCACACAGTCTTCCTTCAATCGAGCCAATTAGCCAACTAAGCATTGATATCAATAGCATTTGGGAGCCTCTCATTATAAGAGACTTCTTTAAAAATCAAAAAACAGATTACCTGATGCTGGGGAAGACTCTCTGGAATACCCTGAAAACACAATCCTCATGTACAAAAAACGGATGTGATGTGTCCAGTTCAATTGAGCATGCTCTCTGAGTTGTGATTCCATGTTTGTAGAACCAACAACATCCAATGACGGCTGGATAGCTCATGACCAAAACGTAAAAAAATTAAAATAGTTTGAGTTTATCATACGTAAGGATTGATACGTCTAACAAAATTCAGAACAGAATTCTCTAATATTTATGCATATAAATAGCAATGTGTATCTATACATTTCATATGCTGTCATTTTTGACAGCATGGGTGAACTAATAGTATTTTATTAATCAGGACTGAATTAGTTAAGCTTAAAGACGACTCGGTTTTCACCACAGAATATTTTCTGCTCATCCCACCCGAATTCCAAAGTACATCCCACACTGAGAATCATTAGTTTTGTGTCTTACAAGGGAATATACTGGCTTGGGGGATCGAGTGAATTTAATGCCTGGTTTTCATCCATCCAGTTAACAATGTTTATTATAAATATTTATTATTATTTCTTTTCTTCCCGCAGATGAAATGAAGAGGCGAAGGGATTTTTACGCTAATAACAGCAATCGAGGTAAAATGGCTTTTCTGATCAATTCTTTTTTTATTATTCACCATTTCTCCTTCTTTTTAATGTTGTTTTGAATTCTCTATGCTACCCTGAAGAAAAATATATTCTAAGGATTCCGTTCAATAAGACCACATTGGGACGAACAATTTTGGACCCAATAAACTGGCTGGACTGATTAACCGAAAAACTTGGAGTTTGTTTTATGCATAAAATTTAATTCAAGGGAACAAGTTGCATAAGAACCACACCAACTCAAGTTTCTTTTCTTTCCTACTTTTTCTTCATTTGCAAATTTGAGTCACAAGCTAAAAAAAAGATGTGAATGATAATTGTTTTAAGAAGCAAGACATATATTTTTAGTTATCTATCAGACATTATTGAAAAAAATGTCAGTCCGGTAATACCGCTGCTTGGTCTGAACAAATGGTGTATTGGTCATAATAAACAGGAGATTTATTGATGGTTACAGATGTTCGAATTGGTTCTCATGAACGGTGTGGCTGATCATAATAACTGTTGGTCCTATCAAATGGAATCATATATATATATGATCTCCAAAAGTGAACACAAATTTTCAAGTATATTGCATACTTTTACAGAAAACTAATTTTTATAAAAGTCATGTATCAAGAGGCAGATAAGTGACATTAGTTTTAAGACTCTAAGTTTTTACCACTGAATAGTCTGATGGGATATATGGCCTAGTGGATAAGTGCTCATTAAGCATATTTAGTTACCTGCTTGGCAGTTGTGATTTCAATCTCCGGGTCAGGGCGGGGGTACGAAAAAATCATAAACACTCTGGTTCAGTGGGAGGGACAGGACAAGTTAACAAGGAAGAATTAAGATTTGAGATTATCCTCTGGTATGGACACCTAAAAGGTTACAATGAAAGATACCTCAAGAAGACCAGAATTTAAAATGACTGAAACGTTGGGATTATAACAACTTATTATTTATTTTTGGATATAAGTTGAGATTTTTTTCTTCCTTGAAAAGTAGCTTAAAATTAACTCCTCGACTCATTGTCAAGTTAGTCATAAGGAAGGGACAAAATTTTGTACTGTCCGAGTGTGCAATGTCACTTTTCTTTGCTACTGACTGAATAAACTAAGACTGCATTTACAAGTCATGATTTATTCATATTTAGTTCAATAAAAACCATGGAGACAACTTGCAAGTTAATTTTCGTCTAGTTTTCTTTCTGTCAAGGCCAAATCATCAAATGCCTTGATTATGGTTTTGGGCTTGACTTCAAGCTGTCCGATATACTTGGATTTTCTACTCTACATTGACCTCGTCTTATACTTATGGTTGACATATTAAAAAATATATATACAGGATTTCTGTTGTATTATTTTTCAAGATTTTGAATGAGAGTCAATTTTTTTTCAAGCTAAAAAATTGGCATTTTCAGCGTTGGCAGTACTGCCCACTTGTGTGCGATGAGCGATTTCATGTGGGCGGTAGTTTGTTTTGAAGAAAACTAATAAGCTTAGATGGAAATGTTGAAGTATCAAATCACTATAGTCCCAACTAATGCCCGCTGACCAACCAGCCAAGAGGGCTACAAAGTGTATGTGTGTGTGTGTGTCTGGATGCTCATTGTCACCTTTTTGGGGTACAACCATGACAGATTTGATTTAATTATGCTGTACCAAATTCCCTTTCAAAAAAGTACTCTCTCTTGCACTTCAGATTTTGACAGTTCGATAAGTTGTTTGTAGTTTCCTACAAGTGGGTAATTCTTCTGTTACACTCTTCAAAAAAAGTTAAAAAAAATGATACGTTTTTCCTTTCAGTTATTTCTCTAAACCTATATTGCTTATAGGCCTATATTTAGTCCACCCTAAAAATTGCTACCAAAAATATATTTACGAAAGAAAGTGAATCAAGTTACAATGAAACACTCACAATTTTAATCATAAATGGGTCATCTCAGAATCAATTTCTTCTTGGCAATTCAAATCATTCTTTTTTTTTTTTTTTTTGGAAATAGCAAAAAGCTGTCTGTTTTTGTCCATTATTTTTCATGAATAGTGTTAATTAGATGACCAAAATTAATTAGTATTGTTTGACATTGGAGTTTCCACTTTTTATGAAAGACAATAAAACTCAATTTCTATTTTTATTTTATATTTTTTATTTGTACAGAATTCTAGCATCTGAATTTAGTTTCATTTTTTTAATTTTCTAACTTCGATTTGGACTTGTTATTGCAGTGAAAACTATTGGAATACTTTTAAAAAATGCAAATATTAATCTAAAAACAATCTCATCTCCAGATTATGATATATTTTACGAACTTACGGTAGTTTTTCATACTAATATCTTTTTTTTTTTTTAATGTTTTTATTTGTTATACCAGCGATTCTCTTTGGCAACAATATCATATCTACTAAATCCTCGATCTATTTGTTTCCTTTTTATTTGGTCGCACGAAGTAGCCAAGAACTGGTTATTTTGACTGTAACTCCAGTTTACTGTGTGTCACAAATGACTTCACTTTTACTCCTGTTCATAACGACTACACTTGAAAGCAAGACTCAGAGTAAGTCTCAAAACACATGCTTTTGGTTTACTACCAAATTAGAAGTGGTCGATGGTGACCAACATGAACTCAACATTTCATCTATAATGCTCTTTGGACTTCCTCTTGCATATCAGCCTAGATATTCAAATAACAATAAGAAAGATGATTATACTAATATGATTATCTCATCGAATAATAAAGATACATTTCTGAATTTCTAATGAAATGATACCTATTTACAAGCAAGTTAGAGCCAGCAAATTAAGAAATTAGGCGATCAAATTGAAAACAATGGCAAGAAAACTGAATTGAACATGGATAATCAAATAATTACATTTACAGCTTGGATTGCCACAAATGTTTTTTTTGTGTTGAATTGATTGAAAGTTGTCTCTTAATAAAATTCATAGACCTTTTTAGTTAGTCCAATTTTCAACTTATACTGGAAAAAGTATAGAAAGATACTTTAATAAAAATGAAGTGATCAAAACAACTAAAATAAGGATAGTAGTTTGAAGTAGTCTTTGAATAATGTCAGCACTTCATCTCTGAACCATAGGCATCATTATTTTTTGTCAAATGTTTAGCTTTTACTTGAAATTTTTTTACTGGAAATACCTTTTTTTTTATTTTTTTTTTTCATTTTGCTAATTTTTTCATTTCCAAATTTTTTATTGGAATTTCAAAAAAAATTTGGAGATTTTTATTTAGAATTCATAAAAGAAATTCATACGTATTCTTTTCCAGTTTTTGAAAAAAATCGCTTTTTTAATTTATTTCAAGTTCTGTCTTTTAATAAAGAACATTTTCTCGATCTTCAATCAAATCTCTGGTGTTATTCCTGAGTTAACTCTATTTCGAACCTTCGATCATTCCCCACCCTCCCCAAGTCTGCCGCTGTTTTTTTTTTATTGTTGTCACTTGAATATTGCCAGCTTCATTTCCTCTTGAAAGATTCTCTCTATTATCTGCCTCTCTTATCCCCTCGATTCCAGTTCGAAATGGTAACGCAGAGAACCAGTTACCACCCACCACTTCCGGAGAAGACCGAGGAGATGAAGCACTTCAACGTCTTATCTACACAGAAGATGAAAGCATCAGCCTTTCACTAGAACTCTGCACTGGGTAAGTGAAAAAAACTATCGTTTTGTCTCTTCTGTTCTTTCATACTTGAATACCCTCTGGTGTTCGACTTGTTCCTTTGTTCTTCGATATTCCCTGTGTTCCACCCACCCATTCATCCTTTCTATTATAGTATTTTTACCCTACTGATCTCCCATACTTTTCTCAACTTCGTTCTTCTCTCCTTCCAAATTTTTTTTTTTTTTTTGCTTTTTTTTCCCCGTTCATTATCCTTTTTTTTTTCTCGTCTTTTTGTCCCTCTTTCCTTCCATACTTTTGCTAGTCTTGATTCACCTTATCTTTGTCTTTCCCTTTCATTCTTTTTTCTTTCTTGTCTGCTATCCTTCCTTATTTTTTTTTCTTTCACTGTCTTATCTCTGCATTTCGTCTCCCATCCCCTGACTCTTATTGCTGTAGGTTCAATTCCTGTACAAAGCATCTAAACATCTGCTCTAACTGTTGGCTGTTGGGCTACAAGAGGCACCATTCGATACTCGGTAGCTGCCCAGTGGTCACTTTGCGTGCAAAGAGGCAGAAGCCAATTCATCCATTTATTTCTTGTCGCTCACAGACAGGTCAATCAGAGCAGGGTTGCTAATGTTATTGAGCATAGTGTACAGATCGGTCTTCTCCTTGGAGAGATGATGGGATCTTAACATGATCCTAAGCTGCTTACAGCACCTGGTATTCCTAGATGGTCACCTATCTAGGTATAACCAGGCCTGACGTTGCTTAACTATGGTGATCGTACGACGAAAACCAGTGTATCCAAGATGGTTTGGCTGTAACAGACAAACCATCGGTTACTACCAACACAGCATTCTGCCTAGAGACATCCTTTGCGTGATAGTTTCTATTGAGTGATTAACCAGACCTATCATTCTATTTATCTATTCGTGATAGACTCTTCTTACGTCTAAGCTAGATGTGTGTTCTTCAAATATAACTTACCCAGGGGAACCTTTTTCACTCATTGAATTGTTTAGGGAATCCCTTCAAAAAACAACATTCACTTCTACATATATATATATATATATATATATGTTTACAAATATTGGATTTTGGCCCTGCTTATTGAATTATCCAAATGTGTATAAACCCCAAAATAAGAAAATACACACTTGAATGGAAAAGTAAGATTAAAGCTTACTGAAGGAAAATAGACGTATGAATGACTGCTGACTGAACACCGTCCGTGACACATAAATAACCAAAATGTTTTCTAATAAAAAAGGCTGGATGTTGTCAGCCTTTTTTCATATAAAAAGCAGTGTTCAGAATGTTAAAGATATGAAATGAAGGCATGTGAATGAATAGTTTATGTAATGATGAATTATTAAGTATATTGCGCAAATGTCACTCTGTTTTGGGGGAACCAATGAAAAGGTTGGCTGGAACCCTAAGGTTTGGCCGAACCCAGTTTGAATCTTGCTGACCTACATGAAAATGATTAGGATCAGTGACATAATGATTGTCATGATAGACATTACTTCATGCCACTCAATATATATACTCTCCCCCTCATCTTCATAAATGTATGGTAGCCCAATCCCGCTAGAAAAAGGAAATACTGCCCTTATAATGGCTGCAGCATCAACCGTCCTGATCCAGGATTCGCATATCACAAGTTTCTCTGTGAATTGTAAAATTGATTAAGAGCTGACAAGTACTTAAATTGGTGTTTCTCACTTTACCTGGTATTTTGCTCTCAATTAGGAGGAGGAAGAGAGTTATATTCACACTTTTCCCAGGGGCACCAATCATACTTATCCAGGTTTCTTGTATCACGAGTTTTTCTGTCTCGGCTAGACTTCGAACTTCTTTGAAGTTTGTGAATTGTGAAATTGACTTAGAGCTGATAAGTACTTGAATTGGCGTCGCTCATTCACATGGTATTTTGCTCTTAGCTGGGAGGAGAGATGTATTCATGCTTCTCCCAGGGATAGATCTCAGTCAGATTTCGAACTTGGCGTGCTGCTTCCATTTTCGATGCTACTAACCACTAGGCTTCGGGCACATCCTCACTTCTGCTGGAAGACTTTCTTATTGCTTCCTTATAGTTCTAGTCTGGCCTTTCTCAGTGGCAATCAGTTCAACCTGCCGACAGCTGACGGGGAGGGGGGTATTTTATTTATTTATGCTTGCTGTTATTTCTTTGCCTCTTTTCATTCTTAGCCTCGGCTCTTTCTTCTCCTACTGTAAACGGACCTGTAAGAGTTATGTACTTCCTGTTTTCATTGAGAACACAGCATACAAAGTAGGCAGTCTAGATTTTGTCCTCTTACAAATACACGGCTCTCTCTCTCTGTTTGTTAATCACTGCTACCCACGACCAACCGGTTTAATCACTGTTGCTTGGTTTAGGTTATTCATGAGTTCTGGCTTTTATATGTATCTATCTCCATCAAACCCAGCCCTACACATTCATTGTAGAAATTCTAAATTTTGTTCGTTTGCACACACCCCTCAATAAGTAGGGGACATTTTTTTTTTTTTTAAATTCCCTCCGTAAATAGGTTTTTGTTGAGGGGTTCAATTTACTATAAAAGTTAATGCCAAATTGGTCCCTGAGTTTGTGTCCTTGTTTTTGTGTTTTCAAATCATAAAATTATAACTCAAACCATACAGATAGTAAATTTTCATAAAGGTAACTTGATTTTAACACCATCACAGTTCAATTAAAAAAGCAGCATATATGGCTGGTGGTAATTCATAATTTTCACTTGGAATGCTAGTTTTCAGAAAGAAAACGGGGGGTCTGAGACATCATAGAATCCATTAGAAAACTCAAATGGCAATGGGCTAGTCATGCTGCGAGAATGAAAACTTTTTTTTTTTTAAATCTGAGATAGAAACTTATTTCTTAAAATTTTGTCCTTTATGAGATAAATATTGAAGTAAAGGAACTCGTGCCATTTTCAGCATTTCAAATCATTGGCAATATTTTCTATGAAAGATCATACACATATATTTCTTCTACTTTAAAGAAAACCTGTATTCATATTGAAACCATACTAAAAATATTAGCAATGGGAACAGTTGATAATGATAATACATTTCTAAAGAAATAAATGAATAAATTAGAATGAAACAAATCTCGTAACTTTTTCCACGTATATATTTATGTTAGTGTTACTTAAAGTGATCAGTCAAATTGTCTAATGGTAGCAGTTTTATGAATGCACATTTGACAGGTTGTGCTAAATATCTTGCACACTGTCATGTATGTTTGTGCGCATGCCTTGGCAGACCTGTGCATCATGTTGCATCAGACGGGTCAATGTAGTTTGCACAGAATTTTGAGTCACCTTTATTTGTTTGAAAGCTGAGATTTGGGTTCAAGATTCTGATGATATGAAAATTCTCAAAGAACTTCTTTCAACATTGAGCTGTGATTTTTTTCTACAAATATGGAAATAACCGAAAGGAACTAATGGAACTAACTGAATACTTTGATGGTGTATTTCCGTATGATAGACAGGAAGTAACAGTTTAGTTTACCATTATAGTTACAATGTAAACAGAATACCCTTTCCTGGGGCTTAGAAAAATTTCTAGAGTAAGCAAAAGTGTTATGGATAGAAAGCAGTAAGAATTATTTGCAAAAAATTATCTTATTTTTTTTAATGTATCATTGACTTGAGTCAAAAACTTAATTCAGATGAATTTTTATAGAGTAACTTTATTGACACTATAAATTTGAAATACAATTACATGGCTGAATTATACACCTAAAAAGAAAAACATTGTTGGAAATAAATGTTAACTTAAATGTTCAAAGTGTAAGTGATTAGGCTGTGAAGTGGTGTATCTTTAAAAATTTTCAAGTAACCATATTTCGGCATTGAGATCACCAAAATAGCAAACAAAAATAATTCTTATTTGTTTTTAAATGCAAAAATCTGAAAGTACAGCTGTGATCATCCCTACTGTTATCTCGCAAACCGGAAGTCTCGTGACCTCAGGGATGAATTGGACCTTTTTCCCCTTATCAAATTTTATTTAATTTTTCCTGTTGGTATTTGGGGGGGAAAGAAAGATAATGATGATACTGTTGGAAGGAAACAAAAATGATTATTTTTACAATACTACTGCTGATGAGTCAGCATCGAGAATTTGGCTAGAAATTTGACCGCACTTCCAAAGTATGAGACAGTGGGGTAATTGTTAAACAGTTCAGACAGGTTGTATGTTCGAATTCAAGTACAGTCATTAAAAAATTTAGATGATAACTCTTTGCTTCTATTTTGTTCATGTGTGCACACAAGCATACAAATAGACATCTAAATTTATATATATAATGGTATGATTTCTTTTCTTTTTCAGCCATACTGAAGAGAGACTGAAATTCCTAACTAAAGAAAACTTGAATGGAAACGATAAAGAGAAGGTACTTTCAAAAGTTTTATTTATTGACTTTATTTGTTGCTTTTAAATTCATTTGTATTTCTGTTTATGACTTTCTTTAATTATATGCCGCTGGGAACTTCTGCATCAATCTAATGCACTGGTTCTCAGTTGTAGACAGCGCACCAACTCCTTACTCCATTAAAATATGAACATAGATTAGTATATATTCGGTCATTATTGGGGTGAGGAACTTATATATATAATACTATAAAGACGAAGAATTTTTGTTTCTCATTGTTTTTTTTATGAACACCCAAACCATTGCACCCTACAAGCTGAAAATCTGTGTATTTGGGGAACTTGACTCCAGGATGGACCTAGGATAGGTAGCAATGATTTTTAAATGTCAATTTAAGGTCAGATCAATTTTGGTATTTTCCATTGTAATGGAGATGCCAACACCTCAAAAGGCTGCAAATTTGTGTACAAGCGGGACTTCTACCCAAGCTGAACATGGGATGAGTGGTTCTGACCCCTAGTGATTTCTAAAGGTCAATTCAATTTTGGCATCTATTTTCAAACCATCTGAAATGTTGCGATCCCTATTCTGAGACGCTCTGTGCTAGAATTCACTACATGACCTTTCAGTATTGATTACATTTTTCCCTGGGCTATGCCAGTTACCCTAGCTCGTATGTATATAATTCCTGCAGAATGTGTAAATTACATTACATAATCAGCAAAAACTTAATTCTGATTAATGGGATATTTGTACTTGGATGGATTTGCATATCCGCCATATATATTAGGAGGGAAACTTACACATGTGTATCGGGAAAGATTTACATGGCACACTCAGCAGGTAATCGTGATAGACTATTACCCTGGGGTACACATTTTGAGAACCACTGGTCTAATAGAATCATTCTACTTCTGATTCTTCATCTTTGGCTGATAAATCATACTGCTGACAAGTCCTTCGATATTAAATCACTAATTTAGTACAGAGGTGCTTAAACATTTTACCCATTTTTAGCATGTTTTGGCTATATTTTAAAAAAATAGCACTTTTTGGCTGTCTAAATAGCAAAAAAATATTTTTTGAGTAAGCAGTGCTGAGTTTCAGTCTTAGCAATTTTTTCTGTTGACACACATGCAAGTCTACTTCCAACAGCTTTAGGGTGTTGTTCACACATGAAATTGCTTGTCGTTTGTTTTCTTCTCTTCCCTTTGTATTTAAGTGATTAAAAAAATCTTTTCTTATTTTTTTTTTCAGAATAAAGAAGTCCGCTATTTGTTGTGTCCAGCAGCGTTTACTGTGGCTCATATAAAGAAATTTCTGCGAATGAAATTTGAGCTTGGATTGCATTATGAAGTAAGATCCCTTGATAAATGATCAGTAGGATTCATTTGGTATATGCAGTGTCTGTCCACAAAGTTTCCAGCCATTTATTATTAATAAAAAAAACAATAGCCTACCTTGGGCGCCTTAGTTTTCTTCAAAGAATTCACTTTGGAACCTCTCTCACTTATCACAGTGTCCGTTCTACAAAACAGTCTGCTAAGCTCTCTTTCAGAATCACAATTAGTTGTTTTGTTGCAATCTCCTTAATCTCATCCACGGTCTGAGATCTCTTTGAGAAAAGCCTGACCTCAAAGGGAGCCGAATTTAGACTGTGGCTGGGTGCTGATGGACTTTGAAGATTCAATGATATGCTGAAAAATCCTACATAAGACATAAAGAATTGGCAGGTTAAGTTATGATGAATGCGATGGTAAATGAGCTCACTCGTTGGAATCTCACACCCAATTGAGTAATGCCACGGGTGAGTGTCTATTTATGTACTTACTGAGGGATCCTCTGTGAATATTTGCCAAGGTACATCAAGGCTGCACAAACAGTTATTGAGATATTCAAAATGGCTTGGTACTTTCTGGACTGACCTTGTAAATTGCATCATGCTGGTTTTTTTTTTACTTGTTTCTTGTCTTCTTTTGTGAAACTCTATTACTGATGTTCTCATTCATCTATCTCTGATTTTTAATTGGCAAAAAGGTTTTGATTTTTGAACCTTTTTGCTCGACCCAAAGATTTCTTTGTCATATAGTCCTGAGTGAAGAGAAAATGTTCTTTTAGTCCAAGTGATGCAGCAAATACTAAAAGCATATATAAAAATACATCGCAAATTATTTTAGCATAGATGTGCATTGTAAACGGCTTTACTATAGAGAAGCATCATAGATCAGCTCGTGGAATCTTTTGAAATAAATACATCAAAACTTTCATTTACTCCAATCATTAGTTTTATAGTGACACATCAAATACTAAAACCTTGTGAAGAAATTCATTGGAAATTATTTTTCTGCAGATATACATTGTAAACATAAGAGAAATGCTTCATGAATTTTCATATAGAATCTGTTGAAACAAATACATCAAAACTTTCATTTACTTGTATTGGTGACAGTAAATACACAGAGATGAAACAAGAGACAAGAAAACAGAGATGAATTTGAAATTATTCTCCTGTGGCTATGCATTGTAAATCATCAAAGGTAGTCTTTAGTAAACAAGTACATCAAGACTTGTTTACTCTAATTATTGCATATATAGTGATACGGTAGATTCTAGTTGTATTTTATCAATTGCATTTAAAAATGCTGTATTTGCTGTGGTGAATGAGGTGAATGAAAGTTTTTATGCATATGTTTGATACTCCTTATGTCACAGATTATATACAGCTCATATTCATTCCATTTTAAAAAGTTTATTTCAACGTTTATACACCTTCAAAATTTACAGATTTGGACCAAAAAAATTATTTTTGTACGTAACATTTTAATGTTTAATCCCGTCTCAATATCTTTTGATTTTTGTATTTTTTCATCTTTCATCCGAATTCTGTTAAATTTGAAGCTGTACCAGGATGCTATAATTAACTTTTTGCAATGTAGTGGATACTTTTTGCTTTCACTGAACAACTCACAATATATATTGAATCACTGTAACCCCCACATGTGGCCCAAGTGGGCTACAGAGTCTTCGCTCTCTGAGAGTATATCTTTGCGTGTCTCTCCAGGCATTCCTTGTTACATTTTGGGGGCTACAACTTGAAAAATTTGCAGGAGTATACCAGTCGGCATCATCTAAATAGTTTTTTTCAAAAAAGTGTTTTTTCTATCAAAGATCTATTCTGGTACTTGCACAGGCTATGATGTTTTATCTATGTGAGGCATGGATATATATATATATATGTATATAGTGTTTTGCATCAATCTTCATTCATATGATCATGTGTATCTTCTCTCATTTTTAAAAACTTTTTAATTTCAGTTCTGTGGAATTAATAAAGGCTTCTATTTTCCCTTTTAGATTCATATATTCCATTCTGATGAACCCTTGAAGGACACGTATACTTTGATAGACATTGCCTACATCTACACATGGCGAAGGGTAAGCAGGTTTATGTAGATTCTTGTGTAATACTGTCACCTCATATCTTTTCTCTGAGAATAGATCTGTATATGGGTATTAATATATATGACCATCATATTCTGCTTATATCCTCATCAAGGGTGTCATGGGGTTAGGCACATATGGTTAATTGTTAGTGAGACCTACTTCTGGCTTGCCTGGCCTTTAGAAGATCTGTTCTGCATACTGCTCCTGGTATTCTTGATTGCTCACCCCTGTAGGTATTTGACCCCGCTCGACATTGCTTAATTTTGGTTATCTCATGAGAACCATTGTATCCAACATGATTTGGCTCTAACCCCTAAGGCTAGGGAGAGGTCCCTCAATCACAATCCTTGTGCTGTGCTTAGTAGAGTGGCATTCAGTATTCCTTCCAAAGACCTCGGTACTTACACCTTAAGAAGGCAGTTGACTCGCCTGAGATGAGTTTAAGATTGGAAGAATAAATTGGATAGTCCAAACAAAAGTTGGAAAGGAAAAAAATGCTTTTTGTATAATTTTTCCACTTGGCTTATAAAACCCAAGTTTTGCCTTTCTTTCAAATCCACTTAGAATTTTGCTTTGACATGATTTTGATTATTTTTGAAATAATCCAATCTTTCCAGAATGTTTAAATTAAAAATAGAATTCTTCTTAACAACCAAGATAGGAAGAAGAGAATGGATTGTCCGAGCAAAAGCCGGAATGTTAATGACTCATTTCAAAGTTATTGACCACATGTGGGCAACCATTGACCTGCAGACAAGATTCGGCCCATGGCAACATTTTTTGTGGCCCATGGCCAATACAGACATTTATTTGAAATCTTATGTTATTTATCTCAGAAAGTCAATTTTATTATTCATATTGTAAAATTACTATTGTTTTGTCTTCTCAAATCAATCATATAATAATTGTACTTCATATGTTTGTCTGAAACAGAAGTTGAATATCCTTTTTGAAGTACAATCTACATTTTTGTAGTAAATGTGTGGCTGAAGGGTGAAAAATGTTCTTTACGGCCTGCTTGGTCAAAAAGATTACCCATGCCTGTTATGGCCAAAGCATTGGTTTCATCGATGACATAATTTTCTTTTCGAAAAGTTGATTCTCAAAATCTTTTAGGCCTTTGTTAGGTCTCTCAGTTGACAATAAGGACAACATTAGACTAGGTTTCATGGAAGAGAAAGATGCCTATACACTTACTGTCATTTAGTTTACAAATTTGATGAATTGATTGAAAAAAAATATTTTTAATCCTTGTGTGCCTACAGGACTAAACTTGATCCACCCTTGAAGATAGTTGTGGAAAAAAAGTTATGAAAGGAAGGGGATCAAATTAAATATGAATACTTGCAAGATAAGAAATGCGCTTACATTATCTCTAGAAATAAAAGTATGCAATATCTCTCTAAGTCTGTCCCCTGTTAATTGACATCATCGATTCTTTTTTTAATCAATTTTCATGAAAAAAAAAAATCTGTGGCTTCCCATTCAGTGGTTATCAATTATCCATGGTCTACCTATCTGGAAACATCATTAGAATTCCGTCCTTGGCTTCATATGAATTTGCTTAACGATGCTAATATACTTTCATTTACTCCATATTTTTTAATTATACCAAAATCTAACTTTAGGCATAAATGGACTGAATTCTAAGACTGGAAAGGTTTTTTTGTTTTCCCATTTTTTTTCCTTTTCTCTCATTTCCGTCTCTTATATACTAATTGTTTTGTGTTTCATTCCCAGAATGCACCTCTCCGGTTATTTTACTCTGTCTTCGAAAATGACAGCAAGAGGCCAAGGCTGTCAAATACTGAATCCGTCCCTGAAAACAACTGCTCCAAGGATCCCTGTCAGTCTATCCAGAGGAGTGTATCGAGAACCAGCAGCAGCAGTATGACAACAACAATGACCAGCATGGCAAGCAGCAAAGTGAGCAACACCCCTTTTGTTGCCACCCCCAATGTCTCAACTCCCAGCACCTCTACGACAAACACCACGAACGGGCCGCTCACAAACCCGCCCTCTTCCGCTGCACCACCTTTGTGCAGTCCAGTTACAATGACAACCTCGAGCATGGGTGCCCAGGTTAGCAGCTGTGCAAGTACGATTGAAGCGACAACAAATCACAGCACTAACGTGGTCCCGAAGACGAAAACGTCTGTAAGTGACTCTGCTGTTTTCCACAAGCCTGCTTTACCCCCTCCCTCGCCCAAATACCCACAGAATCCGAAAACTCTGCAGACTTCGAAGCCCCTGCAGCTTATTGCTCCCAAACCTCATTCGGATCTAAATACCTTCACCTTCATAGCCCCCAAAACCCTGACCCACTCTGTACAGTTAACCGCCTCCAAGGTCTCCATGGCAAACATCCCGAAACATGCACCTGTGCAACAGCACCCACATCAACATCAACAAAATCTGATGCAGAAGTCCCTTTCGAATGAGAAATATTCCGCCAACAACTTTTCTAAGTCTTCACCCTCTTCCCCTTCTCCAGTTCTGGTACAAAAGACGACTGCAGCGTCTGCAAGTCCCCAGAGAATCCTTCAGGCGAATTCTATAAAAATTCCGCAGAATTACGGGCCGAAGAATTCGCAGCCCAACTGGCAGAAGATAACTCCTGGCAACATGCAGAAATCATTGCAGGCAAACGGCAACCAGAAATCCGTGCCGATGTCTTCAGCGGGCAACAAGCTTCAGCCGGGATGTTCGAATAACTGCAAAGGTAACGTCAAGGCTGGTCCCAAGAATGAAGTTTGTCTGGCACCAAAGACCGAGAATAAGAAACTGACCGATACTGTGATGAATGGAAACAAAGCCGGAAGCAGCGGCAAAAATGAAATGTATGGCACCAATTTGCCTACAACAAAAGGAGCCAAGAAGGAAGGTTCAAATGAAGGCAGCAAAGATAAAGTGATAAAAATGAATGGAAATGTGTCCAAAACGGAGATAGCCAGTGTCAGTTAAAATCCGACCTGGATTTCTTTAATGTTTTTATGGTCATAGCTAAGGAGGATTTCAGGAAGTTCCTATCCAGAATTGGTCAGTGGCATTAAAATGGGGAGGGAAAGAAGAAAAATTGGCAAAGATGCTCCTGACCATTTTTTCTCAGCCAAAATAGAAAAAGAAGAAAGAAAGAGAAACTTTGGCAGCATTCAGAAGATATTGAAACCAATCTTTTCCCCTCTCTTTATTAGATCTTATAAACTTTTCTAAATAATCAGCAAAAATTGATTTTAAACATTTTGCAATTACCAAGGAAGATGGTGTAGCTTCTTTCAGCTCCTCACTGTGACTCATTGCCTCTTGGCTTTTGTAAGCAAAAAAATGACAATAAAAATGTTTAAACTTGATAATTGTTTACCCTTTAGAAACAGCAAGTACTTTAATTGGACAATGGTCTTATGCCACACTAAACAAAGCTTGGAAAATATGTAGATTTTGGTTTTTACCAGTTGACCCTTCCAAAACATCAAGAATTGTAATTGACCCATGGCCTTGTATCAGACTAAGCAAAGCTTAGTAAATAACTTGGTTTTCTTATCATTTGAATTCATGGCTAGACCTAAGCTTTGTAATCAAAAAAGTTTTCCATCATTATCTTCCTGCACCTCTTGATAGGTGAATCCTATTGTTTCTAATTCTGGATGTTTGAATGAAATAATGGTCAGGAGAAGGGGGGCAGACAAAAACAATGTACCCTCTTTCTGAGGGTCGTCATCTGATCCATTACAGTGGTTCTTTTCTGCTTGTAGGGCAGCAATCTTTCTTTTTTTTTTTTTTTTTTTTGAAAAATTTTTTTCTATTATGAACAAAACTGAAAAAAAAAAGACTTTGAAAACGGAAACTGACATATTTTGATGCATTCTATAAAATAAAAATTGAGAATTGACTTTATATGCAAAAAAAAAAAATATCCACAATGTTGATAAATTCTGGAAGTGGGACGTTTCTTATCATTAGATTTTTCTATTCTTTATTCTGAAACTGAATTCCTGACGATAATGACCGAATCAGGTTCTGTAGATTGGGTCATATTGACGTGCACACACACACACACACACACATACATCTGTATACAAAGACTTTTCTATTTGGATGCATCTAGTGTGAGTTTATTGTTCTTTTCTTACCAACCTTTATACATATGTACATATATAACTTGACTGAGATTCTGTCTTTTCTTTACCTGAGTCCTGTCACCTTGTTGGGAACACTGCCGGGTGATTAACGTTGCTCTGGAAAAATCTTAACTACAAGAACCAACATAGAAATGGAAGATGTTAACTCATTGCAGTATCATCTTCTTCAGAATATAGAGTCATACAAAGAGCATCCAACTTATTGGATCAGAGTACATCCATACATCATTGATTGAAGAAAACAATACAGAAATAAGCATCCTTAACTCTTAAATTCATAGACCGCTTGAAATCGCTTATAATTGACGGTGGAACTCTTCAATGAATAGCATTAAAGATAATTGAACTCTTCTGGGAATTGAATAAAAAGAATTTCAAAATCCACCTAATGGTCAAAGGGGGATGATTTTAATCAAGTTGTTTCTCGAGATATTGACATTCAATTTTTCTTGTATGAATTTAAGAGTTAGATCTTCTAAAGTCTTATCCTATCTACAAACCTATTGGCCCAAATCCATCAAACTGTTCTTGAGTCATCTTTCATATTCATTTGGTCTAAGAAATGATCACAATAAGTCTTCACGTGCTATGCTGTCACTGTGGTTATTAAACCCGTTCATACAGAGACTACAACAGAATGGAAAGATCTGTGTTTGTCAAATTGGTGGCCATCAAGGTGGGTGGGGGGGGGCATTGATGAGATATTTGATTTGTAGATTGGTGAGTCTAATAAAAGAAAACCCAAATCTTCCACTCAATACTTTTGGCTCTTGTTATTCCTTATCCTCTCCTTATTCCTTATCCTCTCCCTCTCCTACTTTCTTTATGACCCTCTCTCTTCTTTCTCTCCTTCCCTCTCTCATGTTTTCTTTGTTTCCCTCTCCCCCATTCTCTCTTCCCTCTTCCCCTCCTTCCTTCTTCCTCTCCTTCGCACTCCTCCTCCCTTCTTTCTCTCCTTCCCTCTTCCCTTCCCCTCTTTTCTTCCTTCCCTTCCCCCTCTCCTGCTTCCTCTCTTTCTCTCCCCTCTCTCCATTTTCTTCCATCTTCTCTCTCATGTTTTCTTTGTTTCCCTCTCCCTCTTCCCCTCCTTCTCTCTCTCCATCCCTCTCCCCTCTTTTCTTCATTGCTCTTTCTCTTCTTCCCTTCCCCTCCTCCTGTTTCCTTTCTTCCCCTCCTGTTTCCTTTCTTCTCCTCCCCTTCTCCTGTTTCCTTTCTTATCCTCCCCCTCTCTTGTTTCCTCTCTTTCTCTCCCCTCTCTCCATTTTCTTCCATCTTCTCTCTCTGTTTTCTTTGTTCCCCACCTTTCTTTCTTTCTTTCTTTCTCTTTTTGACCCCCATCAGTTCCCTTCTCTCTCTCTTTTCACCCCACTAACTTCCTCCCCACCCACTCCTGCTCATCTAGCCTCTTACTCTTCTGCCCCTCCCACACACACACCGTAACCCCACCTTCCCTAATCTGACCCCCCCTCTCCCCATTCCTCTAAACTCCAGCACAATACTCTATACTGTCATAATTTCCTCCCTGCACCCTCTGTTGACCTCCCTTTAAACAGCGGTATTCAAACTGTGGTCCACAGAACCCCAGGGTTCTCTGCAACAAAGTGACATTTTTGCAATAAACTTCAAGATAATTCTTCATTACATTGACAATTCTTCCACAGCTTTACGTGACACAGATGACGTTCTGTCAGTAGTTGGTCTTAAGTCTGATTTCCCATCAGTAAATTTGTTTTCACTTTTCCTATCGAGTGTATACACCTTTGTATGATTTCAGAATCTAAGCCAAAATCCAATTGTTACATTCATATGTTAATACAGTGACACCTTTCTGAAAGAGAATATTGCGTTCCGCAAAATGTCTTACTAAATAAAAACTCATTAAGTAAGTAATCAAACCTATGGGATTTCAGTGATTTGTTCCAAATAAAAATATCAGGCCCCTAAACCTTGATAATAACCTTGTGAAAGATGTATGATATATTGATTACTCTTTAAATAATTTATAGATAGAAATAAACATGTAAATAATTTAATAATCATATAATTTACCTAGTATGTCTATCTGTCTTAAAACCTAAATACTAGATATGAATCTTGATAATTATAAATTCTAATTCTGGTTACTTGCATGAAATTTTGTAGTTCTTTTTCTTCTCGCTAACTGAAAGAAATTTCGCTAAGAGATTTATTTTTTGGCAATGAGGTCCTCTTGCTATGTGAAATCTCATCATAAGAGACCTTCACTATGAGAGGTTCTACTGTAATACATACATATATATATATATATATATGTGTGTGTTGGTGTAGAAAGGAAAGTTGTTTTTCAAAGGGGTTCCCTAGAAATTCTAATTATTGTAAAAGGTTACTTGATTAGTTAAAGCTTGAAAACCACTGCTTTAAACCCGAACACAATGCGTTTACTGGAAGTAGGGCTCCCTCTAAATCCACCCTCACAGATTCTCTGATATTTCCCCACCACATTCCCTTATCTCTTCCCATCTCCCGCCTTTCGAACCCACCTCCACCCATCATAACAATTTTCCTTCCATTGAAAAAGGGTAACCCTGGCTTACAGTTTCATGACAAATTCTGTTTGAGAAACTGATGCTGCACAAGCTTCCTATTCGGTCCAGTAGCACTGAATGGAAGTCGTTGAGAAGCCAACTGGAAGTCGGAATGATTGGATTCTTCAAATCACCTTTAATTGCTCTCCCCACGAGGCTTGGCAGAAATGATTGCTCAAGACTTCTTAGAATGAACAGAATTTCGAAGAATAAAAAGGATTTAAAGTTGAATGTATTTCCTGGCTGGTAAGACGCACTTTTTTCCATGAAAAATATTCCAATGAGCTGTGACAGGAAAAAAAACCATTGGACTTGGTGGTACGAGAAGCTATTTAATCCTCAAATAATTTCCCCACAAAACTAAGATAATTATTGGGTTCGACTTACCGCTTTTAACGTCTTACTAGCCAGGAAATACAGTATTCTATTTACAAAACAAGTTGCATTATATTAACAATTTTTTTGACACTTTCAAATACAGACAAGCAAACATTTGCACTATCATAGCGGTGGAATGTACCTTTGCAGACTTATAGGTCAAGATCGAAATGTATCTGTCTTCCTGCGTCCAGGAAACATAGGATTAACTTCCCGTTTCCAGTTTTAAACTTTATTCTGATTTATTTAACTCAATATACGAAAGGTGGTTCCGGTTGTAAACAGCAAACTTTTTCCTCCTTGCTCTCTAGATATTGAGAACAGTGTGAAATGAAAAGATAAGTGGATTAATGAAATGAAAAAATATAAAAAATGATAACGTTAAAAACGGGAATGCTTCACACCCTCACTGACTCCATGTTCAAAATATGACAAATAAAAAGAAACAAGAAAATTGATAAAAAAATGTTTTAAATGGTAACGTTTAAAATTGAAAACAAAGATGCTACGTCATGGTTTTTAGTGACGGCAATAAATGAAATTCATGACTTTTCTTTTTTAAAATTGTAAAAAAAATTTAAATATATGAAAATTCATGAAGAAAATTTAAATATTATCATAACGTGTAAAACTGAACACGGGAAGTAAATCTTTTGTATGAGGTCGTTGTGCTTTTACACAAATTTTGTGTTTGTAAGATGCAACCGTTTGGGAGTCTGTGAAGAGGCATAGGAACAAATAAATATTTGTCGCCTTTAAAGCATTAGAAGTTGATTATGATGTGAGAGAGCCTGCCTGAGCCTCAGAAATAATTAAAATAAATAGAAGCGCAAACCATTCCATATGAGGCGACCTTTTTTTTTAAAACATATATACAGGTCCACTGCCGAATTTTCCTGCACCCCCAGTTCCAGAATTATGCAGAGATATCCATTTTGCTGGACCAATAGAGATCGTGTAATTTTGACCTCGCTTTGTGTTAGGTCTCTCCTCTCAAATGAATTGATCGCCAAACTACTATGTATTTCGGAAATTATTGAAGACAAAGGTGCAGTTTTTATCATTCAATAAGACGCGTTTTGAAGATTCATTTCGATTTGATTTGAAAAACGACTCGGCTTGTTAGTCTTGCTTTTCGAAGCTTAATGATTTGGAACTTGAAGATAGAAACATTGGATTTTCACCAATCAATAAGCTATTATTTTGAGATTTATTGCATATGCAATCAGTAAGTGTTTATTGCAGTTTGGGAATTATAGCGTTTTTTTGTGGTTTTTGTTTTTTGGCTTCCGCTTTCACAGGTGTAAAATGCGGTTGCTAGACACAACATATACATCCAGGTTAGCAAGGATTATCTCATTTTGTATACCTCATGAATGTATGAAGATTTTCTGAACATTTTCGTTGCATCAATTTGGCCTCAAATAGCTGATTGGGTGAATTTTTAAAAAAATGTTGGCTCTTTTTTTTTTTTTTTCTTTTTTTCATATAAAAATCATTTTCTCCCATTATTGTGTTTTGAAATTGAATGAGTTAATCTAAAAAAAGATTTGAGCAGTATTTTTAAATTTCGTATTTTTGAGGCAAAACTTGGTTAAAAGAACCCGAAGAAATTTTGTCAATCTCAAGTACAAGTTTTAGTTGTCTTTCTCCCCCCCCCCGCGTAACAAGAATAATCCTCATAATTTTGGGGAGTGAATGCTTGACGTTAAATCGAACCAATGTATGAAAACTGCATTTCCGTTTGAAATCCTAACGAAGTGATTTCTATGCGGCTCTCTTACCAACTGAGCCAAATTGACAAGTCCTCTCTCTGTTCGAATTCATTGTGATCGAACAGAAAGTGCGGTCGCTCTTATCAAATGTAATACTGCGACCGAAAGTCTCTTTTATCAAATGTACTGGTCAGAGAATTTCCCGATATCTAGGCAACTATTAAAGATAGAAGGACGCGGTTTATACCATTCGATAACATGTGTTTCGAAAATTCATTTCGATTTGGAAAAACGATATGATCTGGCCCGGCAAAACTAACAAGTCTTATGTATATACGAATTTATGTATAATATATTCAGTACAAAAGTTGCCATCATCATCTTCAGTTGGAAATGAAGTAGGGCTGGTGTTTGTAACCAGGCTCGTTACATTTATATTTATGTGGTTGTAGATATATTTTTATTATATTTTTCCCCTGAATAGAAAAAAGAAAATTATTTGTGACATTCTTTATGATCCTCTGAAGACATTTTAAGTTGGATTTTATGCGAATGGAAGCCCCTGAATCTTGAATTACACTTGAAAAATAAGATCTTGCTTTTAATAGCGTGTATTTTGAGATTATTTACTTCTAGTAATTGAGGTACTGCATAAAATTAGGTAATTTCTCGTCGAAGAATTTTTTCCAATACCAATTGCATTCAATCCATTTGATTTTCGGATCATCCAAAAAATTTTTAGTTCCGGGAAATTTAATGTTTCACGAGGGGTCGGATTTTATTTACGAAGTAGCTATAATCCTTAAGAGGGTACTTAAATTCTGTCATTTTACGGAAGTACGGCTTACATGACCCCATATAAAAAATGGCATAGAAATGAAAAGAAATCTGAGAATTCATACAAAAAAATCGATTCAAACTTCCAGCTGGTTTGAAGGTTTAATTGATTTACGGCACATAATTTTTTTCCCCCAGAAGTATTTCGTTTGTAAAATGTGTATTTAAGAAAATGAACATATTCGGTCTGATAGAATGAATCATAAATAGCGTTATGCTATACACAAACTTATTTGAAATGATCTCCCCTCATTACACGGTTAATGTATCACTCAATTTAGACAACGTAAATAAAGTAAACAATAAAGGGGCTACTACAGGAATCGAACCTGCCATCGATAAGTTGGCTGCTTCAACGTAGCGATGTACTTACCATCGTGCTAAATAGATAAGTCCAAATAATTGCTTCCAACCCAAATTCCCATTTCGTCTTTTCTCGGTCTATTCACTTCTTTCAACACGATAGTCACGTATTAAGAAATGGATGTATATGATCCGACAGAATGATTATAATGCGTTCTATTATATAGAAACTTATTTCGAAATGATCTCCCATCATTACACAGTTAATAAGAAATAACCTAAAATTATAAACAGAATGATGATACAATGTTTGTAGCCTAGATAGAGATTCGGGGTAGAGAGATATAATCCAACCTGGTGGCCGATGTAATAAATGTATCCCTGGGGATCAGTTGGCAGACCTTTCAAAAGCCTGTGGTCCGTGAGCTTGTTGAGTAAACAGACATTATAAAGGCCTCGCTTGAGATCCAAGGTCACCAGGCGGTAGGCTTGGCTCCTTGAGGACCCCACTCAACATTCCGTGAGATTTGTTATTGCATAATATTAAAAGAATGCAAAATGTAACTGAACTATTCATAAAGCTTTTTGGGGTCCCCTTCCAGTGATTTGAAATCATCATCATTCCGGCCCTCAGCTGTGCCTCTTTACAGACCTTAAGGCATCGCACACGTGTAATGTTAACGAGTATTCTGGGATCAGAACAGAACGTATGGATTCAAATAAACCCTATTTATCTTCAATGACTTGACAAAGGAAAATCATTGAAGTATCAAAAATCATATAAAATCACATTGTGAATTGATAATAAAATAATACCTATAGAAACCTAGTTAAGATATACCTTATTTTTGTCTACATTTAAGCAAAATCTGCTATTTTTTTAAGAATCTCCTGCAATTTTTTATTGGCAACTTCTGAACCGAGAAAACAGTATATCGTCACTTTTAGTGACGACATCGTTACTAGTTATCTAACTATATCAATACTATCGTCAATTTGTATTCTAAACGTACATATATGATTAAAAAACGCTACTGGAATTCGATCCCCAAACGTATACCTTGGTAGACTCATGACATACATATCAACTGCGGCTATAGAGACTACCAGATAACGGGATTTCAAGTACTGTATATTGTCAGGTAGTGAGATTCAGTAGGGGCAGTGGATATCAAGATTGTAAGAGTTGCTAGACAGACGGCCTAATATTAAAAACAATGAACAAAAACCAAGATATGTCACCGGAAACTGTAGATGACTTTAACAAGCAATTAATATCTGGATCGAAAAAGCATAGAATGGGCTACAATTACAAAATATCTATTTATTCAATATTAAAGTAAGATTTCGAATATAATGCGACCCTAACTTCCCGTTGCTACAATCAGTAGTATAAGTAATCTTCTTATTGCTGGAAATTTAAAAATTCGAAAACCAAAAGTGACATTGTTCCAGCAACTTTCGAATTGAATTTTCCAAAAGATTCTGTATACCGTTTATTTTTTGTTTGTTACAATAATATTGTAAAAATGTTACCAATCATTTTGGACGGGTTCTTTGCCGGTCCACTAATTATGCACCTTTCATACCTTGAAAGGGTTGAGACTATCCAATCCGGCAAACTTTGGACCTAACCCTTGCCAGACTACAGAAATTGATGTTTAATATCCTTTTTTATTTTTTAGAAGAATGTTCTGCTTTTGTTTCTTTAAATCATACACCGTACACTATTTAGCTCTACACTACTCACACACACTCTTTACCGAAGTTTCATCCACTTGTTCCAGTAACGCCATCTTTGTGAGCATAGATAATGTTTTATGGTTACGCTCTTTATCACTAATATCATCTTCTACGCCTCTTGGTCTCTTAGATGACAGGCAGAAGAGCTAAAATGCAGCTGAATATACGAAATTAACCGGACTACTGCAATGTAAACAAAGTTAGGCGCTGTGCGACGGCTAACGGCGCCATTCTGATAGATGTACAAAATTATGGTGGTAGATTTGAAACGTGCCGGACTATCAGAATTGATGGCGCTTGGGAGTTGCCGGATCATAGAATGCAAGATCAAAGAGCTTCAACCTGTATTACGATCGTTAAAGACTCGAATTAAACAAATGTTAAACATGAATTGAATGGTTGAATGCAGAACCTTGATATAAATTATACAGTTAATTAATTTTAATGAATCAGATACGGTATATTGTTAAAAGAAATAGAAATATATATAGTTATTGAGCTGATAGTAAGCTTTACATCGGTGGCATTCAATTTATCGATTCTGAATCCCCTGAAATACTAAAGAGGACCTTTATTTCATATTTTATTAATTACAAAAACACCGGTTGACTTTTTCCTAAAATCAGTGCAATGAGTGTTTGTTTACGATTTATGAAAGAAAGAGAGTATCTGTTGTAAAACTTGTAAATGTACTATTTATTTACGATAAGATTTAGTCTTTACGGGAACTGAAGTTGGCATTTTTTTTTTCTAAAATTTGTGCGATCAAGGTGTGTGGTCACTGAGTGAACAAGTGTGAAAACTGCGAGAAATTCAAGAAGCCACTGAAATTTTGTTCGGAGTAAGAAGGGTGTCAGACATTCTGTTGACGGAAAATTGCATTATATTCAGATATAAGTGGCCGCGCATGATAAGTGCCTAACGCGCCACCCATTGCTAAATAGCTTTTCTGTTGGATTCCGATTCTCCTCCATCGTATACGATCATAAACGTATAAGTTATCATGCACTGGAATCATTATGAACAGTGTTTAGTTTTCAAAATAAAACAAAATGAGCCCCCCCCCCCCAAGTAACGAACATGTCAAATTTTTGATAATGTTGCGTTCGGCACTTATCATGCGCGGCCACTCGCATATTCTCGACACCTCCTTCTTATTTGGAACACTCCACAGACTCAAGCGGCAAATCCTCGAAGACGATAACAAAAATCTGTTTTTTTGTTGTTGTTTTTTTTTTTATCTGCTGAGGCATTATGAATAATTATCATTTAGAATTTTTATGACTTAATTACTTTTTACATTCATCTTAATTTATAAGCTTTTTCTTTTTATTGCATCTTTTTCTCGGACCGATTTCCCTCTGGCAATGACTAAATAACGTTTGATCGGAAAATAAGGATTATTATTATCTATTTATTTTAATTTTTTCCGATCGAACGCTATTCACCCATTGCCGGAGGGAAATCGGATTGAGTGAAAGTTGCGATAAAATCAACTAATACTGATCACTAATCGAGACGACGCTAAAAAGCAGTCGTCAAAAATTGTGAAATAAACAAAAACTCCGTTTGGAAAAGCTGGAAAGACCGTACATATTGAGAGGAAGGGTATGGGAGATCATACAACAATTTCTGTGTTGTATATCTGTGGAATTATTTACCAACCATCTCGAATATGGAAGCATCTAACAGCTATTATTTCTATGGAAGAATTCTACAGCTTCGAAGTAGTGCACTTGCGATGCGAACTTTTTTTAACGTATAGAGGTTACTCAAGGTAAGGTAAGGCAAGGCGTGTCTCAATTAGGAGACAACCCCCAAAGGTGTCTGACCGGCCAACGACGAAGTCCCAGTTTCTGTTGCATGTGTCAGCTTAGTGATTATCACACAGCTCAGAGCATTGGTTCTCAACTTTTTTCAACCAGTACCCCTCTGATCAAAATGTTCAGCGTCATTCCACGCCCCCACCCGTACAGAAGATCCATACTAACGACATTGGAATAACAGGAATATCCCATTTTTAACACGCCATTTGCATTTCATTCAGACGATTCCACTATCAAAAATAGGTCAGACAGGGATGTAACAATCTTAACAAGCATTTGTCTTAATGATGAGTTCGCTGCACCCTTCGCTCTTATCCGGAACCGAACCCGGGACCTTTAGCGTATAACGCAGGTTTTATAACCATTATATTATCCAAGTAGACAGAGGTTACTTGAGTACTTGTAAAATCGTGTTCTCCCTTAAAAAACAAAAAAAAAACAAACAAAAACAAAAACAAAAAACATACGTGTTGGAGAAGCCAGGGTCTCACACTAGTTACTGTGTTGTATCTATGAGAAACCTTAACTCTTCATCTGGAATCAAATCTCAACGGACATTGCTGGGGTAAGTCGAAAAATGAATTAATCTGGTTAGTCACTCAATAGAAACCGTCACGTGATCAACGTCTTTTGGCAGCACTCCATGTTGGGGATGATCAATTGAAACATCGGAATAAGAGGTGATCAATGAAAAAGTAACTTCTCCCACGTGCAATCGGCAGTGATCACTGAAAAAAAGTCTGCATTTTCAAAAGCCGACAATCCAAGTGATTAATCAAGCATAAACTTGCATAAAATTGCAAATTGGACCCCCACTAAAAAAAAAAACTATCTTGGGGGTAATTTTTCATAGAACAAAAAAAAAATCAAATTATAAACATAATCAGGAATAAATGTGGAAATTTTTAACCTTCTAGCTCTATTGATGCGGTATGTGCACGTAATACATACATATCAGCCAGCCAGCCAGCCAGTCGCACCTACTTGAAATCTATGTTGACAGGTTTGTTTGACGGTTTCTGATAAATCTACATACTGAATAGTGTGACTTTTCCCAACCTCTGTCCCTAACCTCTGCCCCAGTGCACTTTAATCCTGGACAGAATTACCAGGGAGTGAAACTGATCCTAAGCAGAACGCGTAGATCGGATATGCTCAGCTTCCCCACGAGAGCCGGGTGTGACACAAAATCGGTTTAATGTGGACTCCCACGTACGGGAAATTAAAAAAAAAATTGCCCCAGTCCCTGTATCTGGTAATGCTAAGACGTCTGGGTGAGCCCAACCCACCCATTTTAGTGCAATGGAGAGATGCTGCCCTGGGTTCTATGCTAATAAAGCATAATGTTGGTTCAAATCTGAATCTTGAGACCAATTGTACTTATGAAACTTTTTCTACCTAAAAAGACCTTTACGTTCTGTCAAGGGTCTGGTTGAATGGTTTTCAATCTTTTCGAGGTCATTCCCCATTTTTGTTTATAAGATTACTAGTTTTCCACTCTCTGCTTAGGGAAATTGCTTCAATGAATTATTTCAAATAATCATTTTATTTTGTACATGATTAGACAGAGTCATTATGAGAATCAGTTTGATCTTATAATCGTACAACTGCTGTTGTGTATTTGTTACTGGGAGAAAGCATACAGAAAGAATGAGCAACACATCTCCTGAAAATGTAATTCATATTTACAAAAAGCTCTGTATCGTAACTGATATACACACAATTTGATCTCAGTTCTTTTTTTTTTTTTTTGCTACTAATTCTTCGATTTGCTGGCCGACCAGTGGGAAATACGTCCCAAATTCGCTTAAGACATAACCTTCACCACGACTTTTATTCCTACCTAACAACGTTATTCCCCAATGGACTACCTCTCTCCAATTGGTTATCACTGGCTGGCTGATTGTCATTTGGATCGAAGCCTTATAAGGCTACTGGTCTCCTGCGTCAATGCAGTGTGGCTTCCAATCACCGAGACTTCTTTCTGCTAAGGCATAGAAGAATAAATAATAGGTCTAATACTATTTGCATTTAGTAAGAAGACTGGTGACTAATGCCACTAGTGGACCGCTGACTCAGAGGTGAAGTTCAGGATGTGGGTCGGGGTTTGGCTAAAGGCCCAGACAAGAAGGGGGTTCCATTTCGTTCATTCTGGACTAAGGCTAATATTGGTATGGCTTTGGCGAGCTTTTAAGGATTCGGTGATGCCGCCCGGGGAGACAATAATTTACGTCTCCGTTATTACGAGAAGAAAAGTGGAGTAAGGTGGCGTGTCTCATCTGGAAATACCGTTGGCACCTCTCTGTGAATGCCATTAAGACCTATTGGCTGCCAATCTGACATGGAACTGTCAGGTGGGCATTTCGAGACGGCGGAACCTATGTTGCCAAGTAGGCTTTGTTATTAAGAGTTAAAACTGTCTCTAAAATGGATAAAATCGGCTACATTTTTCCTATTCCAGCTAATTCTATAGCTAAAACTATGGTATATACACATTTTAAGTCGACTTAACAAATAATACAACCATCCAATAAGACTCCAAAACGAATTATTTCTACACCGAGCAGAGCTTAACATTGCATCAGATGAAGGGTTCTACTCACTCTACTACAACAAATGTTGCCGAATTTAGCCATTTTCTGGCTAGATATGGCTGATTTTGTTCCAAATAAATAAATTTTTACGACGATTAAGTTTAATGAACCTAACTGAGCAATTTTTATTCATAATTCATTCTAGAGATTTTCTCTTCACAATTGATTATAAATGAATAAGATTCAGTCGATTTAGCCATTTTTAAAGACAGTTTCATTAGCTCTGTTATAAGCAGAGTTGCTAAGTACAGTGTGTTATTTATAGCTAAAACTGTCATAAAAATGGGTATAATCGGCTAAATCTTCCTGTTTCCAGCTAACTCTATGGCTAAAAAATGTAATCTATACTCATTTCAAGGTGATTAATAAAATAAAATAAGTTTACAGTAAGGCTTCAGGAGAAATTATAAATAAAAATTCGACTTTTACTTTTACTAAACTTACTCATTATTTTTTTTGAATTGCCAGATTTTCGGCAATGGTAGATTTCAATCATCGGAATAGGGAAAACTATCAGCTATATCAAGCCCCAAATTGCTAATTTGGCAACCCTAGGCATAAATGATATTGAGGTTATTCGGACTATAGCTATAATCTGTGGTAAAATTGGTTTTATGGGGTGCACATTCTTGCTGAGTGAAAACACGTGAAGTGACAATAGAAAGAACGGCCGGTAAGGAGCTAAGTGTTGTCACCTACTAGCTAGCACCTGTAGTTCGATTTCAAGTTCAGGTGAAAATAAGGTGCGTTAGGACCTTGACTTGATTAATTCGTTTGCCCTGTCTGTCTCTGTCACTGTCTCTGTCTATCTTTCTTGTCTCATTCGCTCTCTGGTATACACACGTACAAACATGACACACACATACACATATAGATGCATGCACACACACACGCACATGCATATGTACCCCTAGAGATACATTTTAAAAGAAATCATAACATCATGTGTGTACATCATTAAAATACACATAGCAATAGTTTAATACCCAGCATTTGAGAAAGAAGTTGAGAACACATATATGTATATATATATATATATATATATATATATATATATATATATATATATATATATATACATGTATATATGAATGCGTCTGTGCACGCCTGTGCGCGCATGTATTCGGAAAGTAATTACGTATTCTCAAATCACAATCGTCGTTTTAAAACCTTTTAAGCCACAGCAGGCATTCACGAGCCATTATTGTATCAGGAGAAATGTTTCTCATTATCTGCGTAGCAGTATTACACTTTTGAAATTTATACGGTAAACAATGGCAAATATATTGTCTTTATCTTCCACGGGGTTAAACTTTACTGTACGCTATGAATGACATAATGCTGGATAGACAAGATGATGAACTTATTCCAGACATCGTTTTGTACCATTTAATCCAGGTTTTGCCTTAGTTACTTGATTTATGATTTATTGCAGTGAATACGTAATTACTCTTCAAACACCAAGATATATGTATATATATATATATATATATATATATATATATATATATATATATATATATATAATTATTAATCATTATTATCTGGAATGGAGCACTATGGGGGATGGCGAATTGTACGTAAGTAGATATATCGCTCAAAATTGGTCCTTCAGCCCGTTTAGGTCAGCGTAGAGCAGAGGTAAATGCCATTCTCTGGGTCGGAAGTGAAGGTTTCGATCCTATCTCGTGATACAGGATAGGATGGTGGATAGTCCATAGCCACGATGAAAAGTAATACAACGAAACGACAGTCTGCAGATGGCTCAATTTTTTTCTATAGGCACGATGATAACAGTGACCTTAGCCGGGTGGGGCATGTGGATGTAATATTTCATCCCCCTGCACACACACACACACACACACACTGCAGACACTACAATCGCTTTCTTTAATCTTTTTCTGCTGCTATGGTTATTTGCTAAACGTAGCTAAGGTTTGGCAAGTCTGTGGTCCCCAGTAAGAATCAAATTCACTTCCCAGTAATGATGATCTGCAAGAACTGGTTGCTAAGCATTACCTCACATCACAGACTCCTTATCTACTTATATATATATATATATATATATATATATATATATATATATATATATATATATATATATATATATATATATATATATTATAATACACGTTGATGAGCCAAATCATTATGACCACCTGCCTAATAAGGTGTTAGTCCTCTATGTGTCTGCAATACAGCTGTTACCCAATGAGGCATGGACTCCAGGAGACCTCTAGAGTTTTTTTCTGCGATCTGGTCTGGTGCTGGGATATTAACAGCGGGTCCTTTAACTATTGTAAGTAAAGCGGTGGAGGTTTCTTCAGAGCCAACTTGTGAATCCAACACTTCCCATAAGTGCCCTACTGGATTAAGATCCGAAGAGTTCGGTGGATAGAAAAACTGAAGTTTCTTCCGTGTTCATAGAATCATTCCAACATAACTTATGCAATGTAGCAGGGTTTATTGTCCAGCTGAAAGAAGCCATTTCTATCGAGCAGATCTGTTGTCATAAAGATTTGTACCTTGTCTTTAATATGTTGGGTTACGTGATACACGACGAAGGACTTTCCACATGGATGATAAGACCAAGCGTTTCCTAGCAGAAGTTACCCAAACCATTAGACTGCCTCCACCTGTTTGTTGTTTTCTCATGGTGTACGACAATACATATATAACGACACAAATGCACCCTGCTGTCCACTTTATTCATGAAAAAACGAGATTCATCGAACTTGGCGATACAACATCAAGTTTCCCAGCAATGAGCAATGGAGTGGGTAATCTGATTGGCCTATGGCTACGCAGTCTCATATGTAACAAAGGTTGAGGCACTGTGTGCTGTGACGCATTCCTTCCTTCACCTTGATTTAAGCTCTTCTGTTGGTTCGTGCTTGACAGAGAAGTCTCCCTCCACTTCTCAAATCGATGATTCTCTTGTAAGTGTATTTCTCTACTCATACCACAGTCGATAAGTACTCACTACAACTGAGGATGATTTGATTTCTTTTACGCAAGAGAAATCATAGCTCAGACCATGGCTATAGTTATATAGTTCCCTAATGCTGGCCACGGCTTCATCGTCCACTTATCACAAGAATCTCTATATCGGGTCAGGTTTGCTATATATGAAATAGACTTGAAACACGTTGCTCGCTTCGCCCTGCACTATTAGTTGACGGGAGAATTCATGCCTTTCTCAAGGACATCACCGAAAAGAAAACCCAAAGAGAACCAGTCAGAGTTTGAACTCGGCTCGTCGGGTCTATTCTTTATGCTGTTAACCACTCGGCCACCTTGTACCTACACCTTTAAGTTACCAAACCAATGAAAAGGCGGTACTAGCAGCAGCGGTGATAGTCGTAGCAGTAGCATTGTCCCTGCTTCGTATAGTATTTTGCATTGTCAAGCGTTTGACAATAATGTCAGCTTGTCACGAACCTGAAAATATTAAAATCAGTGTTGCAAGATTTAGTTTGTTATTTATATCTAAAGGTGTTCTTAATGGCTAAAATCGGCTAGATTTTCCTATTCCCAGATAACTGTATAGCTAAAAATGTAATATATATCCGCACCTAGCAGAAATGAATCACGGAAGTCCGCACGTGTACAAATAACAACTAATTATCTAATAAAAATAATCTAAAAAAACATATTCTTTTATCCAAAATAATCTAAATAACCCCACAAGATTTAGTCATTGTTGGTCCAAAATGACCATAGAGAACATAGGAAAAGCAAAAAAAAAAACAAAAAAAAAAAACAAAAATTAAACGATGTATTTAGTTAGTGCCTAGTAGTGTACTCATACACATCTCCAAGGTTGTAACCCCCAAAATGTGACCAGGAGCAGCCAGAGACACAGACGAGCAAAGAGAGAAGAATCTGTAGCCTATTTGGCTGGTTGGTCAGGCTGTTCATTTAAGGGATACAGTGATTTGATACACAGAAGAAATTGTTCAAGGGGAAAACTTTTTAAAAATCATTCAAAATACATAGATCTGTTCCTCGCATAAATGAATTATTGGGATTGTGCTTGTATCATTAAAATTATACATATTAAAAAATAAAAATAAAAAAAATTCCAGCTATTTATTTGGGCATCGTCGATCAAAAATGATCATAGAGACCCCCAAATAGCACTTTTTTGAAGAAAGAAAAAAAGAACGAGCCTAGTGTTGTATTCATGCACATCTTCAGGGATGTAGCCCCCAAAATGTGACCAGGACACACACACAGACGAGCAAAAACAAAAGAATCATTTGGTCTGTTGGTTACGGTGATTTAATACTAATCTAAAATCAACTTATCAATTAAAATAACTACACACTAAGACCTCAGAATTGATTATTAGTAAAAACTGTACATTTTATCAAACTCACAAATTATTCTCTAAATGGGCAGATTTCCGGCTGTCGTAGATTATTATTGGCTAAATTACGGAAAAAATAGCAAGATCTTGCTGGAAAAAAGGCTAATTTGGCAACCCTGATTTAAACATATCTCACCATTGAATTACTTTTCAGTCAGCCATTCTTATTGAAAAGATGAAGAAGAAACCTGGTTTAGCGTCGCGCACTTCGACTGTAAACAAACACATAGACGAAAGGGAAAAAGTAAAAAATAACTTCAGGTTGACCATCGATCTTCCCGATTCAAGAACTGAGCCGGATTATCCATTTTGCCGGACCAATAGAGGTTACTTGATAATAAATTCAATAACACGACTGGTTAGTTATTTAAAAAAAAAAACCATCACGAGGCCAACTTCCTGTAGCGGAATGTTGCATTGGGGGCGATCAATTAAAACATTGAAAAAAGTACTTTGTTAGGGCGGTGATCACTAAAAAAGTCTGAAATTTCAAAAAGCAAGCGGATACACACTGAATGACCAATCGCAAATTTAAACTCCTTATTGGGGGGATTTTTCAAAAAACAAAAAAAAATGTTTTGATATACATAATAAGGAGAGAATTATTTCTATTCGGACTATCCTCATCTTGGTTATTTTTCATACAACGTTTCGGCTGTTATACTCTACGCCCTTCATCAGGTAGGTGCGGGGAAGTAATCAAACCGAACCCTTTATTTAACCGACGGGGGTATATTGACCGCACTCCCCTCTTAACAGTTTCAAATTATAATTGTCTCACACTAGGATTGAACCTAGAACCATTAGATTACTTGTAGTAATTTTGTCTGATTCTGTAACCACTACGCTACGTGTCTATGAGGATAGTCCGAATAATAATAGAAATAATAATAATACCTCATCTCAAAAAATTCAGAGAATCAATAAGGAGAAAATGTTGGAATGCATAATACATATATGCAAACATAGCCAGTCAGCCAGACCAGCTTGAAAACCGAAGAAACCTGTGTTGACAGTTTTGATGACAGGTTTGGTTGACGTTTCCTTATACATATTTGATCCCAAGGCAATGATGGAAAAGAATGGACATTTTGAAGGATAGTTTTTTTCTGGTTGTCCAACCGCAAAGACGAAACCCCTAAACCTAACCATAACTCTAACCCCAGTCCCTAAACCTAATCCTAGGTATTTTTCTCGATAAGATGAAATTAACTCAACATATAAGTCCACACTGAATATGAATTTTATCGTCTGATGGAGACTAACGAATAGCTATTGGGATGGAATCGCTGTAAAGCTTTACAACACTTTCTATAACAACAAGGACCTTTCAAATCATGCAGTTGCTAGTATGATCAGGTTGCTGCAAATTAGATACAGGATAGAATAGTGTTTTATTTCTCTATTTATTAAACACAAGGGTAATCATAGAAAACGTCAAGTTGATACATATTACAGGTCTAATTTCGAAATTCACTGCTGAATATCTATCATCTTTTTAGTCTCAACAAGAAACATATGGGATTTTTTAATGACTTTTGGTATGTGTGCAATGTACATGTGTTGAGTGTCTTTTGTCGTTAAGAGAATTTATTGCTATTTCAAACTACTCAATGTTTTATCTTTTTTATATAAATAAGGCACTTTTTCTCAAAAATTTTGTTAATCCTATTTCTTGGATTGGGACTGAGGACTACCATATTGGTTAGTTAAGTCACGCTCCTAAACTCATAAGTAGATTTTCCACCAGCTTTATAATACTAGTCAGGGAAACGCGCCTTGCCTCTCTGTATCGAAAATATTATTAACTTTTAAGTGGGACCCTTTTGATTTTATGATCAGGTTGCTGCAATTAGAAACAGGGCTGAATGGTGTTTTATTTCTCTATTTATGAAACATAAATCGCCATCAATTGGGAAGATATACAGGGATTAAGCCTTCAAATACTGCTTTCTAGACCACATTTGCTGTTCCGATAATGATTGTGTATAAAGACTTTTTCTTTCGTTTTCGTGGTGGGGACTAACGAAAAAGACTTTGATGATAGTGTTGCGTCAATATTTTGAGTGGGGCGATTAGTTGTTTTTCTTGAAAATCAGCATTCCAAATCCTTTCAATATCTATGCAAAGTGTGTAAGAAATTGAGAGAGAGAGAGAGAGAGAGAGAGAGAGAAAGTGAGAGAAAGAGAGACAGACAGACACAGACCGACAGACAGAGACAGAGACAGAGACAGGCAGCCAGACTGACAGACAGACAGACAGACAGACACAGGGAATGTACATGCGCCAGATAGTAAGCCAAGAAACAAAATGAAACCCATTTTCTTTTTCATCTTCACCCCGAACATCTAAATCAGTTGTCCTGCATGTAATTCTCTAAACTGACAAAAATGAATGAACAAATAAGATATTTTGAAAATAGGTTAAGACTTGTTGATTTGACTTTTGGGGCACAGTGGATCAGAAATGTATATTCGGTTCACCAAAATGTATTTTTGCATTTTTCTGAAATAGTGTAAAACTCCGTTTAAATGTGACTAACTTCTAAATCCATTTATCAAGAACGCAATCATCATTAGCAAAATCCTACGGTGAAACTCATTCCCCCTATTCAGAGAAGAAAAAACTCCTAAAATCTGAACCACAGGCCAAATCTGGCCGGCTGCAACATCTTTTGTCGCCTGTGGCCAATTTAGGCATTTATTCAAAACCTTGTATTATTAATCGATTTTATCAATTCATATTGTGAAATTACAATTGTTTTGACTCCACAAATCAATCTAACCATATAATAAGCTTATATACGAATATCTCAGTTTATTTGTTAGCGCTCAAACGGGATGATCTCATCGGTTGATTTACCTTCATATTAGGATATAACATTAAAAATTACACCAAAGAAGCTCTTAAAACTTCATATCCGATCATCACACATTAAGAGATGAATTGAAACTTCGAAGAAAAAACCGCTCAAAATTAGGATACTTGAATTATTAAAAATAAATTACCCAATAAAATCCCTTAGTGTATATCCATACATAAATAACCCCGTCAAATCTGACAGATATATTCTAGTAATATGATGATTGTAATTCATACATTTGTTTAAAATAGAAATTAAACGATGCTTTCTGTAATACAATCGACATTTTTTAGGTGAATGTGTGGCCCGAATAAAAATGAAAAATATCTCAAATGGCTCTCCTGATCAAAGAGGTTGCCTATGCCTAGCCTAAACCAAAACCTCGACCACTCTTAATAATAAGTCGATGGAATAATGTAGGTTACATCAGGGCTTCTCAAAGTTGGGATTAGGACTCCACTGTGGGTCGTGTAAAGATTATTCGACTCTGAAGAAATATTTGAAAACCATTAATGAATAATCATGTAACGATGTTTTAGAAAAGATAATCTCTGTAAAAAATGTATTTCTCCAATTGTTCATTGTAAAATGGCTCGAGGCAATTCAGGGATTTGAAAAAAGAAATCTCGTTTTGTTGTGTTCCTACCAGCAGTTCCTATAGTTGATGTCTCCCGGGGCAGTAACTCATGGTGTCACCCCTTGCCCCTCCAGAACTTTTCCCAGGATATCAAATATTTAGGTGAACTTTTTGTATGAATACTATTCAATATCCATTGTGATTTTCCTATATTATTGAATTTGATGGCATAAGCCTATATTTACTAACAAACCTACACATCTTTAGTTTTTAATTTTTCAATTCTGACTTGGAAAAATAATATGAAAATAGGTATCATGAGTACAATGAATATGTTTTTATTTAGTATCTCTAAGAAAACCTATACAATTAAACTACTAACCATTCAGAGAGCACTTACCTTTGTCAACGTCATTGTCAAGGGAAGTAATTATGCATAGATTTGCCCTAATATTTCGTCACTTCCCCCACAGATCATTCAGAAGCCATCTTGTAACCTCCAAAAACATTTCGTTGAAATATATGGAGGATTTTTTGAGATATCGTGTGGACAGATATGAATCTTCAACGATAGTAGGTAGTGTGGATTTGAGACAACAATGGAGGGGAGGTAATTGTGCATGGATCAGCCTTAAGATTTAATCACTTCTATCGTGGTCGATTTTGCATTTTTTTCATGAAATTTCCTTGTAATTCATTGAGAACGTTTGGAGGTATCGTGTGAACGGTTATGAGCGTATACATAAATGTATGGAAAAAGCACGGGTAGATAAATCTTAATCAGAAAAAAATCCTGGATCCGTCTCAACTAACTCTTCCTTACCTCATTGTTCACTTATCCACGAAATTTCATTGAAATTCATTAAGTACTTTTTGAGATATTGTGTGGACCGACAGATGTTTCATTAGAAAAAAAAAAAATGCCAAAATATTAAGTAGGATTTTTTAGGCAGTTATCTTGGCATCATCCACCCTGATGTGGTCACCCGGGGCGGGGCACACCAATCGCCTTTCCGTTAGTTCCGCCACTGCGTTTTAGTAATTTATTTTAAAAGTTTTTTTTTTATAATAGACATCGTAAAATTCATTACAGAGTATGATTATGTTGCAATTCAGGTCATTTTTAAAGCTCAATTGAACAACCGTTGCCATCAAAGATGGCAAAAGATTCTATCCGTGTATTTGTGTATTCCAGCACTCCTGGCCATACCATTTTGTCGAAGGGCTTGAAAATTGGCAGCAGTACTCTACTACACCGATTCTAAAAATACATTCATGATTTTTAGAAGAAAAAGCTTTTTTGACCTTTTTGGGAACTCATTCTGACAGGTTTATTAATAACATCAAGATTCTGGAGAATCTAGATGTTACTGAAGTTTCCCAGTGGAAATCGAAATTTTTTTTTCGCATGACTTCAAATTTTGAGGCTACGGTTGTTCATTTATTGACTGTGGTGTTGTGTATTTAGTTACGGTGAGATTACGCGTCATTCGCTTTTATTACAATGAGTGATGGTTTGGCAGAACTTTCTCCTTATCAAAAAAGGTCGTGAAGCCCCGGATTATATCAATTACGAGCTCTTAAGATGGGCCAACACAATCACAGCATATCTTCGAAGGAAATGAGAGAGAGAAAGAGAGAGAGAGACATACAAACAGAGAGAGAGAGACAGGCAGACAGACAGACAGGGAGATAGAGACAGAGAGCAGGGAGAGGGAGGGGGCAGACAGGGAGAAGGCACATTTGCCAGAGTGTAAGCCGATAAATAAATCGGAATCCATTTTTACTTTTTGATCTTTATCCCGAGCAATCAAAAAGTTGCCATGCATGTAATTCTATGAATTGACAAAAAGATGAATTAATAAAATAGAAATGAAAAAAAAAAAACGAACAAATCGGAGAGAGAGAGAGAGAGAGAGAGAGAGAGAGAGAGACAGACAGACAGACAGACAGACAGACAGACAGACACAGAGAGAGGGGGAGAGAGACAGAGGAGGGATGATAAGGATAAAGAGAAAATGAGTGCGTAGAGGGAGGAGATAACAAAAAGGAAAGAAGGGGAATAATAAGAGAAAGAGAGGGGGATAGCGATTAATGATAAGGAATAAGAGGGAGATTGACAGAGAGAGAGAGAGGTGGGGAGGAGGGGGAGATGGATTAAAAAGATATAGAGGAGATGAGTGCGTAGAAGGAGGAGACAACGAAAGGGAAAGAAGGGAAATTATAAGAGAAAGAGAGAGGGGGAGAGCGATTAAACATAAGGAATAAGAGAGAGAGAGAGAGAGAGTAGGGGAGATAGAAAGATAGTGAGAAAGAAATTATGAGGATAAGAGAATAAAATGATAGCAAAGAGGAGGGGGGATAAATTTTAGTACTATAGCAAGTGCAGATTTCTTGAGTCGGTACTAATAGCATACCAGCATTTAGCGCGGGGCCCTCGAAGTAGCGGGGCCGGTAGCATGTGCTTCTTTTGCTACGTAGTTAATCTGACACAACGTAGTAGCAGAAACACCAGTAAAAACAATGCCATCTTCCTGTACTCTATATTTGTTAGGGGAGACTTTCCAGCCGAGAGATCTCTTCCGTTGTCGTAAAACCAAGCCCCTTCTGTCTACCCTTATTTTCCGCCCTTCCACTGCACCCCCCGCTGAGACAACTCCTACCACTCAATCAACCTCTGTGCGTGACACACAGCAGACCTCAATTATTACCTCCATGCCTCTCTCCGTGTTTAGCTTAATGGTCTCATTAGCCGCAGATAGTGACTTCGTTCCTTTTGTGAGCTCGCTAATTGAAACCTCGTGCCAGACTTGGCTTATTTCAAGTAGATGTACATTGGCAAGGTGGTATTGCTGTATCCATAATAGACAAGCACTGAGTTCAGAGGGTCTGTCGCTCCATTCACCACCCTGCTCGGCCAAAGATCAATTAAATGTTTCCGAGATATCCAGAGAGAGAAATGATAACAATAAAGACTCGAATATCCTCAAGTGATCATTAACCAAACCTAAGAAAAAACAGGCCTGGTTAGTCATTCAATAGAAACAGTCATATAACCATCGTATTTTGGGAGCATGCCATGTTGGGGGTGATCAATTAAAAAATTTGAAAAAGACGTGATCAGTGAAAAAGTTACTTCTCTCGCATTTCTGTTATGAAAGTCAAACTGGGGATCAATTTGACATAAACTTACATTGCAGATTGACCCCCTCCCCAAAAAAACCTGTGGGGAAGTAAAATCAAATTTTTTGTAGACATAGTTAATAGTAAATGTCGGAAAATTTAACAGCCTGTATGCGCGATACATACATACATACATACATACATACATAGCTAGCGAGCCATCCGGACCAGCTTGAAAACTGGAGAAATCTATGTTTTGGTGACAGTTTTGGGTGACAGCTTCTAATATTAGATCCAATGTCTAATCAGAAAGATGATGTGAAAGAAAAAGAAAAAAAACGAAAATTATTTTTTTCTTCTGTACCTATGGCTCTAAATCCAGAATTTGTCCCTGAAAAAAAGGGGGGGGGGATTCTCCCCTCAACGGTCACGATTTTGCTTCAATTCGTTGTCCTGCGCTCGTTGTTTAAAGTGATTAAGATAGAATAGAAATGCCAAGTGAAAGAATGCTTGGGGCTGCTGTTCCAGATCCTCTTTCGTTTACGGATTTCGCTTTCGTCATCTTCTGTGCTTGACAATATAAGATCCACGATTTTGTTCCAAAATTCTGATACGAAGTGTTGCTTCTATTCATCACCGCTACCCACAACAGACCAGTTTAATCACTGTTGCTGGTTTAGCTTATTCACGCGTTCTGACATTTATATGTATGTATGTATGTATGTATGTATGTATGTATGTAACTGTCTATCTGGACTTTGCCCAACCCTATCTGTAAATAGATGAAACTTGAAATCTCACATCTATACGATTCTAAATGAGTAACGAACATGGTTTTTTTTTGTTAGTTTTTTTTTTCAAATCCCAAATAGGTTTTTATTGGGGTTCAATTCACAATGATAGTTTATGCCAAATTTGTTCCTTAGTTTGTGTCCAGCAGCATTCATGATTGTTTTGTTTTTTTCGGAAATTTGTACTTTTTAGTGATCACATGTCCAACAAAAGGCAAAAAATAACTGATTCATTGATTACCCGTTTTTCCAATTTTTAATTGATCACCCACCGTGTTACTACCAGACCTGTTTTTTTTTTAATCATGACTTCATGATTCAAACCATAGTGGGAGTATTTTCATCGAGATAACTTAATTTTACCACCACCACTGCTTAATTTGTTGAAATTCTTGTCACACATTGATTCATTAGAATGAGTATCCTCATTTTTGTTGTTTTTATGGCAACGTTTCGACCGTCGCTCACGTCAGGCTTCCATGAGAATCTGTTGCATTTGATCACCTATTGGTAATATCGAAGAGAACCCATTTTTCTTTTGTTCAACAGGGGCATGTTGTCCCCATTCCTTAACTTGGTAAGTCCGGTGATTTCAGAACTCGTAACTCTCAATTTTTCTTTTTCGTACTAATTTACATCTCCATTAGGCCGGTATATATTTCTCCCAGTTGCTTCATCTGCTGAAGGCACTGCACAACTTTTATTGCTTCTTTATACTTATTTTACATTTCTATCTTTTGCAGTTCGTAGTTCTACTCCTGGTAGAAGATATAGAATCAGCACATTCAGAAGATGTTCACGTAAGTTTTTGTACTTCGCAGCAAATAACAATTCACAGATTTTATACAAAACAATTTATTGGTTGATAGCCTGATAGTCTGGCTTAAGGAAATATAACTCAGACTCAAACAAATTAGATTCGGATATTTAGATCATTGGCATATCTTTTTCCAGATCAAGTAGAAGAAGAAGTTACAGAATCATTCAATGCTGAGTAAAAATTGAAGAATCATTTGGTAAAAAAATGCCAATAATTCAAATATTTCAATTCAATTCATTTCAGTTATATTTTATTTTCTCGCTGTCAAGTAAAAAATCTGTGTGAACTGAACATCCTTTAAGTTTGTTGATTCAATATTTCTTTACCTAATATAAGATAGAAATGATTTTTTTTGTAATAATAATATAAAAGATGAAATAAATAACAAAAAACGATGAATATTTACTCAAAATATGACCCATAGAGCAATAACCCTTTTCCAACCATCCTCCAATGATATTATCCCATCTCTATTAAGTATTTCATGTTTAGTTGTTACAAATGCAAAACAAGGACAAAATATGGTTCTCTTGTTATTGAACATTTTATTACGGATATGAAGCTCGATTCATTTGAAAAGATAACAACATCAAGTGAATATGGATAATATTGCAAAACTTCATATCCCAATTCTCCAAGCTTAGACATAAACAGCTGAGTGATATTGGATGAGCATTGTCATGCAACATTTCATTTAGTTCTGGTGACACCAGTTTTTAATCTCTCCTATTGCCTTGAGATAATGTGATACGGTTGCTGTTGAAGTCTCAAAGTCCATGTAATGTGTTCGATCCATCGTCCAGGTTTTGTTGACCACAGTTGCTGATAATTATTCATAATGAAGAACAGGTTCGAACCTCCCACTGATAGGGTAGCCACTTCAACATAACGATGCTCTTACCATTAATCTAAATAGCCGCCGGTAATGCAAAGACCAAATTGTCTTAATTGAATGATATATATTAACCGTGTAATGACAAGCGATCAATTAAAAAACATTCTATACGATATAACGCAATTTATAATATGTCCATTCCCCCCTCTCCCTCTCTCTCTCTCTCTCTCTCTATATATATATATATATATATATATGTATATATTATTGTGTTATCCACAGTCAGCTGTTTCGATGTATTACATCTCTTCAGTGTGGCTATAGACATTATACCATTCAGCACCACGAGGCAGAATTGAAACCCTCACATTGCAAGCCGATATCCAACCTCTGGACTACAGAACTGGGTGGTCAGTAAGGCTGAATTTAAACGATATATTCATTTACGCAGAAACTCTTCATCCACCAGAGTGCTCTATTCCTATGGAAGAGCATTGCATATATATATATATATATATATATATATATATATATATATATATATATATATATATATATATATATATATATATATATATATATATAAGCTGCAGTAATAATCTTCAGTCGTAATAGAAGTTGGAGTGGAATTTGACCCTACAGCAGCCAGTCTTAACAGCATTATTTTCGATGATGTAATAAAACGACATTTTATGTGTAAAAACCTAATAACTGACGAATATTTTTCACACCTGAATGTAAGAATTACCCAAAGCCTTTGGAACATGCACGCATTTGAACCAACGTACAAGTTGACTGCTTAGGTTTTTTTGCGAGGATCATAAAAAATTAGTTTCAAAACCTTCACTCATACGCAAGTATATAAGGCACTAACATTGTTGTTTATGTATGAGCCGACATTAATGAGCCGAGGGCTATTTTATCAGGTAATTTATTTTTAGTTACTGAAGTACCCAAATTTTTATTTTTCTCAAGTATACTTAACTCAAACTATTTTGATGTGTGATTAGGCATAAAGTTTTCAGACTTTCTATGTCGTAATCTTCGTTGTTATGACACAACAGATAATCTCATATTTCTGCAACCTTTTAATGGTTTTATTAGATATGTTATCGTATTTCACAAGGGCCAATCCATTGTAAGTCTTGAGTTGTACCAGGAATCGGACAAAGCGATCGGATAACCATTCAATTATATAATTAAACATTAATTTGCATGCATGGATTTTGTGTGGATAGATTCTGTTATGCGTCTCAAATAGCGCAAAGCAAAAAAAGGTTTCATCAGTGCAACATCGTATGCCACAAAACAGTGCCTTACCCATCAAATGTTCTCAACAAGGAGACTGAAAGAAAATCCAGTCGGTCATTGACCCTTTTCGTCTGCGTAAGGGTTACATGCCTTTGTCTGACCGATCTTTGCTCAGCTGACCATTAGGCTGATGACATCGCACTATTGTCCATTCTTCTTGATCCACGATCTCTCAAAAGGGTTCCAGGTGCCTTACCATTGAGAATGTCTCGGCTTTGGTGGGATGCCAGGAAGAAAAGAGAAAACAGTCATTGTTCATCACCAGACAGAGAGGCCTTCTGGGCTTGACTGACTAACAATGGTCCTACCAGCGTTCAACGCGACTGATCTCTTTTCGATTAGAAACAACTTTCTCATTTTCAAGGTCATATCATCATCAGCAGCATCGTTCTTTGAATTTTGTTGTCGGACAGAAAACCCTCCCCAAGGTCTCTTGTGGTAAGTGCAAGACATGGGTAGAAAAGGACTGCTATCTTGCTACGCTGGATTCGTTGGCAAGGTCGGAATGCTCATTCTGGCTGCTCAGTCTTAGCCTCCTGAACAACGCAGAACGTGCTCAGTACAGTCCAAGGCTTTTTTTAGTGTTCATGAGCTTTTTGATACCATCTGTTAAAAAAAAACAAGAACCATAAGTTCAAAGATGCGTCCATCATTCGTGATGGTAGCCGGATGAAAGAGGGAGAAGAAAAGTGAGTGGTCTCTCTTTGGGTTGATAGATTCTCATTTTTGTAAGCTATTGTGATATGGAAAATTCCAAGAGTATTATTTTCAATGAAAATCGCAAATGGCCATTTTGGTGTTTTTTTTAAGGTTTTTTTTTTTGGCAATTTTTTTTCTTTTTTAAATACTAAAATGCTGACCTCATGCATTCTACTGGGACAAAGTAAAAATTGTGTTTTTTTAATTATGCCAAACTCTTAATAACATCGCACCTCTTCCTTTCCTCCTTCTTGCCTTCCTTCCTATTTCTGTTATTTAATTTAACTAGGATCAAGAGAAAAACGTGTTACTGAGATATGTGAACACATCTGAATAACGTAGTTTTTTTCATCATCAGTCTTTTAACGTCCGTCGTTGGATAAAGACCTTCCCCAGGATTCACCACACCTCTCTATCGTGGGCGTCGCAGAGCCAATACTTTCTGAATTTGTCAAGTTCATCTCTCCATCTTGTATTCTGCCGACCTCGGTTGCACATGTTATCTCTGGGGATCCATGTTGTGAGTCGTGATGTCCATCGGTTGTCTGCCATTCTTGTAACATTACCAGCCCACTGCCATTTGAGGTTTTTGATGGATTCTATGATGTCTTGGACTCCTGTTTTCTCCCTGATTTCGAAAATGACGTCCGATCTCTTTGCGAGACGCGATCGACTCCAAAACCAAACAAATAAAAATGAAATAACTATTTTTCAATAGTCTTTGATAGTTACTATGCTCATCTTGATTTGACGTAAAATAGGTAGACATAGGAGGGTTATTTTTTGTCTGGGAAAGCTCTGAAAATTTCCCATATAAATCAATGCCAATTGTTTGTACGCTTTCTGCCATTTCGCCTCACAAAAGATTTCGTAATCGCATTCTAATTTCGGTTTGCGAATTACCTCTTTTCTTTAGCGGAACAGTTTGTGTTGGGTAAGGTTAAAGCACATACTGCTTTTATTTAAGAATCGAATCACCGTAGCTCCACAAAGAGTGTGCCCGACCAACTAACCAAATGAGCTACGGATTCTTTTCTCTTTGTGTGTGTGTGTGTATGTTTGTGTGTGTCGGTCTGTTTGTCTGTCGAATTTTTTAGGGTTACAACCTTGGAATTTTACATGAATTCACCATTTGACATCTCCTAAAAACACTTTTTTGTTTCTGTTCAATAATCATTTTGAATCAACAATGCCCAAATCTAGCCCTGGTAACTTTTCTTTTAGATAATTTTAGGTAAAATTTCTATTCTTTTATATAAACTTGGATAATTTTTTTAGATAATTTCTTCGGGTACACATGCAGGCTACGGCGGTTCATTCTTTCAGATAATACCTCTTTTCTTCAATGGAACAATGCATTTTAGGTCCAAGTACATAGTCATATTTTTGATTGTCAGATCTATTTGAAATTTTGCATTCAGCAAGCTTCCACAATGCTAAAAATAATATGACAAAAAATTTAAAGATCATCATCAGATAGAAATGTGAATTCGACAATATTGGTTATTGAACGGCAAAAAATATTTCAAATGTGTACATCAATCCAGAGCATTTTAGTAAGGAAAAAAAACAACAATAATATCCGTATCTCGCATAAATGAATCATCGTATCCTGTAAATGTACCAGAACTAACTATCTAAAGAATTGTTCAAAACCATTGAAGAAATATGTCTTTTAATAAAAAGATTGGGCGTTGTTAGTTCAAAACGTCCATAAAGACCCCTCAAAGCACCTTTTTTGCAAAAAAATGAAGTTTTCAGATGGTGCCTAGTGGTGTACTTGTGCAAATTTTCAAGGTTGTAGCCCCAAATATGTGCTGAGGAGTACCCGGAGATATACATAGACGAGCAAAGAGAGAATAATCTGTAGCTCATTTGGCTGATTGGTCGGACAGGCCACTTGTGGGACCACAGTGATTTGATTGGATGGAGTTGAACTAATATTAAGATAATTTTGATTATGAAGAATCTATCAAGCCAGTGTTTGGGACAAAAAAGCAACAATAATTAGATGGAGTAAAATTAGACACGGAAAAACTGCAATAATGAAGAATCTATAGACCCAGAGTATTGTGATAAAAGGCAAAAATAATGAGATTGAGTAAAACTAGTCATTAAATAATGACATTGAAAATGTGTCATTTAAAACGAAATCAGTAAATACCTGTGAAAACTTTTTGGCGCTTGTAAAGGTCGACTATGGGCGGAACAACTTTTTACTGCTACACCCCCTGTAAGGTCGTCAGGGTAGAGTGGTTTTGCCCACGTGCTCTTTGTCTCTCTCTTTCTCTTTCTTTCTTTCTCTCTCTCTCTCTCTCTCACACACACACACACACACATACATACATATACACACATTCTCCATCGACTATCGTGGGATAAAACATTTGTGTCGAGGGTATTAGTGCGAACTGGCAACGCCTGTGGGCAAAGAGAGCGCTCGGGGGTAGTTGTGTTATATCAATAGTTACCAACCTCGGCAATACCACCCATTATTGGGCTATTCAAGCTTTTAATTGGACAATATTGAAGCATTACTGCTCGCTAGGTTTGTCTGTATTCATTGTCATAAAGTATTTAAAAATCGGAATTCGTTATTCTCCTTTCTGTTTTGGCTAACAGTGTATTATTACGAAGATTTCAAACTAAAACAGTGGCTTTTCATCATTATCTTGATATACAATGAATACGTTGTATTTTTGCATGTTTACTTATTGGAGCCTTTGAACGAGTGTATACAATTGCCTGGAAATCAAATCTAGACAACTGTAGCCATTTTTTTTTACAAATCTAGCCACTTTTAACTATTTGAAAAAGTCGTTAAGTAACTAACTGGATTTAAAATATTAGTGGGCGGTACGGTAAATTCACTCTCATGAAAATCTCAAAGTGGGCGTTAGGCATAATAAGGTTGGTGACGACGGTGTTATGTCCTAGAGGAGGAATATTGTTAATCAATAGGTATTCCAAAAATCATTCGGAACACTAATGGCAATGGGCTGGCCATGTCGCAAGGATGGCAGACAACAGATGGACATCACATACGAAACCGAATATGAGATGACAAGACGAACTAGACTAATTCAGAAAATACTGGCTGAAACTCTTTTCAATGCTAAAAACCATTTCACAACTCAGCACTCCCCACCTGAGAACTATCAAAACAAATGGACGCGCATGATAAGCACCCAACGAACCACTATAAAAAAAGTTGCTATTTCCGATATTTAAAATCTACAATGCTATTTTTCTTATTTTAAAGTTTGAATACTGCTTTATGATTTAGAGACTGTTTGAGCCTAAAAGAACAAACAAAAAAAACTTTGTAACTCTGAAAATAACAAAAATATCAACTTCATGAGAAACGGTTCGTTGGTCAATTATCATGTGCAGCTGCTGAATTATCTTTAATAGTTGGAGTCGAATGAGATAAAAAATGTTGTTTTGGAAATTGTATTGAATTCTGTATTGTGCATAGAATAATTCTAGTTGGGTCTAGCGCCGACCCTAAGATTCTTGGCGCCCCAAGTAAGCGGGACACGATTACAGTTGTATATAAGATTACAAATAAATAATCAAATGAGCTAGTCGTCGATCATGAGAATTTCCTTTATCAGTGATTTCTCTCAATTTCACCACAACAAAAATCATTTAACCGCCAGATATTCATGAAAAATCTGACTTCATCTTATTTTGACTGTTTTCATTCGGTTTAATTCATTCATTTCTCTGATTTTCCATCTGAAATTGACAAGTTCTACTGACTCAGATACATGACAGAAGCACCCAGTACTTGGCGCCCCGGATGACTGATACCCTCAGCCGGCCCTGGCCGGACGTAGAAAATAACTGGTTATTTGCATGGAAGTGCTTCGTTACAGTTTGTATTCGACGCTCTATATAAGCGTTGATGGCTTTTGAAAATCAGCTCTGGCAGTAAATATACACCTGAGGGAGTAAGTCATGAAATACGCCTCCGTGTTGTTTAAATTTACCATGTTGTTATGTAGATACATGGGATTAATGGAGACCGAGGCGGAGGTGTGCTGAGTGAAAGATAAACTGTGTAAATAGAGCGTATTTTACGTGTCGGAGTTGTTTGCATTGAGACGATGGTTGAGTTTGAAAAAAGAACTTCCTTGCAATATGGCGTCTTGAACAATTGGACATTTCAATGAAAGGTTGGTGGAAGGTGTCGTGGCTCCTCTAGTAGTAGCATCGTATATCAGTAACCCTGGCTCGAACCTCTGGGCAGGCATCTTGTTAAGTTTGGTGAACTATGCGAGAAACTCTCTCTCTCTCTCTCTCATACACACACACTCACGCACATAAGCACTCATACTCAGTCAAACAATTGAACAACCACACCCGCACTCATGTTCACCCAATGGATCATCCACATACATAAATGCACATACATACGCAAAGAAATACGCTCTCACACATACATAGGTACATTGATACACCCACATACTTAACGCACATATGCTCCCGTAACATACAAACACGCTCAAACACACTCACACTCAAACCCATGTATACTACCTCACACGCTGTTACAATCACACACACGAAAACACCCCCCACAAAAAGCAATTACACACACAAAGATACCCCCACTCAAAAAAACAATTACACACCAAGACACCCCCACGCACACATACTTATTCACATATTCTTATAATCACATACACCAAAGACACTCCGCACAAAAAAATAATCACACACAATATGACATACCCACATACTCGCCCCAACACACTAACACAATCACATCCATACCATACACTAATACACACACACACACACACACACACACACACACACACACACACATAGAGACTGACTTACACATGCACCCCCACCCCACACACTCAGAGGATGTCGGACAAAAACATACCCTTTTTTTTCCCAATTGTTATCCTAATTAAGCCACAGAATTTTCCAAGCGACTGAATCGAATCTAGTTTTGTTTCATTAATTGAATATCGGTCGATTTTAGTCCCTTCAAGCCTGACAAGTTCCAGATTCTGTTTGCCAGCGGTATTTTCCCATTTTAACAGATGACACTTTCCCATCTGGACGTTTCACTGCTTTCGTACATTCTTCCGTCTGTTTTCTTCTATAACGTTATAAAAGCATCGGGAATACGAGACAATATTTTGATAATTACATCTGTCTAACTTTAATTAAAGAAGTAGAATTACGTAATACTGTGACGGCGCTAAGTCCAACAGCATCTCCCGCAGGTTTTTATTATTTCTTTTAGATTTGTTTACATTATCTTTAGTTTTTTTTTAGATTATTTTTTACATTAGATTCTACGGTCCCACGCACCGCCTCAGCATGATTTTTTTCTTTTCTGCTGTTAAGTTTTCTAAGGTAGAAAGTCTATAGACCGAGCAGATGTGAAGAAGTAGTGCCCTTACCCTGGCTTCAGCTTCAGCCGATCCTGCGTGGTCTCCACATATCACATACTAAGTCCGTTTGAAATATATCTATCACAGACTGATCACTGGAAAAAGTATCATTTTCAAGATGGCATCCAAGATGACTGCCAAATTAGTTCATGACCTACCCCCAGTAGTACCACTGGAAAGGTATATATTTGAAAATCGCGGCTATGATAGCCGCTAAATCCTTAAAATCCCATTACTCGTTCGCAATTCATCTTGGGTTTTTCTCAGGGTGTTTCGTAGCATCAAGTATGCTTGATAACAAATCCAAATTCTACCATAGTCCGACCACTAGAAAGGTATAATTTTCAAGATGGCATCCAGTGTAATGATGCAAGGTCTTGGGACAAAGCTATCTTGCTCCTTACCATAGTGACGTAGTTGCAATAACATGCCTGACAAGATTGTTGAACAAAATGCATCTTTGTAATAAGCTCCTTCCGTATTTTCGGTAACTGTTCCAGGTGATGGTGGCAAGTTACACAGCTTCATAGATATCCCAGCAACTATATTCTTTTTCCATGTTTTTATGCAGTACCGGGTCATTGATATACCGTCTGCATGTGTCACACCAAAGCAAGTAATCAAGAAAGCAGTTCAGAACTGTAGCCTTTTTTACATCTGCTTCGGGGTTACCAATAATGAGTCGATTGTTGGAAGGTTTGTGAGTGTCAACCTTTCCTCAATCATGTATGTTGCTGCATCAGTATCCTCCGTTGTCAGTGCATGCATTGTCAAGATAGTCCTTGCAATATTCCCGTTTTTACGAACAGTGGCTCTCATATCCATGATTGAACAATATGCAACTGTCAAGACTATGTACAGAACACAGGTGCATATTTGGAAGGCATAGAACTAAGAGAGAAGAATGAAAACGTGTCATTTAAGATGACTCGAGTCTTATTTCAGTGCTTACTTGGTTGTATGGCATGTTGCACAAGGATAGTATCAGCTTCTTCATGGCTAAATGAAAGATCTGTACGTTCGAAACGCGTCCCCCTGTTGATCCCACCAAGTACGTTATCCGCACTAGCGATAGTCAAGCTGTGTCCATTCAACGCAGTGGGAATTTAGAAATTAAGACCCAGCAGGGCGTCAGAAATGAATTTGTTCAACTGCATCTTATTCTACCGAACACCAAGGATCGCATTCGTGGGTGCTGTGGAGAGATATTTCAGTATGTCATTGAGCAAACCAGATACGTTGAGAACATTTTTGTTGTGATATTTTCCGAGGGTTGGTGGTCTTTTTTCATGAATGTAACTAATTTGGCAGCAACTTGGACATCATCTTGAAAATTATACCTTTCTGGTGGCCAGGCTGTGGTGGACTTCTAATGTGTTATTGAGCATACCTGATACCACAAAATACCGTTGAGAAACTTGGGGAGAATAAGGTGTTTTTTTCCATAAATGCACCCGACCATGTGATAAATATGAGAAATTACTCTAAATAATGACGTCATAAATTATAGTTTAAGAAAATACATTTAGAAATTTGCACCGCTTATTTTTGATGTTATCATCCAGAAATGTTGATTAGAGTTCCTAAAGATGTCAAAAATGAAAAAAAAGACCCTCAAAAACTCGTTTTTTTTACAGGATTCAACTTGGTTTTCAACTTATTGTGCGAATGAAAGGAGACAAGGTATCTGAAAAAAGGAATAAGTCACGCAGAAGAAATAATTTCAAACATCAATACTACTGCTAAACAAATGATTTTCAATATCAATACTAAAACTGAACGAGTGGTTTGCGATATAGATAATACTGCTAATCTAATGGTTGCAATATTAATACTGCAACTGAACGAATAGGTTCCAATATTGAATCTACAGCTAATGTCATGGTTGCAATATTAATACTATAAATAAACGAATGGTCTTGCAATATTGACACTACTACTTATCTGATGGTGGTAATATTGATACTATAATTAAACAAATGGTTTGCAATATTGATACTTCTACTAATCTAATGGTTGCGATATTAATACTACAACTATACAAATTATTTGCAGTATTGATACTGCTACTAATCTAATGGCTTGTAATATTGATACAACTATTAATAAAAAAAATTCGATGTCGATAAAACTACTCGTGTAAAGTTTTGCATATTTACACAGCTAGAAATTATATAGTTCAAAATATTGATATCATTATTAATTTCAGGATTTGAAATACGGAGACTATTCCCAATCTAATAGTTGTGAATATTGATTATATTAATAATTTGATTGGTTGCAATATTGATATTATCAATAATGTATTGGTTCACAAGTTTGATGCATTCGCTACTCAGATTGTTTGTTATATAGATACTGCTTCTAATTCAATATTTGAATCTATTTATTTCACTCTTATTTTGAAGGTTTGAGATGTTGAGACGGTACTAATTCAATCTGGTTAGTAATATTTATTTGCCTACAAATCTACTTCTTTAATACAGCGTCCAGTGTATAAAAATGATAATTCCTTATCTGACAATTAGCTAGAACGTTGTGACTATAACAAACAAGATAAAGACACCTGTTCGGATAATTCAGAGTACAATTAGGATAATTCCTCATCTCAGGAAAAGTTGAAACCTTGTGACTGTAAAAAAACCTACATGTGATCAATTAGGATAATTTCTCATCACAAAAATCGCAGAGACGTTGTGACCAAGTTTCGGGTATTGTTGATTCTACTACTAATCTAATGGTTTGAAATATCTATACCGCTAATAATTTCAAGGTTTGAAATATTGATACTGCAACTAATCTGTTTGTGTATGTATTATTTTTATGATAAAAGAGATGAATAAATAATGAGAAAAAAACAAAAAAAAAACCCTGAATTTTTATTACAAAATTTGCGACGTTCTTTCGTACTTACATCCCCATCTTCGTTGTTTTTATCGCTGCGTTTCTTCCGCTGTACTCTTGGACAGTCCTCCTTCATTTTTTCTAGGCAGTTGCATCCGTGGTTTACGGTAAAGAAGTGTACCTCTGACGTAAAAAATAACGGTTGCTCTAATAATCAAACACAATGAATCATAAATAGTTCAACTTTTCAACAAACAAAATCTCTTTCAAGAAATAATGCCTGTTTCATTTTTACCTCTAAATTGAGTGGGTTGGGGGTTGCTGTGCTAGCGGAGAGGAGTGATGAGTAGCAGTGATTGGCTGGAGAGGAGGAAGGAAGTAGAATCAGAATGTAGGTGATTTTAAGACTATTAAAATGTCAAACACCCTTTCCCCGTGACAGACGGCCCAATAAAGTAACAATACAACTGAGGAACCAACACATTCTGTATTGTCATAGTTAGATACTTCTCCGGAATCTGTCCAATATTACTCTTTCCATAATCACACTTACCGATATCCTGATACCGATATTCTGATCTTGGAGATAGAGGGAACCGGTCACTACATTGACAGAGAAATGGCTGGGCTGGAATATTCGAGTTAGCTGAAAGTGGATCTTTTCCCAGTGTTTCATAGCAAACAAAGTGAGTCCAAAAGAACCGTGTGTAAACACCTCGTCTGGAAATTTCAGGCAGACATTGCCTGAACAGTAAGGACCCAAAGAAACACATAACAAACAATTGAAGAATAGACTCACTCGGGTATCCAACCATTTAGAATACCAATTGAAATTCTCAGAGAGTTAGTGAATACGAGGCACACAACAAGAAGAAGAAGGCTGGAAGCTACAACGGCCAAAACGTTGTGACTATAACAACCAGAACGAGAACATGAGTTCTGAGAAATCTGTTAATAATAAAAAAAAAATCTCCATTTCAGAAATAGCTGACACGTTTGTAATCCTGTGACTGTAACGACCAAGATTTGGACAGCAGTGAATAATAACTCGATGATATTTTTCATGTTTAGGCTTCATGCCATGTTCCAACCGAACAAAATTGTAACCAACGATCTTTTGCCTTTCAATGTTGGGTTTAAAAACTCAACCGAAACACGTATATCTATAAAACATACATTTGCGCTTTAGTTGTTGGTGGATATATTAATTATTGGTCTCTATGAAACAGACACTTTTTCATACCTCCGTCACTTTTTGAAGATGTCAGTTGCGAACTAATTCACTTTTGCACCATATGGTCTTCCGAATTGTCTCTTCACTGAAATACTGTAGGATGAATTATAATCCACATTGATACACTAGTCACATATCATTTAACAAATTTTCCGGTAGCTCTTACCAAGAAACGTTTTTTTATTTTTATTTAGTGTCATGAGAGCTACACTTGTCGGTGTGACTTTCTTGACTGATTGATCTTTTCCCTTCACTATCTTCCCTCCCTCACATACGTGAGCTTCTGCCACATTAAGCTAGCTTGAAATAATACCCACCCTCTCTCTCTCTCTATATATATATATATATCTTTTACACATACACGTGTATATTTTCTATATCGTAATGATTTGATTTTCTATTCTATTTGTGGGTTTATTACCGTGACAACAACAACAAAAAACATACCATGGAGAGATTCTTCCTGGTACAATGCCGTTATAATGCCCAAACTTTCCAGCAGATTCCAATCCAATTTGCAGCTTAATAATAATAGCGTGGGGTCTGAACTCGCTAACATTCCTTAATTATGGCCCGACTTTCGTATGTTTGGTTGTGTGATGTTTACAAAAACTCAAAATTATATCAACAGAATTAAGATACTACTGATTGCAGTATAATAATGATATCTAAGAATTGATATCTTTATTTTGTAAAAAAGATATATTTAGCAACCATATCTATCAATGGTAATGAAGGGACCTCTTTTTATATTTGTGTGCTCCAAGCGTCCCTGGCCATACCGACTCGAAAATTGGCATCAGTACTCCACTAAACCCTTTCAAAAATGTTTGTTTAGATTTTTGGAAAAAAATAACCTTTTTTGACCTTATTTTGAGGGTGTTTATTAATAATAACTAGATTCTCCAGAATTATATTTATTATGTCTATAATGCTGTTTTTGTTTTTTTTATTCCCCCCCCCTAAGTACGTTTCAGTGCAAAGTAAATTTAAGCTAAAATGATCCCTTAGTTTTTCTGTAATGTTTTTCTCTAGTGATTACTGCTCCCAAAAGGAGAGAAAAGTGACTTATTCATTGATCGGGCTGATCAATGAATAGGTTACGTCTCACCTTCCTTTAAATAAAAAAAAATTGATTGATCACTCCTAACACGATATGTGTGACGGTTTCTATTCAGTGACTAACCAGATCTGAATATTTACTTCACGGATATCATTATTTCATGCAAAAATCATTAATCTTTGCACTTCTCCATTCTCTCCTTCCATTGAAAATCTCCACACTTATATATATATATATATATATATATATATATATATATATATATATATGTGTGTGTGTGTGTGTATGTGTGTGTGTGTACGTGTGTACATGTTAACAAGCAACCAGCCTTCTAACCTTTTATTGTTCGTTCTTACATATTGCGCAGTTTGGTTTGGAACGTTCTTTACTGCTATGTATACAGGGGAATCAAAAACATAGACTACTTGCACATAGTATTCAGTAGGATAAAAAACCTTTAATACCTCCTACTTATGGATTAGTGCAAGTAAAACTACCATAACATTTGGGGGGGGGGAATTTTTTCAAGGACAAAGCTATAAAGGTTAAATTCTGAGGAGAAACTTCTGTTTTCTAATCGACAACTTCAAAAAGAGTTCTGTAACTTTGGTCGATGGTTTTCAGCAAAATCTGTTTGAAAAGTCTATTGGTGTTCCATCGCAATTACAATTCTTTTTCTGGAATTCATTTCTTCCCAAAGTCTACAGAGTAAATCCGGAGTTTGAACCCGGCTCGCCGATTCCATTATTTGCTGCTAACCGTTTGGCCACTGGCACTTCCATTTCAGTGTAAACTTGTAAAATTGTTATCTTACATTTTCTACCTTTGGGGTTCTCAATGACGTTCTTCTGTCTAGTTGAGAGTTACGTCGGGGTGGAAGGGTAAAAGAGACGTGGGTGGGAGTTTCAACACTTATCAGATTTCTCTCTGAGAATATTTGGATTAGACCAACCGAATTTTCTTTTATTAAACTTTCATCGGTCTGCAAATTACCCACACCGTTCGAAGATTATTATATATAAAAGAATTTATCTCTTGGATAGTTAGGGATGCAATGTCTTTGAATCTAATTATTACTTTTTTTTTCTTTCTTCTTTTTATGGCCGGTCTAGCCCTGGTTGAGGGATGTGTGGGAGAGGGGGAAGAATTGGGCTTTCCTTTCCGTCTTCTTTCTCGTTTTGTTTTCAGATCTATTCTTTTGGGGATTTAGTGAGATATTATGGTCAAATTTAATGTACATTTAGAAATTTTAAAGCCTCACTCTTGCTTACAGTTTTGATAGAAGTTACAAGAGAGAAAGTGAAACAAAGTGGAGTAGGCTTTCTCATCAATAAAGACCGCAAAGACAACGTGGTAGGCTCTGAAGCTTTCTCAGACCAGCTTCACCATACAACTCCCAAAGAGGTGCAAGCTAAATGTCATCCAAGTCTACGTTCCCACTTCGCAATCAACCAGAGAAAAATAAATAACTTCTATGATGATTTGAACTCCCGATTACAAGATACCAAAAGATGCATCAATGTCATCATGGAAGATTCCAACGCACAAGTAAGACGAGGAAACGAAGGCTGCATCGGAGAATTCGGATACAAAAGACGGAACTAGAAAGGTGAAGATCTTGTAAACTTTGCAACCGCAAACGACTTCAAAATTATGAATACATTCTCCAAAAAGAAACCCAATAGAAAATGGACTTGGAAGAGCCCCAACCATTAAACCAGAAACAAAATAGACGACATCCTCACGAACAAAAGCGACACCATCAAAGACATTCAAATTCTAAACCAATTAAACATAGGAAGCGACCATAAAATGGTAAGATGCAAATAAACACCAATAAAGAACGCAGGAAAATGTTCCATACCAAACCACAACCACTAAACGCACCAATTGAACTCACCCTTCAAGCTAGAATTGAAAAACAGGTTTAATATCCTTACTGACGAAAACGATATCAACGAATTCCACTACATAACAACCTCTCAAATAGAAGCTGCCAATATTTTTGAATCAAGAAACACACAGACCACTTGTAAAATCCCAGATGAAACCAGGAAATTTATTGAAAAGCCCAGAAACCTCAATCCACCATCAACCATAAGGGTAAAAATTGAAGCGATCGAACTAAACAAGACAATAAAAAAAAAAGAGAAGACAAAAGAAGGAATACGGCAGCCATCATTGAAACCACTCTAGAAAAACGTCAGGGCTTTGAAGCAATAAACAAAGCTCTCAGTGTAGGACGGAAACAAATATCTAGCATACTCGAAGGAAACAGAGACACAACAACAGACAGAGACAGAATTGTCAAACACGCCCCAGGATTTTACCAAGAACTCTACTCTTCAAAACACGGACAGCAAAACAACGACTAGACGCTGACAATCAGTTCGAGGACTTCTCAGACGTTACATCATGGGAGGTAAGCCATCAAACAAATAAAAAAGGGAAAGCCCCGGGACCAGATAATATCATCATCGATCTACTCAAAAAAGCTGGTAAGAGCATCAATAAAAAGCTAGCTATTCTATTCAACTTGTGTCTAAAATGGAGTAAAATCCTGATGGACTGGAAACTGCAATCATAATGCTTCTACATAAAAAGGAAACCCCCAAGACTTCAACAACTACAGACCTCTAAGCCCACTCAACTGCATTTACAAACGTTTCTCAAAAATCATCACCAACCGGATCACTAAAACACAAGATGGAAACCAACCACGGGAACAGGCTGGATTTAGAAGAAGTTACTCGAACATGGACCATCTCCATCCAATAAATCAGCTGAAAGAAAAAGCAGCAGAATCCAAAATGTCATTCGCTGTAGCATTTATAGACTTCAAGAAGGCATTCTACTCTGTAGAAATTCCCATGGTCATGAAGGCCATCACACTACAAGGTGTAGACCCTGTATACGTCAAAATGCTACAACATATATACAATCACAGCAACTCCTTCATCAATCTACATAAAGACTCTGAACCCTTCCAACTGTGGCTTCTTGTCTCCAGACCTCAATTACATAAAATATGTTAGGGGAATGATTGCAAGAGATGTGTACGCTGGCAACACCAAATATTCCATTCTTGAGAGTTGTAAGAGGGCATCATGGATGCATGAGAGAAAATACCCCAATCGACGCTCACTGAAATGACCAACTCTATGACAGATCGAGCCAATCAAATTTTTGAGGCAAAAGGTGCAGCCATATTAACTTTTTGCTAAGTAATGTTTCGTTGATAAAAACTACTGACTTTTGTACTGTTTTATAATTACTGGACATCAGTTTTTGATGTTTTTTTTAAATAACAGTCACCTAAAATGATGAATAAAAATCAAAATTCACAAACACACAGGAAATAATTAACAATAACTTGTAATTATCTTATAAAACCCTGAATTAGTTTTTAAACAAGCCCAACCATTTTTTTTCAAGATATTTTTATAATTTTGGGACGAGTGTGCTTATTTAAGTCCCAATTATCAATAAAAAAAAAAACAAATTACTTATTCACTGAGGCTCTAAAACAAATTGTACATAAAATTTATACATTTACTATGATCAAACTATATTATTAAAAAATGGATACATAATTCGACAGAAATAATTATGAATGCGTCATTATAATTTGATCTCCCATTAATACACTGTGAATGTATCATTTGGCCTAAACAGCGTAAATAGAAAAAAATAAACAATTAGAGAAAATGGGCTGCTGTAAGAATCGAACCTCCGACGGATAGGTAGCTGCTTCACAGTGGTGTCGTGCTATATCAGTTATTTGGGCCTTCGCCTCACCGGTGGGCTGATTAGCTCAATGGTTAAATGCGACGCTACGTTAAAGTGACTGAATTATACATTCACGTGTAAAGGAACGACATTTCAGACATTATTCCAAAGTATTATAACGCATTTATAATTATGAACTAGCTCAATAAACTTTAACTTATTAAGAGGAACAACCGCTGGTCCCCCTTCTTATCTTAATAGATCTTTTTTGATTTATTCATAACCATCCACGACGAATCATAATCCCTGATTCTTTTTTATTCATGTGTAATCCTGAACCCAGACATCGCTAAGATAGAAGAATAACTTTTGAAGTAAACAGCACACAGAAACAAATGAACACAGTTTTCTATACAATTCTAAATCATGATATTCAGAAAAAAACAGTTATTATTAAGATTCCAACACACCTGGACTGAATCCCAGGACAAAAACCAGCTGAAAAACAAGAAAATGTTGAGAAATCCAATATGTTTTCATATAAACACTATGTATCAATTGTTTGTTCTGAAAGCGTTTTGTCTCGATCCTTGGAGTGTCTATTTTAAGATCCTGTCAGGTAACAGACCAAAATAATGTCGATGGGGTTCATTTTAAACCTATATAACACCAATTGCAAACCTGAACACCGAAAAAGTAGAAAATCGTACGCAAAGACAAATGACCACATTTTTCGATAAAGTTTGACCCAAGGAATTCAGTAAAATGGTTAGCATTGAGATTCAAACACATTTTGACTCTTTCAGGATAAAAACTGCATAAAAGAGAAAAACGTTGGGAAACCAATGAAAACCTATAAAATAAATATCACTGTTGGTCCTATTATCTTCTTCCTCTGATAGAACACTGTTCAAGTCAAAACCCTTATTTTGATAAATTAATAAATCTTTTCCGCCTGACGTACTCGTCATCATCATTTTTATCCTGTCGGTATCAACAGAAAGAGAAAAAAAAATCTTGCTAATTGCATTGAGCCAGGGTTCCCAAATTTAATCAGCCCATGTACCCCCTACCTTTATTGAGCACACATACCCCCAAGAAAGCTTTTTTAAAGTTAAATTTATCAGGGTTTATAAAAAACAAAACTTGAAAAAAAAAATTGAAAAAATCAACCCTCTTAATGAGAGAGGTGAGCCTTTTTTTTACCGAATATATCAATTCTAGGCATAATCTCTGATATCGCCACCACAAGGTCATTTTCAAGATCTAGTCTTGACCTGAGTTTTTTTTTGTTTTTTTTTTACCATACACATAGTTGAGAATGCCAGCTCACATCTGAATGTTGATGGAGAAATATCTTTCTGATAATACTAGTTGCTTAGAAACCAGAAAATTTCTAGGCTTGTTGTTCCGAACAAGTCTTTCATAGATGAATCATTAACGAGCTCCGAGAATTCATCCATCTGATTTACAGGAATCTGCTAAGAATGGGATTCTGACCAATTCATATTCATCATTTATTGAAGGAAAGTCGTGCGTCAGTTCTTTTCTTAATGTCTCCTGATGTGAATTGACAAAATTTATCACCTATTCTGCACCATCAAATGTTTGCAATCTCAAACTTATTCTTAAGCAGATCAGACTCTTATCATTTAGATGGTCAGATCTAATTATGAATTAGAAATGTCTTTATTTTGTCAGCAAAATCGATATCGGTTGAAGGTTTCTCTTGCAGCGATCTATTTGTATCGCTTATGAGGGAAAATATCATTAAGATATGCCAATTCTGCTCTCCAGACAGAATAATTTAGCTTGTTTTTGAATTCAATAGTTTTTTCTTAACAATTTCTTTTAAAGATATCTCCAAGTTAAAATATCAAAACTGCAAACTCTGACAACAAGAATACATCGTGATAGCCATCTTATCTCAGTATGATTTGAAAGTTCTTCTTCCACAGCCTTCATGTCATCATACAAATTCTTACTAATCTCATGTTAAGTGAACATTACTGGTAAGAACGGTAGCAGGGTAAGCCAGCCATCCTCCGGTATAGAGAGTCGTGAGTTCGATTTTCACCTTGAACGTATTCTTCATTCCGATACGTACTGTTAATCTATTTACTCAGTGCTGGAGAGTATCCAGCCTTAGTTTAGTTGCGATAAAAAGCAACAACAACTAAGATGAAGGTAAATAGTGACAAAACGAATAATAATGAAGTTGAGCATATTGACAGTGTCACTCAAAATTGTTTCCTTTCAAGGATTGAGCGTGCCATTGGATCATACGATGAATGATTTTTACATTTGGGTTTGGCTCTGAAAGGTTTGCAACGAATCCTGATTTTCGACCTCGCATGATAGCCAACAACCATTTTCCACGAAAGTTTTTCATTATTGGAAAATGTTTCATGAAAATATTTAAAAAAAAAACTCTGAAAATTGTCCGAAAAAGAAAATTGAAATTTCTCTGGTGTTATTTTAAAATAATAGAAAATTAATTAGATGTTGTGACGAACTAGGGAAGTTCAGAAAGTATTTGTTTCGTGACGCCCATGATACAGAGGTCTGTTGAATGCAGGGGAAGGTCAATGCCCAACAACAGACGCCAAATGAATGATGATGATGATGATGATAATGATGATGATGATGGTGATGATGATGCCGAAAATACAGCACTATCAATAAAATGATGTCAAACATGGTTATTCTACATCACTGGAGATAATAATATCCTATAATAGTGAATTTGCTGGATGAGCAGGTTTGCATTGTACACCAAATTGAAAAAGGCCATACTGTCGCTATCGATCACTGTGGCCCAGTGGTGGAGTGTTCGTCGTGGGTTCAAATTTGTTACTGCAAAGACAATAATCGCCTTTAAAAACCGCCTGGATAGATACTGTACAAATCAGGATATTTTGTCTGACAATTATAAGACGGAAATCGAAATAACCGGAAGTCAGAAACACTGGAATCTGGGAGTCTAACGGAGAGGATCCATCCGGGGCCAGAATGGAAAAGATCCTTAAGTATTCAATCCGCAGTCCGGTACTTGAAACTAGAAGGATTGTACTCAATGCCTCTCAGCTAAGCATTTAGAAAGCCTGCAGGGGGTGGGCTCCACCAGACTAGCTCGTCCAAGACATACCAGTGGAAGTTTTGATGCCCTCGAACATGATAGAGGGAACCGAAAATCTCGTTCTAAGTTACAGGGTTTTGGAGTCAGCCCTCAACTTTTTCGATGAGAACATACCTTCTTTCTTCGAAAACATCTGCAAAAACACCCACTGTATTTCAAAATATTGATGATAAGCAGGCCATTGTTTCCTTTCCAGCGTTAAAATGACTGTTCTCGTGGGTTATGATCTATATTTTTAGGGTTAGAGTTAGGGCTTGTTCGTCAGCAGTGTCTGTTATACTGTAGTTGGATCGGTGGTCATTTTAAAACGGGAAAGGTAACAATTACCCATAAACATTCTGAACTATCTGTTTGTCGATATTGACTAAGCATAGACCTGAGGGGAAAAGAAACTATGTTTTCTTGTTTATTTTTTACACTCACACACACACACACACATATATATATATATATATATATATATATATATATATATATATATATATATATATATATATATATAAATACTTATGAATGTGCTACATTATTTGAAACTCTATTTGAAATCACTTCACTTTGTTACGCAGGGAATGAGTCACTCGGCCTAGACAGCGTAAATAGAGTTTTTTTTTAAATAAGAAGAGTGGGGAGTTATATGGGCATTCGCTTTTCCAATGGGCTGTTTAACTCAATGGTTAAGAGTAACGCTATATTGAATTGGCTGTCTTATCGGTTGCAGGTTTGATTCCTATAACAGCACCATTGTCTTAAATTGTTTATTTTATTGCTAATACGGTATAAAAAAGGTCAGCCATAAAAACACTGCTCCCGTTTAACTTCAAATTATCTAGTTTTTCCTTCTTGGATTTATAATGGAATTAATGTTTTCGGTTGTACACAGTCGTTTCAAATATCTTTTGAGTCGCCTCTGTATATTTTCTCCGTTATTTTCTTTCTTGCCTTTTTAGGGATCGTAAGAAATCGCAAAAAGTCACAAATGACACCTTAAAAAAACTAATTAAACGCTGTCTGATTTCGACAATTTGAATAAACACATTTCTGAGAACAGCCATTTTGAATAGGGTAAAGTGGCAAGATTTCATAGGAATAACGTGATTTGAAAAACAGTATCTTGAAGAACGGGTTTTGTCAATAACTGGTAATTACGTTGTTGAATTATACTATATGCATATATATGAATGAAATGAATATTTCTATATGAACATAAAGAATGGCATTTTAGATCGAGAATAACTTATTTGAACGCTAAGATATATATATATATATATATATAGAGAGAGAGAGAGAGAGAGAGAGAGTGAGAGAGAGAGAGAGAGAGAGATATAGATATAGATAGATAGATAGATAGATAGATAGATAGATAGATAATAAGTTGAAATGTATATATACGCTTTTGGGGGCTTTTGAGTGAGATTTTTGAGCGTATACAATTATCTGGGGATGGAATCGACCAAATTGAAAAAAAAAAATCTATTCACTTTTAGCCATTTTATTCTCGAAACAGTGTCGATTCAAAGATTGTTTTGATTTCCCTCTATCAATTTATTTATCTATTTATTTATTTTTTTTTTTCATTGCAACGAAAGTCGACAGTTATTAGATCTCGGGAAATTTCATATTAAGACCAATTTTCAAGTCGGTTAACAGCGTTTGTAACGAATTGAATGACCCGAAGAGAGAGAGAGAGAGAGAGAGAGAGAGAGAGAGAGAGAGAGAGAGAGAGAGAGAGAGAGAGAGAGAGAGAGAGTGGGGGGGGGTCAGAGAGCGATAGACAACATTTGATTCTTTAATCGGCTCATTGTGTAGGTAAAAATTCAAAGATAGAGAGTAGACATCACACTATGTCATATTTCATTTTTCAGATCAATTCACGTGATGAAAAATAGTAAGTACAAAAGAAGGAGAAGATAGAAAGAAAGAATGAAAGAAAGAAGGGAAGAAAGAAAGAAAGCCGACTAAAAAGTGTTAACAACTAATCTATATATTCCATAGATATATTTTTATAACTTTTTAATTTGCCAATGAGTTGTTGCATTTTGGATGTTTTTCCTTTCAATTTGAATTCATTCATTATTTTCATTTCGTACCTTTCAACGGGGATTGGCTTGAACACTCAACTGGAAACAGTTTTTTTTAAAGAGAGACACAAAAATTGACAAATGCTGTCAATAATGTACATCCAATGTCGCAGGTGTCGAACTGAGTCAACTTAATTTTTTTTAGCAGTGAATGATTGGCCCACTTCTTGGGGCGTATATTTAGTCTAATTAAGTGCTAGGTATAATTAATGAAAATGGTATATTTGATAAACAACAGACTGAAGAAAAAGATAATAAAACACTTCATTCTTTCATGACAGCTGACCATAATTCTGTTAACAGACGATGGTCAGTCGGCAGACGACACAATGCTCATTCCCGTCCACAGCCTTCACATTTAGAGATAACAAAGTAATAAATGGAGACCCCAGTTGAGGGAGAATCACACAACGCATTTCTCTGGGGATTGACTCAGAAAGGTGTCGGCCTAAACCCGTCAAGATAAATAAAGCGATTTAGTAGATAACATGATGGGCGACACTGGATTTTTATAAATCTAACAAAAAAAGGATTTGTCAATTTGTTATGATTATCCTCACTACGTCGAATTTGCATTTATTTATTTATTTATTTATTTATTTTTTTCATTGATAATTGAACCACTGCAGCCACTAAAGGTTATATCCTTTTCATAAGCGAGAGT
>OY735236.1:26413929-26416429 GCA_963457665.1 Thysanoteuthis rhombus | reverse complement strand
TTTTTAAATAGAGTTTTGAATAATATAACATTTTCATAAATATTCTTTCGGATTATATATCCGCTTCTTAATGACAATAATAATAATAATAATAATAATAATAATAATAATAATAATAATAATAATAATAATATATATATATATATATATATATATATATATATATATATATATATATATATATATATATATATATATATATTTAGTGGTGTGGTGCTAAAGGGAAAAGTGAATAAACTAATGGATAGACTTTATTTATATTCATATCACATTTCTATCTTAAATTATTTCCCATATATTTCAAGTGAAACACTTTTCCTCCATATTATTTATAAATCTCATGTAACCCATAACTTGTTATTTTCCTTATATTTCTAACGTAATCAGGGCCGGCCCCGGTGTCCCTGGCACCCCAGACAAGTTGAACTCTAGTAACTTGAAAGTGCAGTCATTTTATCATCATTATATTCCTATAAGAATCTGACTCAAGACCCAGGAATTATTTTGAATGTTTTTACTCTGCTCAAATTATTCACTTACCTTTTTTCCCACTTGTATTTGGTAAGGCCTATTGTCTTTGGCTCGGAAAAAGATCATCTCCCAGTTCTAGGCGACCCGGGTGACTGCCTGTATTATCGGGACCTCGGGTCGATTCTGAACGTAATTTTTCATCATACGTTTGCAGAGAAAATTATTTGAAACCAAATGGCTTTCCAAATTATTTGCTATCTCTCATAGTTTTGAGACGGGCCTTTATCATTTAATGGGTATTTTGGACGATTGAGAGTATAAGTAAGACAAGCGCCTGGTTTCCGTTACTCAATATGGGTATTGTTTAGAAATCAAGGCCTTAACTATGAAAGCAAAAGATATCACCCGAATCGGACGTTGTAAGCGTTGCTACCATTGGGAAAATTCTGTTTACCACCTTCACATTCGGAGAGTACATCTGAAAAAAGCCATAGAATGGAGCGACCGATATGCCGTCTTTACAATACAAACAACAAGAAAAATTGCAATCGTACGAAAAAAACTCCTTGAATATTTGCTATCTGTTCTAAGTATTCCTGCAAAATTTACCTGGAATTCTGGTCGCTGATTCCAGAATATATATGTACGAGTTTTCCCAATTAATTCATAAAATAGATAAGTAATAAATAAGTAACAGTAAAAAAAATTACAATGCGTTTATATCATGTACTTGGGGTCAGTGCTAGATTTCGATATCGGGGCCCGAGGCACTTAAGGTTAGGTGGTCCCTTCATGAATAGAAATCAAAATACACATCAAATCATAAAATTTACACATCAAAATCAGTTAATTGGATTTAATTGGAACTGACAAGTTATACATATACATAAACAGATTAAATGATTTATATATCTGAAGTAAATATATGTATACATGTAAATAGATGCCAGCAAAAGTAGATTTTTAGGTAAGACGAATTTAATTTTCCAACCCCTATTCCAATTACTGTAGGGGTCAGATAACAAGCAGCAATTTTGATAATTGATGAGAAACAATGAATTCGAATATGAATTACCAGTGGCAATTATTAATTCATTTCTCATTGAAGAAACCAATTTTTTGATTATCATATTTTTGCTGGGAAGTGGAGCGAGACGAAAGGGGCCGGTGATGGAGGGGAACTGGGCAATTGCCCTTTTTGCCTCCTTATAAATCCAGCCCTGCTTGAGGTACCACCCAGGGTAGCACCATGTATTTATAATTTCATACACATATATGCGCACATACGCATATTTGTATGTATGTATGTATGTATGTATGTATGTATGTGTGTGTATTAGATATTACCCAATAAATCCGGTACAATTCGAACAAATGACTCTATTCATCTGTTCATATAATGAAATAACCGAAGTTTCCTGTGTCTCGCCGTTTACTTTACAAATTTCTTGAAATCATTTCCAGAGGAAAATAGATGAAAGACCACGTTTCTATCACATTTTAATTCATTCATCATTCACTGGTTTAGCGAAACATCTTAATTATTAATCATGAGTTTCATAGGTTTTGGAGTATTTTCTGAAAATTCATTGTATCCATTCTATTGTGACATTAATTTTCCGCGAAGGCCAATTCTACCCCAGGGATAAAACTGCAAAGTAACTTATTTTATTCGTAGGGTCATAGCATAGTGTTCCTAACGTAACTAGTAATTCTTACCGATCCCAAAATAATGGGGGAGAACGATACACGAAGTCGCGTTGATTTTTCGAATATTGAAATTACATTTCTTCGCTATAATTTCAATTGCATATCACACACACACGCACACATACAGGGACACACGTACACAAACTCACACACATGCACACACACATACATATATACAATTTTTATTGTATATGCATGTAATATTTTGCCATAATTTCTATTGTATATACATATCTATTTTTTTTCAATATAATATCAAAATGCATACATGGTACAATATGTACAGATATATGCATATATATATATATATATATATATA
>OY735236.1:26376429-26408929 GCA_963457665.1 Thysanoteuthis rhombus | reverse complement strand
TTATGTCGAAAGTCAAACTAAGATACAAGGAAAAGTAGCGGCACATGATCTTCTTTATCCAGAGCCAGTTTAAGATGGGGTACTGAGTGGGTTTAAGCCAGGGGTCCCCATTATTTAGAGGGGGCTCTAGATATTAGTTAACTGAAAAAATTGCCATGTGTAATCGTACGATAAAACAATATTAAGTGTGGATGAAATTCAATTCTTGCTCTCTGACACTAATAATCTTTTTGATGGGAAGACCCCTGTCTGAGTTACTGCCAGGGGCCCCATGCAACCTTAATCCGTTTACTATTGAAATGACAAATATCTTATTCATCGATTTATCTAAGATACTTCTCTCCTCTCAATATATATATATATATATATATATATATATATATATATATATATATATATATATATATATATATATATATATATATATATATATATATATATATATATATATATATATATATATATATATATATATACGTATGTTGGTATAGATACATAGTGAATACATCAAATTTATCAAATATTCCAGGTATATCTATATAAATAATAATATATGCAAGACACTCTCTCTCTTCGCCCCTCTCTTTCTTTCTCTCCATATATACTTAATATACATACATATACATATATATATATATATATATATATATATATATATATATATATATATATATATATATATATATATATATGAATCCAATGATTTGAATTAGATATACAGGATATTCAAAACAGTAACTTATTATTTGAATGTCATAGCTATCTATCTATCTATCTATTTATCTATGGTCACTTATAGTGCAATTTTTTTATTGACTGATAAGGCTATTGATAACGATCTTCATTCTAATTGGGACCTCCTTAAAAGTGGCCTTGTGCTTGACTGTGACATCGTTCAATCCATCCTTTCACATTAAGCATATATACACATATATTTTTGTATATATGTATAGTTAGTAATAATATAATAGTAATAATATATATATATATATATATATATATATATATATATATACGTATATAAAGATATACATATATATGTATGTACACACACACATATACATACACACACACACACACACACACACACACACATATATATATATATATATATATATGGTTATAATTAAGTTCGTGTGTATACGTGTGATAAATGTACATGTATCTCTATGAAATTTTCATATTATATATAGGTACGCAAAATACAAATGCACACATAAACACACCTATAAATACATGTATATTCCCATGTATATACTTATACATATTTATAATATATACATCCCCTTTGTTCCCCTTTATTTCACTCCATCAGTCTAAGCTTCACGTTTCGTTTTTTTATCAATAGATAAAACTTCCCTTGGCTTCTCATCTTTTTAACATGAAAACCGATACGAACAAACGCAGACGTCTTCGATCAATGCCTTGATATCGTCATCCTGAATTGATATGTTCGTGTTTTCACTCGTGGTTTACCGTGTAATTCTATCCAGCCATTCGCTAGCCTTTCAGAGAAGAAGAAACAGCGATGCCCACTGCATATAGAAATCTGGTTCTAACTTCAAGATGGCGTACTGACATATCGTCTGCTTCTTCCAAAATTTCGTTTTCGCATTAGATTCATTCAGTCTTCTGTATTTATTCTTCAATCAACTATTATTATTTTTTCTGATGTTTTCAAAGCCAAGAAAATACATTTTATTGATTCAAAAGGTGTTTCGTTTTGTTGTTCTGCCCCTTCTATTCAAAGCCAGATTAGATAAAGCGTTTTAAATTATTTTTTTCAAAGAAGTTAATACTATAGTTTAAAATTCCAGCATTTTCCATCTATGTATCTTGTTTATTCATATATATCCATGAAAACCTTTCTTTCTTTTGCGTGTATTTCTTCATATCTATCTATCCATCTCTCACTCACTCACTAACTCTATCTATCTATCCATCTATCTATCTATCTATCTATCTATATCTATATCTATATCTATCTATCTATATATATATATATATATATATATATATATATGTATATATATATATATATATCTTTACATCTACTAATGTTAGTTTGCTTGTAATTATCTGCTCGCATCTACTTTGAGTTACCTATCTGTGTTGTAATTTTGCTTCCTATCTCTCTATCTATCTCAGCCTGTTTCTATCAATCTATCTATCTGATGGAGACGAGTTTACCGTTGTGTGACGTATCAGCCAATGTAGAACAGGCGAATTACAAAGAACACCAAGGAGACACTGCCAATGGAAATCAGATGTCCATCTAAAATCTTGAACAGAGAGAGAGAGAGAGAGAGAGAGAGAGAGAGAGAGAGAGAGAGAGAGAGAGATTTCTCTCCCGGTGGCTCGCAGATAATTCAGAATCTCATTTAAACCCAAAATTCATTTTCCTTTTTCTTTCCATTCTTGATTTCTACCCTCCGATTTCATCTGATTTAATTTACCCATCGTTTTTTTTTCTCCAGCATTCTTTCAACTAAGCCATGGTCTATCTAAAAATGGCGTCTTCTTAGCATTCACACTAAAGCCAGTCCAGCAGGCCTGCTGCTCTATGAGACGGGATCTTTTTCTATCATGGAAACCTCTCCTCACATTCGCATTTTATTCACTTTTCGACTACTGAACAACAACTACACTGCTCTCCTCCAAAGAAAGCTGCTGATGCTGGCCACGTTTCACTCTTCCGACTACAGTGACGTCTACTACATCAGCTTCTGCTACGTCTCGGCTTGATATCGCAGTATCTCCTTTTCTTTACTTCTCCTTCCTGGCCCCCACTGCCTTTTTATTTCGCTTATTATTGTTGTTTTTTTCTTCTTTCTTTTGCTTCATTTATTTGCATCTGTGTTCTCTTACCTTCCCGCCCTGTAATACCTTCTTTTTTTTAAAAAAAATCCCCTTTTAACTGTCGTTATTCCTTTACGCGTTTTTTCTTTCATTTTAAATTTTTTCCCCATATTTTTGAACGATTATTCCGGATCTGTTCATCGCCTGCATAATTATCTTTCCTTCCTCCATTTCTTGCTTTTCATTCCGTTCATTCTTTCTTTCCTTTCATTCATTATTTCTTTCGTACAATTTCGATCATCTTTATTTAGTGATTCATTGTACGTTCATTCTTTCCTTCTATTTTTCATTACCTCTTTTTTTCGTTCCTTTCTTTCTCTCCATTCATTCTTTCTTTCTTTTTTTCCTAATTCATTCAATTTCATTTTTCATTCATTCATACATGTTGTATTTCCTTTCCTTAAAAAATCAATTTCTCTCTTGTCTCCCCCACTTTTCATAACCTGATTCTCATTCTTTGTTTCTTTCTCATTCTTCTTCGAAATCCTTCTTATCTTATTCTCTTTCTTTCCTCCCTTCCTTCCTTCCTAATTCGTCGGTTTCTTTGTAGTTCTTCGCCTTTTCCTTCACTCTTCCTTTAGCAGTCTTCTCATAATTTTTCTCTCTCTTTCTTTCTTTCTTTTTTTCTTTTTTTCTTTTCAATTTCCCACTCAAAATATCTTTCGCGAGTGTCTTTCTCCATCTGAACGAACCCGAATCTTAATTTTCCCCACTTCACTCTCCATCCCTCTCTCTCTCTCTCTCTGTCCGTCTGTCTATCTGTGTGTCAGTCTGCCTGTCCCCTCCAGTCTCTATCTCTCTCTCTCTCTCTCTCTCTCTCTCTCTCTATATATATATATATATATATATATATATGTGTGTGTGTGTGTGTGTGTGTGTGCGTGTGTATATTTTCTATACACACGCACATACAATAAAGCAGATGAGTCACGCTGGGTAGCAGAAACCCTTCAACATAGCCTCATCCGGCTATCATTCCCATCTCCGACCCCTGCCCCCCAGTTTCCTCTCCACCCCCACCCTCTCCCAGCCCCCAACACCTTCTCCACCCCCAACTTCATTCATTCATTCATTTATTTATTTATTTATTTGGTCACCATCCTCCTCCCATCTGAATCAGTCGGCCTTATTCTGGGTCTTCCTGCCTATTCGTTGCTTGCCCGTCCAAAGACTGTTCCAATGTCACCAATGAGAGGACGAGCGAAAACCTTTTAAAAACAACACCGGCACCCCCACTACCATCCCCACCCCCTGAGCCCTACGCCTACCCACCCCCACCGCCGACTCCACGCCCGGCTGCCAGCCAGTCATACAGACAGACAGACAAACAGACAGAAAAACACGCACTAACGCACGCACGCACGCACGCGCGAGCTCACGATTGCATTCGCTCAAGAAAACCAATTACTCTTCGCCTATATCTCTGCTTGGGGATTTCTATCTCTTTCTATTTCCCCCTGCCTCCCTCTCTCTATCTATCTCTGTCGTTCTTTTTCCTACCTCTTTCATTCTTCCCTTTCTCTCCTTCTCCCTCTATTTTCCTTTATCACTCCCTCTTGCTCCCTTTCCCCTTATCTCATTTCTCTCTCTCTTTTTTTCCTAACAATCTCATTTTTCTCTCTCTCTCATCCTTCCTCTCTTTTGCCCCTTTTTTATCTCTTTCATTCTTCTCTTTCTCCCCTTTTCCTCTCTTTCCCTCTCTCGTCTTTTTTTTCTCTCATCCCCTTTTCTAACTCTTTCGTTACTCTCTCGCTCTTTTTTAATCTTTCCTTCTTCCCTTTCTCTCCTTTCCCCTCCCTCCCCCAGCTTTTCTCTCTTTGTTCCTTTTCTCCCCATCTTATTTCTCTCTCTCTCTACCTCTCTCATTCTCCTCTTTCCCCACCTTTCTCGTATTTTTACTCTCCCTCCCTTTTTTTCTATCTCCTCTTTCTCTCTCTCTCTGCTTTATTGGTCTGTCTCTCACTCTCTCTCTCTCTCTCTCTCTCGCACTGTGTCTCTTTGTACCTCTCTCTCTCTCTCGCTTTTCTCCCCGTCTACTCTTTTTCTTTCTCTCTTCCTACCCTACCCCTTTTCTCATCCCCTCTCTCTTTCACTCAGTCTCTCTTCCTTTTGTATCTCTCTCCTTATTCTCTTTTCTCCCATATTGTCTAACTCCTCGATTTTCCGTTTCTTTTTGGAAAGCCCCACTGTCTCAGACACATGATGAGCGCCCTCTAGTAACTGGCTCCCCGGGCGACTGCCCGTGTAGCCGATTCCTTGGTCGAGCCCTGAAGAAAAGTTACTGTTGACAGCATGTGTTAAATACCATACTTATTTACTTGGCTTAGTCTGACACAAGACTACAGTAGTTAGGCACCCGGTGAGGGTCGAAGTCACAATACTTATGAAGTGACCAGCGGGATAGGCTTTTTGACCACCGTGCTACAGGAGGTGCTCACATAATTACAGATTAATTGTAGCTTAACCTGACACAGGATCATTCACTTCGCGGGAGAATCCAATGAGAAGAAGTACTGGACCCTCAAGTGAGAATAGAACTCTCAACACCAACGAGTTGGTCCGTGAAATGAGCTTGCTAACCACTGAACTGATTCACCTACTGCATGTTTGTCTGACAATATATATATATATATATATATATATATATATATATATATATATATATATATATATATATATATATATATATATATATATATATATATATATATATATATATATATATATATATATATATATATATATATATATATATATATATATATATATATATATATAGTAGGTCGTGGATTCGCTACACAAACTAACATGTTTCGGCCCTCTTTGGGCCTCTTCAGGCGAATGATTGTCTATGTTTTTTTTTGTCTATTTATTGGGAATTTGGTGAGAATGTTGTGAGTGTGGTAGTGGGTGACGTGGGGATATTCATATGGGTGTTGTTTCATGTTGATTAAAAGAAATTTAGAGCAGTGCCTGCACTGTATAATTAGTATTTCTTTTAATCAACATGAAACAATACCCATAAAGTAAAGTACACAACTCTTCCCCATGTCCATCATCCCCAAAACTTCCCATTACCAGCTTTTACCTTCAAACATACCCTAGCACATTATAAATTAAACATCAAGATTAATACTATCCACTAGAGCTACAAAATGCACCAACAGGGGCAATAAGATCCAATGCTAAGATACCTTGGTCAAAATAGAAATTACTCCCAGACCACTATAAGCATCCTTGCAGGAATGACCCCTATATGGAGTTCAAACCCCTTTGACAAAATGAATATCCCCACACCACCCACTACCACACTCATAACATTCTCACCAAATTCCCAATAAATAGACCCAAAAAAACATTGACAATCATTTGCCTGAAGAGGCCCAGAGAGGGCAGAAACATGAGCTAGTCTGTGTAGCGAATCCACAACCTACTATTTAGTTCCAGCTCTACTCTAAAACAACTCAACTCCATGAGTAAAATGTTGTATGTATCGAGCACTCTATGAAATAAATCCATTGCATTTCAGAAGTGGCGTTATATTATTGATATATGATTATATTATGTTATACAGCTAGCCTGATTTGTACCACGTATACTGTGTGTATATATATACATATATATATATATTGTCAAATGTACTATATATATATATATATATATATATATATATATATATATATATATATATATATATATATATATATATATATAAGTAGCTGAATTTTGAGTTGTAATTTTCACTGCATAATGTTTGATCTATGTAACTAATAAACATCTCCTGAATAAAGTGCGTTGACAGATAAGAGGATTATGTTGGAAAAATTAATATTTGTTCGTGTAAAATATACATGCTTTTATCGTCATTACGCTACAAACAGACATACATGTATGTATATATATATATATATATATATATATATATATATATATATATATATATATATAGTACATATGGTATAGATCAGGTTAGCAATATGGCATAATATAAAGCAATGCCTGATATATGATGGATTTATTTCATTTTTTGTTGAACCTAACATTCAATTGAACTCTTTCGTAATTAAGAATAAATATCATGATAGTAACTAATGCTTGGCAACTTTAAATTATGCGATGATACATTGGAAACACCCGCAATCAACGAAAAAAGCAATTCAGGTCTGGTTAATCCCTCAATAGAAACCGTCACGTAACCACCATCTTTTGGGAGCACACCGTTGTAGGGGTGATCAATTAAAAAATTGGAATATGGGATATTCAATAGATACGTTACCACTTCCACCTTTTGTTTGACCACAAAGAAGTCCGAATTATTAAAAAAAAAAACAGCTTCAACGCTGCTGGACGCAAAATAGGGACCAATTTTACATGAACAAACATCGTAGAATGAACCGCCCACAAAAAACATATTTTAGAGAGTAATTTTCAACCCCCATCCCCAAAAACCAAACGTTTTTCTTGACATAATAAGGAGTGAATGTTTAGAATTTCAGCCCTGTTGCTCCATTGGTGCGGAAATGAGATACTTATATACAAAGACAGTCAGTCAGCTAAGGCAGCCTAGCTTAAAAACTGAAGAAACTTTTGATGACAGTTTTGGCGAAACTTTTGTTTGACGGTTTGTAATATACAGAAAAAAAATGTATACTCAGTTCATCACCGTCATGACCAGCCCTTGGATTACTGGCGCCCTGGGTTAGCTGAACTTTGGGTCGATCCTGATCAGCATATAGCTTCGTAAGACTTCTCTTCCAAAGCATTTTGATCACTTGGAATAATGCCCTATTTAAACATAAATAACGAAAGTCTACCTTTCAAATCAATTGGAATATTTATCATTTACTAGCGTATAACCGTAAAAATAACGGGGGTTATTTATGTATAGATCGACATAAAGGAGTCTAAAGCTATCTTATTGCTCACAGAAATAATTCATGTATCCTAATTCCAAGTTTTCTTTAAGCTTCAACTCAACATTAAACATTCCTTCCAGTCACTAACACACACTTTTTCAAAATTTTATTTTAGTTTCAAACGATCAGCTTTTCTGTGGCCTGTTGTTATGTCACCACAGACTCACTTTATTACAACCCTTTAATTGTTTTTCTTTTCAACAATGTTAATCTATTCCACATGGACCAATCCATTAGAACTTTGATGTTATTTCAGGACCCGAACAAAACAGATACAAACAACAAAATAATTATACAATTAAACATATCAATTTGCATACATTGCTTTTAAATCGATAGATTAGGCAAGTAATTATTTTCGTGTAATAGATACAGCTTTATTACTAATTTTGACAAGTTCTTTTTAATCTACATCCAACTTTTAGTTGCTTTTTTTATTACCACTCGTTAAAATTATTAATAACATTGCAATACTTCATCCAATAATAAAAATAAGATTTGAAAAGGTCAAAAGATATATGGATATAGATGATATTAACATGATTTTAACGAACTATTCTTGGTTCATCTTTACTATATACATACATAAAACTCAATATATATATATATATATATATATATATATATATATATATATATATATTGGTGCAGTGGTAAAGAAAAAGTAAGGGAACATAGGACTACCTGCTCTCCGATTGAAGGGGGAAGGGCTATTCCACGGAGAATTTTTTTTAAAGATTTAACCAATTTTAGAAACCTTTTTGAGGCCATTAAGGATGAATATCTAGACACATACTGGCAGATATTTCTAATCAATAAACTGCTCAAGTAGAAAATCTTAATAGTACTGGAATACCTTGCATAGTGCAGTTCTATTAAGTAAAGGTTTTGACATAGTATGGTCATGACATCGCAGTACAAATTGATGTAAATAAATACAAACTGAAAAAACAAAAATAATAGTTTATGATAAGATCTTGAACAATGCAGTTTTGATTGATACGAAAAACTTTTGACCGAATTAACCGCACTAATCAAGGTATACTTGCATAAAGATAGTGAGATAAGCCCCCCAACCCCGCCTGCAAAAAAAGATAAGAGAGCGCCGTTCTCACGCGTTCCCACTGCACTACACCATTGTTAAGATATATTTGTATGAATATACAGGATGAGCAGAAAGAATTTCCCTGATTTCAATTAATTATTACACAAAACCTATGTTAGGTTCAATCATACAGTTTATTACAAATTACTCCTTAACATAAAAAGATTTTTTTCTGCAAATCGTGAAATTCAAAGCCATTTTATACTTACCTGTACCCGTAAATGTTTCAACCATAGACCACAAGTATAAGAGTGGCTATCATAGGTTGTTGACCAACAAGATGGGGCACAGCCCCCAGGGGTTCTGCCGTCCGTCAGTTCTTGCAACCTTTCTAAACCGATGAATTGGGGGTATGGTCCAACACCAACGAACCCCATGTTCACCGGATATTCCCCGTTTTGACTTTGTTTTATAGGGGTAGACCAAGAACATTTAGTTGAGTTCCAAATTAATTGATACTGAGACGAGGATAACGGATGCTTTAGTGTAGTTGGCTCAAGTGATGTAGAAGAAAACAAGGCTTGAAATGGAGCCGCTTAGACCTTCTCTAGACAACAAATGGTGCAAATCTTAATTGTCCGAGAAACAAGAAATCTTTTTTTTGTGTTGAGGTATTATTTGCAATAAACCATATGTAGGTACCTAGCATAGCTTTTGGGTAATAATTGTTTGAAATCCGGGAAGACTACGTGCTCGCCCTGCGTGAATATATATATATGTATCTTTATATGTATATATATATATATATATATATATATATATATATATATATATATATATATATACATATATACATATATATATATATATATATATATATATATATATACACACTCTTACTCCTGAGTCTATCTCACTTCCTATTGTTCACACACACACACACACACACACACACACATATATATATATATATATATATATATATATATATATATATATATATTTATATGCCACAGTCTATTTATATAGGTAATTTAACAAACTCACTCTTGAAAATAACCAACAATATTTGAGTACAAATTTCGGTACGTTCGTTATGATTTTGAAAAAAATATTTTCAAAAATGCCTGTCTGTTGTTTTTAATGATCTCTCTCTCTCTCAATATATATATATATATATATATATATATATATATATATATATATATATATATATATATATATATATATATATATATATATATATATATATATATATATATAATCAGCCTCTCTACATCGTTCTGCCGGAGGAGTAAAATTCGAAAACTTTGATAAAGCGTATTGAAGCGTAAAGACATTTTTTTGTTAATTGTAGAATTACAATATTTCTCCATGTAATTTTTCAATGCATTTTTAGGGAATCACCGAGGTTGTTATCGACTATGTGTAAACATTTTAGTAAGCTTCTGAAATTTCATTATAACATAGTTATATTCATATGAAGCAGCCTTCCTCAATCGTCGTTCCGCGGAGCCCTAGGGTACCACGAGAGGTTGTTGAGGGCCCCACAAAAATTAGATAACGAGTAACGATCCCGTTTTTTTTTTTTTAATTTGACACTTGATGCACTAGCATTTTTACAAATTTATTTAGGGATAAGCGTTTCTCTCTTAATCTCAACCGGCCCTTGCAAATTAGTGTGAAGAATTGCACTGTTTAGCTCAGGCGTTTTTTTTTCCACGGGTTACGAAAAAATATATTACCGGGGTATATTCAATGAAAGCTTTCTCTATTTCCCGTTTGCGCTAATATTAAGGTGAGGAGATCCGGAATTTCCATCGGTCCCAGGATTCCTGCTGATGCATTTTCTGAAGTACTGCGGACCGAGGACCAGAAAATTTAAAAATTTTTCTTAATTGCCTGAAGAAATATAAAAGTTATCGAAAAAACATGTTTAGAAATTGGGGTGCAATTATAGAATTTTAATTCAGTTGTTTGTATTGTGACAAAAATAACTTACGAATTCTGGGGTGTTTATTCTTCAGAAATGTATTTTTGAATAGATTACTTACATTACTTGATTTTTGTAAATAAGTAGATTCAATGAATTGTAGTACTTTTCTAGGGGTGTATGTGTGCAAATACACCCCTTCCAGACCCTAAGCTGTACTGTCACGTATTTAGCTCATATCTCTGTTAGATTTCCAAGCTTCATTTTCATTAAGCAAGACTTTATCTTTTGACATGGTTAACTGCTACAAGGGTCAAACCGACTGAAGATGATTATTGCAACTTTTCTATTGTATACATATACATACATACATATATACATACACACACACACACACACACACACACACACACACACATATATATATATATATATATATATATATATATATATATATATGGATTAATGTATTTATTCATTAGAATGAAATAAGCCCTTCCTTATATGTAAAATTCATTTCGAAGATATGTAAGACTTATCAATTTAGCTCAGTCGGTAAGACACTAACCTACCAATCAAATCATTGTAGGAGAATGTTGATTTTCACTCCCATAAATCTTACTGGGGATTGTTCTTCTTACGATAGAGCCACTAAGTCAACTCAACACCTTGACTAGAGTTAGATATCAACTCTGGAATCAGACAAAAACGATGTTTTTCTTTGTACTGAACCAGTTATTACATAATCTCGTACAATGCTAGTCTCCAGATTTCTTATGTATTTACATAAGTTTATAAAGTTTATGAAAAACATTAATTACGTGAACTTTAAGCTAAAGTAACTAACATCTATTTTACATTTTTTATTTTAAATGTCACGAAGGTGGGATAGGAACAAAGAAAATACAGTATCTTGAAATGAACAAGTATGTTGAAAACTATCTTCCTACACAATGTAGAATATTGATAATAACCTTTAGATTATTACACAGATTTTTTTGCAGTTAATTGCACAAGTAGAAAGTACGGAATACCTTGCACAGTGCGGTTTTGTATGGCGTGGGATTTGTGTTAGTACGTTGGGGATATTGCCATTCAAATGAACGAAATTAAGTATGAGCTGAAAAAAAAAACTACATTAATTCCTAACGAGAATTTGAACCGTGCAGTTTTGAACAGTACAGAAAATTTTGGTACCGAATTAACCTGACAAACCAAGGTATACCTGTTTATAGATATAAAGATAACGCCGTCACCCACCACCAAAAATTAAGGGAGCGCCGTTCTCACGCCTTCCCACAGTACTACGCTACTGTTTACAAGTATGTGTATAAATATACTGGCCGAGCAGAAAGTCTTTCCCTAATTTAAAACAATTATTACTTGAAACTTACGCAAGGTACAAAAGTATGGTTTATTACAAATTACACCTTGACACTGTCACATTTTGAACACAGTAAGGCGTTAGTACTCTCTCCCTATTTTCTGCAGACGTCCCTTAAGATATAAAAGTTATTTAAGCAGGTTCTCAAGTCTAGAGAGGTTTAGAAAGACAGAAAAGTATTTTCTTTCATGTAACCATTGCTGGTATCGAAAACTGAATATATTTGGGGGACATAATACACGTATGTATTCCTACCAATTAGTCCTTAGACTAATGATGAAAAAGGCATTTATTTTATTCGACCTATAATTATTTTTCTACCTAATCTCGTCCATGTAATTGCGCTTAATCCAGTGACAAATAATAATCACATAAATCGAACATTATGCAAGGAAAATTTCTGATCGAAATTAAGCAAACAACTACGTATTAGGCTAGGAACTAATTGATCCAAACTTATACACACACACACACACACACACACACACACACACATATATATATATATATATATATGACTATTTCAGACTGTTCATATCTATCTATCTATCTATCTATCTATCTATCCACGTAACCGTCGTAAAGCATTGGTTAGTAAAATCGTTCTAACTTCGAAGGAATCCCTTTGCTAAAGCAGAGATATGTACAATTATATTGTGTTAATTTCAATTACGCATTGGAACAGATTTATTTTGATTACATTAGTTGAAAAAGACAACACTTGAAATATACACGTGAAATTATAATGATTAGTAGCACTGATGACATTTTAAATACCGCTATCGCACCAACTTGATAATGACCGATGATGGTCGAAAGATCTCGAACCACTAACTTTGGAACATTTCTAAAAAAAAGTAATTGCACGCAAACCATATATATATATATATATATATATATATATATATATATATATATATATATATATATATATATATATATATATATATATATATATACATACATGCATATATATATATATATATATATATATATATTGGAACGTCGATTATCCGAACGAGCCGGGTGGGGGAGTGCATTGTACGGATAATTGATTGTTTGGATAACAGATCCAATCATAAAAAAGGAAACCATGCTGAACACAATTATGTAAAAAGATCACGTTTAAAGGCTTTGATTTCATTCAATCAATAAAGCGTATAAACACGGGATATTGTTTGAAAATTCGTGATATTTAATTTGACAGATGAAATCTCATTTATCTACCGTTTATATGACAAAAACATGATGTAATTACAAAAATACATTTACATACGTCGTACAAGTTCACGTAATCAGTGTTTGGATAACAAGCGTCCCACTATATATATATATATATATATATATATATATATATATATATATATATATATATATATATATATATATGTGCATGTGTGTGGGTATTTATATATATGTGTGAGAGTGTGTATATATATATATATATATATATATATATATATATATATATATATACACACACTCTCACACAAGTTTTGAAAAGTTGTTTTTATCCACGACTATTTGTCATGCTAGTCACTTTAAATCCGGTCAGTTTTGTTTCAACAATACCCTATATCATAAATAATGTTAAGCTATTGTTACGTGTGTAGAAGTTGGTTCTACTTGTAGTTATTGAGACGATTGTAACTCTCTCTCTCTCTCTCTCTCTCTGATATGAACAATGGTTTGCTTTTCGAATATTTAAAACAAAGTGTCATTTGAGTTTGAACGTGAAATATTTTTCTATCTAAATATCATCATAAAAATTATCTTTCTAAATAGAATTGCTTGTCTCTCAGGTAACAACAAAAGCCATTTTAAACTAAGTGCGCAGATACATACCACGGTGGACACCCTGTATTTATCAATCAATCAATCGATACATATATATATATATATATATATATATATATATCCCTCTTCTCTCCTTCTCTCTCTCTCTCTCTCTCTCTCTCTCTCTCTCTCTCTCTCTCTCTCTCTCTCTATATATATATATATATATATATATATATATATATGTATGTATTTCTTATTTCACATGTTTCTTTTTATACATATTTTTTTGATTAGAGAATACGTGTAGGTTGTAAGATCGTAGATCTTTCAAATAGATGGACAGGAAAAAATTCTGCTGATTTTTGTACAGATTCTCTTTTCATGTAATGCTGAAGAGAAGAAGAATTTTTCAAGTCATTTTCTATCTATAGTCCCAAAGTATTTCCGACAGAATGTCACGCAAACCAATTTTAATCTGATCCGTGTTATTTCAACGTGTCGTCTTATAACTGTTTGTTATATAATTTTTGATTCTTAGAGCATTTAGTTTTGTGTGAATTTCTTTTTGTAATTCTAATCTTTATTATGAAGTTTTTTTTATCGTTTTATAATAGCCCTGTTTTGGGAGTATTAAACATTATCTGACATAATCTAAATTAACCATTGTTTTCCTCTGATCACTTATCTGACTGTATACATTGACAAGTATGTATATGGAGAGATATAGACGGACAGATAGAGAGATAGATTGATATATATATACATATACATACATACATATATATATATTTATATATATATATATATATATATATATATATATATATATAGAGAGAGAGAGAGAGAGAGAGAGAGAGAGAGAGAGTGAGAGAGAGGGGGGAGAGATGGGAAACGGTGACCAAGAAGCAGGTATTGTTTTGAATTAAACTGTTTTATCACCTCGGCTTCTTTTAAATCCTCTGCAGATATATGATTATCTATCTATCTATCTATCTCTCTATCTATCTATCTATCTATCTATCTATCTTTCTATCCATCTATCTATCTTGGACTACCCTAATTAGCCAGATAAATGCATAACAATTAGAGAATATTAATTATGTCATCAAACGGGAATTATCTGTGTCAGTAGACTCATATCAATCTATACCTTTATCTACAAAGATAACTAGTTTGATAGATTGATAGGAACAGAGATAGATAGATAGATAATTGATAGATAGATAGATAGATATGGATAGACTGAGGTAGATAGCTAGCTAGCAAGTTGGCTAGATAAATAGATATGAACATAGATAGATAAATAGATAGATAGATGTAAATGGGTTCTGTGGTATAAAGTTGTATCTAGTATGTATGTCCATGCATCGCAAAGGGGTTCATCGGGAGGAATGAACCCATGTAGCTGGAGGTTCTGGGACACCACAAGGCCCCCACCCACCCAAGGTGTTTTTGAAATGTCGAATTTTGTGTCCGTTTCGAGACCTTATGAACTATACGCCTTACCTTTGCTTAGCCCCATCCCCATTTCTACAACCATATATATATATATATATATATATATATATATACATAACTGTGTGTGTGTGTGTGTGTGTGTGTATATATATATATATATATATATATATATATATATATATATATATATATATATATATATATATATATATATATATATGTATATATATATATATATATATATATATATATATATATATATATATATATATGAATTGACAAACTGCAGGTATATTTAGATAAGCATTTATCCAAAATGCCCGGGACTAGAAGTGTTCGGATTTCATATTCTTTCGGATTCAGGAATATCTGCGCCTAAATAATGAGATATCTTGATGATGGGGCCAGTGTGAGAACACCTGAAATCCATTCAGGTTTCGTATACACTTCACACACATAAGCTGGGGGAAATTCATTCAATATTTCTTATCAGTCTCATGGATGATGTCAATGAGCTCTGAACCCCCAGAAAGGTAGAGTTTCAATACTTCAACCACTCAAAAGACAATCACCTTCATTCCTGACTCTGAATTTATATGTTATTAAAAAGTGATGCTCTTCTTACATGTATGTACACATAAGAACTCAAGTGTAAGACAAGAACCATAAGTTCAATGATGTGTTCATCATCCGTGGTAGCTGTAACAATAGTCTGCAAGTATCATATTTAAATAAAAATCGTAAAGATCCATTTTTTTCCTAAATACAAAAACGCGAACCCCTGACATTCTAAGATGACATCATTAGCAGCTGGAAAAAATTGATCTGAATGGCGTTTTTTTTAATGACATCACACCTGGTTCTTCCTTCTTATTTCTGTTGTTTAACATAACCGGACTGAACGACCAACTGGCCGGCCGAAAAGCGTCTACCAGAGATGCATGGATACATCTAAAAATATGACATATCATTCAAGGATGAAAAATGATAATATTATAACTACGCAGCATGTCATACCGGCCTTTAAAAAGTTTCGGATATTCAGATTTTCGGTGCTCAACCTGAAACACGGAAAGCCATAATTTGTTCAAGGCTAGTTGGTTATTTTTTCCTTGGAAGATATCTAAATTTTCTACGGAAGCGTTCAAGACATCAAATCTTACATAGTAGTTTTTTTAATATCATTTTTATTAATAAAGATTTTCTTGCAACGAAACATATAAATGCTAACATATGCAGAATTCTTCTCAAGTCTTATAGCGAAAAAAAAGTTCAAGAACTTTGCTGAAACCTGAAAGCTTTTCGTCAATCTAATTATCTTCATTTTTTCGTTTATTATTGTTTGAAAGAAAGAAAGGAAATATGTTGAACATAATCATGAAAACATTTTTATATGTTTAAATCGAATTTTCTTTGTCTAATATCTTTAGTGATAAGGACTATTTTATTTATCTAGAATGTGAAAAACATGTAGGGGCCAGGTTTAGATTGATAGATATAAGAATGCAAGGATGGATATATAGACTTATAGATGAATATATAGATAGATGGTGAGATATGAACGGGCAGGTATGAATAGAGATAGATAGATAGGTAGATAGATATGAACATGGATAGGTAGATCGATGTATATAATAGATAGATATTGATAGATATGAACATGCTGAGATTGATTGGTTGATAGATAGATATAAACATGGATAGGTAGATAGGTAGATAGATTTATATGATAGATAGATATAGACAGATATTAACATACTGATATATATATATATATATATATATATGTATATATATATATATATATATATATATATATATATATATATATATATATATATATATATATATATATATATACACACACTAGAAGGTTGAAATTTTAAACATTTATTCTTTTTTATGATAAGAAAAAAAAAGGGGGGGGGTTCTTTGAAAACCCTATGATTGTCTTTTAGTTGCAATGTAAGTTTACGCTAAATTGGTACCTTAGTTTGTGTCTGGCAGATCCACGCTGACCAAACAAAAGGCGATAGAAGTAACGTATTCATTGATCACCCCTTTTTCCAATTTTTGAATTTATCAACCCCAACAAGGCATGCACCCAAAAGAACGTTGGTGAAATGACGGTTTCTATTGAGCAACTTTTAGAATTTGATTAGTGATTTATAGAGATACAAACAAAATGCAGTGGCTCATGTTTCAATATATACATATATATATATATATATATATATATATATATATATATATATATATATATATATATATGGTTGGAAATTGGTTTTTTGAATTATTTATACGGTAAGGCTTTGGAAACCAGTCATACGGGAATGTCTTCATTAGCAGATTTTGTAAAAACTCCTGGAAATGAAGGAGTTGGTATACGCTGTATCCTGCGTATACATCCATGTTATATATATATATATATATATATATATATATATATATATATATATATACATATGTGTGTGTGTGTGTGTGTGTATGGTACAGATGAGGTTGGCAATATAGCATAATGTTAAGCAATGATAAAATTTATTTCATAGAGTGCTCGATACATTCAATTTGATACTCCGAGAGTCAAGTTGTTTTAGAGTGAAGCTGGAAATACAATAGGAACTCGGTTCGCGAATCCACTTCCTATATCTATCTATCTATCTATCTATCTATCTATCTATCTATCTATCCATCTCTCTCTCTCTCTCTCTTTCTCTCTCTCTCTCTCTCTCTCTCTCTCTCTCTCTCTATATATATATATATATATATATATATATATATATATAATGCAAATAAGGAAGATAATATATGATATGATATCCGTCGATTATTTCATGAAGTGCTCGATACATTCAACTTTAAATATCAAGTTGTTTTATGGTAGAGTTTTATATATATATGTATATATATATATATATATATATATATATATATATATATATATATATATATATATATATTGAGAGAGAGAGAGAGAGTGAGAGAGTTGTTGTTAGTAAATGATTACTCCCGTCATTTACTCTAAGTGTTGAAATAATGTAACTTTATGCTAGAGTAATCTGATCCTACTATATCCAGTTGAGTAGTGCTAACAAAAGAAGTGAGGGGATGTAGGGCTGTCTGCTATCAGGGTGTTGATGGGTGATTTGAAGCGGCCAGCATCCCCTACCCCCAGAAAATATTTGAAATTCAGGCAATTTCAGAGACGTTTTCATACCACACGGAATGAATATTTGGATACACGGAACTGGCTGATTTTTTCTCTTCAGTAAATTGCTCGAACAGTGAATTTTAGTAGTAGATTGTACGGGAACGCCGTACCCTACCCCGAAAAAGTAAGGGGAACGCTGTTCCCACACAAGTACACAATTGACTCTCTCTCTCTCTCTCTCTCTCTCTCTCTCTCTCTCTCTATATATATATATATATATATATATATATATATATATATATGTTTTGTGTGTGTGTTTGTTTCATGTGTTTTATCTCCCGATCACCATTTGAAATAAAATAACGGACTCATTTAAGTCAGTTAAGTCACTATTTTATAGAATAAGATGAAACGCACATATTATTTACACTATTTATCATCAACATTTTTTAGCAGCTTTGAAGAAGGGAACATTTAAGTCTTGAAGAGAATGAGAAAAAAACACTTGAACTCAACAAACATATTTTACATGTATTACGGCCTCTATTACACAGATATCCACATACACATACACATGTATGTGTACGTATTTGGGGGCAGACACGTAATGATCTGGGGCCCTGAGCAAAAAGGGCTATTGGCCCCTTAACCCTTCTGCTACTTGAGACTCTGGATGCTTTGGGCCCACAATCACTACTCGATTGTCAAACCGCTCAGTTTCCACATATGCGTGTGTGTGTGTGCGTGTGAAACGTATATATATATATATATATATATATATATATATATATACATATATATATATATATATATTTATATTTATATATAATTTCTATTGAGATCGAAATATATCTGTGAATGATTTCCCAGGTAATATATATATATATATATATATATGTGTGTGTGTGTGTGTGTGTGTGTGTGTGTGTGTGTGTATGTGTGTGTGTGTAACCAGATCTATTCGGAAATTATCCAGCTATTTCAAAGATCCCCAGAATCTGTTGCCTTGATGTAACTTAACAGCCAATCAGAAGGGACCTTACTGCGAATGTACGAACAGGAATCCTCTTGTTGAGTGAGCTTGAGTACTGTGTCAGCGTCGCATTCACAATGATCGACGTTAATCACGTCTCGTGCAGGGTTTTTGTCAAAAATAGTAACCTCGGGTCTCTCAGCACCTCGTATAATACAGAATTGGCTCCTTATGACTTCCGGCTTTTTTGGAATGATATTCTAGATCAGTGACGAGATTAAGGAGAATGCGATGGGGCAGCTGATGTCGATCCTGTGAACGTTTCGAAGATGTTTCGTATTGTGGAAAGGACGCTGCAATGCGAGTGTTATGTCCTAAATGAAGTATTTTGAAGGGACTAAGGTACCATTGTCCTAGGTAGGCTATCTTTCCGTTAATGTTAAATAGCTCGATACTTGATGGCTTGAGACCTAATATCTCCACAGCTTCAGAACCTATGTCAATAAATCCGTCAGCGTTAACTGCATTTTTTTATTCGCTCACCGACTCACACCAGTGCACCCACGTTGATACATGCATATACGCAAGCACATACATAGGTACATACACACATACATAGGCACACGCATATAAAGGCATACAAATACACACACGTATGTATACAGAGAGTGATTTTTTGGCGAGGGGGGGTAGTTTGGCTCCTTGGGGATCCTTCTCCAACGTTTAACGAGATTTGTCTGTGGTAATACAGTAGGTGAACTACTATTCATGAAGCTTGGGGGGGGGCGCTTGTTCATGTGGGGGCAGGTCGAGGGTTGCGTTTTCAAATAACCCATACCTTTATTTCAGCAACGTCTCTACGCATGCACACACGCACATAAATATTCACACAACACACATACACACACGTACATGATCAGACACCAACACACACACACACACACACACGAACACACGATCAGATACGAACACACACACACTCACACACGATCAGACACGAACACACGCACACACACACACGATCACAAGCAAACACACATACACACGTGCGCGCGGGCACCCTCTGTTTTCCCCACTATCGGAACCATCTTCTTCACCAGTCGACTCACGGCCTTACACGTATTTGAGAACTAAAAATAGGTGCAAATCAATACTGAGTGCCTGGAGTCCAGCAGTTCTCTACGTCGCTGGCCAACTGCAAGAGGCCTGGTTTTGCTATTCTTCCGTCTGAATAGAAAAAAAAAGGTCAGAATTCTCACTCGGTAATAATAATAATAATAATAATAATAATAATAATAATAATAATAATAATAATAAAAAAAAAAGAAAAAAAAAGCGGAAACTCAGATTGTAGCACTGACATAATAGGCGAAAGAGAGAAGAAACGTTAGCTGAAGACCTGAGGAGACTTATTGTCACTCAGCCTTCAGCGATAACCACTGGGCAACCGGTGTGAAACTGCAAATCGCAGTATTACTGCGACCTATGAGTACTAGGAGAGGAGGGCTGGAGACTTGAGGAGACTTGCTGTCACACAAACTCCAGCGGTTACCAGCAGGCAACTGGTGTGAGAATCATCATCATCATCATCATCATCATCATCATCATCATCATCATCATCATCATCATCATCATCATCATCATCATCATCATAATAATGATAATAATAATAATAATAATAATAATAATAATAATAATAATATGATGTCAGGTTGGTCACTCTATGGAAACCATCATGTGACCAACGTCTTTTGACGTTGAAAAGCAGAAAAATAATAAAGTATTGACTTAATTTGAATAAACATGATCCTGATAGAATAATAAATCAAACGCGTATGAAAATATTGAAAAAAGTCATCTTGATGAAATAATTTCGGCAATAAAAAATATTCTGTTGTAGCAAAAACAATCATAACACAATCCTCATAAATGATTATATTTTTGTATCAAATAATGATAATAATAATAATAATAATAATAATAATAATAATAATAATATTATCATTATTATTAATATTATTATTATTATCATTATTATTATTATTATTATTATCATTATTATCATTATTATTATAACAATGATTGGTTAATCACTCAATATGTCTTTTAGTTGCAGGATGATATGTTGGGGATAATCAATTAAAGAATCGGGTAAAAGGGGTGATCAATGAATAAGTTACTTCTCTCACCTTTGGTTGGACAGTGATCATTGAAATAACTCTGAATTTCCAAAAAACAAGTATGAATAACACAAACAGATCAATTTAGCATGATCTTACATCGCAAATTGAACATGCTGCTAAAATCCCAGTTGTGGGGGAGGGGATTATAAGAAAAACAATAACAACGTTTATCTCGACATAATAAAGAGTAACTATTTCAAATTTTCAGCCTGCAGCGTGATATATTTTCATCATCATCATCATCATCATCATCATCATCATCATCATCATAATCATCATCATCATCAGCAGCAGCAGCCTTTTAGCATCCATTGTTAGACATAGACCTTCCCCAAGATAAGCCCGACCTCTCTATCATGGGTGTCGCAGAGCCAATACTTTTTAGTTCGTTACGTGAACTCATATTTTACCGGCTAAGTTTTCACATATGATCTCTGGGATCCAGCAGGTGTTTGATCTTCTTGCAACATGGCCAGCCGTCTGCCATTTGAGTTTTCCAATGGTTGCTATGATATCTCTGACCTCTGTCTCTTCTTTAATGCGCTGTGCCGTCTCGTGATCTCAGTGGAGTTGAGCATGATTCTCTCTCGTGCACATTGCGTGGATCACAGTTTGAGGGTCAATCTTTCGGTTAGGTTCCATGTTTCAGCTCTATAGATGACTATCTGTCGATGGGATACAATGGTTATCTGCCCTGCTTTTTAGGATTGATTGAATGTTCTCGTTCTTGAAGGTTGAGCTGGCTCAACCGAAAGCTTGCCAACCTAGGTTGTTGCAAAAATAATTTCGGTTTTTGTTATTCTGAACTATGATGCTTATTTTGAAATAAACTATTATTTGACTATATCAATAGAATAACCGACGAAGGTACAGCTCGACATTGGTTCCAAAAATTTCGAAACATTGGTGAGGGCCTTGAAGATAAGGAAGGTCGTGGTCGCCCATCTGAGATTGACGGCATCCAATTGAGGGCCATTATAGAGCATTATTCAACAACTGCTCGACATTAGCACTAAATTGGAAAAGCAAAAAAATGCTCGACAAGTGGGTGCCGCTCAAGCTGAATGAAAATCAAAATATTCACCGATACAAAGTCTGCTTCATGCGTCTTTTGCGCAACGATAATTATCAATTTCTTGATCGCATTGTGACTTATAAAAAACATGGATTCTGTCCAACAATTGACGGCGTTCTGCGCAGTGGCTGGCCAGATACGAAGCACCAAAACACTTCCTAAAACCAAACCTGCATCGAAAGAAGATTATGTTCACTGTTTTTGTGGTCGGAAAGCAGAATAATCCACTATGTTTTTTTTAAATCCTGGCGAAACCATCGTAGCAATTCTCCTCAATGACAACGCCTGATTGCATGTCTCGCGAATCACTCTACAGAAATTGAACGAACTATGCTGGGAAACTCTACCTCACTATCTTACACACCAAACCGAATACCACTTTTTAGAAATTTTCGATCACTTTTGCAAGGAAAGGTCTTCAACAACCAAGCAGCAACACAAAACGCCTTCTAAGAATTCATTGGTTCCAGGACCCCAGAATTCTATGCTTCCGCGATAAATGGACTTGGCAAAAATGTGCAGATTCTGAAGGTTCTCATTTCTATCAATAACTTTTATCTCAAGCCGAGATATAGTACTTTGATGTTGATGGTGAAAAACTGCAGTTATTTTTGCACCATATCCACATATAGCCTGACCAACTTGAAAAATGAAGAAACCTATGTTGACATTTTTAGTTGACTGTTTCTGCCTCGTGGCCGAGATAGTTGCGTATTTCCCATTAGTACCAGTGATCATTAGTCGAGCCTTATTAAAAGCCAGGATTTCGAATGCTGATTTTCAAGCCATTCGGACCTTTTCCACTCGGAAGATTGGCGTAGCACAATCATCCTACTAACATTCATCCTATTGCCAGACGAAGCTAATGAAGAGAAGGTTGTGCATGCTGCATGGTTTTAATTCAAATCATAATAATGGCAGGAAACACGGCAAAATATAAGGTAATGTGAGATGGCCGAGAGGGTAACGGCGGGGAGAATGGACTCACCCCAATGGAAATGCATGAATCTATATCACCCCCCAGCTATGGGTGAAATAGCCATGATGAGGTGAATGACGCCACTTTTGTTGTTTATCGCCTCTAAGTCAATTTCATGCAACCAAAGGACCGTGTAAGTAGTTCAATGATATCAAAAGCCTATTCAGGAACAACTGAATCCGTAGTCAGCGTAAGGACACTACTAGCAAGCTGGCTAAGATGGCTGGCAAAAATAAATATTGCTGCGCGGAGAAGTGATAGATTGGGAACTGGGCAAATGTAAATATACAGGGTTGTGGTCCAATAATTTTCCAAACATCATGTTGTATGGATTATCTATCTTTTCACGAGTGTGTCTTGGGCGAGATAGCCCGATGGAACCCACCCTTCTCCAGGTTTCCTCAGTTCTACTCGTTATCCAGAGTGCTTAGCAGAAAGGCATTGAGCGCCATTTTAAATGTCTTTCGTATGACTCAGCCATCGAAGGTGAGTGCACTACCATTTAGTCGTGGTGTTTAGTAAGTTGTAAAAAAACTGGATAAATATCTCGCTCATACCAGAAAAATGAAAAAATGTAGACAAGGACAATGACGAAGAATTGAGAGAATTGGAGAATCGGAGAAAAATTGAAACTATTCAGACACTAACTTTATTGACATCGGCAAAATACTAAGCAAAGGTCTGGAACATATAGGAGACTTGCTGTAGATTAAATAACACAGAGAGTATAGAGGTACTACTGATGTGGTAACTCATAAAAGTAAAGTTCCTTGTTCCAGCTTCATAGATGACAAAAGCATTATTTACATATTAAACCGTGTTCTTCGCAAACAAACAATTATTTTTCAATGGATATTGAAATCTTTGGGTCGATTTTATCATTTCACGATTATCTAAGATGTTTCCACGATTGTGCCTAAGATGAAATAATCTTTATTACACCGTTTAATTATAATCTTTAGACCAGTTTTCATTGTTTCGATTATCTCTACTCACTGAATAATTAGAAATAATTCGTGGAGCAAAGTTTGTCAAAGTTGATATTCTTTTATTATTCCGGGTGCTTCGCTGACCATTCGCCAGATCAATGAATTCGCTCCTCACCGGATGCTCCATAATACTAAGGTTAGTATCAAGGTACACAGTCTCTTATCCAAAACCCCTGGGGCTAATCACTTTTCGGAATTCAGAATTATTCAGATTCCTGAATGGTAATACAGTTACCGTCTATAAGGTGGACAATTAAGTTGATTGTCATGTCTCTGCAGTGCACCTTGTTTTTTATTCACTCTGAGTGTGATAAATTAAGACAATAATTAATATTAGAGTTTATTTGCACTGCGGTAAATGAAATGAGATTAAGACAGATCACAAAATTATTGATACATCTCTATTTATAAGTAGTAAAAGAGGATATTCAAGTGTTTTCTTTTGTTTTTCACGAAAAAAAAAAAGCCCTGAAAGACGAAGGTTTTACTTGGAAAAATGTTTGGTTTTCAGAGCTTTTCGATCTTTAGAATAATGGATTAGAGATTGTGTATCCAAGTAAGATAGTGCTCCTACTGACATGTATTAGACCGAGATTAAACTCCTTCCAAAAGTTCACTTTTTTTGCTGACATCAGTGAGTTAGCAATTACGCCAATAACTGCATACGATTCAAAGCAAGACAATAAGAATATTAATTACTTACATTCATTTACAAGTTTGTAACAGTCGACCGTTTATTACAGTGTATATCAAAGAAGTTTATATCTTATTTATATTCTTTATTATTTTATTGTATTGCTAGATTTTTTGAATGGTAGTATAGTTACAGTATTTAAGGTAAACAATTAAGTTAATTGCCTTGTCTCTGTAGCGAACCTCGTTAACATTCACACAGAGCGTAATGAATTATGACTATAAATAATATCAGAAGGTCACAGGTCAAGCGTTTAGATCAGGAGTGGACCCAATAATTCACAATCAGAGAGTGGATTTGATGTTTATAAGGGAGGAAGCGCATATCCTTTCAGTGCAAGATTTCATACTCCAAAATACGACAATCGAGAAAGGCTGGAGAGTGTGACAGCCGAAACGTTGTCACAAAGGCAACAAAGAGAAAACTGTGCAAACTTGTCATAATACAATCTTTAAAAAAAGAAGAGGTTCAGACAAGAAATCTTTTCTTACAAATTTGATGCTGGTACAATGTCTTGAGATCAGACATTTTGGGGATTCGAGATTTTTTTGGAATTTCGAAATGGTAGGTCAGGTTTCGTATATAGGGGAGATAATCGAGTCGATTGCTGGGAAATGGCAATATCTCTTCAGTGAACCTTGTAAATAATCACACTGAGTTTGGTAAATCAAGACTTTAGATAAATCGGTTTATTTGCACTGTGCGAAATGAAATAGGATAAAGAAAGACCATACCAGCATATTTTCACATACTAGAAGAAAATTGAACAAGCGTAACCATCAAAAGGATTCTATCCTTTTTCATACGTGCGTTTGTCTAAGTGTTTGTGCGTTCCAGCGTTCTGGGCAAGACCATTTTGTCCATAGACTTTAAAATTGGCAGCAATGTTCCACTAGGTGACTATCTTGAGGATAGACTCCTTCTAAAGAAAAGTAGATTCACCTGAATCTAGATATTTATGGACGTTTTTTTTTTTTTAAATCTATTTTAGATGTAGAAAATTATTTATGTAACTTTTATTTTTAGGGAAAAAAAGCTCAGAAAACTAAAAAAAAAAACAAAAAAAAAAAACGGGGAAAGATGTTCGGTTTTCAGAATTTCGAATAAGAGATCGTATATCTATGATAGAATGCTAATTCTATTCAACCTATGCTTAAAACAAAGTAATTTCTGGAGAGACTGGAATACTGCTATCATAGTGCTGTTATATAATAAATGAAACCCGAAACAAACTTTTCACCATAATCATCGCCAACTGAAAAACCAAAACGCTTGATGAAAACCTACTGCGGGAGCAAGCTGACTCCAGAAGAAGCTGCTTGACCATCGACCATCTCCATTCGATAAATCAACAGAAAGAGAAAAAAGCAGAATACAAAATGCCATTTACTGTAGCATTTATCGATTTCAAGGAAGTCTTTGACTCAGTTGAAATTTCCATGGTCATTAAGGCTATCACTCTACAAGGTGTAAACCCCGTATATGTCAGAGTACTGCGACATATATACAGTCACAGAAGCTCCTTTATCAGTCTACATAAAGATTCAGAACCCTTTCAGCTTCTAAGAGGGGTATGTCAAGGTGATACCTACTTACCCACACTCTTCACAGCCTACCCCGATATGATCTTCGGAAACTTAGACTGGAAAAATGAAAGGATCAGAATACACAGCAAATATCTGTTTTGCAGACAACATGGTCCTTTTTGCAGAGAACCTCCACGACCTCCAACCAATGCAAAATGATCTGAAGGAAGCAAGAAAGTCGGCCTCACATGAGCTTAGGCAATACAAAGGTCGTGAGCAACAATCGCATCAAAAATAGACATACAACATTTAAAATTGAAAACGCAGAACTGGAGAAAGCAGTCCTCTAAATCAACCTTGGAAAACAAACCCCCATGAAATCCTCAAAAGAAGAACATTCCAAGCGAAGAATCACTCGAGGATAGCAATCTTTCGGCAGAGTAAGCTCGACCTTCAAGAACAAGACGATCCCATTGATCCTAAAAAGAAGAGTATACAACAAATGCATCCTCCCGATAGTCACCTATGGAGCAGAAACATGGAACCTCACCAAGAAACTGACCCTCAGACGGAAAAGCGTGCAATGTGCACAAGAGAGAATCATGCTCAACATCACGTGAAGAGATCACAGGACAGCACTATATATTAGTGAAAAAAAAAAACAAGAGTCTGAGACACCATAAAATCCATTAGAAAACTTGTCAATAGGCTGGTGGACATCATAACTCACAATATGAATCCCCAGAGATCTCATGCGTAACCGGGGCCGACAGAATACAAGATGGAGAGATGTAATAGACAATTTCAGAGAACATTTGCTCCGCAACGCCCATGATTGAGAGATCCGGCAGAAGGTCTAATCCAAACACGGGTGATAAAAGGCTGATGAAAGCGAAATACTGAAGTGAAAGCCGACTGATATTAAAAGTTTGAAGACAGAACGAATAGGAATAATTGCGACCATAGGCGAGATCGCAATTATCAAGCTAATATACATAGAAGCATGCAGTTTTGACCATTCGATAAGAAGTGTTTTGAAGATTCTAGGAGATCTTATTTATGTATTTAAAATTGGAAATTACCGAAAATCATTAATGAAATAATGATATATCTGATAACTGTTTGCAAAATGAGAGGTGAACTGAAGCTCTGAAAAAAAAAACAACCCCAAAACGCATGAATAGTTCTTGCCACGAAATATTACAATCATTTCATTTTTCAAAAACCGAAACACCAAAATATGAGGTATGCAGGTCTTAAGTCATGAACGCACGGTGTTAACAAACATTGGTTGTTTAAAATAGAATATATGGATTCAAACAAACCCCATATATCAGATCAAAACCTATACTAAGCACAAACGAGAGAGCATTACATCCTCACTTTTAGTGAGGGTGTCCTTATTGGTAAAACATTCTACTTGTTTGTCTTTATGGCCTTTAGGCTCTATAATCATCATAATATTTCCTAATATCTGTCCCTCTTTTGACGCTCCCTTCTTTACAATGTAATAAACGAAGGTAAGAAAGTAAGATGTGTTAATGCTAGAATGGACAGGAACAAAAGGGATTCAAACACCAATATGACTACTTCTCCTGAAACCTTTGCAAAGAAATGAACGAAGGAATGGATGGAATAGGGTGTTTATGCTTGAAAGCCGGCAAAACAGGCTTCACCTTCCCAATAATCGCCATTAATTCATTACTCCTCATCCAAAGTGAGGAGCTCAAAAATCTAGTCGTAGACCACGCGAATATAGATGGATAGCAAAAGTGATCAATGATAATAATAATGATGATAATGGAATAGGAAGCAAAATGCCATCAAGGCAAAACAAATAAGCAAAATAAACAAACAAAAAAACAACAACCAAACAAACAAAAAACCCCAAAAAGCAAAAAGCAAAAAGTGAGGTCCTAACCATCCTGAAAACCAACCGAGAAGAAAAAAGCGTTGCACGTCGAGTACTGATTGCAAGCACAAAGCCCAGATGAAGACAACAATCTGAGCTATCAGGGGTGGCGGACCTCTGGGTTGAAGCCAGAGACAGAAAGATTTATCGCATCCGTCCAAGACCAGAACCTACTTATTATATCTCACCTGGCACATTTAAAGGATTGGGGCATATCAAAAGTGTCTTTTTTGTATATAAGGTTGAAACCAGAATCATAAAAGTTTATCTCAGCCGCTCAAGACCAGAATTTGCTAATCATATCTTAGATTGCACATATCGAGAAGAACGGGGCATTTCCCAAGTCTCGTCTTATGTTCATAGGGTTGAAGCCAGAAACAGAAAGGGTTACCTTAGCTGCTCAAGACGAGAACCTACTTATTATATCTTACCTCGCACATATCTAAAGGAATAAGTTATATCCCAAGTGTCGTTTTATGTACATAATGTTTTAGCCAGAAACAGAAAGGTTTAAGTCAGCCGCTCAAGACCAAAACCGGTTAGTCATATCTTACCTGGCACGTATCAAATGGAATGAGGGAAGTTCAAAGTGTCGTTCTTGTCCATAGGGTTGAAGCCAGAAACAGAAATATTCATCTTAGCCACTCAAGACCCGACCTGCTAATTTCATCTTACTGGAACTTCTTAAAAGGAATCTGTCATATCCAAAATGTCGTTTTATGTACATAAGACAGAAACCAGAAACAGTAAGATTTATTTTAGCTTCTCAAGACCAGAACCTGCTATTCATATCTTACCTGGAACTTCTTTGAAGGAATGGGTCGTAATCAAAGTGCCATTTCTGTACATACGATTGAAGCCAGAAACAGAAGGGTTTCTCTTGGCTGCTCAAAACAAGAACCTGCTAATTATATCTGGCACATATTGAAAGTAATGGGGCTTATCCTAAATGTCTTTTTATGTACATACGCTGAGGAGACTATTGACCATCTGAATATCAGGCTCCTCTACCATAGTTCCAAATGGATTCAAGAATAGACAATGAGGTATGAAATACTTGCATTGAAAGATATGACAACATTAAAACCTTCTAATGATAATGGCATGAATATAAAGCACCACCACTGACCAAACTATACGAGTCAATGGACCAGACATAGTAATAAATGATCTCAAAGAACATAAATGCTAACTAATTGACCTGACCATCCCAGTAAGAGAATTTTATGATTTTTCGAAATATAAGGATCTGGAAATAAAATCATAAGAGTGAGGCATTAAAACGCAATCACAATCACAGTGATAATAGAGGCAGCGCGTGGTACCTGCATACCTTGCAAATGTGGGTTGGGGCTGAGCTCCTGGGGTCAATTAATCCAAGGAACCCTGAACATCTGAAAAAAGTCTATAAAATAATTGAAAAGGGAAATCTTTTGAAGATATCAAGACTTCAGCTGTACAACTTGCTCAGTTGTTGGGAGGTAGAACCTAACTTCAAAAGAAAGAGAATTCGTCGGGTAAAAAAAAACGCTTTGATGAATTAAGTCAAGACGCATTAATCGGAAGTAGTGAACAGCACTTCAAAGTAGAGGTTTTCTATAAAGTACTTGACACTTAATCTTCTTACATGAACGTTTTAAATATTTCTGATGCGTTGTTCAAAAATTCGAAGTAATAAACCCCAATACTTGAACAGTGTATACAACGATTCATCACTAAAAAAATTTGATAATTTGTACAGATGTCCAAGTTATCAAAACTTTCATTTGATGAATACAACGATGATTCGAAAGATTAATTTCCACAAGAAATGACTGATTTTCGAAAAGTAAAGGGGAAATATAATTTTGAAAAAAGCAGAAAGAATCAGACAGCTGGCCAAATCAATTATTAGCGAACATCAGTCTTTGCTGCCAGCTTCCCAGAAGTTTTTACAGCTTATATTTTGTTTACAACTGTGCCCGTTACGACTGCAGCAATTTTCAAAGGGGAAATTTATCAAAAACAATCTTAGATGCTCAATGTCGCCAGAACGACTCTCTGGACTTTCTCCTCTAGTTACATAAAATGAGACAGCTTGTAATAATGACTTCAACCAGCTAATTGACTCGTTTGCCACTCTTGTAGCAACACTATCACGCACTTTTCAACACTGTGTTACAAAATTTGAATATCTTCTTTTAAGTTGTAGTTTTGGTTATGATAGCATAAAGTTAGTGGTAAATAAAAGAAAATACTTTTCCGTGTTCACAGAGGATTTCTGCGCGAAGGGGCCGACTTTGAAAATGTTTCAAGAAAATTTTTTTCCAGAATATTTTTTCCAGAAAAAATCCATTCAAAATTAAATGCATCCACGGAGATTTATTAAAATCAGGTCATTTATATTTTACTAAAATTTTGAAATTTGTCGGTAAATTGTGCTAAAATTCCTTATACGAATTCTCATACTTCATCTGTTAAACAAATTTCTAACCATAATTATCTCCGGATATGTATTGTTTACTCAAATAATTTTTAGTTGATAAGCTTTTACAATCATTGATAGCAGAAAGATTACAACGATAAAATGATAGAATCCATGTTTCAGACATTCTTATTGAACAATCTTGTCAAAAGTCCGTGGTAGTTGCTAAAACCTCATTCCAAGAAAATTTACGATACAAGACCGTACTTGATATACCTCGTTTATCTTTATACTGTGAACTGTTTTGTATTTTGTTCTGAATACAACTGATTAGAACAAGTTTGAGTATAACTGAATTTTTTAAAAAGTGAATACCTAAATAGGAATAAGAGACCCGAAAATAACTGCTTAGATCTTCGGGTTTTTTGTTTAGGGTGGGGCGTAAATCTAACAATTTGCAGGGGGCACAGTTGGACCTAGCTCTGCTACTGAGGAGCGCCTGGAATGATAGAGAATACTGATGTGTCCATAAAGGAAATCCCCGGAAATCCATCATTATCTGAAATATAAAAGATCGAGCTCACACACTGAGAAAAAAAATCCAGTAGATCCTTGCTTAATCCTTATAGCCAAGATGTTCATCTGAAACCATTGGGTGCTGATGAAAAAACTGATTAATTGCAGAGCGAGTGGGGACTTCGAATTGTTCATAGAGTGGAAGGGAGAGAAAAAGGCTGTTATCTCATTAACAGTGGATTCTTTGGTATCGTCCACAGGAAGAGGAAGAATGGCTGTTTGTTCATTTTCTGTTGAGCGGTGTGTATTTACATTTAACGTTTTACGAGATTGCAAAATACTCTCAAAGTAACAAATATCATTTATCAAAAGTCAATTAAACACTATCTAATTCTATCTATCTATCTATCTATTTCATTCGTTTTTACGGCTATTTACTCCATCCATTAGGGTGGGTATTCAGCTCGTTTGAATAAAAATTGCGATTGCATTGTTCTTATTGAGTATATTTGTTGTGTGGATGCGAGCTGATCCGGCAGAACGTTGGTAAAATGACAAATGGAAGGTGAAGAGAAATTCGAGAGAAAAAACAGGTGTTACATCCCAAATTTTTATCATTACGTTGACATATTCTGATGCATTTCGACAGTTGCCAGCCACCATGTAGAGAATCAAAAGCATCACATTGCTCTGCATTGATGGAGACTACTCTATAATTCACATT
>OY735236.1:26348929-26371429 GCA_963457665.1 Thysanoteuthis rhombus | reverse complement strand
TATATATATATATATATATATATATATATATATATATATATATATAACAGGAAATGAAAGAAAACGGTAAATCTAAGTACAGAGATTGGAAGAGGATGAGGTAGTAGAGATGCTGAGATGAAAGAAAGGGTGATAAAGAAGAGAGAGAGGGTGGATAAAAAGGAGAATAAATGAAGAAAAGGGATGACGGAGAATAGAGGGCGAAGAAGAAATGGGAAATGAAGAAGAGAGAGTGAGTGTAGAATGAAAGGAAAGAGGAGAGACTTTGGAGACGATTTCTAATTAATGGGATTAGAATCGACCCCTATCAAAAGATAGAGGCGTTCGTTGATTGGAGTTGAGGAGAAGCAGTGAAAGAAAATGAAAAGAAAGAAAAAAAGGAAAAGAAAAGAGAAGGTGGAGGGAAAGAAGTAATAAAGGAATGAAAGATTTAAAAGATGAAAAATAACTGAGAAATAAGAAAGACAAAAAGTACGTGGGAAAGGAGAAAGAAAGAAAGAATAAAAAGAAAAAAGAATCTATGGTGAAAAGATAGAAAATGAAGGAAAATATAAGAAGGAATGAGTGGAGACGAAAGAAAAAAGAAAGATGAAAAAGAGAAAAGAAGGTGCATAAACCGAAGGAATGAAGAAGGGAATGAAGAACAGTGAAATGTATGAATGATAGAGGGAGAAAGAATGAGATTAAGTGAGGAGAGAGAAAGAAAAAAAATAATAATAAAGAAGAAAAAAGAGTGTGGAGAGGAAGGAATGTAAAAAGCAGTGAAGAGGAAAAGAAAAACGCACGAATGGCAGAAAATGTCGGGAAGGAAGAAAGAATAAAGAATGAAGTTAAAGGAAAGAAAGAAAGAAAGCAAAACAGCAAAACAGAGATAATTAGAAAGAAAGAAGTGAAGAAAGGAAGGAAGACAGAATGGCGGTTACGAACCATGAAGAAGAGAAGGAAAGAAAGAGGAAAATTAGATTGGAAGAACAAGAAATAAAAACTAAAGAAAGAGTGAGAGAGAAGAGGGTTTGAAAGAAAGAGAAGTAAAATCTAAAAGATGAGCAGAAGGGAAGGAGCTGGAAGAGAGGATGACATAGAGTCATTAGTTTGATTTTGATCTGAATTTTTCACTGTATAACGTTCGATCTAGGCGAATAATATCCTTCAACGAATCAAATGCTTTGGCAAAGAAGGATATTATGTTAGAAAAGATTGCTGTGCTGAATAAATGATATTTCCATCCTTTCACTGCATACTGATTTATATATATGTATATATATATATATATATATATATATATATATATATATATATATATATATATATATATATATATATATATATATATATATATATATAATGGATACATTGAAGCGATCTATACGATAAGTTTATTTAATTTGGTTCCTTCTTCAGTATCACAAAATGAAAAGTTTACTTGACTGACTAACTGACTGACTGTCTCTCTCTCTCTCTGTCTCTCTCTCTCTATATATATATGTGTGTCTATATCCATCTATATCTATGTCTATCTATCTGCATATCTGCACGTGTGAGCGTATGTGTGCGCGTGTGTGCGTATGCGTTTGCGCGCGCGTGTGTGCATGGAACAGGAAGAGTGCCTTGTTTTCCTTCTCCTTATCATTCTTTCGTCTTTTGTTCAACGTCATCATAATGCATTGGTTATCTCCCCTTATTTAATATCGCCATTTGCAAGTAGTAGTCGTAGTTACAGTGGCTATGACGATGATGTCGGCAATAGTAACGATTCGATTTGTGATCAAAGGCGACCAGCACAAAACGAACTCTGGACATTATGTACCACTAAATAAGATTAAACCCGAAGAGAAGGGTACAGAGTTCGATCACCCATCAAATCAACTCCCACAATTCAATGCCCCCTTTTATTCTATAAACCGCGAAAACAACCAATGAGAGTAAACATAGAAACATAAAGGGAGCAACCATGATGGCTCTTTGTAATATATATATATATATATATATATATATATATATATATATATATATATATATATATATATATATATATATATATATGCTAACTAAGATCTACAGATGAATGCGTGATTATTTATATCGAAAACGTCTATTCGAGTGTAATATTTATACACAAAATACTACTGCTGACCATCGCACAAAAGCTATAGAGTGCATCTCGCCAAACAATGTGCTATTGTAGAGTTTGGTCCCCAGGGGTGCCTCACTGTTGTGACCTTGTGTCTTACTTGGTCTCCAATTTTGAAAAAAATTATACAAGATATACAAACTCTGGCACATATATATATAGCAGCCCTGTTTTCTTTAATTGTTTATTCTACTACGTTGTCTCGACCGAATGATACATTAATCGTGTGATAGCGGTAGATCATTTCAAATAGAGTTTCAATATGATATAACACTATTCATAATCATTCAGTCGGATCATATATTCATTTCTTAATAACATAACTGTCTGCGTTGGAAGAAACAAGAAGAGCATACATAGACCGTGAATAAGCGAAAATGAGAATTTGGAGTTAAAACAGTAATTTGGGCCTTTGTATCACCAGCGGCTGTTTAGCTTAGTTAAGAGAAAGACTACGTTGAAGCGGCTACCCTGTCGGTTGCAACATCGATTCCGTCAGCAATCTTATTTTCTATAATTGTTTATTCTATTTACGTTGTCTGGTTCAAATGATAATTCACCATATATATATATATATATATATATATATATATATATATATATATATATATATGCTCTACTAGAATTAATGACATAATGAGATACTGAAAGCATTGAAATATATATAGATGCACCACTGGAATTAGTAGGATAATGAGATACTGAAGGTATTGAAATATACATTTGTATATATCTACCACTTGAATAAATATTCTGATGAGATGCCGTAGGCATTGAAATACCGTATCGAAAACTTTTTCCTTCGTATTTTGTTTTTAGAATATGTATATATATATACATATATAGTGAACATTTATAGACTATAACGAAAACCACGTTAATTCGTCTAAAATGAATGTTTTTCATCATCAGGCTGCGAACTTATTGATATATCTGCGCGTATTCAGAGATGGTGCTAATCATTTGGCCAAATTATGCAGCTGCCTAAGGTGCAGATCCCACCGGGCCACAGTACTGACCTTTCAGGATAAACATTCATAAAAAAAGATTGAGCAACTGAAGTCGTAAATTATAAGTCTCGCGTAGAGAGCATCAAGAACTCACGCCGGCCCAGCACACTTACCATCTCTAAAATGACCAATGGTGGTAGAAGGATCTCGAATTTTAGAACATCAAAATTCTGGTACTTTTTTTACACACACACACATATATGTATGTGTACGTGTGTGTGCGTGTGTGTCAAGCTAGAGATTTGAATTATTTGCTATGGGTCAATGTTTCAGCCCAGGTAAAGGTAAGGTTGTCAAATACTGATATCCAAGATGGGCAAGCAGGCCGTACCCTCTTTGAAATGAACGGCGTGACACGATCGTCCTTCTATATTCTTTCTATCATTTGGTTTTGCGTCGAATGAAGAATAAGATTAGTATACATCGATATTCAAAGCAGGAACTCCCTTCCCAACTGAAAGATTTGAGCAATCTATCTATATCAGTTCTGCTCATATTTATCTATCTATCTATCTATCTATCTATCTATCTGGTACTTCATTATCTTCCTTTCTCCTTGTTTGTTCGTATTTATCCGACCATCTATCTATCTCAGTCTTTTCATACGTATCTTATATGTGTATGTATCTATCTTATCTAGCTAGCTATCCAGCCAGCTAGCTCAGTCTCTTCATATCTCTCTATCTATTTATCTATCTGGTAGTTCATTATCTTTGTCTCTCTCTGTTCGTATTTATCCAACCATTTATCTATCTCAGTACTTTCACACGTATCTTAGTTAATCTATCTATCTATCTATCTGTGCACACGTAAGCCGATGCAAATAAGCCCACAAGACATTACTAAGACAGAGTTAAGATGGCGAATTACCCGCGAGAACATTTTCGTTGTGCAGCTGAAGGCGCGATTTTCACGGAATACGTCAAGTATAGATTTATTTTTCCTTTTAGTTTACACTTATGAATATCCATAAACACCCTTTTTAATTATTATTTATTATTCCTTTGTAGTATTTCACGATTTCACTGGTTTTATTTAAGCATAACAACTCTCTCGTTTGTCTATATCTGCCACAGTTTTCAGTTTTTTAATATTTTATTTTACTTCATTATACAAATATTCATCCATTTGGATAGTGTAATAATTTGTATGTTTGAATTACATGCAGAAGACCCCTGGTTCGATTACCAGTTTGATCTAAGTGTAGAAAACTTTCTATTAGAATGAATTTCCCTGTACATACAGCAGCTGATTGAGTATGTTCTAAGCAATCTATCCGGACTTCGCCCAGCCCTAACCGTTCATTGTAGAAACTTGAGATTTTGCGCACATGCTCTCCTCAATGAATTGGAAAATGATTTTCGAAAATCCCCGCAACCTGCCGAATAGGTTTTTATTTGGCAGTTCAATTTACAATGTAAGTTTATCCTAAATTGATCCCTTAGTTTGTCTTCACCACTGCTTAATTTACAAGGTAAAAGTATATTTGTGGTAGTGTTCATAATTTCTTTCGGGATGCTGGGGTTAATTCTTCTGTTAATTCATCCTTTTGGTGCCACTTCCGTTCGTCACTGGGATTTAACTGTTGACCACCAGATGAGCTAAAGGGCTCAAACACTAGGCTATTGTTCAGTAGGATAATCAGGTGGTGTAATTTTGGAACCTTGAACCCAATGTTCTTTTGAGGACAGCCGTACAAGAACAGTCTTATCCCGTGAATTGAATGAAAGGTTCAATTTGAAATTCCGAGAACGTTACCGAATGCGGCGGGCACTCAAAGAAAGCAAGAAAGCACGACGGCCAAAACGTTGTCTATAACAACCGAGACAGCAGTTAAAACGAATCAGCGTATAATAATAACGTTAATAATAAATAACTATGATAAGAACGTTTTCTTCTCATCATGGCTGCAGTGCAAATATTTTAGACCAGATTACGAATTTCGGTCTTGCACGTCTGATTTGTTTTTACTACAGGCACGTTCTGTTTTCAGTTCTATCGTACACGAGGCAATATAGGCGAAGGTCAAATGAGAACAAGATTTGTATCAGTCAGAACTTCTCAATGCAAAAAATCGAAATTAATACTCATAAGATTTACAAAGATAACACAAAGCAGGTACTAAGCTAAAACCTTCAGCTTTGGACACCCTGCGGGGCTCTATAGGGGTCATATGTTGTAAACAGTTTTCACATCATGAAAAATAAACACTAGATTACAAATTCGGAATCAGCATCCAAAACAAGAAGTACACCAAATTCATGAGACTTTGAAAAACTTTCGAAAAACTTGATATTAATAGTATGAACTCAGCGTCAAGATGTTATATTCAAAATACAGCTTTGAATTAAAGATGTTCCGGACTAAAGAACGTTGATCATTTTTTGTAGCAGCCTTACCTGCTGTTGAGTACCAAATGACGTTAATTACTCTATGCCCCACTTTTTAAAAACGCACTTTGACGTCATTTTGTCCCCCGACATAGCGACTTCTCTGGGGCGACTTGAGGATCCGGATACCAACCTTGTTCGGGCAGCCGAGGATAAACATTTTTCTTGAATATCTAGTAAAGAAAATTTATGAATAAAAAAACCTCGAATCACCCCTAGTGCTCATAAATCAAACTTGAAAACTATCGCCTTTGTCCCATAATTGTTGTTACATTTAGTGTGTGAATCATATATGCAAATGTAACAACTATTATGGGACAGAGGTAACGTCATTTTCTTTTTCATCTTATACAAGATGTTTCTCGTCTTACTCTTTGTAATGAGAAAACGTAAACGAAAACAGACCAAATAGGTTTCTTCAGTTCCCAAGTCGGTCTGGTTGGCAATTCATGCATGTACTACATTTACAGGCTGCACAATGGAGCTAGAGAGCTGAAAATTTAAACTTTCACTCCTTATGTTAACAAAAAGGTTTTTACCCCCTCAATAGGTTTTTAGTGAAGGTTCAGTTTGCAAGGTAAGTTTATGCTAAATTGGTCCCTATTTGTACCCGCTTGTTTTATTTCGTTCCTGAAAATTCAGACTGCCCAACAAAAGGCAAGAGAAGTAACTTATTCATCCCCTTTCCCAATTTCTCTAATTGTTTACCCCCAACACGGCATACTGCCAAAAGACATTGGTTGCGTCACAGATTTTTATTGTGTGCCCAACAAAACCTGTTTTTTTTTTCTTCTAATTTTATTCATTGATTCTGAGGTAGGTTTTCAAGTGTAATTTTTTCAAATTTACTCTTTTGTCAATTCTAGGGGTAAAGAGACATATTATCGTGTATATGTCGAGTCACTCGGAAAAAAATTACGCCAAGTTAAAGTCAACGTAAATAATATTTACGAATCTACTTGTGAAAATATTTCTTTTATTGATCGTCCCCAACTCCTCAAATTCTGGACTCACCCTTGAACATACTTTCACGTTTCTCACCGTCATTCAACAATAAATTACGCTTACAAAGAACAACGTTTCATGACGTATAAAACATATTTCGCAAAACTCTTACTTTATATAGGCTAATTAACAGACGGTCTCCTATCCTCGACGACTCAGCCTTACATACCATCATTACCATTTGGGGTGGAGAGGAGGGCTTGGAATGTAAATAATGATGATTGCTTCGTTGCTTTACGTCTTTTGGGCTTTGAAAGATTTTTGTATAAAAACTCAAATTTCGGGTAACGAATATAAATGTGTGCGCACGCGCGTGTCTGATGGGTTTATTTCATAAAGTGCTCGATACAAAAACATTGAGTTAGAGTAGAGCTTTAACATGGTAGAATAATTCACAGTGAGCGCCTATCTCTGTCAACAAAATACTCTTACTAAAAAGTGAATGAAAATAAAATATTGAGGAGATGCAAAGAACAGAACTTCAAATGTGCAAATTTAGCATTTTTGCAACCCGTTCGTTTGTATCCTTTCTTCTTGTAGAGATAAAAACATGTCTTACTCTAAAACAAATGCCTGGATATGCTCCAAAATTAGTCCACTTCTTTTGCCATTCATGACCAACCCCTCTACAAAATTTCACCGATATCCATTGAGAACTTTTGGAGATATCGTGTGGAAAGAAAGACAAACGCAAGTGGATACATATACCTCTTCCAACTTCGTTAGTAAAAAAAAAGAAAATGTTTTCATCAGTACTGAAGGAGTGTAGCAGAAATTGCGTTAGGATGAATAGCTTTGTTTGTACGTCCATCTTGGGAGAGTGCAGTCGTGTAAGGTTCAGGGGAAGGGTGCTTTTACCGGAAGCGACAGCTATCAGCTTTGCTGAGGCTTTTTTCTTACAATACAGCAAATGAAGGGAAATGGGGAATGGAGAGTAAGGTAGGAAGGGGAATGGAGAGCAAGGTGCAATGCAGAAGAGTCGAGAGACAATGACAGGAGCGAGAAAAAATGGTCGGAAAATGCAACAGAGGGGCATATGTATCGGGGGAGGGGGGAAAGGAAGAAGAAGAAGAAGAAGAAGAAGAAGAAGAAGAAGAAGAAGAAGAAGAAGAAGAAAGCGGAAAAGGAACAACGGCAAATAAAATAGAAAGGAAGAAGAAACCAGAAGAAAGAAAAAGAGAAAGAGGAAAGGAGAAGGAAGAAAAACGACCAAAGAATTGAAGAAAGAAAAAGGAGCACGAAGAAAAAAGTAAGAACGAAAGAAAAAGAAGACAAAAAAGAAAAAAAGGAAAAGAAAGAGAAGATGAAGACCAGGAAAATGAAGGAGAGAGAATGGAGAAGAAAGAAAAAAGGACGAAGGAAGAAGAAACATAATAGAAAAAAAAGAAAAAAGTAGAGGAAGAAGAAAGAAAAATGAATAAAGATGATGAAGAAAAAAACAAGTGAAAAGGAAGAAGAATTTATTCAAAGGAAAAAAAGAAGAAAGAAAAACTTGGGAAGCAGAAAGAAGAAGAAGAAGAAGAAGAAGAAGAAGAAGAAGAAGAAGAAGAAGAAGAAGAAGAAGAAGAAGAAGAAGAAGAAGAAGAAGAAGACGCAGACGATGGAGATTGGGTCGTGTCTATAATGAAGGGTGTGGCCTAAATGGATCAAAGATATTGGAGGGGAAGGAGAGATGAGAGAGAGAGAGTACGTGGTGTGAAGGCAGAGCGGGGAGACGTTCATTAGCTACGGGGGTGGGTAGATGGTAGGGATAATGGTGGTGGCGTGGAAGATAGCGGAGGAATTAGATTGCTTCATCCAGTCCCCAAGGGCTAGGAGGATGGCAGATACTCCTTTCTTTGGCAAACGTACTTCATTTGGTACAGTCCCCCCCTCTCCTTCTCTCTTCCTCCCTCTCTCTCTCTCTCTCTCACACACACACACACACACATACACATGTACCCCTCCCACGAGCAAACACACACACACATGGACGTGCGCCTCCAAGTGCGTGCGCACGAACATGCACGCACACACACACACACACACACACATACACACAAGCAAGCCACGCGCGTGCGCCCATACACACGCACTTGTACCCATCCCACGCCACGTGCACACACACACACACACACGCATACGCAAGTGCGAATGCGTGCACACACACACACACATGCACACACACACCTGCGCGCACGCGCGCACACACACACACACACACACACACTTAATATTATCCACTTTCAAACGAAGACACATTCCTCTTTACCATTGTCCGTGTGCTCTGTCTTAATTATACCATCTTGTGATGATAATTCGAAAGGTGCAGACAAAGGTTTCGTAAACAGGTAGTTAGATTCACCAATTAATTCTCGTCCAGATAGTTATATTTCCTCTAATCGACTGCCGTAAACAGGTGATTCTATCCATAAATACGTCACAGGCCCACAAGTGTAGGGCACGTATAAAATGCACATTCGAAGCTATTCAATCTGAGTGAAGATGCAGTGGAGGCTACAGCATTGCTTCCCAACCTTCTCAAGGTCATTACCCACTTTCATCAATAAGATTTAGAGTTCCCCCTCTCAGATCGTCACAATCGTTCAAGAAAATTTAAAATATTATTGAAGGTAATAAAACTAATTAATCATAATGACAAGAAGCTAACATTATTACTAAATTACTAAATTATAAAAATTGGTAAGGAAAATTCAGGCCTTTGGTTGCATAGTTTGACACATATCCCCACAAGAGTAGGTTGATTTTTCACTAAGAAATCAGCTCTGGACAAGTCTACATAGTTGGGGTTTGATATAACAAGAACTGACACGAAAACTTAGATTCATAACTTCTACTTTCATTTGAGAAAACATTCAAATTCAGTCTTTGAAGTAGTTTCCTTGAATTAATGCAAAAGCAACAAATTATATATTTTGGTCAGATTTTATGATATCAAGCCCCAACTATCAAAACTTGTTGAAGATCATGGTTCAAAAATCGACTTACTCTGCTCCCCCAAACCCTTAAACCAAAAATAATTACAGCGACTTTTATTTTTACCTAATAACCTTATTCCCACCTTAGACTACTTATGCTCCCATTCCGTGGGAGGAATTCTGTCTCCGGTTGGAATCACTGGACTCTTCAATGGATCACGGAAGATTGCAGTTATGATACACTAGGTACAAGCAAGTGTCGGTAATAGTTTGTGAAGTTTAATGCAGGAAACTTTGAGCTTAAGGACAAAGAATACTCGGGAAGACATCGGGACTTGAAAACTGTTGAACAGAAGGAACTCGTAGAAGAAGGTGCAATACAACTAACTTGCAATATATATATATATATATATATATATATATATATATATATATATATATATATATATATATATATATATATATATATATATACATATATTCGCTACACAAACAAGCTTATGTGTCTGCCCTCTTTGTGCCTCTTCAGGCGAAGAATCCACTTCCTATCATATTTCTAACTCTACTCTGCAACTACTTAACTCTCTGAAAGCTGAATGTATTGAACACTCTATGAAATAAATCCATCACTTATCAGACATTGCTTTATATAACTAAGTCATATTATGCTATATTGCAAACCTGATTTGTAATATATATATATATACATATATATATATATATGTGTGTGTGTGTGTGTGTGTGTGTTCTTCCAACATGGAATGGAGCACTGGTGGATGAGGAATGTATACGATAAATAAAAATATCGCTTAAATTCAACCTCACTGACCGTTCAGTTCCGTAGAGTAGTGAGAGGATACTAGCCTCCGGGTCTGAAGCTTCGATCCTGCCTCATGGTACTGGATGGGATAATGGATAGTCTATAGCCACACTGAAGAGTTGTAATACAACGAAACAGCTGTCTGTGGATGACACTATATATATATATATATATATATATATATATATATGACTGGTGTCGTTCTTCATAGTGTTGTTTTGGCTTCTAAGATGAAGCATTTACAATGAATTTATTATAGTAAAGTAAGCATAGTAAAGACAAGCATTTCTATAGTAAAATAATTTATTCAAATGCTTTTGGTGTGTGCTGCATCAGTATATATATATATATATATATATATATATATATATATATATATATATATAGCCATTAGATTGAATGGAAGTTCTGACCTTTTCCTACCCGTGATCTCAAGGTTTATATGAATGATCGCGAATGATAAGTGCTCAACGCACCATTTTTAACAATTGATATTTTTGTTAATTTCATAGCTACAATATTCAGTTTCTTTTTATTATGAAGCTCAAACACGGAGTGTTAGGGATCCCAGAGGAACCATAAAAAAACAAAACAAAGCAACAAAACAAACAAAAAAAAACACACAAAAAAAACATAACAAAAACTCGAGCATCGTAGCCTTAGCAATAACCAAAATATCAACTTTTTAAAAATGCTTCGTTGGACACTTATCATGCGCAGTCACTATATATCCTTCCCGTGATATCACAGGTTGAATAAAGAGTTAGTTTTCGTATAATAGCCCCTCTACCCATTTGTAATCGATTTTTATTTCCATTCAACACAAAAGATGCAGAGATATGATTGTTTTCGATATGTCAGTATAAAGACCATTGATATTACGAACCTATTAACTGCGACAGGTGGCGAAGGGTAATAGTTATCCATTGCATGATAAAAGTCCTTTCTAAATTGCAAGTTAACTATTGCAAGATAAAACCCCTGACTCACCGACAGAACTGAGTCTCCATCACTCGCAATAAAACAGAAATTTGATCGCCATAGAACGGCAATGACCGAAATTTACGTCATTCGCAGGTAATGGGTTAATGCAGTCAGCGACAAAACTCATCTTGTTGATGGTTTGATAGGCGATAAATTTGGAATCATATCTGGTGTCCATTTAGATCTTATTGCCCCCAGCCCCTTACGTATTTATCGCGATAATTGACTGGGGGTCACTGTCAGGGTAACCTCGACAGACGATGTTATCACTATGTAAGGAGAGCTTTAATGGCCGTCGGAAATCAATATGGATGACCTTCAGAAAGCTGACGACATTTTCTCGGTGGAGAAATCACACAGTGACATATGTTTTCTCAAATAAGCAATGGCGGCTGTTTCTCAGATCATGATACAGCAAGTCCCCACTCAACGCGCTTGGGAAGTTCGACTTTAAATGGGACGACGTGAACCGAAATCAGTCTTGCCAACACTCCCCGTTTAAAGTCGTGGTTAGGTTCCTGGAAGCCACAACTTCAACTGAAATAAGTCAAGTGAAACTGATTTTCATTTTTTTTTCTTTACCTTGTTAAAAAATTCATCGGTAACCCCAGTGACGAGCAGCAAGAATTTATCACTTGGATGATTGAGGATGCTCTGTCTTATGAGAGAATCATGCTCAACCTTACACGAAGAGATCACAAGACATCACTGTATATCAGGGGGAAAAAATGGGAGTCTGAGACATCATAGAATCTATCAAAAACTTAAATGGCAATGGGCAGGTAATGTTGCAAGAATGAAAGACAACCGATAGATATCACGACTCACAACATGGATCCCCAGTGATCACATGCGAAACCGAGGCTGACAGAATACAAGATAGTGAGATGAACTAAACAAATTCAGAAAATATTGGCTCTGCGACGCCCATGATAGAGAATTGTGGCGAATCCTTGGGAAGGTCTATGTCCAACGACGGACGTTAAAAGACTGATGATGAAACTGATTTTACCGTAGATTACATTATATTGATAAGGGGTTATCCAATTTAATTAAGCACATGAATTTTGGGATTAATTTATATCTGTTCAAAATAATCAAATAATTCGCTATTCTGCCCACAATATTGCATATAATCGTATACTATGGCATAACTGTTCAAAAGGTACATGCAACGCTCTTTTCAATTTATGATGCCGTTATTAGCAACAATCAGAGCAGAAACATTGTCGTTAACAGTAATTGCAATTAAAACAGATTTTTTATTATGCTGTTACGTCAGCTAATTCAATTTAATCTTGTTCTACAGAAAAAATCGACAGAAAAAACTGATTCTCCCTCTTTCTGTGTCTGTCTGTCTGTCTATTCTCTCAATTCTAAACCGAAACCACATCGAAATGATTAAAGACGCACATTGCGCCATAAACACTTTAGTTAAACGGACACAAAATATGTGTTTATTTCAGGATGGATTTTTATTGCAAATCGAGAACCGCCTTCATATCAGGAACCGCTGGTCCAAACCTTACACAACAATGACAGACGAATATCAACTTCGTTCAATGGTCAGTAGTCAAGTTATTTCGGTGCACATTTACACACACACACACGCACACACACACACACACATGCATAATTCTCAAATTATTGTGAGGATTTATATATTTTTCTTAGCGATGTTATGACGAAACAGCGTCGAATGAGCGGATGTTAACCGAGGACTTCCTGTATTCTTGGTCATCAAAGTATTATGAGGAGCACCTCCAACCACCACACTGTTCAAAACCAAACAATAACAAACGCTGTGTGGCCAACTAGCACTAGCACTTGTGTATAAAGATCGAATAAATTCGTCCATAGAAGGGTCACCATCATTGGCGTCTGCTGAGGGGCGGGAGGGGTAAAAGGGGCATTCAGCCCCTCCCCTGCACTGGATCAGGTCTGTTCATCTTTTGTCGGGCAGTTATCCCCTAGAAGTTTCAATAAAAAAAAAACAAAAAACGAAAAAAAACCAAAAAAACAACAAAAAGCAAAAAACAAGTGGGCTCAAACCGTGGATCAGTTTAGTAGCATAAACTTACATTGCAAATTGAACCTTCACTAAAAGCTTACTGGGGCGGTGAAAAAAAAAGCAACAACAACAACAAAGGTTTTGTAGACATAGTAAGGGGTAAATGTTTAAATTTTTTAGCCCTTTAGCTCAATTAATGCAGCTTAAATACGTGATACAGACACACATTCATTGGCAGCCGGACTGATTTGAAAACTGAAGAAACCTATTTTGACAGTTTTTTTATGACAGTTTCGGTGTAAGGTTTCTAACATGAGGCGTAAAATAAAGTTTCATTCTTACAACTCGGAAAGACCTTTTGAAGAAATAGATATCCTCGAAATTTAATCTACATGATTTCGTTTTAATCAATAACTTTCTTGCAAGGATACTCGGCGTTGCTCGGAGAAAATGACTGCAAATATAACACAGGGGAGATAGGTTTTTGATTATTTTTTTTTCTTACACAACAGAATAAATGGATTATTTCAATTATTATTCGGACTATCCTCATCTTGGTTGTTTTTCAAACAACGTTTCAGCCGATACCTGATGAAGGCCGTAGAGTACAACGGCCGAAACGTTGTATGAAAAACGACCAAGATGAGGATAGTCCGAATAATAATAGGAATAATAATAATACCTCATCTCAAAAATTCAGAGAAATAGAAGAAATGGAATAAAAGATTAATATCACTATTCACACTTATAATAAGTAGCCTTGACGAAAAACATTCTGAACACACAGAACAAGACAAACGATGATGTCCCTTAGTTCGATAGGGCTTCTGGGTACAGAACTTTAGTTCTCCCCAACTGGGAGCCTGTATAAAAAGGTTATTTTTTAGAATTTTTGTCAGAAAACGTTCTCCCGGATCGCAAGAATAAAACAAGAAATCAAGTATCTAGCGTTTTAATTTCTTTCGTCTAGCTGGAAAATGCCATTTTAATCCAATAACGATTTCCAATAACTTTGGAGATCAGCACCATCTATCCTCACATCTTCTACTGACCAAATTAACCTGGTTTAATTGTTCAGCTGATATATGCCAAGGAGATCCGTTGTATGTTTGACCTTTACTAACCTCCAATGACCTTGGCAATGAGCACCACTTATCATAACATCTTTTTAACACCATATACCATATACCTCCAAGAACACAATTGTTTGGCAGCAATATGACTGAAACATGTTTTTATCCAAAGTTACCCTGTGTTGACGTTTTGACCTCGGGTGCCCACAACATCTATTCTATCAAATTTGACTTTATCCTCCCTAACATTAGTGAGGTCAAAACCTTTTTGTGCTCCATGACTAACTCAATATTATAAGAAACTACTTCAGTTGGTAAAAATAACCATAAATGACATCTTGTGACCTCCAATGACCTCGAAGGTCAATCTCACATAGCCTATTACATTCACTATCAAAATATGTGCTCAGATGCAAAATTTCAGCTTTTCAGGTGTAATACTGTGGCCTACAAACTGGAACATATAAACCTACAAACATGCACCCACTTTTATATATAAAGAAGATAATGCAATTTTCCGATAATGCAAGTATATTATTCGGCCGAACTGGCATTTTCATCGCACGCTTGCACATAAGATTAAGAAAGTGCCACTTTGAAAATCAGTCTCTTTCAAACCCTAACCCTAACCTCCTTTACTAACGGTAGAGAATTCGATTGTTCGGTTGCAATATGCTAAGGAAAGCTATTTTAGGTTTGACCTTTACTGATCTCCAATGACCTTGGCAATCAGCACCACTTATCATAGCATCTTTTTTGCCCAAATTAACGCCATATATCACTTCTTTAAAAATTCATGATCACTTTTCTGAGTCATGGTGGTTGAATCTTGTGAATATTTGCTCCTCGAAGAATTTTGAGTCACCCCTCTGAAAAAAAGATCTTGTGTGATATTTTCTCTGCGATTGACAGCGCTGCAATAATCGCAGAAAGGTTTGACTTCAATTTTGAAAGGGCACGTCGGTTTAGGGTGGGTTTGAAGGCTGTATTCACTTCCTACAAAGAACTGTATTACAGAGAAATGTATAAGGCTGAGCAGTTAAGTAAATTGTTGTATTTCAAGCCTTCCACATTAGCTAAAGCAGATGACGAACCTTAAAATTCGACATCAAAGCAGACAGACATAGAAGAAAGATATGAGTGGGGATCTGGGAACGCTCGAAATCTTTTACCATTTATATATTTTAATGGTAATTGATCCTTCGCTTGGGGTGGTTTCGTATAGTACGGGAAATCTGAACTTATGTGTGAAGTGTTGTGAAGTGAACATTTGGAAAACGGATACTCGTATATTTATGTATTTTAAGACGCGTTCACTAATCTCGATAAGACGCTTTTCAGTCGATCTGTCGGTTTGTCTGTCTGTCCGTCGATTGGTTCCAGTTATATTGAACAATAAAAAGAGGAAGAAAGAATTTGATCATTTTTTCACCAGTTGTCTTAAAACATTTTTATAGTTAAAGAAAGCAAAAAAATCCTAAATCGCCTAAAATGGCCATATACTATTTTACTGAAAACAATACCCACAGAATATTTCCAAATAGCAATATTTTACAATTATAAGAATAAATTGACCCAGAGAAATACCACTCACTCTTAATCCTCTCCCTCCTGCTATTACTACCACGAAGGGTGGACGCATCGTTTAACTTATGGTTCTTGTTTAATCATCTGTTAATAGTAAAACGATACTTGTGACATATCTTATATCTGTGAATTTACATCTTACGGCATACGAATTGAATGCTCGGAATAACTGGAATTCGTCTATCAGACGACATCTTTTTGTAACTCTAAATTGATAGGAACATGTCAAGTTCGACGCCAGAATAGACATCAAAAGTTGTTGAATTTTGATTTCCTCGACCCGGTTTCAAACTGCAGTGAGGTTTTTACACATTTGTTTCCAGATGTCGGTTTATAACTCACTGAATCAGAGTTTAAAACCAAATCGAAAAACCCGGTTGGCAAATTCACAAATTAATGGTGACAAATTCAAAACGTGCCGGACCATGGGAGTTTCCTGACTTCTGGATTAGAGAGACAAAATCTGTCATTTGCATTATACCTCACCTAGAATATATCTCCAGCCAGACAGTATTTTTGCATGTTATTTTCCCATCGAAAAATAAATTGCCAACTTATGTCAATATTTTCAAACAAGGTTCCAATATTATCCTTCAGCAGGACATTCTCATCTTTTCTCTTCTTTTTATTCCTTCTATCGTTTGTCGGCGTCTTCTTTGTTGTGAACTAGTCCTCCCGTTGTTGTACACAAAGAAAACAACTTCCGGTTGCTTTACACACATGCTCAGTTTTTATACATTGAATAAACTTGTTACGCCTTCATTGTGGAAGTGATGTATTTTCTCCAGGCGTCGACTGGTCTGCATTCGAGCTCAGATTAAATAAAATATGGATTTGCAACACTGATTTTCGAGAGAGGCAGGCCCGGTCCAATCAGAAGTTTGCAGCAACACAATATTCCAACGATTTCCAGCATTTAGCCATTTGAAAAACTGAGCTAAGCCTAGTAAATATCCACGAAATAAGCGTTTCTTAACCCATGGGTGGTGAACTGACTTGGGGCCCTGTTGTAATAGAGATTACTTTGAACTGCATATTTTCCCAACGAAGAAACAAATAGATAATTCATCCAAAAATTAATCAAATCAAAAATTAAATCGTTCTTTTATGATTGATTACATAATTTACCCAAACTATATATATATATATATATATACATGTGTGTATATATATATATATATATATATATATATATATACACACACACACACACACACACACATATATATATATATATATGTATTGGATCACCGTAGCCCTAAGAGTGGCCCGCCCGGCCAACCAGCAGGCTATGGATTCTTCTCCCTTTGCTCGTCTGTGTGTCTCCGGGTGATCCTGGCCACGTTTTGAGGATTACAACCTTTAAATATTGCATGAGTACACCTTTAGTCACCATCTAAAAAATCCCTTTTTTTTTTTTGACCAACAATGCCAAATCGTATGCTGTTATTTTTAAAAAGATGATTTTAGATTATTTCTTTAATAATTAGTGCAGGCTGTGATGATTCATTTATGTGAGGTACAGATACATTTGTTTATCTGTGAATATCGATGTGTGTGTGCACGTCTGTGTATGTGTGTGTATTGAGAGGTATATCGACGTATTCATTGGTGCGTACAGGGTAGGTATATTTAGAAAGATAGATTTCATGGATTTTTTCGTATGTTTGGGTTAAAAATACGATCAAAGCTCAACGTGTACAGCGAAATCTCATTGGTTGTTTTTTTGTTTTTGCCTTTTTTTGATATGTTCTTTATATTCTTTAGTCTCCTCCCAGGGCTTTCTCACCTTTTCCTCGCCTGCCCCCACCACACCATCATCAACCTCACCCTCCCCTCCTACGACCATCCCACTCCGTGCCGACGTCTCTTTGCTTTCGCTCTGCAATCTCCTCCTCTCTCCCTCCACCCAGTCCTCGAAGCGGGTGACCGATAGCGCGGAGTGGCTGACAAAACGACAGACGAATGTCAAATGGTTGAACTTTAAGCGGGAAAGATGACGACTGAAAAGATGGCAGGGATGGGGAGGGGGTTAAAATGGCTGAGGTTGGGAGGGGGGAGAGAGAAGAGGGAATGGGTTCCGGGATGGGGATAGGGGGGGAGATGTTTCCCGATTGGGGAGTGACGAACTGGTAAGTCCGCCGCCGAAGGGCCCCAATGTCATTTTGTCTTTTGCTTGAATGAATCAAAAAGGGGAAATTTATTTAGGTTGTCCTTATTATTGTTGCTATAAAGACGAAACAAAAAATACAAAATATCAATGAATAACCGTACATGTATGTATGTATGTATGTATGTATGTCAGCCTGTTCATATCAATCTATCCCTCTATCATAGTCTGTTCATATCTATCTATCTATCTATCTATCACAGTCTGTTCATATCTATCTATCTACCACAGTCAGTTCATATATAATTATCTACCACGGTCTATTCATTTATATCTATCTATGTATCTATCTATCTATTTATATACCTACCACAGTCCGTTCATATCTATCTATCTACCACAGTCTGTTCATATCTATCTATCTATCTATCCATCTATCTATCTATCTATCTACCATAGTCTGTTCATATCTATCACAGTCTCTTCATTTGTCTCCCTCTCTCTCTCTATCCATCAACCACAGTCAGTTCATATCTATCAATCTATCGCAGCCTGTTCATATATATATATATATATCTATTTATCTACCTATCACTCTTCATATCCATCTATCTATCAATGTATCCATCACAGTCTCTTCATCTGTCTCCCTCTCTCTCTCTATCCATCAACCACAGTCTGTTCATATCTATCAATCTATCGCAGCCTGTTCATATATATATATCTATTTATCTACCTATCACTCTTCATATCCATCTATCTATCAATGTATCTATCACAGTCTCTTCATCTGTCTCCCTCTCTCTCTCTATCCATCAACCACAGTCTGTTCATATCTATCAATCTATCGCAGCCTGTTCATATATATATATATCTATTTATCTACCTATCACTCTTCATATCCATCTATCTATCAATGTATCTATCACAGTCTCTTCATCTGTCTCCCTCTCTCTATCTATCCATCAACCACAGTCTGTTCATATCTATCAATCTATCGCAGCCTGTTCATATATATATATCTATTTATCTACCTATCACTCTTCATATCCATCTATCTATCAATGTATCTATCACAGTCTCTTCATCTGTCTCCCTCTCTCTCTCTATCCATCAACCACAGTCTGTTCATATCTATCAATCTATCGCAGCCTGTATATATATTTATATATCTATTTATCTACCTATCACTCTTCATATCCATCTATCAATGTATTTATCTCTGTCTATTCATATCTATCTATCACTGACTGTTCATATATATCTCTCAATCTAACTCAGTTTATTCATACGTATTTCTCTCTCTTTATCTCTCTATCTATTTATCTATCACAGTCTGTTCATATCAATCTATCTATCTATAGATAGATATCTAATACTTCCATCTAACATATCCCTGTATTTGTCTATTATTATCTTATTACTAATTAATGCTAATCTGTTTATCTCAAGATTTAGTTGCAGCCATCGTTAGTGAGTTTGTTTCATAATGGGTGCCCCAATTTATGGTAGTTGGCAATGAGACGGGCAGGAACAAACCGGTACTAAATCGTTATTTAGATTTGTACGATGTGGGTGTAAGAAGGAGAGAGAGAGAGAGAGAGAGAGAGAGAGAGAGAGAGAGAGAGGAGTGCGCTGCCTCTAGAACGACTCACTGTGAAACAAAAGCTGAACACTATCCTTGCTTCTCATATTTTTTAGACAGCACGAAAAAGGGGCGTAAAGCGAAATTTAGAGAAGAGGTGGGGGCACCCGCATGTGAATCCAATTAGATTATCTTAATTTGAAAAAACAAAAAAACAAAAAAATTCGTTTGTGGAAGAGTTCATTGTTCAAAATAGTGAATAGGAGATATTTCTATCAACAAATTTGTTACATATAAGTGGAAGAGTTACATGGTTACGGACAGAGAACAAAATTACGAAATTCTTCAGATATCATTCATGAAAATTTCACAATAAATTGGACAGTAATTTCCCGGAAGACTGATGATAGACACTGTCAATGAACAAAATTGAACAAAAGTTTTGAATGCGTCAACTTATTACTTCTTGTCTAGGTTCAAAATATCAGGCAATTCAACAAGGCAGCTGTACTGGTGGTACATTAATACATCACACACAACTATATGACAGCTCTGGAACACTACTATATGGCACAGCTTTGCAACCCAACCATACTGCACAGCTCTGCAACATAACTATACAGCCCAGCTCTGCAACCCAACTATTCTGCACAGCTTTGCAACATAACTATACTGCCCAACGTCTTTTCACAGCAGGCCATATCAGGGGTGATCAATTAAAAAAATGGAAAAAGAGGTGATCAATGAACAAGTTACTTCTGTCGCCTCTTGTTGAGCAGTGGTCGGCAAAAATTGTCTGAATTAAAAAAAAACCCAACATGAATGCTGCCGAATACAAAATAAGAGAACAATCTAGCATTATTCTACTAAAAACTTATTTAGGGGTGAATTTTCAAAAAATGAAAGAAAGAACTTTTGTAACCATAATAAGGAGTGAATGTAATTCTTCTAACCTCATTGATGCGGTCTGTATGCGTGAGATACATACATAGCCAGCCAAACATCCAGACATTATAATCATCACTCTTCTGAAGTCCGTCGTCGGACATAGACCTTCCCCCAGGATTTCACATACATCTCTATCGTGGGCGTCGCAGAGCCAATACTTTCTGAATTTGTCTAATTCATCTCTCCATCTTGCATTCTGCCGGCCTCAGTTGTGAATCATGATATCCATCGGTTGCCTGCCATTTTTGCACACGACCAGCCCATTGCAATCTGAGTTTTCCAATGGATTGCATAATATCTCAGATTCCTGTTTTCTCCTTGATATATTGTGCTCTCTGGTAATCTCTCCATGTGAGATTGAGCACGATTCTTTCATGTGTACATTGTATGCTTCTCAGTTTGTAGGTCAGCTGGACTAAACTAAAAACTGAAGAAACCTATGAAGATAGTTTTAGTGATAATTTTGGTTGACTGTATCCAGTCAAAGTAAAAGACATGAGGCAGGTATCGTACACATTGAGGCTATGATACAATTTGACTGTACAACCCTACGGCAGGATGGGGCAACCATAGTACACACTGAGACATTCATAGGATCCAAGGATACGACACAAAGAGACTATATTGAGATCTATATGCAATAAAATTATAAACCACAAAAGACACAGCTATGTGACATTAATAAACAATGCAACTATACAGGACAGAATCATATAAAACACGTACTCTACATTGATAATTTCAATATTCCAACATAGTTACGCCTTGATTTAATCCCTAAATAGTTCATTCTTTTCAATTTAGTTCTGCCAACCAAGTTGGAAGAGGTACATGGACCCTCTTGTGTTTGTCTGTTCTTCCATACAATATCTCCGAAAGTTCTCGATAGATTTCAATGACATTTTGTGAAACGGTTGGCCAATAACTAAGGGAGAGTCTACTTAATTCCCACGAATCCTTTTTTGATAGTGAATCATGTTTCCATATTAGAAATCGTCAACCAAAACTGTTGCCAAAAAAGATAAGTTTCTTCAGTTTTTAAGTTGGTCCGGCTGGCTGGCTGGCTATGTACGTATGTATCATGGGTCCAGGCTACCACCAATGGAGCTAGAGGGCAGAAAATTTGGACATTTACATCTTACTCTGGAAAATTTTTTTCCACATTCCCAATGGGTTTTTAGTTGGGATGTGGGGTAAGTTGACAAACTAAGCTTATGCTAAATTGACCACTAAATTGTTTTCTTTTTCAAAGATTCAAACATTTCTCGAGATCACGGGAAAACAAAAGACAAGAGAAGCAATTTATTTACTGATGATCGCATTTTCAAAGTTTTAAATTGATAACCTTCAATATTGCATGCGGTCAAAAGACGTTGGTCTCGTGACTGTTTCTATTGAGTGACTAACCAGACTAGTATCAATGCAATATTCCGAAATATGAAAATTGACATTTACCTTCCTGTCATCTTGGCTATTTATGAAATGATTTTAATTCAGTTTTTTGTTAGTGTGAGGCGTTGGTAAAGGTATGCCCTCTCTGAGCGTTTTCTAGTCCCTGTGGTAGATCTCTAAAACCAAGTGAACATACCGACTGTTGAATGAAATGCTGAAACAGTCGGCCATGATGTTGTTGGATGATGTAATGGTCAGAGGAATTTGATAGCGCATTCATGCATACCCGCTTCGTGAACGTCAACCAAGTGGAACGAGTTAAAACCCTCTCCATAGTTTTAGAAACCGTCAACCAAAACTGTCAACTTGGGTTTCTCTCAGTTTTTAAGCTGATCTATCTGACTGGTCACATATGTATCATTTGTTCAGGCCGCACCAGTGTCACTACAGAGCTTAAAATTTTGACACTCACACTTTATTATGTCTAGAAAAAAACACAACGTTTTGTTTGTTTTTTGTAAATTTTTTAAAATTTT
>OY735236.1:26228929-26341429 GCA_963457665.1 Thysanoteuthis rhombus | reverse complement strand
TATATCCAGAGCTTCACCATTAGACCCCCTTTTATCATTAGCTATTTTTTTTAACATTCCGCCTCCTATTCAAAAAATTAGTCCCCTTTTTTCTAACATTAGCTCATTTTATAACATAAGCTTGCGTTTATTGGACATTGGCTCCCCACTTTTTTAACATCGACCCTACTTTTTTGACCTCAGTCCTCTACACCCCTCTTTTAGATTAGCCCCCATTCTTTAAACATTTCCCCTCCTATTTTTCATATTGATATTGATCCCCACACCTTTTAATCTTAACCCGCTTTTTCTTATATCTTTTTAATACATTAACCCCTCCCTCTTTTCGACATTAGACCCCTGTTTTATCAACTCCCCTCTTTTTTAAACATTAGCCTCCTTTTTTATAAATCAACCCCCTGTTTTTCAACATTAGCCTCACCCCTTTTTTAAAATCACCCCCTCTTTTTTAACAATAGCTCACCCTTTAAAAAATCCATCCACTCTCATTTAATATTATTCCCCCCCCCCCCACTTTTTTTACATCACCCCTTTTAACATCAACACTTCTTTTCCTAACAGTGTAAAAAGAGAGTAGTCATAAATCTCGTTTTAATAACAAATTAAATTGAATAGAGTCTGATCTACCAATCTATTTATTCGGTTATTTAGTTAATGGAGGTTGGCAACAATTCAAACCATCAATAAAGGCGAGTAATTAATCTAGTTTTAATATTGGAAAAAATTGCAAAGCATACAATACGTATTTGAACCGGGCACATAAGTATACACACACACACATATATAGAGAGAGACACGCATACTCGCTCACTCATAGCCTGAATAAAAAGCTCTTTTTCTTTCACGTGCTCAAATAATGCAGCGATAAAACAGAGAAACGCACTTCAATATCTTACTATAATCTGAGAAATATCTGTGTGTGCATGTGTGTATGCAATGAGATAACTCAACAACTGGCTTTGGTACCAAGTTGATATTTGCCAAATATATTTGTCACTATACAAGGCAGTGCAGTGTCAAGTTTTGAGAATCAGCCGTTTTCTTAAAATCTAATAAAATAGATTTAAAAAAAAAACCTACAGATTTTAGAACATCTAAAATTATAGATTTGATTTTAGATTTAAAATATCAAAACTGAAAAGACTAGAAGACGTAACCGGAATAATTCGAAGCCGTAGTTTCGTACGACGGACAATTATGGCAGACTGGTCCACACATCATAAAGTCTTGGTCTTTCCAAATAAGCACCTTTGGATCGGACACTGCCTTAGTATATGGGTATTTATTCTTTTATATGGTTTTGTCACGTCGTTAACATAGAACTTTATGTTGAGTTTAACTTGATAAGTAAATTAAGTATTCAATGGTGAATTGAACGTTATTTGTAATTTTTTGGAGCAAAACATATTTCATCCAAGAAACTGACTTATATGTATCAATATTGTGAGGAGCACTTTTCAATATTTACTCAAGAAAATACACCCATGTGACAATTGTCAGTTCTCTTTTTGTTGAACTTTTCCAATTTTTTCCTTTTTTGTATCTTTGCTTAATTCTACTTTTAGTTTATTGAGTAGTGAGGGCTTTTACTCTGGCCACAACAACAGCCGTCCCTACCCAGGGTTCTCATATCAAAAGTTTCCCCGCGTCTCGGAGTTCTTCGAGTTTTTTGTGACCTGTGAAAATAGTCTTAGAGGTGACATGCATCCGAAGTGGCGTCACACACTTCATCATACCCTGTTCTACTTATCGTTGGGGTGGGGGCAGGAATCAGATTAATGCCTTTCCCACGGCCAGTTTCAATCTAGTTTACTTTAATATCCCGATAATATTGGACTTGGACTAGAACATATTGAGCAACATAATTTTTTTTTTTTTTTGATATTTTAAAAATACGATCCAAAGACAAAATTATTTGAATATTGACGTTATTTTTTGTCGGCATACGGAAATGCGTCTATTGAGATTTCGACCACATCTTCATTAGAACAGAGACGGTCAATGAATAATCATTTCTGTCTTGCACGCTCGCAAATAACGTGTAAGAAAAATGTATTTTGGATTAGAAACAGTAGTCTAGAGAGACTTGACTATTTGAATGCAATAAAATGCAGCACACGCTTGTAACAAATAATAATAATAATAATAATAATACACTCAGCCTTCAGCAATGACCACTGGGCAACCGGTGAGAAACTGTAAACCGCAGTATTACTGCGACTTATGAGTACTAGGAGAGAAGGGCTGGAGACTTGAGGAGACTTGCTGTCACTCAAACTCCAGCGGTTACCACCTGGCAACTGGTGTGAGATTCCAAATAATAACAATAATGATAATGATAATAATAACAATTATGATAATAATGATAATAATAATAACAATAACGATGATCATGATAGTATTCGTGATAATGATAATAAAAATAACAGAGAGGAAGCCACATATTCCGATCACTTCGGAACAGGTTCTTTCAGATACCAGTGACCGGTAGATAACATGGAGCAAAGGATATATAGGGGAAGCCGCTTATTGTGATCACTTTTTTTCGACTTGCTGAATTTGACATCAAAAACCGTTCGAAAACAATATCCGTGATTATCATAAGTGGCTTTCGCTGTAATAGGGAAACGTGTACGTTATTTTAGCGAGCTAGCGGGATAAAAAGAGAGAGAGAGAGAGAGAGAGAGAGAGAGAGAGAGAGAGAGAGAGAGAGAGAAGAGAGAGAGAGAGAGAGAGAGAGAGAGAGAGAGAGAGAGAGAGAGAGAGAGAGAGAGAGAAGGGCCGAAGAAGAAAGAGAAGGTAACAAAAACCGTTTGATAATGTGATTACTATGAGTGACTTCCTCTGTAATAGATTTTGTAAACGTTATTTCATAACAACGAGCTAGTGGGATTAGAGAGAGAGAGAGACAGAGAGACAGAGAGGGAGACAGAGATAGAGAGAAAGGGGAATGAGATGCAAAGAGGATGAGGAAGAGAGTGATGCCAGAGAGAAAGAGAGACGGACAGACAGAAAGGGAGAGGGAAAACGAGTGAGAGGTGTGTGTCTACAATGTCGACGTCATTATTTGCTCTGCATTTAAAATGAGTTGCAACATATTGTCTTTCTGCTTCCACACTCCTTACTCTTCCTCCTTCCTCTCCTTCACAGACAGACGGAGACCGGCGGCAAAATTGATATTAGGATTATTATTTGCCGAGTAATTTAATAATAATTTCTCTTTCAAAAAGGATCTATTTTTTATTGGAAATGTTCATCTTAAATGGCCATGCCTGCATTAACATACATATATATATATATATATATATATATATATATATATATATATATATATATATATATATAAATATATATATATATATATATATACGTGTAAAAGAGATAAAAGAGAGGGAGTGAGAATGAGAAAGAGACATGAAAAGTAAGAGAAACTGAGAGGATATATCATCTGATTATTTGTACGTAACTATCTATCGATTTCTGTATATTCATATCTGCCTATTTATGTCAATTCATTATCTATCTATCTATCTACCTCAGTCTATCAATATCTATCCCACTCTATTCATATTTGACTATCTATGTCTATTCATCATCTATCTATCTATCTATCTATCTATCTATCTATCTATCTATATCAGTCCATAAATATCTATATCAGTCTGTTCATATCTGCCAGTCTATCTATCTATGTCTATTCATTATCTATCTATCTATCTATCTATCTATAAAAGTCTATTAACATCTACATCAGTTCATTCGTATCTATATATCTGTATACCCATCTCAGGATTTTATATTTCTTATCATTTTTGCTAAGACGTATGTAAAGGGAAGAAGATTCTGTGTAATAAAACAAATATCCAAACATTTGAGATGGAGTCCAAGAATGGGTTATTAGGCACACGACACACACACACACACACACACACTCATACATATATATATATGCTCCTCTATTCAGGGTTGAGCACTCTTTAAGTGAGGTAACTCATCCACTGCAAGCTTATGCAATGCTCTTCTATAGGAATTGAGCACTCTGGTGGATGAGGGATTTCTGTGTAATTTAGGCTTAAATCCAGACTTACTGCCTGTCCAGTTCCATAGTCCAGAGGTAGAATATCGAAGTGAAGTTTTCAATTCTGCCTCGCAGTACTGGATGGGATAATGGAATGTCTATGGCCACACTGAAGAGATGTAATACATCGAAACAGCTGTCTCTGGATGACACAATAATTATATATATATATATATATGTGTGTGTGTGTGTGTATAAAATCCGACTGTATAATTATGAATGCGTTATATCATTCGGATCTCTACTTGAAATGATCTTCTCCGTGTAATACCGGGAAGTCATTTCAAATAGGGATTCAGATAATTTCAAATCTATGTGCGTGTGTTTGGAGAGATGGATGGAGGAAGAGAAGGGGTGAGGGGAGAGAGAGAGAGAGGGAGAGAGAGAGAGAGAGGTAGGATGGATACCTGTTTATTAGAATCAACGATAATATAATGCTATCAACCAGTTATTTTTTATCAAAATCGTTCGGTCCTAATCATTTTATTTAAAGTAATCACATCAAGCAGCTTTCTATACATATCCTTGGCTTATTGTTATCAGTCACTGTGAATTACTTGGAAGATCCTGTCTCACATTGATCACATTAAGTCGCTTTCTCTGCATAAATAGACAAAATTTGATATTATTTCCGCCACACTCGGCCCTAGCTTCCTCTCCAATCTGTTTGAAGTACATTTGTATACAGTAACTGCAAGAAATGATCTCGAAATCGTTATTCTCAAACTCCAGAACAAATTCTGGAGGAGTTGACTTTGTTTTCCTGCCGTAACATGAACAACAAGAACAATCTTCACCAAAATGGAATGGGGGGTTGTAAACTGATAAGTAAAATTCACATTTCCTACTATGATTTGAACTAACATCCCGATGATTGCTTATATGTTTTGATAAAAATTCATCATACTGATATGCGTATGCTTATTTCATTCAAATAAATGAATATATATATATGTATATATATATATATATATATATATATATATATGTGTGTGTGTGTGTGTGTTTGTGTTTGTGTTTAGATACATGATATTACTTTGAAACTTTATTTGAAGTGATCTAACGTTATTACACGACGAATAGTCATTTGGCATAGATAACGTAAATGGAATAAACAATTGAAGGGAATGGGGCTGCTGTTGTTTATTCTTTTTCGTTGTCCAGGCGAAATGACACAGTCACTGTGTTATAACGGGAAATCATATCGAGCAGAGTTTCAAAGTAATATAACGCATCTATAATTATATATGTTGGATCATTTATCCATTATTTAATAATACACTCACACACACACACACACACACACACAAACACACACACATATATATATATATATATATATATATATATTGAGAAGAGTTTGACCCTGCAGTAGTCAGTCTTGTTATTGATATTGTCTTCCTCAATGTTCTTCCTTTGTCTTCCTTCTGGCTGTCAGAAATTAACATTTTATGCATCGTTCTTATCATTAGTAACATCAAGATTCCGTTTCGATTAATATTATTGAAGGCTAGCGGAGATGTTGCTACAACAGCCGGTTTGACGCGGCCTGGATCGATGTCAGACAACCAAAGATCTACCCAGCCGATCACTCTCCTGCACCTTCCATGACGATGTAAGAAGAATGAAGAGAAAGAAAAAAGGCAGAAGTGTAGGCAAAGATTTGGGGACCCGAGGATCTCGGCTCCTTGAGGCCCCTCTTGCATATTTAGTGAAATTTGAAGAAAAGGGAACGGTTGTAATAGAGATGCTTTTCGTATCAATTAATAGGCGAAAAACAACCTTCGGGGTTGAATTATCATTTATGCCATTCATGTATGTGCAGATATAACCTCCTTTTTGTTGTATAATGCCAGTAGAAATGCAGTAAGTGAACTACTTTTAATGAAATTGTGTGTGTGTGTGTGTGTGGGGGGGCATTTTGCATTAGGGGTTCGGGTGAGTTTTCAGATAACCCCCTCATTCTTCAGAAAATAAGACGAAAAATTGTTTTTTGGAATCAAAGTTTGAATCAATCATGGGAAAAAGTAACGACACATAGACACTGGAAATGGAGAAATAGAAGGTGAAGGGTTATTAAGAAAAAAACTGGGGAAAGAAGAAGAAGAATAAAAATGGAATAACAAGACTGTCTGCTGCAGGGACAAACTATACTCCAACTTCTATTCCGACTAAAGATGATTACTACAATTTTCTTATCATATATATATATATATATATATATATATATATATATATATATATATATATATATATATATATATAGTATATGTGGTACAAATCAGGCTAGCAATATAACATAATATAATAATAATATATCAATAATATAAAGCCTATTATGAAATGTAATGGATTTATTTCATAGTGTGCACAATGCATACAACTTTTACTCATGAAGTTGTTTTAGAGTATTTATATATATATATATATATATATATATATATATATATATATATATATATATATATATATATATATATATATATATATATATATATATATATAGTTGTTATAGTTACTAGAATGTAATAAGCTCTTGTTTATGTCTAACATAAATCTTGACGATGTGAATGGCTAGTCAGTTTATCTCAGTCAGTAGGATACTGGCCTATGGATCTTTTGGTCGTGATTTCAAATCATGGAAGGGGAATTTTGATTTTATAGATGTACTTCTGAAATTAGCCCTCGCGTATTTCTAAAATAAATTTTGGCAGAGATGAAGATTCGTCAATTTAGCTCAGTCGGTGAGAGACACGACTGCCGATCAGTTGGTCATGATTTCAAATCAAAGTGGGTGAATTTTCATTTTTACTCCTTTAAATTTGCTGAGGATTGTTTTTGTTATCTGAAGAAGAACAAAGTCAACTCCAGACTTGGACTTGAGCTGAACAAAAATAACAAAAAACAAAAAAATATTGGACGCAGGGAAGAAAGAAGGAAAAAAGATAAGAAGAAACAAAAGAAAAAAAGGAAGAAAGAACGAGGAATAAAAAGAGAGATAAAAAAGAAAGACAACCTATTTGGGAGAGGAATTTTTAGAAAACTAAACCATTTTTTCTACTCATTCATAGGACTCTGTGTGTGAGTGTGTGCCTCTGCGTGTGTGTGTGTGTGTTTGTGTGTGTGTGTGTGCGCACAAAATAACACATTTCTACTATAGATAATAAAAGTTTGGCGAAATCCGGATAGATAGAGATGGATTTAATGTCAGAACACATGAATGACCTAAACCAAACAACAGCGATTAAACTGGTCTTTTGAGGATAGTGGTGATTAAAAGGCATGATAAAGTAAGGTGTGCATACGTATGGAGACAAAAGATTGAGAGGAAAAAGATCTACAGAAGACTGAGACGAGACGAAAGAGAAAGAAAGAAGAAGAAAGATGTGAATACGAATGAAAAATTGGCGTTAGAATGACAAGTAAAAGATCTATGAATGAAAAGGATTAAAGGAAAAAAGGAAAGATCAAAATATGTGAATAAGTACAGATGAGTGACGAGAGATTGAAGAGATTAAAAATGATGGAAGAATTGGGAAAGAGAGTGAAAATAAAAAGAATCAGAGAAAAAAGTGTGCAGAAGTCGATGGAATGACGAAAGATTGAGAAGGTATAAAAACGAAGGAACACAAATGAAAAATCACAAAGAAAGGAAAGGCAAAAGATTTACAAGGAAATGTTGAGGAATGAAATTAAAAAAAAGAAAAAGAAAAAAAAAATGGTGAGAAAGAACGACATGAATTGTGTATCCCATTGGAAAGAATGACTCCGGTTTATAACGTCTTGAATTCATTGAAAACGCCGACCTAACAAACCGCGTTGCTTGGAGAGAAACAAGTGATCGTCTAAATCTGACGAATCTGGCGAATAATTCACCTGTGGAAGGCCTTCTCATCCCGGCTCCATGACCTTTTGTAGGGTCTCATTTGGGTGATCACGTAGCAGAATCACGGGTCAACTTCCATACTAGCTGTAAAGTATTTTTTTTAATCGAAAGAATTCAATTGATCACTGTAACATTACAGTAACATTTGATCCAAGTTGGTCAGCAATTTGTCATAAAGTATTTTCTTTGAATCCCACTAAAAACAACAAAGAACTTTTCCCTAGAAGATTCTGTTTGCGTTTAGATATTGAAGACTCAAATGGATTTAGCCACCATTTTCTTAGTTTTTGATTCTGATGAAAAAAAGATTTCATCGCTCAATTTTGGTCGAGATAGAAGATTAGTATGATGAGTTAGTGTATACGACACCCGACAATCTTATTGACATAATATCATACCGTGTGATATCATGTATATCATGTGACATTATTTACGTGAAAAAACGAACTTTTCAATATTGTTTCATTTGGAATTACTACCTTTTCTAAAACGAAAGGCGAAAAATGTTGGTGTAATAAACTCGATTCAAATACTATTTTCCACTCAATAGCGAGAAAGATAGTTTTCAAACTCTGACCGAAGTTCCTTTCAATAAAACCATTTGGAACTCATTCTCCTGCAACAGACATTGGAAAACCCTTTTGTCTAGCAGGCCAAATATGACATCTGCGATCTTTATTCGGGCCACATATTCACTTAAAAATGTTACAGAAAGTGCACTTGATTTTTCTTTTAGACAAACACATGAATCAAAATTATATTATTAATCCGTGAAGCCAAAATAATGGTAATTTTACGATATGAATGATACAATTGGCTTTCTTAGAAGAATTACATAAAATTTTTGATTAATGCGTAGATTGACCGCAGGAAACAAAAATAGTGCCGTGGGTCAAATGTGGCCCGCAGGCCAATGGTTGCCCATATGTGTCCTATATATACACTCCTCCCTCCTCTGCTGGTTGAATTTTCATTGTGGAGATCAGCTTGCGCCCTGGAAGTCAACTTTCGATTTGGTGCCATTCTTCAGTTACTTGGCGGGTCGAAGCGGCTGAGGCAACTGCCAAGTTAAGGTTCGTTTTTGTAAGAGTTATCTTCTCTTAGATAGACTGCCTCACAGGCTAAAGGTACTTATCTAACATACAATTACATTCTGGGGGTAGGAAGGTAATTCATGACTAAAGGGCGTTTGTATGAAGTGTAAACAAACTACTTGAAGTATTTCCTTTTCCCTACTGCTAACGGTTTGGCCATCTGCACTTCTTTTATCGACTTTATCCGTGTTTATCTATGCTTTTTTTAAAAATTCCTTTTTCATTTTATCTGCCCTTTACGCTTTTAGTTCCTTTATAAGTAAATTATCAAATAGTAGAAACAAATCAAAACCAAGTAAAAATCTCCAGAGTTGAACTCAGTTCTAAAAGATATTATAATTTAATTGTTATACAAAAAATTTGAAAAGTGATCGATTATTAAATTTTGTATTTTCTTCCGTTTTTATTCATTCATTTATCTTTTTTATTAATATCTTTTACTATTTTTTGAATTGAAAAATAATAAAAATAATACTGTATATCAAAATATGAAGGTGGGTACTGCTTGTGAGGGATTCTGCATAGTTTGTGCCCTCCCCAGCGATTATTGTATTAATCAAAGATTTGAGAGAAAATAGTTTGTTTTTGTTTATTTAGTGAAATAAAATATATTTTATACTATTCATCCGTCTTTTTTTCTTCTAAATTGTTCCGATGTTTTCTCATTTTCTTTCATTTTCATCCAATTCGGAAGTGCAAGTGACCGAGCGGTCAACAACAGGGAGAATGGAATCAGTGATCCACGTCAACCCCCAGCTGAGACACTAATACCCTTGGGAAAAGCATTCATCCATCTCTTTCACCTGCCAACTCGTCATGGGCCAGCGTGCCAGGGTAAGGCTCTTCGCCCTCATGGCTTACACTCACATGGGGGAGGCTTATGTCCAACAACGGACCTCAAAAGGCCGATGAAAAAATCTAATTAACATTTTAGTGGCTAAAGAAATTAATTTGCCAGAATCCTCCCTTTAATCCCCCTTATCCCCCAGACCATTATCCAAATTTTCCATTCAAAATCCCCATTGCATCGACAAAAAAGTCAGGATTCACATTAATATTTCTTTCAGTCCTATCTTCCTTTCTGCTGATTGTTTCCCAAGTCCGGAAATGACGTGGCGAACTTTAATTAGTCGACACATTGGTCACATGACAATCTATGTCCCCGGGATGTTCTTCAGTCAGTTGCCAATATCACATGCGCACTGCTGTCTATTATCCATCCTCCCTCCGTGCATTTCCTGCTTTCGGCCGACACTTCCGGTACGCAGCTGTTGTTTTGTTAAAACCGGATGTTCCGCCATTAATACCCAAATGTAATGATCCTTTCAACTGTAAAAATCCCTACCAACCCTCATCACCCCGACCATTCACCAAACGAGTCGGCTTCCTCTGCCATTTTTTTGTTTCTGAATTAATAAACATTCCAAGAACTTATTTTCTACGAGATACCGCCTTGCGGGGTGATTTTTGTCAGTTGTGGGACACACTTATCTAAGATGAATAACCCTATACAAACCAGAGTAGTGTCTCCCCAAGTCTTTACTTTAAAATCTCATTCTTCCTTGTTATTTGGTTTTGTTTGGCCTCTTACGATTGTATTCACCGTAGAAATATTTCTTGATAGAAATTGAATGAGCAAGAACAATTATTATCTTGATAATATATAAACATTTAACGATGTAGACAGAAGAATATAGCTGCATGTATGTTACGTCAATGATTATGAACAAATACAATATCAAAACATGTTGAATGAAATGGGAACATGAAATAGGACAATGGGAAATTGGCATCAAAGCAAATGTATCAAAAGAAGAGTTTAACATCTGTCTTATAGCAAACAGACCTGTACTGCGTCGGGAGTTGGGCACTCTTGCTTATATAGGGAAAGCGCGGACGTTGGAGTAGAAATGGGACGCTAAAAGACTCTGAGCTGAAAATGGCTAGTCATGTGTGTGTGTTTTTTAAATTTTAGATGATTTCGTATCTCATTCCAAGGTTTATCTACTTCTAACTTTATGGAAAGAAGTACATACGTTTGTACTATATTTATCATAAATTTCTTTATTCTACTCGGAATGGAAATACATAATACTTGGTTTTAGTTCAATCTAAACACTTTAAAAAGAGTTGTTTTTGAGCTGCAACAATCCATGACTTAATTCCTTATATTTTTCATTATTTTATTCGTATTCTCCTTTGTGTATACTTTTAATTCATTTTGTATCATGAGCAGAGAACTTGAATTAACTCATTTCCCAAGTGTTTTCTTTGTTAATTTTTTTTTTACCAACTTGAAAATATGTAAAGAAAACGAGGAGTGACAAAAATTCAACACGAAAAATTATTAGAATTTTTCTTGTTTGCATGAATTTATCCAACAACAGATTTGGGAATGGAATTAGTTTTTAGAAATAATTTACTCTTATTGTACGTGATTACCACGAAATTACTTTTTTAAGGATAGCGCCTGCGCCTGTACCAGAAGTATTTATCTGGAAAAATTATCCATAATTATCTGAAAAAATAGATGTTTTATCTGAAATTATCTAAAGAAAAATACCAGCACAAGATTTAGGCATTGTTGTTCCAAGATGACCGTAAGCAAGAAAAGATCCATGCTTTTTTCTCTACTTGTCTTATTCCCTAAGCGAGACAGGATATTTTTGTGCATCTTTCCTTTCTAATATTTTTAGATGTGTCCAACATTTTTATAAGTCACGTTGTCTGTTCCCAGTTAACTGATGTCATCAATCGATCTCCCCAAAAGTACTTTTTCGAGAAAAAAAAAGAAAAAAAGAAATGTTCCAGAGGATGCCTAGTGGTGTACTATTTGCAAATTTTTAAGGTTGTAGCCCCCAAAATAAGACCAAGGGCGCCCAGAGACATGCACAGACACATAATCAGGATGTCAAAAATGGTCTAAACAATCGTGACACGTACATCAAAGGCATCTATCGATAAAAACAAAAACAAAAACAAAAAATGAATGCAGATAACGTACACAAGACGTTTGTACATTTGTAAGAATTTAAAGTTTTTTAAGGTTTTTTAAAAAATTGAAATATTCAGAATTCTAAGAACATTTTTAAAATTAACATATAAGAACACTTAAAAAAAGGAATTATTACCACTTCCATAATTTATCATAATTTAAAATCAATTATCCATATTCTACGGCGCACAGGAAGATAGTTTTCCACATATCTATTTACTTTTGGTGAACATTCAATTTTTTCCAGTTCTCTCTCACGAAAATGATACTTATTATAGAAATTCATAATTGAAGCTATTTTAATTGAAAAAATTGATAAGCTTAGTTTCATTCCATAAAAATATTTTCTTTTATTAACTTATATTAAAAGATATAAGAAATCTGAATTTCCACTTTGGAAAACAAAAAACCTACAACGAATGACAACCACCAGTATTTTTCTTTCGGTAAAAATTCCGACGAGCTAGACAGGTCTATGTCCAACGACGGACGCTAAAAGATCGATGATGATGATGATGATGCTGCTGATGATGGTGGTGGTGGTGGTGGTGGTGGTGGTGGTGATGATGATGATGATGATGATGATGATGATGATGATGATGATGATGATGATGAAAAAAAATTCCGGTGTATCTAGAGTCGAATGTCATCTACGCAGGGATCACTACTCGTTATATTACTAAAAAAACCTCAATTGTAACAAAAGTCAGTGTTTTTTTCAGGCTGGTATAACATTTCCATGAAACTGCTCACAAACTCTTGCGAAATCATGGGGCTCTGCAGGACCCCGGTTGAGAAAGGCCAGGTCAAAACATTGGGTTATTTGTGTTCATATTCGTGCTGAAGTTGCTCCATTCTCTTCTTTGTAAAATCAACAATCAAATTTCAACGTGCCTTCTACGCAAATCTAAAAATGCAAATAAAGACGGACTAACTGCAGGATGGAACAAAGATCAGATTAAGCACAATTGCAATTATTTCAAAGTCATTTTGAGGTTCTAAAAATGAAGGATTAGACAAACAAGAAAAGGTTCCTGTTTTTTCCTGCTTGTTTTAATCCCTAAGCAGAACAGCATTTTTGTGCTTCTTTTCTTCCTAACATTAGATGTGTCCAACATCTCTAAGGTACATTGTCTGTCCCCTGTTAACTGACGTCATAATTGATTCTCACGATAGGAAAATACCTGCATTTCTCCTTAGAACGATATTTTCTTTACTGTCATCAAAGACCAATCAGTTATTCTTATCTTTTAATCAATTCTTACGAAAGATATAAAATTACATCATCAGCGTTCACAAGCATGGGATTATAGATCAAAATTGGTTTTTTGAAACATCATTTATACAATTAATATCTTCTCTTCTGGTGCCCCCCCCCCATCCGTGATTTTTTAATTGGGGACCTCATACACTGTCCCCATATCAGCGGCCCTCTCTTATTTTATGTTTCAAAGGCCCCCTTACTCGCTGTTTCTCTCTCAGTGGCCCCTTATCCGTGTTTTTTCGTTTCAGTGATATGTGAGCGCATCATTAGAATTCAATTCTTGTTTTTTTTCTCTCCTTCTTTCTTTTGCACAACTCAGTCTTACTTTCAACCTATTTCTTTCAGTCTTGCTATTCAAATTTTTCTATTTCAATCAGAAATTGTCCGGCAAAACTTTCACCAAAGCTGTAAAACATATGTTTCTTCAGTTTTCCAGTTGGTCTGGCTGGCGATGTATGCATATATTCATGTATGAATGTATGTATCACGCGTACAGACCACAGTAATGGGGCTAGAGGGACGGAAAATTGAACATTTACTCCTCATTATGTCTAGAAGAAAAAGTGGGTTATTTTGTGTGTGTGTTTTTTTTTGTTTCTTGAAAAATCCTCCCCGCAACAGGTTTTCAGAGGGGTTTGATTTACAATGTAAGCTTATTCAAAATTATCCTTTTATTTGTTTTCCAGTAGCATTCACACTTGTTTTTTTAGAAAATTCATTCCAACTAGATGTTTCAGGTTGGGTGATCGCCAGTTTAACGTAACTGGGGGCGGGGATTTTTTGTCCTCAGCAGAGAAAGTCGTTGTTGTCGTCGTTGTGTCTTTCTCTCAATTGGATAACTTCGTTATTCCTTAATATGTTTCAATGAAATTTTGCACGTAGACGTATTGAGAGATTCTACCAGGGTATGGTGAGTTATGGCCGATCAGATTGTTTGTTAACGTTCTATACGCAAAAAGGTTTTAGTTAACAATTGGGAAATTTCTCAAATCTTGACCAATTATGATGATATCCGGCTATTCGGAAATCCCATAAACTGAAAAATACCGAGTTATGGTCGATCTGATTGCTTGTTTATATTCTCTTTTATTTATAAACAAAGATATGCCAACGTGCAAAAACTATTGAACTTGGGAACTGCTGAGCCGAAGAGAATGAACAATGTTATACAAGTTATTGGGCCTCTAATTACTGGAAATATATAACGTTTTTAATAATTTTATGGTTTGTACAAGAAAAAAAGATGTTAAGATTTTTAGTGTAAGTTTATATTAGTATGCGAAAGATAGTATTAATGTAATGTTTTGTGTAATTCTGAAAAAAACACCCAACAACTGAGGAGGCTTGTAATGTACCTTTAACAACTAAATTGGAGAGGTTTATGTATTGACTTGTGACTTTCCATCCGTCCACCCTTCTGTCTCTCTGACTACCCGATATCTCCAAAAGATTCACAATGAATTTCAATAAAATTATGGTAATTTAGAAGACAATAGTGCAGACAAGATTTTGGAAAATAATCTTCTGTTGGCGTGACGTGTTTGGGAGGTTTTGACCCGTCCGTTATCAATACGTGAGATGAGAAAATTATGAAATTATGTAGAAGAATGGGTGATGGGCTTCTGTTCAAGTGATTGAATTTTGGGGTGAATCCAGGAATATGTTTCGATTGAGAGATATTTTTAATATTCTGCCTGGAAAAGAAGTTGAAGACGAACAGTTGACTGAATCTAAATTTAGTTACTCAATATTTGTATATTTTGCAAGAATTGTATTCTCTTCCCTGTTTTTCGAATATTTTATTTCTATTCTGCTTTTAGTTCGATGTTTTTAGTGTACTGCGTTGACAGGTATGTGTTCTCTGAGTACTTTCTAGTTGATTAATGATTTCTGGCCAAAAATCATAGATTAAAGATTATAAATAATATATATATATAAATCGACTTGTAGACGATCATAAAAATCGCCGACACTTATTTGAAGACTGGTGGAGACTTTACAAATAATCTTCTTCTCAAGGACGTCTGAATGTTTTCCTGACAAATACAATCCTAACATTTTTAAATTAAGGTTGAACAAGTGCCTTGCCAAATTAGTCTTTTTAATTTTCATTACAACATGATATGTTTTGGTGTTTCCAATATCACAATGTTAACATCAATAAGATGTTTTAGCAATGTTTTTAATGTCCCGAAATCTGTAGTATAAATAATTCCCTTCTTACAAACCCATTGACATGAAAAGTGCCCGGGAAGCCTTGCCAAGGGTGACTAGAATTTAAAAGAAAAGAAAGAAGTTCATCATATCTCTAAATGTTCGCAAATTGAGGACATTTCTAAAACTCCAACGCAAAATATGTACAGAAAAGAATGACTCGTCGAAAATGTTTCATTTAATGAAAAATGACTCAAGATATTATAACTAATAATAAAACTAATGCACGTAAAAACAATAACAAATACGGTGCTGAGCGATCGGGAAAACAAAAGGATCGATTTCATCCGTTAACGATAAAAATTCGGATGAATCAGTTGGCGTACATAGGCAGGCTTCCAGATATAAAATGGATGATAACTCGAGCCTCAGAGCTAATTTGTTAATTCCGATTTATGCTGTTTACTCACTGTCGTAGACTGAGGGTCTTGATTGTTGCGATGAAAAGCAACTAGAATAAGATGAAAGAAATACTAGTAAAAAATTATGATGATTGACAACTTAAGACTATTGATAACATATAAGGTGCTGAAGAGATTGGGACAGGGGATGAGTTTAAGGGTTTCATTTAGACTGGTGCTTGCAGCAGAGTTCCTGTAGTTCTGTGGTAATCACGGTCTTGCGTCAAGCCAGCAACCCCCCACCCCCAGCATAGAGGATTGTGAGTTGGATTTTAACCTGGAACTTATTTTTTTTATTCCAACCCACTGTTAATTTATTTACTCACTGATGAAGGGAAGACAGCCTGAGTTTAGTTGCGATAAAAAGCAACAACAATTAAACTGCTGAAGATCATGTAGATAGCCTCCCGTGACGATCCCGCTAATCCTCTACACTAAGCTCAACAAGGCAAGTTGAAGGTCCCTCCCCCTGGCTCCTCTGACTGCCTGGATGTAAGTATCAAGAAATTAATGAACTACAGTAAAGAACAAAAAAAATTCAAACATTTATAATGATGTACAATACTAATATATTTACTAATATAATAAGTAAAAAAAGAAGAAGAAAAACAAACAAACAAACAAAAAACTCAAGACTACTATTACGACGGAATTGTGCTTTAGTCAAATCACGTAGAATACACAGGGTCTCGTACGCTCACCGGAGTTAAGCAACTGTTCAGTGCCTAGATGGGTAACCAGCTGGGTAAACCCAGTTTCCGTAAGAAGCTGGGGATTATATAGAGAGCATCCCATAGCGATCACGTTAATCCTCTACACTTTGCTCAATAACGGAAGCTAAGGGTTCCCTTCCCTACACCCTGAGCTCCCTGATGACTGGCCTGACTGCAAGCAACAAGAAATAAATGAAGTACAAAAAAAAAAAAAAAGAACATTTACTAATTTCTCTCTCTTTCTCTCCTTCAAGTCTGTTACTTTCTCATCTGATTCTTATTTTTTTTTTGGTTGTTTTTGGCCGTTTTATTCACACCATTTATTGTTTTTCTTTTTCCAATGTGTTTTTGTTTTGTTGCACATTCTCTCTGGCTATTTCATTTGCTCGCGTGTTTGCATTGACGTTGGGTGGGACTGGAGAGTTAAAGACGGTGAGTGCCTCGATGAAGACGGGGTGGTGGGAGAGAAGGGAATGAGAGGCAGTGGAGAGTAAGGAGCAGTGAGAGTAAGTGCTGTCTGGGGAATTGAGTGTCGGCAGGAGAGCATCTTTCTTTTGGAAGATGCAACCACAAAATACACACAACCCCAAGGCGGGTAGCGTATAGCTGTCTCCTTTACATTCCGCATTGACATCCCCCCCTCTATGTATGCCCCCACCCTCTCACTCTCTCAACAGTTCTTTTTCTCTCTTCGGTCTCTCACACACCCTCTCCCCCAAACACGTTCTCCACCTCTCTCTCACACACTCTCTTTTCCAGACACGTCCTTCCTTTCCCTCTCACACATCCTCTCTTCCGTATATGTCTCCCTTTCTCTTTTTTATCTTCTGTTTCTCCCCCTCCCCTTGTCTCTCTTTCTCTTAATCTCATCCTTTTTCCCAACTACCCTCTCTGTTCTTCAGTGTCTCCTTCTCTCTTTATTTCCTTATCTTTCACACCCTTTCTATCTCACACCACCTTCTTTACCATGTACACTCTTTGTTTTCTTTCCTCTCTCATTTTCCAACCTTATTCTCTTTCTCCCCCTTTCTCCAGCGTCTCTTTCTCCTCTCAGTTTCTCCCATCCCCTCTTTACCCTTTTATTTCTTTCTGTCTCTCGTTTTTTATTCCTTCACTTCAGTCTTTCTCTCTTTTCAATTCACTACATTCGTATTCAAGTACGTTCCTTGATAAATATCCTATATCACTCTGTTCACTTTATCTCAGTACCTATCAATTTCACTATGATCATATCTATCTATCTATCTATCTATCTATCTATCTATCTATCTATCTATCCATCCATCCAGGTAATTATCGGAAATTGATAGTTAGTAAAATCGTTATCACTTCGATGGAACCTCGTTGCTAAAACAAAGATTAAATATATACATACATATATATATATATGTGTGTGTGTGTGTGTGTGTGTGTGTGTGTGAGGCTTGGCTTCGCAGAGATTTTGGAAGGGTTTTATATCACCTTAGTCAGTACGACCTATACGCAGAATAGCTCTCTAGTCTGCGTTTTAATGTTTTGGGAATATAGTTAATATAATAAACTGATGGATTTCTCACAACAAATTTGATCCAAATTCCTCTGTGATTATCAAGTTGGTAGTTTTAAGAATATATATGATATTATCTATACCTTATTGTGTACGTTATTTTTTCACCAGCTTCTAGGTTTGAATTTTGAACATTTTTGTATTATGGTCATTAAGATCTTTTCTAGAATGTTCTGGTAATTAAAAATTATCAAATGACAAATTGATTATTTCTAGGCCTAAGAAACATTTGTTTATTATATATTTTTGTTAGAATTCGTATTAAATATTTTACTCTTTGTAATGTACGGTATGTGTTTATATTTTAGTCAATAAAGTTATTGTCTTGTGTTTTGTCACCTATATATTCTAATGAAAATTTCAAGTGTGTCTGCATATTCTGAAATATACCATTTCAGAAAGTATAGACAGATTTCTTTTCTATACACGAATCAACGAAATAGTCTTTCTTTTAAATTCTAAAATTCAAACAAGCAGACAACATGGCAAAGGTTTAGAGTTTTTTTTCCAAAAAATTTTTTATCTTCGTATTAGAGATTTTTTTAAAAAACTGTAGGTAATCGCCCTACACAACATTGAGGCCAACCGATTAGGGTTGGATTGGTAATGATATATCATCATCATCATCATCATCATCATCATCATCATCATCATCATCATCATCGACTTTTTAGCGCCTGTCATTGGTCATAAACCTTTCTCGATATTCGCTAGAACTCTCTACCATGGGCCCCACAGATCCAATACATTTTATTCTGTGGCGACCATTGTTTCGCATACGATCTCAGGAATCTTAGAAATCATCCAATTAATAATTTTTAACATCTAGACGCAACCAAAAACATCTAGATCTAGATCTAAATTAAAAACATCTAAATTGAGGGTACCTGAAAAGTCAATTGGGTTCTGAAAGATAACAGGGTGGTGGTGGGTGTTGAAACAGAAAGGTTAGTTATAGAGCAAGAGGCAAAGAAAACAAACCCGCCTGCCCCCACTACGAGTAGAATCCTACGTTTGAAAAGCTGATACTTACAGTAAAGCCGTTTGAAGTTCAGATTATTCCAATTTTTTTTATTGAAGAATTCTGTCAACCCATTCAAATAATTTAATCACAATAATGTACAACAAACAGGTTGAGGACAAAGACACAACGATCAAAATCGAAAATGCTCAGCAAAAGAAAGTAGACCATTGCATCTAGCAAGAACGGATCTCCATGAAATCCTCAGAAGAATAAATCAGACAAAGAATCACTCTAAATTGGCAAGCTCTCGGTAGAGCAAGCTCAATCTTCCCGAACAAGAAAATCCCATTAGTCCTGTAAAGAAGGGTATACAACCAATGCATCCTCCCGATTGTCACCTATGGAGCTAAAACACGGAGCTTAACCAAGAAACTGACCCTCAAACTACAACGAGCACAGTTGAGAATCATGCTCAACATCGAATGAAAAGATCACAAGACAGCAAATCATATTGAAAAACAAACAGAAGTCTGAGATACCATAGAAATCAGAAATCCGAAATCTCAAATGGCAAGGGGCTGGTCACGCTGCAAGAATTTCAATCAACTGCTGGGCATCACGATTCACAATATAGATCCCCAGATATCATATGTGAAACAGCAGCCAACAAAAGATACGACAGCTTGACCAATTAGACAAGTTCAGAAAGTATTGACTCTTAGTCTCCCATGGTGGAGAAGTCTGGTAAATATTGGGAAAGGTCAATGTCCCATGACAGACGCTAGAAGTCTGGTTATGTAAATGACGATTTCGTTCATTTTTTCACGCTGCTTTTCCTCCTACAAAATTCGAAACATTAACGCCATTCCAACGTTAATTAGCGTATATTAGTGCCTTGTATTGTGTTTACCAACACGTTTGAAAAAAAAACAAAACAACCCCCCCCCCGAAAAAAACAAAAAAAAAACAAGTTGATCTTTCATAAAATAATGAATAATTTATCAAAAAAATCTCTAGACCTCTGACATGTCGTCTGCTTGTTTGGATTTTAGAACTACAAAGATTTCACACTATAAACAAGAATATAAAATATTCCTTTGATTGCTTCTTAGCATTTTTTTCTGTCTATGCTCACTGAAATGATATATTTCAGAATATTCAGACTTGAGGGAAAATTCTTGTTAAAACATATGGATAACAAAACACAAGGCAATAATTTTAATGACTAAAATATAAACCGTAAATTACTAACGATAAAAGATTTACGTCCAACGACGGACTCTGCTGCTAATGATGATGACGATGATAGAGATGACGACGACATCATCAGAAATTCATTGTGAAACAAAAGAAATAATCACTGGACTTCAAACAGTTTTACTCTGAAATCAGCCGTTCGGACTTAATGCGTACGGGGTATCGAAGTAGCCCTTCTCTTATTAGATATAAAATGACTAGAAAACACGCAAGAGTTGGGTGCTGATGAAATACATGTTCTAAAAAGGCGTGGTAGTCTGAAAAATGTTGGGGGAAACACTGATTTATACGCTTCATGACCATTATGTACAACGGATACAGGGGTAGAGAGGGGTACTCAATTCAAGTTGATAAGGCAGCCCCCGGGGAATTGAACAATGGAGATCTTGTCCCTGGGGTAGGGGGGAGTCATAATGGTGGAAGAAGTATGGCTATGAATGTAGGTGTGTATGATTGCGTATGTGTCTGTATGCATGTCGACTATCACGCTTTAACACACACACGCACACGCACACGCAAACACACACACATACAGAAGCACACTGTTGCTGCTTTAGCAGTGAATTTTTTACGGGTATTACCCAGTGTTATAATACGTAATCGTAAAACCATGACATGACCAACGTCTTCTTACAGCATACCATAATATGGATGACCAGTGAACAGTGTGTTTTTCTTGGTTCGCTGTCCGTAGCACTGGACTCTCCCGCTCAACGATAACAATACCACCTACCCTCCATTTGAAATTATGGACTATTCCAGGTAAACGAATTCAGTATTAATATAATTTTTTTAAATAAAAATATCTCATGGAAATCCAAATGTATCCGTGATATTTTCACCGTGATTAACCGATAGATCATATGAAAAAAAAACTAGGATGCACGTCGTATAGCAATGATCAGCAAGCTAATCTTGTTGCCCATTGTTAGTGGGTTCAATACTCATTGGATCTCCCGCTATTGATGCTGTGATACCAAACTATGTCTAGCTGATAAATAAAATGAAAACCTCCAGATCTGGACGCATGCTAAGTATGCAGACTGTTGTAAATGGGTTCAAGCCACAATATCAACTTATGCTAATTTAATTTACTTATAAAACGAACTTTGTTGTTTTTTGTTCCTCCGTCCGAAACAATGGTCTCTTCCATGTGTTGTATTGGTAACAGTTATACAGCTCAGTTCAGTAAATGCATTAATTTTGCCATTTTTTTTCTTGCTAAACTTCAACCAATTCGGAAAACCGGCTACTCTGGCACCTGTCAGTTCTCAAGCTTGCCGGATCAGTGAGGTTCAACTGTAAGGAATCAAGAGTTAGAATGCAAATTATGTGAAGAATTAAAATTTCAAAAATCATCAGTAGATTATAATGATTTAGTCATACGCCTTCTAATTTGGAAGCGAATTGATTTATCGGAAACTAAATCGAATTCAGAGAATCTGAGAAATCGAACAATAGTTTTTAATTCGCATCGGTTTTTGCCACGTGATCGGATTTCTTTTTTCCCCAATGCAGCAAATATCGATTGTATACTAAAATCAATATTGCCAACACTAACCATTAAAATTCTTAACACAAATAAGTCTGGTTATTCACTCAATAGAAACTGTCATGTGATCAAAGTTTTTTTTGCAGTATGTCGTGTCGGGGTGATGAATCAAAAAAAATACGGATGATAAATCAATAAGTTACTCCTCTTGCCTAATGTTGAGCAGTGACGCCTAAAAAGTATAGATTTTCAAAAAGCAAGCATGGATACTACCTGGAACAAACAGGGAGACCAATTTGACATAAATTTACATTGCAAATTGAACCAAAAATGAAAAAAAAAACAACTTTTTGGTGAGGTTGGGATCAAAAAACAAAACACTGTTTTTTTCCTACTCTAAATGAGGGTAAATGTTCAAAATTTCTCTGCGATACATACATAGCCACCCAGCCAGCGAGCCAAACCAATTCAAAAACTGAAGAAACCTATTTTGAAAGTTTGAATGACAGTTTTGCTTGACAATTTCTTCCAAAATGATCAAATACATGATCAGCGTAGGATATCAGTGACATAGCTAGATATTGATGGGGGGGTTTGGTTTCTAAGGGGGCAAACATTTACCGAGATTTGTCAGTAGAGATGCAGTATGTAAATCATCATTTGTGAAGCTTGGGTAGGGGTTCCTTCATTGGGGGAGCGTTTTCAAATAGCCACCCCACTCTCTGCTACGCCTCTGTGGAATATTTCCCTCAAATTGATTATTGGCTGATTCATAAATCTCATAACTTGGAAATCGATAAAAACAAAATCAGTAAACAGATTCGATTATTTTTCCAACCAAAATTTCTACGCGTCGAAATTCGGTTATGTTGAAAAACAAGAATCAACAAAGCGTCCACTATTCAGGGAGGGCGGGAAAGAAGAAGAAAAGCGAGTAGTCTTCCTTCGAGACAATTGATTCTGATACTTTTGAAATATCACTATATGGAAATATTCCAACGACGTTATTTTGAAGAAAAATCGTTAATGGCCATTCTGGGCATTTTTTAAACACAAAAATGCAAACCTCATACATTATACTATGATATCATAACAGCTGGTAGAAAATCGATCTTCTTTTAATGACGTCACACCTTTTAATGTCATCACATCTTTTCTTTTTTCTTTCCTTTAACGTAATTGGAACCGACCGACAGACTGACCGATCGACTAAAAAGCGTCTGATTGAGATGCAAGGACATAACTAAAAAGTGAGATTTATCCGATCTAAATATGGAACGTTTTGTTCTGTTTATTCCTGTAAAGTCCTTGTAGAGCAGGAGAAAGTGAAAATGTGGCAAATTTGAAATTTTCTAGCAGGTCAAGAGTTGGCGAGAGTTGTTTTCAGAGTAAAAGGATATTAGTTAGTCATGGCTTGATGTCTGCGAAGGATCATTCTTAGAAAAGACTTGGACATCTTGGCATAGTTTTCTGTGGTTGACTGATGGAGTATTGGATTAATTCAAGTTCATACGGACTGAAATACGAAAATATGCACACAGGAGGCTAATCTTTTCTCTTTTGTTTCAACACATTTTCATTCGTTTAAAAATAGTGCCCATTCTAAAGGTGCATTTTTGGAAGGTGCCAAACTTTATGCCATAATAATAATGTGAAATAATTTTCTGTCCGTCATACGAATCTACGGCCTCGAAGTATATCGGCCCTTTTAGTGTTGCTAATTTATAGGTCTATTTCTAAGCTTGGATCTATAATTCTAGCTAAAAGATCTATAATCTGTGATTTGTTATCTATTTTTATTAGACTTCTCAAGTATCGCCGAAAATCGAATCTTCAAACCTAACGCTGCACTGCCTTGTATGCTGACTAATATATCTGGCGAATACCAACTTCTCACAATGGCCAATTGTCGAGTAATGGCATTGCATTCAAATACAGATTTCTTCAATTTGAGTTCGACTTAGTTTGATTAATGTGTAATAGTGTTGGGATTATAATGTGTTAATGCGCATGCGCAGCTTGGTGTTCATTCGATTTGGGCTGAAACTAAGTCGGTTGCCTGGAACAGGAAATGATTTGATTTGTCACAAATTGATCGCTTTTAGTCTCTGTGTGATTTTGGGCTCTAAAGCTATAACTTCCGGTTGTTTACTAACGAGGGACTGCAGTCTGAACACATAGACAGACAGACTGATAGACAGACCGACAGATAGATAGATAGATAGATAGATAGTTAAAACGGACTCAGGTAAATAGATAGATAATACATAATGAGCGTATTGATATATACATATATATATATATATATATATATATATATATATATATATATATATATATATATATATATATGTATATATATATATATATATATATATATGTATGTGTGTGTGTGTGTTGCTTAGAACGAGATATGGAAACCTTATTAGTTATTAAATCAATAGGTTAATTAATTAATATGCTGTACGCGTTTCTGAAAGAGTTCCAACCCCAGCAGTGTGAATGTACCTTTGAGTCGTTTAAAAGGTTTGATATTTATTGAAAACAGAGTTTGCACCGGATATGTAGCTGAGGGTGTTGTTTGCGAGGCCCATAGAAGGTGACTGTATTTTTTTTATCCCATGTGTTTAGGAATCCTACATCTTAGTTCACTATGGATGGTTGAAGGATGATCTTACAATTAATAGGGACGAAGTTTCTCTCAATACATGTCTTTAAAAAGTTTAAGTGTCACTCAAAGCGTATTCTCTTTTTCGATTGAGTCTGAGAGACCAAATGTACACACACGCATACACACACACACACACACACAAACACCTACACACACCTATATATATATATATATATATATATATATATATATATATATATATATATGTGTATAGTTCATCATGTTTTTAGTCATTTGTAAGATTACAAAGAAGAAAGAGATTTTCTTTCCTTTGTAGATGATATCTAATCACAGTACTCAATATTTATCCAAATAATCGAGCTATGAATGCATTAAAATAAAAACCTGTTATATGTTTTGTTACTGTAATTATCACATTAACAAAACTTATAAGGTCTGACAATCTACTCTAATAATGAATACTGTGATTTTCTTGGCTCGCTGGTCGTAACACTGGACTCCTCCGCTAAGTTGGGATTAGGCTTGAATTTAGCTGAAAAAATACTTCTTATTTATCGTTTAAACAATACACTCTTTCCATTAACAAATTCAGTATGTTTTTCTGAAAAAAAAATGAAGGAGTTTCTCAATCTGAATATAACCGTAATGTTTTATTATGATTGCAGAAAAATCATATAAGAAAAATACTTCAGGACACATGTGGTAGAGCAATAATCAGCGAGCTTATTTCCTGACTGTTATTCGTGAGTTCGATCTTGATTGGATCTTTCTCATGATGGCCTCCTATATCAATGAATAATATAAAAAAGTAAAAAAAAAAAAACGCTTTGGGATGCACGTCGTGGAGCAATGATCAGCATGCTCTTATTTACAGGATGTGATGTGACTTAAGGACAGTTTAACGATGGGAACCTCTCACACGAACATGTGGGGCTGGAACCCCCTGAAAGAGCATTCGAATTGGTTTCAGGGCGAACCCTGATCCCTCTGGTTAAGACTACACAGATCAATGCCAAGAGAATCACATCTGTGTCCATCTGGTCAGAAATAATCTTCCAAATATAAGTTTGAATGACCAGCCAGCTAATCTTGGTAGCAAGTATAAATGTGTCCATCGTTGTTGGATCTCCCACCGTTGGTTAATAAATAATACAAAAAATGGACCCAGGCACATGTCGTCAAACAATGATCAGCGAGCTAATCTTGTAGGCTATTGTTAGTGAGTTCGATCCTTATCGGATCTTCTGGTTCAGATGGTCCGATACTCATGCTAAGTTGATATATATCTTTTTAACGAGCGGAGCGACCTCTTTTGTTCTTCTGTCCGTAACACTGAAATCTTTCACTTACTCAAAATTTATGATAGAAATACCTTCTGCCCATTTTTTTTGAAAGTATGGACCCTTCAAATGAACTATGTTCACTCCTTTTTTTTTTTTTTAAATTAATTTCATAGTAATTCAAGAATATCAAGCGAATTTTCACATTGGTACTATCTAGTAAATTATCAAACTTGAAGATTTATCAGAATGTTAAATCACGGAGTAAATATCGGTAAAGAAACCAATTCTTAGTGAAAAAAGAAGACATTACTGATATCAGGGCATTTTCAAAATTTCGTAATTTATTTGACTAAACAGATTTTTTTAAGAAATGCTGTTACACCATCTATTATTTGATTTAATCTCGTTCTACAGAAAAATTCGGCAGAAAATAAAACTGATTCTCTCTCTCCTCATTTTTCTCCACTCTCCAATTATTCTTTTTCTCTTTGTTCCTCTCATTCAACTCTGTATTTTTCTTTCTTTCCTTCTTTATCCATTTGTTCATTAGATTCAGTGAACCGAAAATTTTTCTCAATTTCGAAACCATTTCGAAATGATTAGAGAAGCACATTGCCTCATAAAAAAAACGGTGCATTTTACGGGAGATTACCAAATATGTGTTCATTCCAGTATAGATTTTCTATTGTAAATCGAACACCTCCCCTTTATATCGCGAAACGCTGACCCAAACGACTTCAAACATGACCCTGTAATCTCCGTTGCGCTGACCAACATATCTGGCGAATATCAACTTTCTACGATCGTCACACATGGATATTTTAAAAAAATTATTGTAATTAATAGTATTATATAATTAGTAATTAATCAGTCAGAAAACGAAGTCATTCATGACTCAGAATTCAAATAGCACCCCTCGAGTTATTTGAAATAACCCTTTTAAGGGCGTGCGTTTTATGTTTAGAATTACTGTTCTCGACTAGTGTCTCCCAACTTTTTCTGCTATATGGCCAATCAGGCTTTCGGTGTGAGATGTCATGGCCCAGTGGGTTACGTGTTTCGAGTATTTCTATCGACATATGTGTCTTTGTTATCGAAAGTCCGTGAGCTAATTGAAAGGAAGCAAAAGAGTTATAAGGGCAACTCGGGAATCAAATTTGTCAGGTACAACACGAAAATGATTTGGCCAGACGCCTGATAAGAATGATGATAAAAAAAACAAACGAGAATTGAGTTGTCTCCATTGGTCCACCTGGAAAACGTGCCGTGTTCTATCAGTGGGTCATGGCCCTTTCGATGGGAAACTTTGTTCTAGACAGAAGTATTTAGCGAACCGATTGTCAATATTTACGCCCCTGGGATTCATGTTGGCTCAGCAGGGTTCCATTCCCATTGGACGAGCAAGTATTAAGAATAAGTCACGTGACTGCGTTGAAGCGAATATAATAACCTGATAAAAACAGGTTTAACAATGGAGGAAATGACCTATTTAAACATATGGAAAGAAGCAGACGATACAAGTCTTAGTGTTGGGCTAAGAAGGTCTATTGAGCCTCAATACACACGGGAATAAGTCAGTCGGCTCTGATGGACTCCAACAAAGAAATGACTCTTTCTATATTTGGGTTGTCAAATTTATTCGTTCACATTATTCCTTCACCTATTTCTTTCGGTCTTCATCCTCCCACTCTCTCGTCTTTATTTTCTTTCTCTTTCTTTTTGGTGTTTCTTTTTCTTTCTTTTCTTCCGTTTTTCCCTTCCTTTATATATAGCGGTTCTCTCTTCTTTTTCCTGAAAGAAAGAAACACTGAAAAAAAAGAGAGAGAGAATCACTGAACGTTTAGGTGATTCTTTCTCTCTTTTTCCCGTTTCTTTTTTCTTTCCCTCTTTTCTCTCCTTTTTCTCTTGGTTCTTAATATTTCTGTTCCTCATCTTTTTCATCCTTTCTTCCTTCCTTTCCTCTGTTTCTTTTCAGTGTTCCTTTCTTCCTTTCCTCTTTCCTTTGTTTGTTTCTTTGTTTCTTTATTTCTTTTTCCTTTCCTGACCTGGTTGACCCTGTTTCGATTTCTTTAATTCTCTTCCTTTGGCTTTGCTTTTCATTTCCCAACCTCGATTCCGCATTCGATTATATTCCTTCTCTCTTTCATTCTTTTATTCTTTTTAAGAAACCGTCAACCAAAACTGTCAACATAGATTTCTTCAGTTTCTAAATTGGCCTGGCTAGCTACGCACATATACGTATGTATGTGTGTATGCATGTATGTATTATCAGGTGTACAGGCCGTACCATTAAAGCTAAAGGGATGAAAATTCAAACTCCTCATTAAGTCTACAAAAAAACATTTTTTTTCGTTTTTTCATTCCATTCTATCAAAGTTGGGGTTGGCGATTCAGTTTACATTGTAAGCTTAATTTACCCTTTAGTTTTTATTCGGCAGTGTTCGAGTTTGTTTGTTTTTCTAATTTTGCCCCCCCCTCCAGGCGATTAAAGTAACTTATTCATTGATCACCCTTTTCAAAAGGTTTTGGAACACTTCCAAAAGATGTTGGTCACACGACGGTTTCTATTGAGTGACTAATCAGACCTGTTCTTTCTTTCTATCTTTCGTTGTTTTTCCCCCATTTCTTTTTGTTTCTTTATTCAATTTACTTGTGAATTCCGGACCCCAAATATTTCTTTACATTATTTCTTTCCTTCTCTGTTTCCGTCTCTTTCTTCAACTTTCTCCCCTTTCCCCCTATCCAGCAACTGCAGACTCTTCATAGAGTACAGGGGCAGATCCAGGATTTTGAACAGGGGTGGTGCAAGAAGAAAAAAATTGGTGGTGTCTGAATGAAAAATTCTCACAAATGAATGAGTGGAAAAAAAAAAAGATTTCATTGATCAATATTTTCAAGGTTAATTTAAACCCAAGTCCAAATACAAAAGGAATCATTCCATTCTAGTAAATAAATTCATCGATAAAATCAACATTTCCCAACTGTGATTTGAATACACGATCAAGTGATGGTTGGCAGCTCTCTTACCGACACAGCCAAACTGACAAGTCCTGCATATCTACGAAATTTACCGTACAGATACTCGCAGTCTCATTTCATTCTCATACAGAAATACATTTATTCTCAAAAATATAAATATTTGTAATATCTTATTCATCATATATATATATCTATATATCTATATATCTATATCTATCTATCTATCTATCTATATATATATATATATATATATATATATAATACAGAAGTACAATAATCATCTTCAGTTGGAATAAAAGTACAAGTGGAGTTTGACCCTGCAGTAACCTGACTTATTCATAAAATTTCTTCATCTAGATAAAAAAAAGGTGTAATTGTTTTTTGCAGGAGGGGTGCGCTGGATCCCCCCGCCCAGGGTCCATACCTGGCATGTATGAGATTATCCCATGAGTAATGCTCGATTTTAGAGCAAGAAAAATGTCAAAAATGCGTCTTTAATTAGAATTTATTCATAGAATAGATTTTATCATTATTAATGACTATTTTCCAAAGATTCGCGAGCTTTATAATACCATTCTTTTTTGTTTGCACGAAAAGAATGTGGAAAGAGTAGTTTTAACCTCCTTGTGTATTTTAAGGACTATTCCAGGGCTTCCCAACCTTTTGAAAGTAATTCCTTACTTTTCTCAATTAGATTTCTGTCCTTCTTCCATTCAAGTAGGTTAAAGAATTGTTTCGAATATTTATTTCATTTTGCGTATAATATAAGTTAATAAAACCAATTAAACGACAAAATGCTAACACTATAACTAGATTGAAAATAATTTCAATAAACAACACGGGTAAGAAAAAAACGAACGGTTGCATAGTTAAACTCCATCTTGCATTACATATCCCCAACACCCTGGAGCCAAAAAAAAAAAAAACAAAAAAAAAAAACATTGACCACGGCTTTTATTTCTTCCTAATAGGCTCATTCCCCCTTGGGCTAACTAAATTCTCCCCCTGGGGGAAATTACCTCTGGCTGGGAACCAATGAACAAATCCATCGAAATGGTTCCGTAAACACCGGAATCGGCGGTAATCAAATGGAACAACGTTAGGAAAATAAAGAAAATGGCTGATCTTTCCCAGCAGATGTCTTCGATCTTCCCAGTTGTTATATGAATTCGTGGATTATCCTGATGGAAACCCACACTTTTGCGATTTATCAAACTGGGCCTCTTTATTTTCGAAGCAGTGTCTAAACATTCTACCTAAGTGGTACCCAGCCTTTTTTGTCAATAAGAATTCTAGTTTCCACCCCTCATTTAAGTAAGTTGTAATAAAGATGAATTTCGAATAACCATTACATTTTTCGTATAATTAGAAATCTTTATGATAAGAATTAATTGAATATCAGAATTGTATATCTGCTGTTGTGTATTTGCTACTCAAAGAAAGCAAACGAAAATAATTTGAAAGCCATCATTTGATATTGCAATTCATTACAAAAAATAAAAATTCTGCTATCGTTACCGATACACACATCGATGAGATCTCTATTTTCCTTTGCCACTAGTTTTTCGATTTGTTGGTCTATTAGTGAGAAACACACCCCACTACATTTTAACATGAAATATCACCCACGACTTTCATTTTTTTAAATATCTAATAGACTTATTTCATCCCGTCGGACAACCTAAATTCTTCCCAGGAGGGTATTCCCCTTCCCGGTTTGGAACTACCGCTCGAACAGCAGACAATAGATGTCGGCTGTAAACGTAACATTTCCTGAAAGCAACTCAGAGGGGACCAAAACAACGCAGTCCAACCAAACACTTGGCAATGTTTTCCTTGGCTGGAAGTCAATTTATGTCTGTCTTCGTCTGTTCGTCTCTACTAATCCATCGTATTTGTCGCTTTATATTCAAGTAGATATACTTGCCTCTAAGCCCTGCGTATGCGCATGCGCACAAACGTTTTGCAGCCAGCGCACAAAGTAAATTAATTCGGACACAAAAAGGTTAGTTAACTAAGGTAGTAATTAATAATTGTACTCAGGGCCAGCTTGAGAATATTTGAGGTTCTCGTGCAAAGAAATGCTTTGGGGTTCCTAACTCCCTCGTCCCCAACACATAAAAAATAAGTTTTTGTTTTTCAAATTGAATCGAGCTCCTGGATTCGCGGTATCCTGAGTAACTGCCCAGCGTGCACATGCAATAATACGACCCTGATTATACTTATGATAATGTATTATAATTATCCCTATAAAAAATAACATCTTAGCTTTTTGTGCCTGTTAACAATTTGTTTTTATTTAAATACCACATTTATACGTCACTAATTTCTTTGAATAAGTTAACATTGTGCACACATTCTTTTGTCATAGAGGGAAAAAGATTTTTGCAATCATTGACGACAAAAAATTGAAGGGAACATCCTGGCCAGATTAGCCTATACGCAAACTCTGCCACATCGTAGGACCGAAGACATAGAGGGGACCTTCATCATTGAAAATCAGAGTTACAAAACTAGGCTTTACTTTACCTGGGTTTGAATGCAGACCACCACAGACCGATGGAAAATACGTCACTATATCAGTCGTGAAGAAAACGTATCAATGTTTATTTAATGCATAAAAACTGAGCATGCGTGTAAAGCAACCGGAAGTCTTTGTGTACAGCGGCAGGAGAATGAGTTCACAACAGACAAAGAAGGCGCCGACAAAAGACTGAAGGGATGAAAATAGAGAAGAGATGAGGATGTTCTGCTGAGGAATAATATTGGAATATTGTTTTAAGATATTGACATAAGTTGGCAATTTATTTTTCGATGGGAAAATAACATGCAAAATACAGTTCTGCGCAGTGGCGTCACTAGGGGGTTGCAGACTGCCCCATGCGACACCATCAGAAGGGATTTTTCGTTATCAATAGCCAGAGGTTCGTACTCTTTTAGTATTTTGTTGCCAATATATTCAAGACACATCTTGAGGATTCAATACATTTATAAACTCTATACACAAGTCCAAACAGATGGTGTAATGCTTAAGACTTCTGCCTCTCACGCAGTTGGGTCTGGGCTCGATTCCCAGTTTGAACGAGGAGCATAGAAAACTGTGTACTCAGTAACTAACTGAATACACTCCAAGTTGTGTGAATAGGGTAGGAAAAATTGGGTGTGGACTCGCACCTTTCCCTTAAAAATTTGTGTTTTTTAATAGATTCAAAGGATGCTTTTATTGAAACAAATAGTGACTACATAGAGTTTCTTTAATTACTAATTGGCATCTTTGGTTTCACACAAATTATTTTCTAGCATACGTTATCCATTGATTTGGGGTAAAATATAACTAGATATATTTCACAGGATGATCCCGATATTTCAACCTTTTTATGGCCAACCTTCCAGTCATTGATACGCGATCTGGTCCCCAGGCTCACAAATACTTATTACCACAATATTATAGCTACCCACCACGAGAATTCAACAAGATTAGTGACTATAACTTGAAGTCGTTCCGGCAGCTCCTGCAGCATAGCTAGTGCTAGACGTATAGTTTTCTGCTTTCCTCCAGACTATATCATCGGGGAGGATTCTGATGATGGGGCATCCCATGATCTCTGCACGCTTCACCCAGTCATGTGCCCATATTCCATTGTCTGTAGAGGCAAAGATGAAGAAGAGAATAAAAGAACAAGAATATGAATGAAAGAATAAGGGAATGAAAAAAGAAAAGAGGTTTTGTGGTTTAGGGCAGGTTTTTAGGATGTTTTGTGTGCCTTCTGAGAACTGTATGATCAAAAATGCGTTTGGCTGAGCAATCAAGGCCATTGTCATTTATCAAGCCTTCGGCATCAGCCACAATAGGCGACGAACCTCGACCATCACCATTTTGGAATCTGGGAACCCTCAAAAACTTTCCCTATATAAATTAATAGTAACTGCTTATCCGCTTAGCACCATTTTGTATAGCGGATAAACTAGTTCTAAAAAGAATCTTTCGTTAAAGGCAAGAGGCGTAATGCGAACTTGGGAAAATCCAGGGATGTCTGTATACGGTAGCTGTATGATATTATTTAACTAAACTGTCAACGAAAACTGTCAACATGGGTTTCTCGCAGTTTCTAAGCTGGTCTGGTTGGCTGGCTATCACGCGTACAGGTTCCACCAATGGAGCTAGAAGGCCGATATGTTCATCATTTACTACTTCTTATATCCATAAAAAATACTTCTTTTTAGGTTTTTTAACTCCCCTCCAAATAGTTTTATAGTGGGGGCTTCACCTTACAATGTAAGTTTATGCTAAATTGGTCCCTAGTTTCTACCCGCTCGTTTTTTTTTTTTGAAAATTCGGACTTTTTCGTAATTACTGCCCAACAAAAGGCGAGAGAAATAACTAATTCATTGATCACGCCTTCTCCGAACGTTTTAATTGAGCATCCCTCCCTCCAAACAGGGCATGCTACCGAAAGACGTTGGTCACGTGACGGTTTCTATTGATTGACTAAACAAATCTGTCATCATTATTATTTTTTATTTATTTTTATTTTTATTTTTATTTTTTATTACCAGAGGTGCAAGTGGCGGAGCGGTTAACGGTGCACACACTGGTCGAGGCTGTTTACACCCATTTCACACTAATGCGCCCGGGAAAGTCATGAATCAATCGGTTGTTCCTCTAGCTGTGGGTAAACTAACGGATCAGACTAAGCTATATAGCCTAGAGAAGAAAACCAGTTTAGGAGAAGGATAACTCTGATTCCTAACTCTTTTACATTTCTCTGGCAGCTCCTGCAGCCAAGCTGGTTCCAAACGTAACATGCTCCAATTTGGACTATATCAACGTGGCCGAGAGAGGTATTCTGTCAATTAGGCATCCCAGACGACCTCTCACGCTTCACTCTGGCTTACGTGCAAGAGAAGTCATTTCAGTGTGGTTCCATTGTCTATAGAGACAGAAGGAAACTTCCATTCGTAGAACTCCATATTACAAGCGAGAAATTTACAAAACAGAAGCAAATATCCAAAACAAAATTATCATTATTATTTTTTTTTAATGGCGATAAAGGTTAATGATGATTTCGGAAGTTATTTTAATCCGGGACAACACGATCGAACCTTGACAGCTTTTTAGAATTAATAACAGAGCATTAATGAGAATTTAGTGCAGATAAATACAGGAGGATGGAGTAAGGGGAGAAAGATGAGGAGGAAAGAGGAGGGGGGAATAGACGAGAGGAAAGAGGGAGGAAATTATGGCTTCTGGGTGAAGGGCTTTGAGAGTGGGGAGGGAGACGGGTTATAAATATGAGGGAGGTGACAGAGGCAGTGGAGTTGGTTGGTAAATGAGAAAAAAAAAGAAGGACAATTAGAAGGAGTACAAGAGAAAGAGAAGAGGAAAAACGTTGTATAGGAGTGAGCAAAAGATGAAGGAGTTTAGGAAGAGAAAAAACGAAGAGAAAAAGCAGAACTACTTGAAGAAGAAGAAGAAGAAGAAGAAGAAGAAGAAGAAGAAGAAGAAGAAGAATTACGGTCCTATAAAGCAACTAAAAATTAAAATGAAGATAAAAACTGTTCAAAATAAATAATAGAAATATTGTGTTACAATACTTCATTCAATGAATTAAAATTAAATATGAATTGAATAAATCGTATTTGCTTACGCTTGTTGGTGACATACGATGTGACGTCATCCGGTGAAGAGTCAAAATTGTGTTCCTTTTCAATTTGATCAATTCTGGGGTGCCTAACCGCTGTTTGGTCCAAGATCCCATATGAAGTGGATGTCAGAGTAGGGGAGAGAATTTGGGTGAAAACAAAAGAAAGAAAGAAAGAAAGAAAGAAAGAGAAAAAGAGAGAAAGAGAGAGAGAGAAACAAAAGCGGAAAAGGGAAATGGAACAGTTTAAATGAGTTAAAAGAAAGAAAGTGTAAAAAATAGAAAGAAGGCCAGAGAGTATTGTGGCCAAAATGTGGGGAATTAGCATCAAAGACGAGGTTACTGGTCTGAATGAATCTCAGTTTAATAGTATAATAGTAACAATATTCTGTCTTAGAAAAGTAGACAGTAAGAAGACCGGAGGGTATACCGATCGAAACGTTGGGATAAGGACAATAAATACGAGGAAATTGGCCTCTAAATATCAACACCCTGACTCGAAAATTTAGATAGAAAGACTGCCGGAGGATACTGCCATTGTGATAAAATTAGCAAACATGAAGAAACTGACCCCAAGAGTATCAACACTTCGACTCTGAGATTCAAATAGAAAGAAGGTCGAGTCACAGCGGCCAAAACGTTGTGATAAAACCATCAAAAGTGGGGTAAACGATTCGAATGAATCAATAGTTTATCTATTTTGTCTCAAGAAGGTATAGTTGGATATCGAATACATGTTTTCCCCGATATCCGAAAGTAGACACTTCTTATAACACATGTGTAAGCTGCAATAGCGTAAAACGAAGAAACAACAACCATTAATTTATATAGGGAGATTTATTTTACTGTTTCCAGATTCCCAAAATGATGATGACACAGAGACGTCGTCGTTTGAGATGGTAGGAGGTTTAGGTAACTTGAGTCTGAGAGAGAGAGAGAGAGAGAGAGAGAGAGAGAGAGAGAGAGAGAGAGAGAGAGAGAGAGAGAGAGAGAGAGAGAGGTCTGTGCTGCTTCTATAACGACTCGCAGCAAAACAATCGGTCAACTTCGTTCAGAAAAAAATACTGAATTTGTTTCCCTGAAAGAGTTCATAGTTTCAAGTAGTGGAAAGGAGATTTTTAAAAAATCTTCGAATGGAACAGTCCAGTGTTACGGACAGTGATACAAGAAAACCAGACTATTCATTATATACGTAGGTTTATTAAAATTATCCAATAACCCTATAACTTACTTTGTCTGTAGAGTCAATTGACGTCATTTATTCATTTTTTTAAATCAATTCTTGTGATAGATTTAAAATTACGTCACCAGCGTTCAAAAGCATGGAATTATAGATTGATATTGTATTTTTAGATGTAATCTATAAAATTTATAGTTTCCCTTCTACTGGTCCTCTTTATAATTAGCAATAGAATATTGCACATTTTATACGAGGAAATTTTCGAATTCCCTCCCACTCACATCCGGGCTCTTCATAAAAAATAATTTAACGCATGGGATAGGGGCGACATCGATTCCAACTTGAACCGATAATATCGATCTCTTACCCAATATCACAGTTGAACCTTATGGGATAAAATTTATCGATCTTGTTTAAAAAAAATTCCCTCAGCAAAAGGGTGATATGAGGACTCCCTAAAATTATGGAATCTCGACGACAGGGACTGGAGCAGCAATATCAACCTCAGTTTAAAAAAAAATGTAATTCTACCAATGGGTATAAAAGCAACTCCTGTCAGCTCCACATTAGGGAAACACTGTTCTAAATCAACCATTCTGACGGGGGCCATATGGATCTTTTGAGGTTAAGGGGGGCATACACAGAAATAACAATAAATGAATTTCTGTCTGTCTATATTCTATCTCTGCTTGATCGGGGCTCTGGAAGCTTGGAGGAGCTCTTAAAGGGTCTGTGGGCAAAAAAGGTTGAGAACTGCTGCTTTAGATGACTCATATGTTTTCCAATTACCCTACTTCTTCGTGTATAACATGTTCCCAAATCTGAATTGAAGTGGAGAGTGGCCACGCTACACTAAACATTTCATACCCCTATGAAATATATTTGACTTATACGGCTCACTAACTGTGAAAAAAAAATGAATATTTGACTTACATGGCTCACTAACTGTAAAAATGAAATAGTCAAAAGCATTTCAGAAGTCAGTGGATTAAACAATTTTTTTAATTGATTTGAGCTTTTCTCTTCAAGAAGGAATCGTTTTTTCCTCTGTTACTTTATTTGATATCATTCAAATAATCACCAATGTTGCAATATACAGAGTCCACTTGGATGGTGTAATGGTTAGCTCGTCTGCCTCACACGCAGAGAAATCTGATCTCTGTTAACAGCAGCCGACTGAGTACACCCTAAGCTGTGAGATTGGGGTAGAATTTACTGGGACTGGAGTCGCCCCCTCCCCTATTCGAAAGGATAATAGCAAACTAATGAGGAGCCTTCAGGTCGCCTCTAACTGCACTCTCTCTCTCTCTCTCTCTCTCTCTCTCTCTCTCTCTCTATATATATATATATATATATATATATATATATATATATATATATATATTCAAACTCTTATTTGAAACAAATAAAGGAGATATGGATCGAAAATAAACGAGATGAGAGTTGTTAGGGCCTTTGTATTACCGACGGCTGTTTAGGTCAATGGTAAGAGCAACGCTACGTTGAAACAGCTATCCTATCAGTCGCAGGTCCGATTCATTTTCTCCAATCGTTTGTTCTATTTACGTTGCCTAAGCCAAGTTGTACATATTCCGTGTAATAACAGGGGATCTTTTTAATATAATATAACGCATTTTTCTTATATATATATATATATATATATATATATATATATATATATATATATATGTATGTGCATATATACATATATATATATACATACATATATATACATATGTATATATATATATATACATATATACATATATATATATATATATATACATATATATATATATATATATATATATATATATATATATATATATATATATATATATATATATATATATATATGAAGTAGTGGGCTCTAAACGTCAGTCTATTAGACTGCAGTTCACTGTAGGTCATCCGACCACCATAACTGTCCAGATGGAGATTTGGTAGGGACCCCCGTAGTCATAATACCAGTACATTGTATGCATAGCCTTTGTTTTTTTAATAACACGTCCGTCTTATACACCGGTAAAGCATTGTGATAGAAAATCATGAAGATGTTTTTACAACTACTGCTGCTGTTGCTTGTCATAAATCCTGCGAATTCTCTCTCTCTCTGTCTTTCTCTTCCTTCCCTCTCTCGTTTCAGTATACTCTCAATGTCAGCAGCAGCATCACCCTGTCCTTCCTCAGTGATCCTTTGAATAGGACCCATCATCGATCGACTGTGGAGCAATGCCCTTGCAGTGGGTGTCGAAATGAGGAAAGGGTGACCTTTAGCAACGCGAAAGAAAGGAAGTAGAGGGAGAGGGTAAGAAAGGACGATAGGAAAAAAAAGAAAGAAAAGTTGAAAGAAAGAAAGAGAGAAAGAATGAAAGAAAGAAAGAGAATAAAAGAAAGAGAAAAAGAAAGGAAAGATCAAAGAAAGAAGGAAAGATAAGGAGAGAGAGAGAGGAAGAGAGAGGAAAAGAGAAAGAGAAAGAGAAAGACAGAAAAAGAAAGAAAGAAAGAAAGAAAGAGACAAAGGAGAAAGAAAGGGAGAGAGAAGGTAAGAAAAGAATAAAGAAAGGAACAGAGAATAAGAAAAGAGTCTTATTTGCAAGGGGGAAAGATTAGGTAGGACAAATAAACTATAAGAAGAAAGAAAAAAAGAAGAATGAGTTTGGAGTAAAAAAGAAAGAAAATAAAAAAAAAGAAACAGATTTGTTTGTCACTCAATAGAAACCATCACGTCTTTTGACTGCATACTATGCTGAGGTGATCAATTAATATATTGGGAGAAGGGTGGTCAATTAATAAATTACTTCACACCTTTTGTTGGGCAGTGATCACTACAAAGATCCGAATTTACAAAAAAAACAACACCAAAAAAAAAACAAGGGTGAAAAAAGGGATCAATTTAGCTTAAACTTACATCATTGTAAAATTCCCCCTCACCCCCCTGAAAACTCATTTCCCGGGGAGAAGTTAAAAAAACAAACGTTTTTCGTTGATATAATGAGTAAATGTTTAAATTTTCAGCCCTCTCGCTTCATTAGTGTGACCTGTATGCGTAATGCATACACACATAGCCAGCCAGCCAGCCAGCCAGCCAGCCAAATTTCAAAACTGAGAGAAACTTATGTTGAAAGGTTTGGTTTCAATAATAGATAAAGAAAGAACGAGAGAAAATACAGTATTGAGTGAGAGGGACAGAGAGAAAAAGAATAGGAGGGTGGAAGGAAATGTGTGTGTGAGAGAGAGAGAGAGAGAGAGAGAGAGAGAGAGAGAGAGAGAGAGCAACCACTTCATCCAGGAGCGGAGACTTGATCTGATCCTCATAGAGAGGAAAAAGAAGACCTGCCTTATCCACTAAATGGAGACGAAACAAAATCTTAATTGAAAAAATACCTGAATCTCACACGGGAACTAAAAAAAAAAGCTGTGTAAGATGAAAATCAAGGTCGTACCAATAATAATTGACGCGCTTCGGACCATGTCCTAAACTCTAGGGGCTAGATTAGAACACTGATTCTTAAACAGGTGAAGGAGTTATCCAAGGGTGAATGTAATCATTTGCCGGAGGGCGGGGATTGAATGAAACAGGCGGTGTATAAAGTTGAAAGAAATATGAAGGGTGAAAGACTTCATTTCATAAATTTATATCCTTAATAAATAATTTCTGTTTTAAACTTGCACAATACGAAAACGAAATCTCAACAAATCTAATCCAAAGTCTAAAGACTGTTGTTAGCTAAATTTATGTTAAGTAGAGGAATTCTAAAAATGTGTCGATTTTTTGTCACTCAAGAAACGAATTTTTGCTTACGATTCAAAGTTCTGTTTTGAATTATACACAAGGGAAAATATATTAAATCACATACACAGGTTGAAAATATCCAGAACGTAAGGAAATTTAGTCAAGGGTGAATGAGATTTTATAATAAAGACTTGAGGGTAAATGAAACTGAAATAGTTCTAGCCGGGCAGGATTTAAGACAACAATGGGGCCCCTACGCCACTCATAATAATTGGGTCCACCATATCAGAATTATATCAAATCTGAACAGTAAGTTCATATTGGATTACAAATATAGTAAAATTGATAGGAAAATCCATATTGAAACGTAAGCGTAATGATAAGATATATACAAATATTTAACAATATAATGAACTTCTATACAAATTTTTCTGCACATTTTTTTTATTAGTTTTGACTCATTGGTTTATTGACTTTCGAATGACGTAACAATAAAAATTTCGCCACAGAAACTCGAGACTTCGTGTCTGATCAACTCTCATTAAAACAGTTTGCGATGAGCTGATACTTAAGAAATAACTTAAAATAAAGATACTTGAATTATCAAAAGTAAATTACTTAATGAAATAGCTTTCGGCACCTTATTGCCGATCCATACATAGATAACCCTGTCATATCTGACAGCTATATTTCATTATTTAAGATATAGACTTTTGTTGGGATTTATTGGAAGAAAACTGCTCAATGATATTTCCAAACGTCATTGAAGAGGTGACATCTTTTTCAATTGACGTCAAAACTGAAGCTTTCAATCGTCTCTGTGCCATTGTTAAACAGAATCGGTTTTTAATAAATGATAGTTTCGAATATGAACGTTCTCCTTCAAAGACTGCAATTGGTAACGTAGGAATTATTCGCATAGTATATATCAAAGAAGGGATATTTTACGTATAAAATAGTATTTTTTATTATTCACGTTCTCATTGTATTATTTCATTTATGATTGGTCTTTTTCTTACGCGAATATTGATGAATATCTATATAGCAATTTATTTGTGGAGCCCTTTATTATCTTGAATCCTACGCTGTCGTGTAGCTTGCGTGTAAGTTGATCCGTTCCTGAGTTCAGGAAAGACAGGAACAGAGGAAATTGAGATCCAAAGAAGAAATGAGACCGTTCAGGCCAGGGCTTTACTGAGGTCTGTGAGGATACCAAGAAAAACTGCTATAAATTTGTTGAGACTCAATCTCCAGAGATAACTACCAGGGATCTGCTGAGAGAATACAAATGCATTATTGACTTGTGCACTGGATAACTGGGGGGATTTGTTATCACTCGTGAAAGCCACAAGTTACTACTGGTGTGAAAACTCGAGGAGGTCAAATAGTAAGGAAAAGAAAAATAGGAAAAAAAAAAAGCAGATAAGGGGAGGGAGAAAATGATGGAGAAAGAAAATGAAAAAACAGACGAGATAACCACGAATGAAGAAGAACGCTGAAGAAATAAAAATGAGACTGTTTTAACAATAATAGTTGAAAATATGAAAAAGAAGAAAAAAAATGAAAAATCAGAAAAAGAGGATAATGAAGAAGAGAAACAAAAAACAAAGAACAAAGAAGAACAGATGGAAAAGATAATAAAAAGAGGTAAAACGGAGAAATGAAAGGAAAACAGATTAAGTATCCTTACGCTGGCCACGGCAGCAGCCATCTGTGCCAGAGCTTCACATATCACAAATCATCTCATTGTCTCGTATTTCTTCAGGGCTTTTGCGACGTGTGAAATAGACTCACAGACGACTATCACCCGAAATGACACCTTTCACATATACAGGGGGGGGGGGTGGATTCATGTCTTTTCAAAGGGTATTAGTGTCTTAGTCGGAGTTTGAACTCGGTTCGCCCAGTCCCAATCTGTAACTGGTCGACCATCGGCAGTGCCTCATAAAGAAAGTGGAAAAAGGAAAGGATAGAGAAGAAGAAGAAGAAGAAGAAGAAGAAGAAGAAGAAGAAGAAGAAGAAGAAGAAGAAGAAGAAGAAGAAGAAGAAGAAGAAGAAGAAGAAGAAGAAGAAGAAGAAGAGAAAAAGGAGATAAAGAGAAAAAGGAGAAAGACAAGGAGAGGGAGAAGAAGAAGAGAGAGTGAGGGAGTTGGAGGAAGAGGCAAATTGACCAGTGAATTGGAGAAGAAAGGTGACGGTAAGACTGAAATTGTTGTGGGGGACAGCGAGCCAAAACGGGCGAATTGAACGAGGGTTAGATTCGACCCCGACTACAACCTTATCTGCATATACGATGAGGGGGGAGGTGCCAATCGACAACTGACATGCTTGTCGGTCGAGTTCCCGAAGACATTTCCATATTTCGATATCTTCAAGTAATTATTCAATTTCTTGGGCATAATTGTTTGACAAGGGCTGCGTGGAAAATGTGTGGTGTAGAGGAGAAGTCGCCCGAGGGGTGGGGACTGGAATGATAAGGAAAAGGGAAATGGTTGGAGAAATAAAATATATGAAACATTGGAAGGAAGAAAGAGAGAAAGAAAAAAGAAAAGAAAAAAGAAATAAGAAAGACAATTAAGTAAAAATAGAAAGAAGTATAGAGCAAGAAAGAGAGAAAAAATTAAGAAAGAAAGAAAGATTTCAAAGCAAGGTGGAGAGAGGGGTTTGGGAAAGATATTAGCAACATGAGCAAAAAGAATGAAAGAAGAAAAAGTTTGAAATAAAAATAAAGTAGACTCTATGTCAATCAATAAGGGGAACGTCAGAGGAATGAAATATCTGAAACACTGGAAGAGAGAAACAAAGCAGAAAGAGTTTGAAGTAAAAAAGAAAAAAAAACGACTGAACGAAAAATAAACAAAAGAAGTAAGGAAGAAAGAATGAAAGAAAAGATGAAGAAATAAATAGAAAAGAAGGAAAGAAATGACGAAGAAAGAGAGAAAGAAAGAAAGAATGAAAAAAAGAAAGAAAGAAAGGAAGAAAGAAGGGAACAACGTAAGGAAGACGCACAGTGACGAAAATAAACGACAGGAGTGGGTGGGGATTGGAATGGCGCTTGTCAGATTGTGTTTTTGTTATGATTATTCTTATTAAATGATGTTGAAGACGGAGGTTGTGGTTGGTGTGTAGTCGTAATGGCTCTGTGGAGGCGGTGGAGGGCAGGGAGTGCGTGGAGGTCTGTGTTGCGGTGGTGGAGGGCAGGGAGTGCGTGGAGGTGTGTGTGTATTGCGGTGGTGGAGGGCAGGTGGTTCTGCTTAGAGGTGTGTGTGGTGCGTGTTTCTACATAAGATCAAGTGAGGACGAGTAATTTTCCTGCGAACACGCATGTCTGAGCGCGTTTCAGAAAAGGAATTGTATCAAGTCGGAGATTGGATAGATAGTGATATTAGATGGAATCGATAGGAGAGTGGAGGGAGAAGGAGAGTCGGACAGAATGAAGACAGGGGTAAACAGAAAGAAAAAGAAAACAGAAAGAAGGAAATGAAGAAAGGAAGGAAAGAAGGGAGGAAGGAAAAAAACTCGTAGGCAATGAAAAGGGCTTGAACAAAGAAAGGAAGAAACAAAGATTGATAGAGAGAAAGAAAGAAAAAAAGAAAGAAAGAAATGAAGGAAGAAAGGAAGAAAGGAAGGAAGGAAAAGAAACTCGTTGGCAATTAAAAGGGCTCGAACAAAGAAAGGAAGAAAGAAAAATCGAAAGAAAGAAAGAAAAAGAACGGAGAAATAAAGGAAGACTTGAAGGCAAAGGAAATTTTTTTAAAAGCTTGAAGAATGAAACAAATGACCCCGAAGAAGTACAATAGAAAAAAGAAAGAAAGTCTGCAAGACAGAGGGGGAGAAGGATTTTTGAGAGAGAAAAGAGGAAAGAAAGAAATAACGAAAGGGAGAAAGAGTTTGAAGAAAGGAAGGAAGGAAGGAAGGAAGGAGGGAGGGAAGGAAGGAAGGCAGGCAGGCAGGCGGGAAGGCAGAAAAAATGAAGAGAGAAATGAAGGAAGGTCGGAAGAATGAGAGGGGCAAGGGAAAGAAAGAGGAAATATTAAAGAAAGAATTAAAGGAACGAAAGAAAGGATAGGAGAAAAAATGGAATGAAGAAAAAATAAAGAAAGAAGAAAAGAAACAAAAGAAAGGAAGAAAGAAAGGTAGGATTAAGGAAGAAACGTAAAGAAAGAAAGGAAGGAAAGAAGGATGAAGGGAAAGAAGGAAGGAAGGAAGGGAGGACAGAAGGAAGAAAAAAGAAAGAAAATATAAAGTTAGTAAGGAGGAAAGGAAAGAAGAAAAATAAAGAATGAAAGAAATGAAAGGAGAAGAAAAAATAAGCAAAGAAAGAAAGAAGACAAAGGTACCGAAAAGGTCTCCTTTTTTCATTTGCTTTTCCCGTTTCTTTCTTTCTTTCTTTCTTTCTTTCTTTCTTTCTTTCTTTACTCTCTTTTTCCTTCTTTCTTCTTTTTTTCTCGTCTTTTTAATCCACCCCCCCTTTCTCTCTTATCGAATTAATCGATTGTTGCGATTCCATTCAGTTCTTGCCAGCTATCACCACAAATCTGGCACAGCGATAATAAAATTTTGAGAGATAAATCCACGACGAGTGGTGAATTGACTCAGATCGTTAACCATTACATTAACCTTTCGAGTGCTACGAAAAAAAAAAAAAAAAAAAAAGGGAGGAGGAAAAGAAAGAGGAAGAAAGAAAGGCTAAAGCACAGAAGCAAAAGGGCCGGAACCTAGATGCTGTGTTCGTGAATGCTGTACTTAAGGAATAAGAGATTGGATTATTAGAGAGAGAGAAAAAAAAAAGAAAAAAGAAAAAACTCGAAGAAAAAAAAGGAAAGAAAGAAAGAAGAAAAGAGTCTTAAGAAAGAGAGCATTTGAAGGAAGGAAGAAAGAAAGAGTTTAAAGGAGGAAAGAATAATAAGGAAATAAAGAAAGAAAGAAGACTTGAAGGTAAGGTAATTGGATGTAAAAAATATTTAAAAAAAAACAGTAAGACAAACGATAGAAAGAGTTGAGAGAAAGGAAAGAAGAAAGAAAGGAGGACAGGTCAGGTTAGTCACTCAATAGAAATTGCTACAACGTCTTTTTGTAGCAAGCTGTGTTGGGGTAATCAATCAAAAATATTGAAGAAGGGATGATCAATGAACAGGTTACTTCACTCGCATTTTGTTGGGCAGTGAACACTAAAAAAATCTGAATTTTTCACAAACAAGCGCGAATGCAACCGGACACAAACTAAGGGATCAATTTAGGATATGCTTCCGTTAAAAGTTAAACCCCACTAAAAACCTATTTAGACAGAGGATTTAAAGAAAAAAGAAGTTTTTTTGTAGACATAATAAAGAGTGAATGTTCAAATTTTCAGCCCTTTAGCTCCACTGGCGTGAACTATGCACGTGATATATACATAGACCAACTTGAAAACTGAAGAAACCTATATTGACAGTTTTGGTGACACTTATGGTTAACAGTTCCTAATATATATATATATATATATATATATATATATATATATATATATATATATATATATTAATAATTGTGTCATCCACAGAGAGCTGTTTCGTTGTATTACAACTATTCAGTGTGGCTATAGTCTATCCAATGTCCCATCCAGTACCACGAAGTAGGATCGAAACCTTCGCTTCAAACCTATATATATATATATATATATATATATATATATATATATATATATATATATATATATAGAGAGAGAGAGAGAGAGAGAGATGATCAGATTGATAAAACAGACTAAAATAGATAGATATAAATAAACAGAGATATATATATGAACATACTGATAGATAGATAGATAGATAGATAGATAGATTCAGGCAGTATAAAAGAGTTGGAGCCTTGCAGTTTGCCGTACGTGCATTCACTCAGCCGAGATTGGTCGATAGCGTGGAGATTAATATGTATAAGACGTGCAAAGCGTGCGAACATATAATACAAGATGATAGACAGTGGTAATGTGTGGCCGCCCATTTTGATAAGCTGTGTCCATATTCTCGTATACAACTCGATTTTGTCAACCATTGATTTAGGACTTACAAACCATTTTACATACCGATTCACCCAAACTAATGTCCTTATCTTCATTGTTACAGTCTGAAGTCCCGGCCATTGTACCAGTTTGTTGGTAATACGATTCTATGAAGTATATCATCTATAGCCTTTTAGCGTCCGTCGTTGGACATAGATCTTTCCCAACATTCGCCAGACCTCTTCATCATGGGCGTCGCTGAGCAAGTACTTTCTGAGCTTGTCTCGTTCGTCACACTACCTTATTTTCTGTTGGTCACAGTTTCACATATAATTTCTGGGGGTCCATGTTGTGAATCGTGATGTTCAGGAGCTGTCTAAATAGGAATTAATTCCAATGTGATTCTCCAGCCCTTGTTTTGTGTGTTACAATCTCAACATTTCGGCCGTTGTACCAAAGGGAATCAACTTGGGCATGAGCCCGATGAAGACTGAGGGGTTACAACAGCCGAAATATTGTGACTAACAACCAAGATGAGGACATCAGTCCAAGTATATCAGTATATAACAATGAACGTTCCTCATCTCAGAAATTGAGACATCATTAATTTGCCTTATGCTTCTTGCATAGATCGAGTCCCCTACTGCCAAACAAGCGTAATGGAAAAATGAATCATGTAATTAAGACATCATATTTAATCGAACTAAGATCACATATCAGGAAACTCTACTCTTCCCCCCAAATTCCCCGTAATTCATTGGTTCTCAAACTGTGCACTGTGATACAATAGCGTGCTGCAATTACTTCCCAAGAATACCGAATGAATTTATGAGGTATTAAAACATTCATTGTGCGACCCATAGAAACTATTAAAAAACTAAAACGGCAATGGGCAGGCCATGTTGAAAAAATGAAAGATAACATAACGTCTCACTACATGGACCCCCAGAGATCGCATGAGAAACTGAGGCCGACAGAACAAAAGATGGAGAGATGAAATAGACAAATTCAGGAGATGCTGGCTCCGCGACGCCCATGATAGAGAATTGTGGCGAGTCCTGGGGAAGGTTTATGTCCAACTACGGACGTTAAAAGACTGGTGATGATGATGATGATGATGATGATGATGATGATGATGAAAACATATCTTTTTAGTTTTAATGTTTTTTAAAAATTGTTCTAACAAATGAAATATACAAACAAAGGAAATTCATTTCTATTGATATTCGGACGCCGTTGCACTCTACGGCCGAAACGTTGTATGAAAAACAACAAAGATGAGGATGGTCCGAATATCAATAGAAATAATAGTAATACCTCATCTCAAAAATTCCGAGATATACTAAAGGAAATTTAATCAAGCTATGAACGGACAATCGTTTTTTTTCGAATGTCCACCGATTTCAACTTCACAAATTCTTGAGCTTACAATAACATATTGCATAATATTTCGATGGACATCTACTCCTCAGTACATGAAAGCATTTTCCAGCGTTTCAAATGTGGTCTCCCTGTTTATGGGTAATCAATAACAAAGCCCTATTCTTGTGATCATTTCAGACCAACAATGTCTAAATCTTGTCCTATTAATTCTTAAAGGTTGTTTCAGATAAAGATATTTTTTAGATAGATATATTTTTCTAAATAATTAGTTCTAGTACGCGCACGGGCTACGGTGATTCATTTGTAAATGATCACTAATGAAGCCGAATTCTCGAAAACGTGGAAACGACGAAACATGAACTGTGTTTGCACATTCGAATAACAAGAATATTCTCCATGGGTTAATGTTAACGTTATTCAAAGTAACATCTATTATTTTAGTTCGTTGCTTACTCACGTACTTTTCTCGTGAAAAGGAAAAATATCAAAATAGAAATCCTTTCACAACTTTTGTGCTTCCTGTATTTCAAGCCTTGAACATATCCAGTGTGGGTAATACGACTGTCCCGCTTCCCCAACCAAGTTGCCAATCCAGGGGTTTTATTACAATTGTGTGAGCCCTCAACATTTTTAGCGGCAGCTTGAAGGGAAAAAGTGATGACGAGTTGACACATCATTATATGAATATAAATTTCTGAAATATTTTCGTCCAATTCATTTGATTTTTTATCCTAGGTACCGTATAAGTACCATATATTTTTACTGTGTCGTCAGACAATGAAGTTTGAGAACAACTGTACAACATTAAAATGATGATGATGATGATGATGATGATTGTCTTAGGTAGATGTAGTGGTCTACTTTCTCCAGTTCTCTGTCCTCGATTTTGATCTTTGTGTTGTTATTTCCGATGTGGTTGTTCCACATGATCTTCGTCTCGCTGAATGTTATGTGTTGCTCTCTTCATTTACTATATTCTCAATCAACATTTGTCTTTGGTACTTCAGGCTCAACGATAGTCAGTTTCTATTACTGGAGTCGGGAAGCCATTTCGGTGGTGGTTTAGAAATATAAAAAAGTAGTGCATATCAAGACTAATGAATTCTGAAACAATAACCCACAAGTTTATGGAAACATTTTTTTAAAATTATCAACTCACCCTGCTAAGTGGGCTTCGGATGCTCCTCTTTGTGCCCATCTGTGTGTATACGTGTCTCTCCATGCATGTCTTTGAATATATTGGGGGGGGGGATACAACCTTTGATTTTTGCATGAGTGCATCACTAGGCTTCATCTAACAATGTTTTGTTTTGTTTTTTTTTTAAATCTTTTTTTTTTTGTTTCTATGGTCATATACGACTAACAATGTCCCAATCTTATGTCTATATTTCTTAAAGATAATTTTAGATTAAATATATATTTTTTTAGATAACTAGTTCTAGTACATGCACAGACTAAATTGATAAATATCAAAGTATCATACGAACCTCATTTATACGAAGTATGGATATCATTTCGATATTTTCAATTCTAAGAATATATACCTACATAGACTTCTCTGTACTATCAATCGATGAGAACTATGACTTTTTTTTCACACAAAATGATATCAAAGTGTGATTCAACTTTAGCCGAGTATAGTGAAATAGCACAGATAAATAGTGTTAAAACGTTTTTAGTTATAAAACACTGATTCATTTGAGGCCATCTCAAAATTGAGACTTTTGCTCTGTTCCCGATACTGGATTTTATTGTTCGCTAACCATAAATAGATTTGAAATAAAAAAAAAAAGAAAATTCTTCCTTATGTAACGTCACATATATTATGGAGTCGACGGGCCTGATATAATGAAGCCGTGGGTCGTTATTTACAAACCACTGTTCTAGAACATTCCTGTAATCTATAAACAAAACTTTATTACATACTAATATACGTACTCATTACACCTTTATCCTTTCATCTGTTACTAAAAAGGTTCAGCTCTCACAAAATCTAGCGATAAAATCACTGGATTGGCAACTTTGTAGCGGAAGTAGGGCAGACATAATACTCGTACTGGATACGTTCAAGGCTCAAAATACATGTTTGCGTATTAGGAAAAGAATTACCTGGCACATTAATGAAATGTAGATCATTTTTAGTGTAGTAAAGAGGTTCTCAAACTTTATTCTATTACGGCACACCGAGAAATATATGGGACATGTGCGGCACTCCTGGTGTAAAATTGGAAAGAATGAAACAAAAACATTTCAGTAGTTCAGGAATAAACGTACTGTTTCACTTAATCATCACACCTATTCTCCCTTTTATCTGTCTCTAAAAAGGTTAAGATCTCATAAAATCAAGTGATAAAACTTCTGGATTGGCAACTTGGTGGTAGAACCAAGACAGACATGATAACTGTACGGGATACGTTTAAAGCTCGCAAAGCATATCCTCCCAATGGTCACCTATGCAGCTGAAGCTTGGAACCTAACAAGGCGATTGACCTGCAAACTGAGAACCATGCAACGTGCACACGAAAAAATCGTGCTCAACTTCACATGGAGAGATCAAAAGACAGCACAATATATCAGGGAGAAAGTGGGAGTCCGAGATATTTTAGAATCCTTTAGAAAGCTCAAATAGCAGGGGGCTGGTCATGTTGCATGAATGGCAGACAACCGATGGACATGTGCAATCGAAGATGGAGAGAGGAACCAGACAAATTCAGAAAAGTATTGGCTCTGCGACGCCCACGATAGAGAAGTGTAGCGAATCATGTGGAAGGTCCAACGACGGGCGTTAAAAGACTGATGATGATGATGATAATGTTTACTCTTTGGAAATAGCTACGGAACGCTATTGTGCTATGGCACACAGTTTGAGAATCACTGAACCACTGAACTGACGGTCGGTGAGCTTGATGGATGCCGAAAGCGAAATGTTCCCCCTTTATAATCAAACTGGAGTTGACTTTTTTGTTATTATCTAACAAAAATAACAATCCTCAAAATTAAGAATGTGATCTGATATATAGAATTCACATCCCCTACAGTGATTTGAACTCACGATGTTTTGGTTGCCAGGAGAGTGTCATACTGACTGAGATGGATTAACAAGACTTAGAAATTAAAGAAAATGTATCATACGTATACGTAAGATCTTATTTCATTTTGATCAAAAAATACATACATATATATATAGTTTTTTTTATACATACTATACAAAAAATTTGGTAATCATCTTCAGATGGAATAGAAAGAGAATTTCCAAAGAAGCTAGTTATGAATTAGGGAAACGACAAAAATAAATGAAGAAATCTTATTTTGAAGAAGCTAGTTATGAACTAGCGAAACGTTAAAGTTAAATGAAGAAGTCTCATTTGAACACAAGATGGTCCTCTTTTCACTCTAATAATTCATTTTGAAAGAGTTTGTCTGGTTCCCCATAAAAGATTATATTACATTGAATATTTGAAATATATTGCCACTTTGAAATCAGAAACCCTAATTAGACAAACCTGGCTGTTGCAGGGTCAAGCGTCACTTCTACTTTTATTTCGACTGAAGATGATTACTGCAACTTGAATTGTATATATAATGATGTAATTAGTCCTCGTGTATCTGTAAGATACATTTTCGTACATATGTAAGACTTGTCAATTTAGTTCAGTCTTTAAGAGAATAGCCTGTAAACCTGTAGGCCGTAGAAGAATGTTAATTTTACATATCAGTTTGGTTCAACAAACAGTAAAGAATGTCAACTCCAGACTTGGACCGAAGATTGACAAAAGAAAAACAAACGTATCAGATTTCCAGCTCTTCCGCCATTGAAATGCAGTAAGAGCCTAGTTACCACTTTAACGCTATTTCCTTTTTTCATGTATTAAAATACATAGATATATATCTAATCACAGATGAAATTCCCTGCTTATCCAAACAGACTAATGACATATTTCCCTTTCTGGAAGCATTTCCCACCTACACACGATTCCATCGTATCAGCATTTCCACCTACCCACTTCATCCCACTTACATTCCATCCGGCAGAGGTCAAAAACACACAACCGTTTCAGAAATACACATCCAGCCATTAATCTTACCTCCCCACAATACAAAAAAAAATGACTTGTAAACAGCCCTTCTTTGTTCTCTTTTCATTTGCCCCGAGGAAGTTCAGAAATGGAGAATACGTTGGAATGAGATATTTCATTTATTTTAACGTCTTGTTAAAATATTGTCATTCATTTCTCATAGATGTCTGAGTAAGCTAAGTCAATTACCTTCCATTCGCACCCATAATAATTTCATTCACCCTTGGGTTAATCATTCGCTATATTTCCCCCCATCCCCAAGTAGGTTAAAAATTACTGCAAGCAAATTAAAAAATAGAGTAAGCAAATTGAGATCTACGGCGAGCAAATTAAAGACTGCGATAAGCATATCTAAGACTACTGCGAGAAATTTGAAAACTAAGGCGAGTAACTTAAGAAATACAGCGAGCAAATTGAAAAATAAAACAAGCAGATTAAAAGAAAGAGAGAAAATTTAAAATATCGGCAAGAAAACTGAATCTGTGAACACGAATAATCAAATAATTACATTTACTGCTTCAATCGCTGTGAATGTTAAATTAGTTGAAACTTGTCTCTTAATAAAATTAATGGGCCTTTTTAGTTAGTTCCCAGCAAGAGCAAACGCCCATGATTATCAAGTACAACCCAACTCACACACAATTTTTTTTAATTTGTTCGTTCTAATCTTTAACTCGCTCGGGAAAAGGTATAGTTCAGGAAGCATTGGTTTACGGCACTTTGCCTTGAAATTCAGGGAGTGGCAGCAAAAATAATGGACCTTTCCACTTAAGTATTTATTCAAGTCAGAATGGGTAAAATACCGTTGTAGTTACTCAACACTAAGATCAGTTCCTTCGAAACATGGATTCTTGATATTAATTAACTTTGAGTTCGACTTATACAAGGGTTGTAATTTCGTGAGGTTGAAATCTGTACAGGGATGGATAGGCTAGAAAACGGAGCTGAAATTCTTTAAGGTGTTGGAGCGTTTTGTGTCGTTTCTCATGAATTTCCTGTAAATTGCCATCTAAAGAAAATATGTGAGAGGCTAAGAATTCCCTCTAGCAGTGCTACCGGAGCACACCGGAGCTCACTGGTGGGCTGGTCCGGCACCACTATAGAAAAAAGGGGACCAAAAATAAAAGAACGAGACGAAACGCTCCCACAACTAAAAAGTTCTCAGCTCCGTCACCTAAGAAGTTAGCACTGCACCCCTGCTTCAAATCCTTTTTTCCTAGCACAAAGTCATAACTCGTGTATAAGTCGAACCCTTATAATATAGTACGTTCGATCTTCAGCGGCTTCTTCCACCATCCTTTTACTTCGGTCATGTGCAAAATTAGGTTCAGGTTAGTTGATACAAGGATGATTTCCGTTCCAAATGAGCATGCTTAGAAAGAGCTGGACTTTATGGTGTTTTGAGCAGCCTACCATGATTATCATGTAAAATAATTTACCATCTGTTGTACGGAACTTCAGCTTGGAAGTATTTCGGTTCCTTCTCTTCAGTGTAGCCAATTTAGATATTTGATTTCTAAATTTAGATCTATGGGCAATTTAGATACCTGATAACTGGATTTACATCTGTAATTTTTGATGGAAGAACAATAATTTGTAATTTTTATTTATCTTTAATAGGTTCCTCGAGAACCACAGATCCCAAAAACTTCAAACTCAACACTGCCTTGCGGGCTGTTTCTTTTATATCTGGTGAATGTCAACCTTGTACAATGGTCAGTTGACGGGTTATGCAAAGCACTCACATACACACACTTACACACACACACATACACACACATTTCTTGATTCATATATACATTCATATTACAGGCACATTCAAACGGTACAAATATGAAATATAAAAATTGATTTTTTGATAATAATTAACAAACCAATTTCATGAATTTAAAAAAAATGTGTACCGTAATGGAAGAGAAATTGCTATAAAATCGATTAAAAGGAGACATGTGTAGAATATAATTTGGATTACATTAAAACCATAAACGTATGGGAACTCTTTGGTTTGGGGGTAGGGGCTTGAGTGGCCTGAAATATTACACTGATTAAAAAGACAACTGCTAATTTCCAATAAAATGTCTTTTTTTTATACACAGTACAAATCACAGAACATGCAGCTTGAACGAATACTGTCTTTTTTTTTACCTTTCTTGTCTGAAAAAATATCAATTGCCCGAGTTTTCCCCAGCGTTTTGGGTGTAGCAGTTGTCCTCCTCCCCCCAGCCCCTGGCTCGTAAGCTTATGATTAGAATACAGAATTGCTTTAGAATGTATGGACTTTGGAATTACGATTCATTTATCATATAATTCTGCTACTCAAGATTAATCTACAAAAGAATTCTGTTGAGATAAAATCATTTCAGAATTAAAATTTATTTACTGTAGAGTTCTGGTAGAATTCGTTTACGATAGGATTGCGTTTGAATAAATTTACTAAAAAAATGCATTTAATACAGAATGGTGATACTTTTTTTATTACAGAAGTTTCGTTAGAGCTTATTTACGATAAAATTACATTAGAATTGTTTTATTATAGAATAAAAGTTCATTCACTATCGAATTACGTCCAATTCATTATTACATTTACAGTAGAATTCACAGACAATGGAACCATGCAAGAATTCATTTACAATGGAATTACATTAGGATTTAGATTAATAATAGAACTCAATTAATATAAAGTTCATTTTTTTTACTATTAATGAGTTGTAACTTGTAGTTTACAAATGTACAAAACTTCATTTGAAATAGTACATTGAATTTGGTAGCAATACAAATATATCAAAATTCATTTAGTGTAGAATTATGTTAGAATTCATTTACTATAGGTTCACATTAAAATAAGTTTTTGATAAAATCTCGTTAGATTTCTTTAGTAAGGAATTGTGATAGAATTCCTCAAGTATCAATTGACTATAGAATTGCATTAGAATTCATATACTATACATTTATACTAGAATTTCTTAATAGAATTGTGCTAGAATTTATCATGATAGAATTACATTAGAATTCATAGATTATATAATTATGTCAGAATTTCTTTGTAGAATCGTGCTAAAACTCGTAACTATGGACATACTTAAGAATCCATTTACAATAGAATTGTGTTAGATTTCACCTTCAATACAATTGAGTTAAAATTAGAGTAGAAATACGTTGAACATTTTTTTTTTACTTTAGAATTATGTTAGAATCCCTTAACTATAGAATCGCGTTCGAATTCATTCAATAAAATGTTTTAAATGTCCTTTAGTATAAAATCACAAGGGAACTAATTTACTATAGAATTATATATCAATCATTTAATATAGAATTGATAAAATCCATTTTCATAGAATCGTGTTAGGAGTTATCTACGTTAAGATTAATTTAGAATTCTGCAGTTCGGAATTGTGATAGAATTTATCTAAATAGAATTAATTTAGAATCCTATTGTTCAGAATTGTGCCGAAATTTAATTACGATAAGATTAGTATCCTGTAGTTTAGAATGGTGTCAATTCACAATAAAATTAGGTTAGAATGTGGTAGCTCGAAATTGTGTAAGAATTTGTTAATGATAAAATCGGGTTAGAATCCTATAGTTCGGAATTATGTTGGAATTTGTTAATGATAAAATTAGGTTATAATCCTGGATTTCGGAGTCGTGTTAGAATTTGTTTTATGATAAAATAAGTTTAGTAGTTAAGAATTGTGTTAGAATTCATTTACGATAAAATTAGGTTAGAATCATGTAGTTCGGAATTGTGTAAGAATTTGTTAATAATAGAAATGTTTTAGGATTAATTAACTATAGAATCGCATTAGAATTCATGTGCTACAGAATTGCATTAGAATATATGTATATAGAATTGTATTAGACTTGGTTTACAATATATTTCATTGACAATGAAACTGAGCTAAAATCTATTTACTATAGAATTACCGTAGATTGGATTTATTACAGAATGCATTTTCTATAGTACCGCGTTAGAAAGTATTGATTATAGAATAGTGGTAAACGTTTTCACAGTAGGGTTGAGTCAGAGTGCATTTATTACAGGATTGCGGTAGTACAATAGAATTAGATGAGAGTTCATTAACTATACAACTGTTTTAGAAGCCATTTACAATAGATTTTTCGGGATTCATTCACTATGAAATTGTGTAAGAATTTATTTACCATAGAATTGCATGAGAATTTATTCATTGGGTTTTTTGTTAAAAATAATTAACTTGAGACATGAACTGTGATAGTTGGCGAATCTAGACGGGAACACAAAATGATATGGAGAGACCGAGACGGATATATATATATATATATATATATATATATATATATATATATATATATATATATATATATATATATATATATATATATGTATATATATATATATATATATATAGAGAGAGAGAGAGAGAGAGATAGATAGATAGATAGATAGATAGATAGATGTAAACAAAGCAATAGATAAACAGATAGGCAGATGCATACATACGTACATAGGTGTACGGACAAGGTGGCAAAAACAGTTAAATATCAGGCAAATCAGTGTTATTCGCGCAAAAATATGTAAAATTTCGGGCAAATCGAACCCTCAAAATAAAAGCATCAAATGTTACGTTCAAATGATGCTTTATTTCAAGGGCCCAAAATGTTCAGAAAATGAACCTTACTTAGCTGATGTGATGACAATTGTTATTATTATTATTATTATCATTATTATTATCATTATTATTAGGAATCTCACACCAGTTGCCTGGTGGTAACCGCTGGAGTTTGAGTGACAGCAAGTCTCCTCAAGTCTCCAGCCCTCCTCTCCTAGTACTCATAGGTCGCAGTAATTCTACGATTTTTTTATTATTATTATTATTATTATTATTATTATTATTTTTATTATTATTATTAATACAAACCGTCAACCAAAACTGTCACCTAAATTGTCAACGTACGTTTTCAAGCAGGTCTGCCAGGTTGTATGTATCACGTTTACAGGCAGCATCGATTGAGCTAGAGGGCTGAAAATTCAAGCATTTACTCCCTATAGTGTCTAGGAAAAACTTCTTTTTCTGTTCGAAAATCCCCCCAATTTTTAAGGGGGTAGTTTATAACGTAAGTTGATGCTAAATTGATCCCTTAGTTTGCGTGTACATGTTTTTTTTGAAAATTCAGACATTTTTAGTGATCACTGACCAACAAGAGGCAAAACACGTTGGTCAGGTGACTATTTTTATTGAGAGACTAACCAGACTTGTTATTGTTATAATAATAATAATAATAATAATAATAATAATAATAATAATAATAATAATAATAATAATAATAATAATAATAATAATAATAATAATAATAAAAATTTGATTTGTGTTTCTTTTATCGCAGGAAGATATGGATTGAGATCGAGCGATAAATATGAACCCACAGTAGACTGGGTAAGGTAAGTAGATATATGGAAAGATATATGTAGACGGAACAGATAGATACGAATAGATTCGGATAAATAGATAGGAAAAGACTTATGGGGATAGATAGAAAGATAGATAGATAGATAGATTGATAGATAGATAGATAGATAGATCGATAGATAGATAGATATGAACAGACTGAGAAAGAGAAGATAGAAGAGACTATAACAGGTAGAGAGATAAACAGACCAACAAACGTACTGCTAGCTAGGTAGATAGATATATAAATAGATTGATAGTCCGTATATATATATATATATATATATATATATATATATATATATATATATATATATATATATATATATATATATATATATATATATATATGTGTGTGTGTGTGTGTGTGTGTGTGTGTTGTAGTTGTTGTTGTTGAAAGTAACAATTTGGAAGGTGAAGAGAATTTTGCTAGAGAAAAACAGGTGTTACATCTGTCGGATCAAACACACACACACACATACTTACACACACACACACACATACACACACATATATATACTTATATTTGTATGCATTCGATTCTTGCAGCAGCCCCATTTTCTTGAACTATTCACGCTAAGTGACACATTTATCGTATCACAACAATATAATGCATTCTATTCTATTCAATCACATATCCATTTCTAAATGATAATAATAATGATGATTATATATATATATATATATATATATATATATATATATATATATATACATATATATATATATATATATGTATATATATATATATATATACATATATATATATATATGTATATATATGTGTGTGTATATATATATATATATTAGATACTAAATAATGTATATACGTAATTGAATAATGTATATTTTGACAGCATTTTCCTTTCAAGCAATTTCATTAAAAACGACTGATAGTTTTTGTCGAGTAACTTTTAATTTCATTTCCTTTCCTTGTTTGCAAATGAGATGTTTTTTCAATGGTTTACAAGAATGTTCATACTTGGAATATAGCGGAAAAGCAACTTATTTGCCAACAAAGAAACTAAACAAATAACACACACACATACGCACACACACACAATATACATACATACACACACACACACACACACACACACACACATATATATATATATATATATATATATATATATATATATATATATATATATGTATATGTATATATACATATATATACATACATATATATATATATATATATATATATATATATATATATATATATATATATAAGGAGAGAGGGATAGGGAGAGATAGAAATTTATGAATAGACTGAAATAGATTAATTGATTGAGAGAGAGAAGAAGAATGAATGAACGAGGACTAATGTTGCCGAGTTCATTAGCAATAAGAGGGACGGAAAGACCGAAAGAAAGGAAGGAAGAAAGAGAAGAGGGAAGAAAAAAAGCACCTGGAATGGGACAAGTTTTCATAGCCAACACCCTTTACAGGTTTTTCGGTTGTAAACTGGGTGGACACGTGAATGACGTTTAGAAAAACAAGACTAAAAGTCTATTTACTTAAACTCTACACCTTTCATTGGTACCAGTCCCGTGGCAGTCCGTATCTCTTAATCCAATTAGTGACAATTGCATCCTTACTCACTAGCATCACAGCCACCGAACATGTGTGTTCATAGATAAATCGTATTGGATACGCTTGTTCTCGGACGATCGTCGAAGTTAAGCATCGTTGAGCCTGGTCTAGTGACAGCAGTGACACCTTGCGAGGTTTTTAGGTGACGCGCGATGAACTTATAAAAAAACAAGCCTGGAACCTAACCAAGGGACAGATCCACAAATCGAGATCCTTGCAACTTGCGCATGAAAGAAATATGCTGGCCCTGAGATGGAGAGACCACAAGACAGTACAGTACATCCGGGAAAAGACAAGAATCAGGGACATCATAGAATCCATTAAAAATCTCAAATGCAGTGGGCTGGCCATGTTGCAAGAATGGCGGACAGCTGATGGACAACGTGACTCACGACATGGATCCCCCGAGATCACATGCGTAACCGAGGCCGGCAGAGTATTAGATGGAGAGACGAGCTAGACGAATTCAGGAAGTACTGGCTCCACGGCGCCCATGATAGAGAAGTGTGGCAAATCTTGGGGAAGGTCTATGTTCAACGACGGACATTGAAAGACTGATGATGATGATGATTGACCTTTATAAATATTATGAAATTCCAAATCATTTTCTTATTAAACAGGTAATTCTATTAATATATTAGAAAAGCTAATCTATAACCATTAAATTGAAACTAAAATATATAAGTGTCAAGCCTGTAACAGGATTATTAAAAACGTCTTGAAAAGTTCGTCATTATTGGCTTAAATGGATGACCAACTTGATATACCAGGTGAAGTGAGCAGCTGGGGATTCCGTAGAGTGGTTCCCATGGTGATTCTGATGACCCCCATAGGAGGAGACCGATCTCTACTCTACACTTACTAACGCCGACCAAAGCCTCCCCTGCCAACCATACAAACCCTCTGACTGGCCTGGTTGCAAGAGTCATAAAAATGAATGAATTGAAACCGAACTGTTCCCTAGTATAACTTGTTCTCGTCCCTGTAACGCAACGATATCCGAGGGAGGGCGATACTGCACAAGGCACCGACAATTTTGCTCCAGAATTGAAGCCCAATTTAGGAAGAAACAAGAAAAAGAACAGACTCTGTTCAAAAACTGCGACGTTGTTTAAACTCGTTTTTTTTTTTACAGAATTTGTCTACATTGTTTCGATGACAAAACTATTTGTTTCTGCATGATTTTGCAGCTAATCCCCGTTAGAACATCCGACACTCGAATGAATAATCATTGCATACAAAATAAAACGAAAAATATGGTCCAAAATGAAGTATAATTCAATGGCGATTGAAAAAGTTATAAAAATATATATGGAGTGTATATATTAGTCATAAACACTGTATAGTCTGTTTCCTATCTCTCTTTCTATCTATGAAATGTCAACATTTTCTCTTCATTATGTTAAGAAAGAATGTTTTTTTAATGTCTACAAGGAACTTGCCCCTCTCTATACTTTTTCAATTTGCAAGGTAAGTTTATGCTAAATGTATCCCTTAATCCGCCTTTTTTTTCGAAAATTATTTTATTAGTGATAACTGCCCCCAAAACGGCGAGAAAAGTTATATGTTCATTGATCATAACTTTCCCTAATTTTTTTAATTGATCACCACCAATACGGCATGCTGCTAAAAGACATTAGCCGCAACAGTTTCTATCCACACCTATTTTTAAAGTCTATGTCATGACCAAGCCATAGAATGAACCAATACTCCACCGAACCGAAGACGAGCACTTGACTGCTCGGCCACTCTGTGCTTGGTTGGGCGAAAAGGGATTTCTTTACTACGAATAGCTGCAACTAAGGCAGACTATTACTACGCAATCCTACAGCGTTCAAAGCCCGTTTCTCCAGTAAGCTAATACTCCTGATACTGACTACCTAAGGTTTTGGGAGTTTGAGGGCTTGAAAAATTCAAATAGGATTCATTTATTCAAGGGATCTCATTTTATGGGAGAAATCGGATATCGGTGTTCACAACAATTTACAGTAACCGCTCGTTTAGATTCATTCAGTGAAAATCGTTAAACAGTAACGATCCTTCACTTTGAAGGTAAGGGTTCCGGCATTACGAAGTGTAATCTTTGTCTCAAACTAGTAACCATATACTGTATTTTTGTTGTATTTGTTCTGTAAAGATTTTACCCTAATTCATAAATCACTTTTTAAAAGGTTACCTAAATACCGGCATTATTTAATAAAAGTAATATTGGCACCCTATCCATTCTTTCAAACACGATTTTATGAATATGGATTAAAAGAAAAAAATATCGACATAAAAATCTATACGGGTACGTTACTAGTATGAGTCAATGGATACAATGTTTGAAGTTACGCTTCGTAATACTGTAACATTTATCATCAAAGAGAGGAAATGTTATTGTGTAGCAATCAGAGATATTTGGCATTAAGACTCAGTGCTACTACCCAAAACATGTTTACACTTGATGTTCATATTCTAATTTGTACAATTATGGGCTTGTGGGACTTTTGAAATTCATATATTGTCACAAATTGATTTTTATGATAAGGTGGCTGATGAACGCTCCAGATACGCTATAATATATCAATGGACGGGCCTGGTCTCTATATTAATGCCTTCTTCTTTTAACCATCTGAATACCAACCTATCTCAGCGCTTATGGGTGTTAGTAACCATTTTTCTGAGTTCGGGAAGGGGACATATATTCTCAGGCGGTGTGTGCAAAAGCATACCTTCGGAATATATCTTAGTGGTGACCCTGATACATGATAGGCATTCAATCCGTGGAGAAAGCGATGTGCGTCTCTCAGAATCATATTTTTTTCTGAAGTTCTAACATCTTCAGAGTTTTCTTTGCCCTTTAACCCATTCAAAACTGATCTATTACGGTGGTTAATACCTGAAGTTTACAAAAAGCCAAAAACGTATCAATTTTTTATTTCGATGTCCAAAGAATTAAATTCTTTTTAAAAATCAAAAATCTGTTCAGTAATGTAATACGTACTGATTTCTGCTTGGGTTCCATTGTCCGTGGTTGTATGAACAGGGAAAAATCTCATTCACTTTATTTTTCCATGGCACATACTTCTAAAATAGATCTACGTGACACATATATCCAAGATATCTCGAGGTTCTTATGTCACTAAATTCTCGAAAAGGTTTATCTATTCTCGAGTAACTGATTCTTTGCAAACAGAAATAATGTTTATCTAATAATCCTGTTTCAAGTCTTTGTCCATCTATCGATTTAAGTCAGATTTACTTGATTTTTTGTAGGTAATAAATATCTCATTAAGGGACACCTTTCAATATATAATATATTTCACCTATAAAGTTTCAAATAAATCTGACTTAAAACAGTTTAGACCTACCGATCGACCGACCGACCGACGATGGGAGACATCAGAACCTACTTATATAATGAACTGGGGAATTTCCTCAGTTCTCTCTCCGTAACCACGGACTCTTCTACTTAGGTTTGTTGTTAAAAATATCTCCCACCCAACATTTTAAACGATTAACTCCTCTACTGGAAAGAGTTTTAGTTTCTTCTCTAAGAGCAAGAAGTTCGATGAGGTGCCCACTATAAAGTTTAAGCGCCATTTTTTCTACATCACGTGACACTGTGTAGAAGATGATATCAGGTAATCAAGAAACACCCTTTTCTTAAGTCTCAAGTAAATTGGACTTGGAGTCTCTGGGATCCTTAAAGATAATGTTCAAACGTCACTATTGCTAGATCACGTGATTCTGAGTAGATGATTTTTTCTAGGTACAAAACATCTCATCAAGGGACAACTTCCTACAAAGTTTCAAGAAAATCTGACTTAAGACAGCTGAGACGTACCGTCTGACCGACCGACCGACGGACAAAGCCGATTTTAAAAAAGGTGAGGACGCATATGAAAATCGTTGTATAGAATTCAAATACAGGTTGTCCCTGCATTACGAAAGTTACTCCACTTTTTTCGCCTTTTGGAAATAAGCGAAAAGGTGGAGTACACCCTTTCCCTCACTCTCTTTTACACCTTAGTCTCCTGTGCATCCCATCACCACCACCATTGATATACTATCAGAACCATAGTTGTTACAATGTTCCGGTCGTTGTACTCTCCAGCCTTTTTCAGGTGTCTGTCGTAGTTGACAATGTTCTGCTAATTCCGATTCGAACACTCTATTCAATCCAGGGGGTGGATTGTTCTCATTCGCTATCCATGCTGGGGTATATCTTGTATAATTTAATTCTTCCTTGTGATGTCGATTTTCCGCTTCTTCCACTGAATCAGGACATAAATTTTTACTCTATATGTTGGCGGTCGAATTTCAAAGTCTTTCCTTCTATCTTTCTTTCCTTCCCCTCTTCTTTTTTATACAGTTCATTTCTACGTTAGGCATACGGAGGGGGTTACTGGTCCAAATGTACCAGTGTAAAATAATAGTTATCCCTCGTCTCAGAAATTCAGTCAAACATCCCCTTCCGATATTGTAAAACAGTCTTGAAATCTACCTTTTCTAATTAAATACTTTCTGGGATTACCACCTACTTATGTCCCCGAGATTAAGGGATACATATCAAACAGGAACAACTACATATACCCATATATATTTACAACATATATAAGTTATGACACCAAATGATATGAATAATTAAGCAAGATCGCCTTTGCACAAGGGTCTATCAACATCAAAACCCTAACGCCAGTGTTGTGCAAGCTGAAGGGATTTGTTTTTTCACTAAAGCTATTGTATTGTCTCTGGGGCTTTTTTGAACGACGTTCAAAGCCACCATGATTTAAGACAAAGTCGTGACGTAATTTCAAATCTTCCAAATGATATTTTCTTTCAAATTTGGATTACTTTCGGACGTTTTAGCCTCTGTAAAGTTTCAGATGAAAAGGGCTTTTCCTGAACTATTCTGTTTGGTGTCATAACATATATATATATATATATATATATATATATATATATATATATATATATATATATGTGTGTGTGTGTGTGTGTGTGTGTGTGTGTGTGTGTAGAGAAAGAGGGTGAGAAAGAGAGGGGAGAGAGAGAGAGAAATGAAAATGACCTGAAATGGAATTTTTTTTGGAAAAGATGGCTGGCCCCCGTCGAAATGCATCGAAATGCGCCCACAGAATGATATCAATTTTTTTTTGAGATGTAAGACCTACTTCTCGAGTTTTTCTTTACACCTTCCAATGGTCATTTTATCTACATGCAGTCGGATAACTTCACATCCACAATACAAATATATATATAAATATATATATATACATTTGTTGAAAATATACATGGATATATGCAGTCGTTTCTGTTTATTATGTATCGGCTTAACGATGGATTTCGAAATTTTGTATCACTAGAAGACTTTTCATGCATTTATGTTGTAAGTAAATTAATCAAATAAAGAACCAAGGAGTAACATCATATCTTTGTTCCATTTCCACAGAAGCTTACTATTTGATCTAACAGCCGAGACGCTATACACGATTTGTCACAGATATATGTATATATTCAACAAATTAATAAATGATAAATCTGTCCGAAAAGTATCTAGCTTATCTAGGGCAAAGGCTCCCTTAGACCTCTTTAAACTATTCCATCAGGGACCTCACATTCTTATCCCAGTGTCCCTTTCACTTTTCAAAACGATGTATTTTTTCGTGTTCTCCAGTAGCTGCCTCATAGTGTACTCCTTGATTTCATCCACGGCCTGAAATATCTTTAGAAAAGGTCAAATGTCACAGCGAACCAAATCTGAACTGTAGAGGGATGATAGATCTGGGCGATATAACGTTCTCTCTATCCTGCACGAGACGTGGAGATGGTGTAGGTTCGATCATGGTGAATGCGATGATTAAAAAGTAAACTAAGCTCACTCAATGGCATTTCAATGCCGACCGAGTAATCCAAGGGAGAGCGTCTGTTTACACGTGTGGAGTAAAGTCCCCCCTGATTGGTTACCAAAATAGATCTGCTCAACCAGTTCTCGAGATATTCTCGGCTTCCTGGCTAAGATGGAAGTGTAGTATCTGTTCTTTGACGCTCTCTAGCTGAGAAGTTGATCAATGTCCAAGATTGTCCCCTATCCCGAAACCACTGACCAGCATGCTCAGGTTCGTCCTGAGAGCATCAACAGGACCCGTCATGTGAACGAAGTCAACTCTGCCCTAATGACTCTGCGAAATCACGCTTCGAGACTTGGGGACTCTTGCACAATAGGATTCGACCAGAGGACATAGTCAAGCTTGTCCCGACGTCCTCGCGAAATCATGCGTTAGGAATCGGGTTCATTGCACCCTGTGCCTGCACATATTCGAACTTGTGGGACCCCAACTTAATCCGACTTCGTGTCACACTTGTAGTTGTGGGGATGCAAATAAACTAACTCGAGATATTCGACTGGCTGGATACTTTCCGGATAGACCTTGTATCATATTTCTTCCATAACTCACTTTGTTCTCGTTTTAGATCACGTCGCTCATTTTTTTGATTTCAATAAGAACTATTTCAAATATTTGATATCATTTTACAGTCTATCACATTGTTTTAAGGCATGTGTATGTGTGCAAACTGAGAGAATCATGCTCAACTTCACATGGAGAGATCACAAGACAGCACAGTATATAAGGAAGAATACGGGTGTCCGTGACATCATAGAAACTATTAAAAAACTGAAATGGCAATGGACAGGCCATGTTGCAAGAATGAAAAACAACCGATGGACATCACGTCTCACAACATGGATCCCTAGAGATCACATAAGAAACCGAGGCCAACAGGACACAAGATGGAGAGATGAACTTGACAGATCCAGGAAATACAGGCTCTGCGATGCCCATGATAGGGAATTGTGGCGAATCCTGGGGAAGGTCTATGTCCAACGACGAACGATAAAAGACTGATGATGATGTGACAAGCTATACAATGAAAAACAATGTGATAATGAAGACATTTTATAAAATTGTAACGAAACGATTCGACTTAATGACGACAGCAAGGCAAATTATTCCTCTAAATTTGGTGAAGATTGTTTTTGCTGTTGGTGCTGTTGTTACGGTAAAAAATAGGGTTACGGCAAATACATCTGCAACCATTCACCACCACATTCAATTCAACACCAACAATTTACCGCCAACTATTCATAGCCGTGAATTACGGAAAATTCTTCGCCAACTTAGTTATACGATATCAATACCAGCTATAAACCAATTGTTGAATTCTTATCTCTTATATATCACAGTAAACTAAATTTCACTAATGTTTATGCATACATACTATTTGCTGTTAAACGGGTTTGCTTATAAGATTAATTATTCGTGAAATATCTATCTCTAGAAATTGAATAGTTCAGGTAAAATTTTGCATGAATTGGACTCGAGGTTGATAGTATAAACGAAGTACGCGAATTGGAAAAAAGGAAAGAAAAAGAAATAGCCTCGGACGAGATTCGAATTTTATGTAGCCGCGCCTGTAGTATCTCGTTCAGATAGTTACTAACAGCGTACTAGCCAGGAATGATGGAATTTTTATGTATACGTAGATTAATATTTTAAAATATTTCTATTTTTAAACATTATTTTGAGTCATATAACAAGCTTCAAAGAGAGGAAGATAGTCAAACCTTTATTTCTCTGCCAAACTTACACACAGGCACAGCAAACGGTGTCTGTGAGTCAAGTAAAGCAAACGGTCCAACTGTCGTTGCTGGCCACATAAGTCACATAGGTCTTCCTCTCTTCCGCTCTTTAATCAGATATAAAGAGAGGAAAAGAGTAAAACGGGTCTTCACCATGACGTTAACCGATAAAAAAATATACGAACAAAAGTACAAACTTGGTTACACACACACACACACACACACATACACACACACACACACACATATATATATATATATATATATATATATATATATATATATATATATAAGTATATCCTGATTTCAGAATGTTTGCTTTTACGAAAAAAGGGTGAAAGCTGAAATAACGTTCAGCGTTCGTTTTGCAGCGAACCGTTATAGAAGCAGCACACTCCTCCTTCTCTCGTCTACAGCCCAGTTACATATACATAATACCAACTGAACTTACAACAACTCAGCACAACATACCATCATCGCCATTTTGGAGGTCTGGGAGCGCTTTCTCACATATAAATCAATTGGTAATTGCTTCCTCGCTTTACGCAATTACAACTTGCAAAAGGTTTTATATGAGCGCTCTACTTTAGGATAACAAGGTATGCCTATATATTTACTATATTTAATATCTAAAATTAATATTACATGTTCACTATCACCAGATGTTATATCAGTGAATTCTTATCGCTTGTGGTTGTGTTGAGCCATTTGTAAGTGTTTGACGATAGTTATTTGTTTAACTATTTCAATGACTGAATATTATATCCACGTCGCCAGTTGTTACGTTATATTGCTATATTGTTTTAATGTGATATTTTGAGTGATACAAGTTGATTCCTTGTAGCCCGGTAATACTGAACTCACGACGTTTCATGGTTACGTATAGTCCAGCAGTTAAGGGTTACAAATTGTTAGAATCATGCAAAAGATGACAAAATTATGAAAGGTTCAGCTAATGAACCATGATATGTGGACATCAATGTAAGGTAAGGAGACATTTGATCTGATGGATGCTTCTCCTATTTAGATGTAGTATCTGTGAGATACTAAAACTTATTAGTGGTACCTTTGGCTGTTCCATTCGGTACACTGGATTGTTGAGTTAGTCACTTCTTTTTGATTACGACTCAATTTCAATGATACATTTGTCAATGACTAGCTTGCAAACCCCATAGCCGTTGCAGAGGCAGCACACATAACTATCGTACACGTATTAATACTTGGTTTCTATGATACGTGTGTCAATGAATGACTTACAAATCTCAAAGGCGTTTGTTTTGTGGTAAGCCGTTGTTGAGGCAGTGCACCTAACTATTATACACGTAATAATACTTGGTTTCCTGATCGATTTTCCAACAATGAATTGATACACCATTTCCTCAACTAAACTCCAAAGGATTTACTTAGATGACATCGAGTCTGAACGTGTGTCAGGCTACATCTACCCCAGGAACTTTATTGAGAAATTCAATGGATTCAGTCTCAAGCATGAAACATTGCAAGCTTCTTAAAAACCCTTTTATTAGACAATAGGTTTATTTCTCAAATCCCTAATGTCAATATAACATTGCTGCAGTAAAAGAAATATTCTACAGCAGCATTCAATCCTTCTTCAGTTGAAGCCATTATGGCTTTTCTCTTGTGAGAGTCCGTAGTGACCCCGGTTCCTTGTCAGATCTAAATGTTCCCAGTTCTGTGTCTTTGGGATTTGTTTGTAGCTTACCGAGTAAGATTGCAAAGGGACGGCCTTTACAAGTTTTGTACCTTTTTTGTGCAGGTGTTTCTTCATGCATTCGTAATATATCACCAAATACGAACCACCACAGTTGGGCCACTTCTTGCTGAGAGTAAAATGGTCGTAATAAATTTCGTATACAGCTTCGTCAGAGAGTATTACTTGCTCTTAATGACGACTAATGCCTATGATAGAGAGTTCTGCCAAATCTTGGGGGAAGTTTATGTCCAACGACGGACGCTAAAAGACTTTGAAATGATGAAATGTTTGAATTTCAATTGTTGAAAACCTTGTGAAAGTAAGAAGATGGCGTCACTGGTAGTTGTCGTTTGGTAGCAAAAAACTACTTGTAATAGTATGTTATAAGTGTTCAGCTTTTGTAGTATTTTGTAACGAATAAATAAATCTATAATATAATATTCAACTAAGAAAATACTGGCTCTGCGACGCTCATGATAGAGAATTGTGGAGAATCCTGGGGAAAGCTATGTCCAACGACAGACGTTAAAAGACTGATGATGATGATGATAATGATGATGATGATGATGATATGCAACCTCTCCGTCTGTCACGCCGTTTAGGGCAGGCGACTCCAGCGAAAGGGGAACAATCCCACTAAGTCTTTTTTGGTTCAAATCCCGATTTAGTTTTATAAAAATTTTCTGCATTCACCCATCGATCACAGAATTTATTTATGAAATAGATACTTCGTAAAAAAAATAGAGGTCATACTTTTGTGTGAGACCTTCACCACTCATTCATTTTTTATGACATCTCAATGAATATCGATTCGAACAATTAACTCCACTCCTACATAATGGAAAAGTATTAATTTATATCAGACGTTTCTCCAATCGAGATTATGACCCGAACGCACTTCATACAATCTAATGACATCAATAACAATAAAGACCAAGTCCGCCCCGTGAACATCTAAGCTTTTCAATTGTTTCAAATTCAATGCGAAATGAATCCAAGAGTTTAGTGAACTACATCTTTCAAATCACTGTGTAGACTTATCGACATGATAAACATAGCTTCAGGAATACTATTAGCAACGCAGCGGGTATTTACAATAATAAATTGTTTTGAATTGTAAAACTATTTACGGAAACAAAATGGGAAGATAGTTATTTTTTCTCAAAATCGATCGAAAAGAAGTTAGTGAAACAAGACGAAGAGTCGTTGAGTTCAGCATTTTCAAGTTCGACGCCATTGAAGAAGAAAAATGCCAACGGCCGCCATTTCCAATCATGGGATAAATTAACCACGATAACCCAACAAAATGGTTGCCAACTAACTAGATGTTTAATTACTTACCTGAGGTTGCGAAGATACCGCTTCCTGTTCAAAACAATTTGGAAAACAAAAACAAAAAACAAAAACAAACAACACATACACAAATACAGTCGAGGCCTTAGAGCGACAGAATTGGGAAGCCATCTTCAAATAGGAATCTATACGCAGGCAACAAGACCGATAAAAGTTCTGTATCCCTACAATAAAGTCACTGTTTATCCTACTTATTAAAACAAATATTTTAGTCAGTTCGTACCAGTTGCCTTGTCTTAGTTGTTTGTCTTTTTATCAAAACGTTTCGGCTGCTGTAACCTTCAATCTCCCTTGGATGTTTGTATTTTGGAATACGAAACTTTGCTCTGAGCGGGTATGAGCTTTTTTTCGAATACGTCTTATATATCTTGAGTGAGTTTTTTGAATAGTACTCCTTTAATCAGTGTGCTGGAGCCGAGAGCGGCTGAAACGTTGTGATCAGGATGTTAGATAAGTGAATACATATTTTCGTATTCAGAAAGTTAAGAGCAACAAAGTCGGCCATTTTTTTTCACCAGCATATCATTCATTTTTTCCATTTTTATATAAAGAAGCCCACCATTTCGCCAGTGTATTTTTTTTAAATATGTATGCTAGCTCGTTACCCTGCCGACATGCAAGTGTGCCAGCCCACCAGAGCATTCTCGTTTATATGTACGCCAGCACACAAGTCCACCACTCAATTTTTTGTTCAACTGTACGAAGCAGACATCTGAACATGGATATTGATTCAATTCAATTTAAACGCATTTAATTGACTAACGTAAATTAACAACTAGAGTTTTTTTTTATAGAATATTTTGTTTCTGAATTTTTCTTTCACCGTTAATTCCTCTCGCTAAAAATAATGCAAATAATCCAACAAATGTAAAATAATAATAATAATAATAATAATAATAATAATAATAATAATAATAATAATAATAATAATAATAATAATAATAATAATAATAATGATGATGATGATAATAATAATAATAATAATCACTCAGCCTTCAGCGATAACCACTGGGCAACCGGTGTGAAACTGTAAATCGCAGAATTACTGCGACTTACAAGTACTAGGAGAGGAGGGCTGGAGACTTGAGGAGACTTGCTATCACTCAAACTCCAGCGGTTACCACTAGGCAACTGGTGTGAGATTCCAAATAATAATAATAATAATAATAATAATAATAATAATAATAATGTGGAACATGAAAGCCAGGGTCGTGCCATTCATAGTGGGTGCACTAGGAACTTTCCCAAAGACACTGAAGGCGAGACTGGAGGAGATCGGGATAAAGGGAAGGATTGAAACTGTACAGACCACGGCATTGCTAGGAACTGCGCGGATATTGAGGAAAGTGCTAGAAATATAAAGACTGCAACACTAATTGTTAACAGTCACCTAACAAAGGAATGGAATTGAAAGCGGAAACGTAAACCACAGCACTGGCATGATAGGCGAAAGAGAGAAGAAGTGTTGGCTGAAAACCTGAGGAGACTTATTGTCACTCAGCCTTCAACAATGACCTATGGGCAACCGGTGTGAAAGTGTAAACCGCAGTATTACTGCGACCGATGAGAACTAGAAGAGAAGGGCTGGAGACTTGAGGAGACTTGCTGTCACTCAAACTCCAGCGGTAACCACCAGGCAACTGGTGTGAGATTGCAAAATAATAATAATTATGTTGATGATGATAATAATAATAATAACTAGTTTATATCAATAGTGTCTTGGACTGGACTGTCTTAGCCCAGACATTATTCTGTTCTTCGGCATGCTGATGTCTATGAAATATACGACCTCTACAAAAACAAGGAAATTAATATGAGCAAACTAAAATACTTTAATTAAAACATCCCGTAAACAAAACTTCAGACAAAAATAACCCATAAATTTAGTCATAATTTTCTATTCAAACACCAAGAAAGCATTACCAAACTCATTTTGTTAATATCCTGAAAACTTTTCATAATCTAAGATCCATTATTGATATGATAGGTAAGATCAGGGCTGAAGACCGCTGAGTTGAAAGTTGTAAAGTATTTTCCAATTCAATATGTATGTATATTTGTTTTCTTTTTCGGCAAACGCACTAATTTATTTGATATTTTATTAGTGATATTTCGGCCTTTTTGGTCAATGCTGGACTCAAACTGAATTCAAATGAGTTTAAAAACGGCTTCGACCAGCAAGGCCATTCTATCATTTATATAAATTGAATAGAGTTGTACGTTCGCCGAAAAGGAAAGAAAAACGTTTATGCTTATTATCACTGTGCTACTAAGGATGTCATTATGACAGTTAATCCAATGATATATTAATTAATCGAATGATATTTTGAATCATAAATCTCACGTTTTTTTCCCGAAAGACAATGATATTGAAAAGGAATCTTGCAATTCTTTAAAAAAGTTCTGTGTCTATTTAGATCGAAGTCTTCATTTTATTACAACTTTTACCGGTCATGTCAATTAGCAGTAGAATTTTAAAAAAAAAAGGTTTTGCATACCAATCTGTATATAGGTGTCTTTTTGCTTACAGGTGATTTTGGCTGTTGGTTCGTTGGTAGATTTTGAGATAATTACCGAATTTATAGGTAAACATATTGTGATCAATGTCATTTTTGCCCAAATACTACTATTGAGTTTTTGAGTTTTATTATTTTATCATTCATTTTCGTACGTAGCAACGGACGACAATGACCAGAAAAAAAAGCAACAAAAAATCCGGTGATATCACGCACTAATAACAGTGACGTACGCAAATATTGATTGCGAATTCACTCCTGTCTCTAAAGGAGTTAAAATGGGAGACGTAGTTTTAGAATAATATGGTATTGAGGAACGAATTCTATTTTGTCTATCTTTTAGATTTTAATGGAGGGAGAAAATGTGCTCCCGATCGCAGCCATCTTGGAAAATGGCTTCCAAATTGGAATTCCAGGTTGATTGTTTTTTCACCATTGGTCTAAAACATGGATTTTTCAGAATACTTCGGAAGTATTTATTATTTTGGAAGTGGCTGTTTCCTCACTGAAACTGTTCCACAGACTGGTAACTCTCATAATTCGATTTTAAGCTAGGTTACTTCATACTTTATATTTTTCATCGCTACGAAATATTTAATAATTCAGTTTTCACGTTCTCTGTTTGTTTATTAATATGATAGATACGATCAGGTTTGAGAAATAAATTGAATTTTGTAGAGATTTTTTCCACGCCACTTCAATAAAAGATATACAAAATTAAAGCCTAAATCTAATATCTGTGATTTATTATTACTAATCGATAATATGTTGGATGCAGTAGTCTATGTTCAAGATTTGTGAACAAGTAAAATGTAGTGGAGTCTTCCTTTACTTGCTCTCTTGCCAGGGTACTTAGAATTTTAGTGTATCAATACTATCCATTATTCAACATTATTCTCCAGTGTTATTCAATGTGATTGCATAAGCCTAAATTTACTAACAATTTTATTCATCTTCACTTCTAAATCTTCTGGTTCTGGCTATGTGAAATAATATGAAGAAAATAAGTATGGGTATTTAGCAATATTATGCGATGTGGACATATGACTAAGATGTAGGGGAGGTAATTGTTCATGGCTTTCCGTGGTCTATTTTCTACCCTTCCACGAATCTCATAGAAATTCAGAGAGAACTTTTGAAGATATCGTAAGGACAGATGAATGTTTCATTTAAAAGTGCAATCACCAAGAGACTACATGAAAGATTTTTAGACATTCGTCTCAGTGGCACCACCACTGTTTGTGACCCTCGGTCCCCATCTTGGCCCTCCACTGACTGCATTTCAATAAAAATGTACTTAATCGAATGAGACGAGTGGAAGCAAAAATTTAATCACATTTTCGTGTTTTTAATATTATCAAATTTCGCATTTTTGTGATTATTTTTTAATGTTCGATGCTATAGTTTGAATCATTTTATTAATTTCTTCTCTTATGAATTGAAACATTGTCAACAATTATTAAATTTTGACTAGTATTTCTTCCAAGTAATATTTTTCGACTAGAGAAACTAAATATATCAGTCCAAATTAATTATAATGGCTATAGTATAGAATCTTGGAAAAAAGGCAGAGTAGTTTCCAGTACACTTCAATAAAGATCTACAGAATTAAATGAGATAAGTAAAATCTTAAGTCTGAACATATTTCGATGTTAATATTAACGTCAAATCTTCCTTTATCTATGATCTACTATTGAATAGCGTATACCCGTAAAAAATGATACTGGCATTCATGCACGAATCAGCACTAAAGAACAAAAGGTTATTCTATTAAGTTATTTATTATGATAATTCAGTTATCCTATTTTTTTTAGAAGTCTCAACTCAACATTCAATGTTTCTTTCAGTCACTTGTATACCCTTATTTCTTTTTTTTTAGTTTCAAACATCAAGTAATACTATGATATTCTTATTCGTTGTTATGTAATAGCAACCTCATTTCAATACAACCTATCTATTGTTATTTTTTAGCGATATTAATCTATTTTGCTCGGACCAATCCATTAAAATCTTTAGGTTATAACCGGAAGTCGACAAAACAGAGGTACGTACACAATTAAACGACTGATTTGCATACGTGGCTTTTACACAGAGAGATGAGCTGGGTGCAATTGTTAGTGTTAAGATCTAGAGAGTAAATTTGATGTTGTAGAGCATTTTCCACACCACTTCAATGAAATTTTAGAGAATTCAGACGGAAGGATTTTCATTTCTAATCAACCCAGCTTTCTCTCCTGTGTCCCTTCTTCTAGCTCCAAGGCCCTCGATGCACAGGCAAGTACTAACACAGCGGTTCCTAATCTTTTCAAGGCTCGCACCCTTTCGAGATTTCAACCTTTTTTCTCGTACACTTTAATATTATGGCTTAAAAATCATTTTTAAAGAAGACAAAATTGACAGAAATAATATTGGAAAGTGTAAATAACAAAATATCAAAATTTATCAGATGTCAAATTTAAAAGTCTGTGTCATGATACTGTTAATGGAACAAGAACAAAGAGTTGTATATGTTACGTCGAATCGATGAACTTTTGATTGTAAAAAAAATTGTTGTTTTTTATCTTGATTTTGGTTCGATAAATCTTTGATCAAATCAAAACAAAGTAATTTTATATTTTTTTGTAAAAAACAGTCAAAGCTAAGTATTTACTCATTTTTTGAAAAAAGATTTGATTTTACACACTTTGATCTAATTAAAACTTTTTGATACAAAAAGTTAAAACTTAGTCAAACAGGCAATTTGTCGTAACATATACATCAGCGATTTGAAAAAACTTAGTTTGCCACTCTTTTCTCATAACCCTAAAAATAGCATGACGCACCACTTAGGGGGAGTGCCCCACAAGATTAGGAACCACTGCACTAAAGCGATGAAAAATAGAAAACCCGACTCAAAATTGCTTGGAATCAAGTAATTCAATTTGAATTATGGGTGTAATAAGAGACGTTTACAGACAGACTGAATTTAGCTTTGCTTCTGTAAAGAGAAATCAAAGTCAACTGTACTGATATAATAAATCACACACTTCTCTTTTATTCTAACTGATATATGTATGTATGTGTATGCATATATATATATATATATATATATATATATATATATATATATATGATGTATGTTGATAGATAGTTCATGGAGTAAGTATTTACATTTTGTGCAGTACATCGAAATTAATACAATGTCCGTTTTATTGACCGTCTCTAAATTCAATGTACAGTAATGGACGCTACCAAAATGCAGCCGATCTGCCTAGCCCTATGACGTCACCGATAAACCATCAGTGACAGGCTCTTTTTTCACAATGACGTTATCTTCATGTCCATTTATAACCTGACCGTTATATACCGGTTCTTTGAATTCCTTCGGCCGTTCGAATTTCTCATCTTCCGGAGTCTTGAAGGTGAGATTAGGGTTAGCGGCCATGGCAGACGAGGTGAGCAGCTGAGGACTCTTTATTTCCGTTGTGCTACCGGAAGTGGTACCTTTGCTGTTGGTCGAAGTCAGAATTGTCGTGCTGGCAGTGCTGACACTATTGGTCGGCCGGGGCGCCGAGGCTGAGGCAGCTCCACCGCCTCCACTGGAGGTGGTGGCCCTAGGCGATGCAGATGACAGGTTCCCGGCTCCCACGGCTCCGACACCGCCACCCCCTCCTGCTGCTGCCGCCGCCGCCGCTGTTGCCGACACCGCCGTGATAGTGGTCGTCGGGGTGAGTGCCGTGTTGGTGATGACCGATGCAGGACTGTGTGCAGTGGACGAATTGGCGCTGGACACTGCCCCTCCACCACCACCACTACCACTACCGCCACCACCAATTCCACCACTACCCGCTGCAGTTTTGCTCCCAACACCGCCGTTAGCGGCTCCACTTGCACCGCCGCTACCTTCACCGCCGGAGCTCCCTCCTCCACCTCCACCTCCGCCTCGCGCTGATTCCTTCACCGGTTCACTGTCTGACTTGTCCCCGTTCTCAGCCGGGTGTGGAATGGTAGCTGTCACTCTGTGGGTGTCGGTAGAGGCGGAAGTCGGGCTAGAAACTTCCAGTTCGCTTGGTTCAGAGAACTTGATACGCTTGGCGGGATTTTCGTAGACGCTGTAAAACAACCGGAGCGGGCCTCTCTGGAAATAACAAAAAAGAAAAAAAAAAGAAAAGAAAAGAAAAGAAAACATCGTTAATAGACAGACAATCAACGACAGGGAAAAAAAACTCGTTTCAAATCTATCTCGAGTTAAAATCTAGAACTATGCCTATGATATAGAGGTCTGGCGAATCTTGGGGAAGGTCTATGTCCAAAGACAGACGCTTAAAGGGTACTGCTGATGATGTATATCAGATATTTAGAACCACAACGTACAATTATAAAAATCAGACGAAAACGCGTCTTAAGTTTTTCATCTTTCAAAATGACATTATCTTGAAACTATTGCAGATATTCCAATAATATTTAACGTGTTACGTAGCAAAAACCATGCAATGAAATACGATCATTTTCATTGAAAAGAAACCGTGGCATTTTGGAGAAATAAAAACTTTAAGTGCGTTCAATAATAAGTCGGCAGTCAAAGTCGTGAACTGGTTCAAAACATCCGTATCTTTTTAGTTTTAATGTTTTCTCAGTTGTTTTTGACAAATGAAATATATAACCAAGAGTGATTTGGTTAACCCACACTGAAAAATTACTCGGACTAACTTGAGAAAATTACTCTGCGTTCGTGGAACCAAAACATCATATAAATCATTGACTGGACCTTGTCACAGTATAAGGGTGTATTGGGTATATCAGCGCTTTGCAATTACTTGCTAGACGTATTCATCATCATTAGTATCTGATCGTCTGTCGTTGGACATGGACTTTCCCCAGGATTTGTCAGGCCTCTTAATCATGGGCATCGTGGAACCAATACTGTCTTCACTTGTCTAGTTCTTCACGCCATCTTATATTCTGTCGGCCTCTGTTTAGCATGTGTTCTCTTGGGATCCACGTTGTGAGATGTGATGTTCAGTGGTTGTCTTGAGATTCTTGTAATATGACCATGACCAGCCGATTGCTATTTGAGTTTTCTAATGGTTTCTATGATTTCTCCTGTTTCCCTCTAATTTATTCTACAGCGCATCTATACATATATCTAAATGTATAATAGTATGCGCATGAACGCCTATTTATGCATATACATATATATGCATGTGTGTGCACGCCTCTTTATGCACATATATATGCAAAGTGTCACTTTTGAGAGATTTTTGTGGCTTCAGTCCCTTTCTCTCTCTCTCTCTCTCTCTCTCTCTCTCTCTCTCTCTCTCTATATATATATATATATATATATATATATATATATATATATATATGAACATGCAAAGTAAGTTTATATTCATGTATATATGTTATACAGGTATCCATGGATACACACCCATACATATAGATATGCGTATGAGTATATGCAAATCGAAGAGTTTGATTTATTTCTTTACGCTGTCTAGGCCGTAGGGTAACGGATATCATTTCAAACAGAGTTTCAGAGTAATATAACGCATTTATAATTATTTCCGTCTGATTATGTATCCATTTCTCAATAATATAATTGTTCAAGTCGAGAAACAAATTGAAGAGATATAGACAGCGAATGAACAAAATGAGAATTTAGAGATAGAGCAGTAATTAGGACCTTAGCATTTATGACTGCTGTTTAGCTCGATGGTACGAGCAACTCTACGATAAAACGGTTACCTATTTGTCGCAGGTTTGATATATATATATATATATATATATATATATAAAGATGTCCTAAAAATCTCACGTAAGAAATTTCCTTAAATGGGCCAGTCACACACACACACACACACACACACGTGTTATTTGATTGGCGTCGGGAGAAGTGTTCTAACAATAAAAAAAAAACAGACGTCAGTTTCAGATGCAATCAAAATGTTAAAAGACAAGAACCACAAGTTCAACAATGCATCCACCATCCGTGGTAGTAGTTGCAGGAGGAGGAAGGAAAGCAACTAGTCTTTCTTTGAGTCAATTGATTCTCTTGTACGGTATTGAGGTATGGAAATATTTTTGGCTTTTAAAAAATACATGAATGCTGAATTTGTACATTTTATTATCATATCAAAGCAGTTGTTCACTTGATGATGTCACACCTTTAATGACATCATACCTCAGCCTTCCTTCCAATTTCTGTTGTTTAACGTTGACTGGAACCGACCGACGGAAGGAACGATAGACTCGTCGAGCAAAAAGCGTCTTATAGAGATCTGTGGTCACACCCAATAACAAAATATCAGCTTTTAAAGTCAATATAACTGCTCCTATCGTGTTGATTCCCTTGTCATCAGGATCAGTTGGTTGATCTGTGTCCAACAACAAAGACACGTTGTTGACTTATAAATTCGGTCTAACGCTAATCAATTGCTCAGATTAATGCTAATCACATTGGTTATAAGTCACTTATAAGGGGTCAATGCACTCAAATTCGTTTCGAAAAGGGTTTATCTAACGAAAGTTATATCCAGACCCGGGGAAGTAAATTTGTTTTTATCTCACAAAGAAAATAGAAGAATATTGATGTAATATGTATGTTTCCTCATGTCCATGATTTGAGGCTCAGTACTGGTTCACTGCTCAGTGGCAGGGATTGTGGCTCAGTACCAGTTCGCTGCTCGGTGGCAGGAATAGTGGCTCAGTACCAGTTCGCTGCTCGGTGGCAGGAATAGTGGCTCAGTACCAATTCGTTGCTCGGTGGCAGGGATTGTGGCTCAGTACCAGTTCACTGCTCGGTGGCAGGGATTGTGGCTCAGTATCAGTTAGCTGTTCGGTGACAGGGACCGGTTTCTTAATTACTGTGCAATACTTAGGTGTGCTTCGTAAATAACTAGAGGCGCCTACTGTTCATCGCAGAAAACTCTGTAAGTCACGCAAGTTCGACTTCCACTGAGCAGGGCCTCTGATAGTCGGTGCTAAAAATGTTTATGTAACAAATCGAATCCGAAGATTCAAAGAAATGGTTTTGCTTATATTTTACAAAGAGAAAAAAGATATTTTCCTCGTGGCTGGAGGCAACCCGGTAACGGTACGTAGTCCGGTGACGGTCCACGGACTGTTGATTGTGGACCACTGTTATTAAGTACATCGCACAAGAAGCTGGTCGTCAAATAGTTGGGGAACTTTCCTGACCAGAAAAAACATGGCAAAATAATCCAAAATTGTGAAAGTTATTATTATTATTATTATTATTATTATTATTATTATTATTATTATTATTATTATTATTATTATTATTCATTAGTACTTTTTTGTGATATAATTTATCTTCATCCTATTTTTTCAGTTGCTTTTTTATCGTAGCGATAGCAACTTTGCAGTGACGGCCTGAATTAAGTTGTGATAAAAACCAATTAAAAAAAGACTGAAGGAAATAATAATATAAGAAATAAAAAAAAAAAAACATTTGTCAAAACAATTATTGAACCGAAATCAAAATGGCCAAGCCAAAAAATTCAAGGTCAAATGCTTTTCAGAATGACCAGATTTTTTTTTCACATGTTTTGGGTCAAAAATGTCTCTAAATTTGTCCATAGAATGCCCAAAATGGCAACCCTTATTAGAAGATCCTAGAATACTTACCCGTCGCCATGTGTAGATATATGCAATGTCAATCAACGTGTAGTCATCATCAAGGGATTCGTCCGTGTGGAAAATATCAATCTGCAAAAGAAACAAATTGTTCAAAAAACAGTTATGCAGAGAGTTTCGGGTTCCTGGAAACAATATGTAAATCCAAGGCGCGTAGAAAGGGGTTCTCAGCAACCAGGAACGAAGACAGCAGCTAGGGACAAAAACAGCTTCCAGTTGTGCTAAATCTTAGGCCGTGATGCCTACTCAGAAAACGCTACCTCATCTACCAAAAAATGCTAAATGAATGAAAAATGGCCAAAATCCTCCACAATGGCAACAAAAATATCCATCCACAAATTACCCCAAATAGCCAATATGTTAAAGCACGCTTGCGCTAATTTAGCAATTTTCACACTGTCAAAAAGGAATCGCGCTGAATTTACTGCGAAAAGTGGTTGGAGAGAAGTCTGGTTAATAAGCTAGGTGAGGTAGGATTTCATAGCGTAGTTCGGTCAATTCAAATGAAAAGTCAATCGCTCGACATGTCAAGCTTTCTTGCTTCTCGAATTGATAGAAATGTCGGACAACTGTTGAATGGTCAGCATTCAGTTCCCCTGCAACCTATTGAGTTATCTTGCGTGTGTCTGCCTCAATAATGGCTCTCAATTGGATATCGTCAATCAGAGAAGAGATTCCATGTCTTCAAGGCTCTTGTCTTCGTTTTAAATCTTTCTGAAACAATGTTGAGCGGTACGATGGGTGGAGCCAGCCTAGATGAGTGAGCAGTCTCCCATTTTGGGTCGTATCTGACTCTTGTAGAGATATAAGATGGCAGGTTGTGTCAGATATTTTCTGGAGCAGTATAATGCTTTCATTTTCGCCGCGTCCGAGGCAACAGATAAGACACGAGAGTTCCACCTTGTCTGGTGAGAATATAAGGCTATGAAGTTTATCAAAGCATGGGGCTTCCTTGAAGGTGGTTCCATCTATCGGGATTGGGGGAAATCGAGGGATGTTTTGATGGAGGGCCAGAAGCTTTTTTTAGCTTTGTTGAATGATACAAGCCACGTTTCCACCTAATTAAATGTCAACGACTGATCAGAGGAAAGATCAGATACCAAGTCCTGGTGATTGAAGTCTCAAGTATAATACTTAGGGAATGTTATATCATTGGCAAAGATGTTAACAAAAGACCTGATGATATTGTCAGGAAGTTCATTTATGAACATCAGGATAAAAGTAAGCCCAAGAGCAGAACCTTGAGGTACACCAGCATTGAAACCATAAACCCTGAGGACTGACCACTAACGGCCAGTCGCATGGTTCTCCCAGATAGAGAGAGAACCCTATGATTGAATGCACTTTCCCCAAGATGCCATAACTTGTGAGCTTGTGGACTAATCCCTTGTGCCACACCTAGTCAAACGCCTCAGAGATATCCAAGGTGATTGCACGTGCTACAGAGCTGTCATCCAGTGCTCTGCTGATCCTCTGGGTGATAACAGTCAGCACATTAGCAGAGGACTTAGAAGATCGAAAACCATACTGAATGTCACTTGAAAGATTATCTCCGTCAATATTAATCAAGGCCTACCTATTGATGGACGGACTCGAAGACCTTAATAATGTCTTCCATGGACATGAATAATACTTTATTTCAGAATAAGCATCAAAGTTTAATGTTGGTGCATTCTGAGGCCTTCCCGTACTGCCTAAATATCTGGAACGTTCAAAGTAATTATTTACCTCAGTCATTATACGGTTATTCGAGTTTTTTTCTTCAAAAGTTCAGCTAGTGCATCTTTTATCTCCCGCCATTACGAGTTCAAAGAACTGTACTACGAAATTAGCGTCAACATATGTGTCAAAGTGTCAACATATGTATTTTCAGTTTCTAAGTGATTCTGACTGACTGGGTAGCTATCTATCTATGTATGTGCCTCGTGGACAGCCGAGCCAATTGAAGTAGAGGGCTGAAAAATTAAACATTCGCATAACTATGTCTAGAGAGAAAAGTTCATTTTTAAATTCCCGCTCCCAAATAAGTTTCAGAGGATAGATTCAATTTACATTGTAATTTTATGCTAAATTGGTCCCTTTGTGTCTGCGATGTTTGATTCATAGTAATAGTGGATAGTGTGGAAAACTTTTCACTTAGACAAATTTCCCTGCAAACAACAGTTGAGTACACTCTAAGCTCTGTGATTAAGGTGGATGTGTCTATTTAGTGGACTTGAATCTTCTTAAGGGGGAGGTCATAAAAATGAATGAAGTTCTGGTCTCGACCAGACTTTAGACTTGCAAGTATCACCAAACTGATGTATGCAATGGAAACCAAGACTTCCCCACCGGTCGTATTCTCAAATGGGAGTTGTTTTTACCTCTGACCTTCAAGTATGGCATAACAATTAATCTCAGCTCAGACATTAATCAGTCATCCTTTGAGAAGTATTCTCGCCCAACGATGGTTACTTACCTTATATCGTGGTGATAGGGAGAACTTCATTCGAATAAATTTCTTGAGGTGAGCCACAGTTACTGAGGCTGGACAGAGAAGATAACGGCAGTCAGAAACCTGGAAAAAAGAGGGAGAGTATCATAAAAATTCCAATCAAAATGGTAATTAATGAAGGGCAACTACATGAGCGAATATTATTGACAAGCTTTTCTGATTAACAGTTAATGTTCTCAGCTGGAACCTCATTGATATTGTGGTCTTATGCCAGACTTAACTACCGTATTTGATGACTTATAGGATGCATCTCAATTTTTGCCGGCTTATTCTTGAAAAACAAGACAAAAACCTCTTTTTCAATTATCTTTTTCGACCTTCCCCCATATCGACTTATTTTATCTTACTGTTATCTATTCTGATCTATATTAAACACTCAACAGTAGCTGACAGTTTGCTTTATTCGCGTAGCACAGTCACTTTAGTAAACAACTGATAAAGCGTTCGCCTCCAGAGACAGAACTTAGGGTGAGAAGCACGTCTCATACGCTGGAAAATATGGTGAGTAATAATTGCAAGATGCTGGTTCATATTATTGTCAAACGATCAGCATCTCAAAATGTATGAGTAAATATGTGTATCGGCGAATGAAGTGTTGGGAGTATGTGCACGTGTGTATGTGTGTGAGATAGATAGATAGGTAGATAGATAGATAGATAAAGAGATAGAGAGTGTGTGTATGTGTGTGTGTGTGTGTGTGTGAGAGAGAGAGAGAGAGAGAGAGAGATATGGTTAGTCATACGTTCGTATTTTCCCTGGACAGTTATTTTGGTCTCAAAATTTTCACCCAGAAAGAGATAATTTTTTTTTGTCAATTCAAAATTCCAAGTTATACAGGTATAGCTTTCATTGGATATTTTCAGTTACACTGTGCAAAGAGAGAGAGAGAGAGAGAGAGAGAGAGAGAGAGAGAGAGAGAGAGAGAGAGAGAGAGAGAGAGAGAGCGAGAGGAGGAGGAGGACACAGAAAGATTTGTTATTTGAATTAATTTATGAATTTTGATATCTACGAATAAAAATGTACAATTCATTCCGTGACAGAGATTTTCATGAATATTTCATTCATTTTGTATTTGCATCAATAATGTTTTCTTTGCAAACTCATTTCTATTATATTCAAGTCCAGAATAATGAATTGTAAAATTCTTCAAAAGTCCGGAGAATTATTCATTACAGCGCGACTGCTTTCAGGTTGCATAGGGCCAAAAAGTTTATTGGGCGATGGTAGGGTGTCTTTGGGAACATCCTCTTTTTTTTAATGTAAGAGAGAGAGAGAGAGAGAGAGAGAGAGAGAGAGAGAGAGAGAGAGAGAGAGAGAGAGAGATATGAAGGATAGGAAATCAGATTTGGCACCGTCGGACTTTTTCCTTTAGCCGATTGAAAATAATTCCATAACTTGAAAGATGGTATATATATATATATATATATATATATATATATATATATATATATATATATATATATATATATATATATATATATGTGTGAGAGAGAGAGAGAGTATTTATTGTGAGTAATACTTTTTTATGAGTGAAGGTACTTCACTCTGACCTTAAACAGAAGTATCTGGGAGCTACACTCCGATCCTAGACAGAACACACAGGTACTACAATCTGGTCGCTCGACAGAAGACTGGTGAGTAATACTTAGTTCATACGCAGAGCACGGAGACTCTAAAAAGTGCCGATTCATACATAGGTAAATAATCCAATTCTTGAAAGGTACTCTCTCTCACCGTCTCTCTCTCTCATATGTATGAGAGTGAGAGAGAGAGAGAGAGAGAGAGTACCCCTTGAGAATTGGATTATATATAAGCTAGCTCAGGCAAGTGCCACGAGAGGAAAACTCCTGTCAAACCAGCGACCTAGGGGCTTTTTCGCGCCACTTGGGTGAAGTATACCGCTATGCTTGGTTCGAACTTCACCTTAAAACTCCGCCGACTGAAGGACCTGAAAGGCTGAGGACAACTCCAGAAATATGTGTGAAGAGAGAGAGAGAGAGAGAGAGAGAGAGAGAGAGAGAGAGAGAGAGAGAGGGGGGGAGAGGAAGGGATGAGAATAGATAGAGACATATTCCAATCACATCAAAGATGAAAAAAAAATCCATAAATCTTGACACCTCATTTGTCCTTGAGGAAGGGATTGGAAAGATGAGCCGCTCCTTAAGCCAGGATCTGACAAAGAACTGAGATCTGGCGCCGTCTGACTTTTATCCCTTTTAGCCATTGAAGAATAGTTCCATAACTCTGAAAACGGTACAGAGATGCTTATACAGTGTGGCAGGCCATGATACATGGCATATTTCCAAGATGACGTCTTGCCGGCAAGGAATACGCGTGCAAATGCACTTTTCATAAAGGATTTACACTGAACGTTGCTTTTCTATTGAAGATTAAAAAGTACTGGATACTCTGTAGTATGGCAACACTAAAACTAAAGCTTTAATCCAAGTTTAATCTAATATTCACCAGATAAGTAACGCAGCATTGTGCCCATCAATGTGTCAAGTTCATTGGGTCAAAATAGACTTATATGATACATTAAGGAAATACTTGAAACTTGATAAGTCGGCTTATATGCCGGAATATGAGATTTCTCGAGAACTGAAGATCCACAAAACTCGACACTGCACTGTCTTGTGTGTCAGTTGTCGAGCAATCGCAGTGCGTAAGATTTCTCGCTGACCTAAGCAACTTCAAGCCGGACACTGTGATGCCTCATGTGCTGAGTAATATACATGGTGAATTTCCATTTTTGTACAATGGCCAGTTGTAGGGTAATCGTAGTGCATAGCCAGACATAAATCTCCTCACTTGTATCTAAATTATGCGTGTCACGCGAAAAAAAGGTTGTTTTGTTAATCCTTTACCAACAAGTCCAGTTGATTTCAGTTTAGTTTGAAAAGCCACAGGTTAAGTACAAAATAAATAACTGAACGCAGCTTAGATAAGACATCAATCCCATACGGAACCAATAGTTTAGAGAGAGGCACAAACGCAAGATAGGTATTACAAACAAAAACAAGCAAGCAAAAAAATACTACGTAATGATACAATATGATATGTTGAGTACAGTATAAATAGCAGGGCGTGGTTTCTAGCTTTGGTATAAAGCCCTCACAAAACTTATCAAATCTAATAGAGTGAAAGGTAGCTCATGCACAGAATAGAGTTTTCACACACACAAAAAAAGCAAATAAAACGAGCAGGCAAAAACAATATACCACAACAGTAATACACTGTAATGTTAATTACAGTACAAATAAATGAACGTGGGGTCTAGCTGTGACATCAAGTCAACAAGGAACTTATTGGAACTACGAACAAGACAAAAGACACACGGAAATGCAAGAAAGAAAATACGAAAAACGAACGAGCAAGCAAAAAGCAAACATTCCAAATTTAGCTTAGAGCTAAATGCTCTACGATCTAGAATTTAACATACACTAAAGAGATCTTCTTTTAAACACGGTATTCTCCGGCAACCCCAAATTAGCAATACAATACTATATAATAGCAGTACTATATAGTATACTATGTACTAGTTAAGCCCCGTGAAGAAAGAATTACGGGTATAAATTGAATTTCTAAGAATTGAAATAATAAAAAAAAAACAACCCCCCAAAACCCTTCTGAAATCATTTCAGTGGATGAGTCCATTGTTTCAGATTGTGGCTCGGGGATATGGTTTTTATTAAAAAAAAATTGTTACTCTTAAAGGGAAGAGTCCATTGTTACGGACATAGACATAGAAAAATCACTCCGCTCGTCATATAAGTGGATACTATAATATATTGTATATACTCATGTTTTCATAATGATGAAATAATAAATATGATAAAATTATAACATGTATCACATAATACAAAACAGTATATAAATATCTATCTAACTAATAATTGGATCATTCACCGACAGTTACTCCATTGTATTACAACTTTAGAATGACCATAGACCATGAGGTAAGGTCGAAACCCTCGCTTACAAACCTATGTATATGTGTTGATGTATCAAGTAGATCTTAGTTTTGAAAAAGAGCTCAATACCAATAGTAGAGCACTTATAAAATGAGCCATTTTTCCGATAGCTCGTTACAGATAAGACATTCTGTTTCACTTTGAAAATCTATTTCAAGAGAAACAGAATGTATAAACCGTAATAAGTTATTGAAAAATATCTTTACTCAATTCGTACATATATATTGTGACTGAAGTGACACAATTCTTTTTAACGTGCAAAGTGTTCAAATCTCTAAAGCTTTCTACACTATATATATATATAATTGTGTGTGTGTGTGTGTGTGTGTAAGTGCATAAGTGCGTGTGTGTGTGTGCGTGACTATTGCATTGATGTCGTTTATGGAACTAACTGAATAAGTATAAACCTAAATTAATAGAAAATGCATACTTGAATGGAAAGGTAAGAACAAAGCTTACTGAAAAGAAAATAGACACATAAACGACTATTGACTGAACAGTGTCTGCGTCCCGTAAATAACCAAGATGTTTTTAATTAAAAAGGCAAAATGTTGTTAAGCTTTTATTAACTAAAAGTACTGTTCGTGTTAAAGAAATAAAACAGAGACACAATAAAGCCGTGAAGGATTCGTTTATGTAGTAAAGAGTATTAAGTATACTGCGAAAATGTCACTTTGTTTCGCAGAAGCCCCTGGAAACGTTGCGTGGAACCCTGGGGTCTTGCAGTTTGAACATCGCTTATATATGTATAAATATATATAACAGCATGACGAACGGGGATTTAGGAGTTTTTTTTCCATGTCTGTTGCAGGCACTAAAGTGACTAATAATAGAAATTCTAAATACTATTTTAAAATACACTCAATCCTACTCAATTTCCATGATTATACTCTATTGTACTAATGGTGTTCTCGAGACCATCGCTGAGACAGGGAAACGGGGTCATATATTTGCATATAGTTACATCAGAAAGGTATAGGAAGTGAATTACTGCGATAAAAACGTAGATTTTTGTATTTGCTGAAAGTGTACGGTACAATAATGACTGTAAGCAAACACGGAAGTTATCAAAGCCGATAGAGTAGAAGGCTACTAAGTACACAAACACAAAATAGGTTTCACAAACATTACAAAGCAAACAAAATGAAAAGCAATCAAAAAACTTCTATTTGGATCTAAGAGCTCTACAATTCAGAATTTATGACGCACCAATGCAGAGATCTTCTTTTTTTTAACACGGTATTTTCCAGCAACCCGCAAAAGGTTTAACTTTAGCTGAAAAAGAGAGAGAGAGAAAAAAAGAGAAGGAAAAAAAAAAGATATTAGACCAATCAACAATCAGCGTTTTTAGTGATATCAAAAACAGAACAATTACATGAATCTGAAATGTGATCACGGAACAAAACCCGAACAAATTTGGGGAGTATAGGAGATCCAAGTAAGAATCGAGATTATTCAAACGACCTTCCCAAAGTCATCTAGAATAGTGAGGGAAGTGCTGGTCTATTGAGAAGACTTGCTGCCCCTTGATCTCAAGTGAGAGTCAACAGATACAGCTGGTGTGAAAACTGGTCAAAATATCTAAGCAATAATTGCGAAGTTACGCGTGATAATAATCCTAAAAATGGAGATAACTTTGGCATGATTGCTACATTTCTCACACGGAGAACAAGACCAAAGAAAATGTGAAGAGTAAGGTCGAGAGTCCTGTGGGTCCACTGGAACCTCTCCTTGCCACCTTTAAGTGAAAGAAAATGATTTGATTCGGTCACGTCACGACAGCCAATGCAAAAACATCATGCACGTCTCTGTCGATAGAGGGCGTTGGTGCAGGGAATAACAGAAGGGCTCGTAGAGAGGACAGAAATAGCCATGTCAGAACTCTCGGTATATACTGGAGACGGACAAGTAGGGAAACGATTTCAGATTGATATTTCGATTAGATTCTGGTTAGATTGAAACAAGGTTGCTAAACAGAATTTGCAGCTGTAGATGGGATTGTAAATAAAACGTTTTGATTCAATTTTAGTCGGATTGAGAGAAAATCAAGCTAAAGGATTTGGCGCTATAGAAAGGATTCATAGATACAAAAGCAAATAATTATTCTGAATAAGTTCTGGTCAACCGTTTATCAGATTGAAAGAAGGTTGAGCAATAGAACTTATATCTATTGAATGGATTGATAAAAACAAATAGATTATCATGTAAATAAAAAAGATCAAATGTTACTTGGGTCAAAAGAAGGCCAGAGTACATGACTTTTAGCAATAGAATGGTTTGATAGCGTTTTGTAACAAATGAATATTCTGAATAGAAACGTTTGGATCAAATTTTGATCGGATGAAGAGAAAATTGGAGAGAGAAATCTCGGTATACGCCGAAGAGAGACTAGTATACAAGCGACCTCAGCTTCGGATCTCAGGTCCCCTCTACAACAGAAACGGACAAGTGTGTGAATTGACCGGAATTGAATGATGGTAATTTCAATAAAGTAATTAATAATTAAGGTGTTGTAGAAATGATATACGAATCTATAGTTAATGTTATTTTTCATGATGTAAATTGGAGGTAATGGCAATCCTTGGTTTTACAGATGTAAGATATGGTAGCTAAACACAGTGTTCAAAGACTCCAAAAAGTCATACAAAGGCCATCAAAAGTATAGATATACAACGTATTGATCGGATATTAGCACAATAATGATGTTAAGCCATTAATGTGTCCTTTATCAGATTGTCAAAGATCTCAGAATGCGCCTCAATGAGAAATTACGAAATTTTTGTGCGTCGGATGCACTGTTTCCGTCATACCTAAACGAATTCGTGGTGTGTAATATTCTGATACAGAATAAACGGCCTTTTAATATCATTATAGTGTTAATATCCGATTAATACGTTGTATATCTATGCTCTTTAGAGCTTTTGTATTACTTTTCGACCCTCTGTATGCTCTGTATACCTAACGTACTTCACATCTTTAGACCAGCTATTACTAATACCGCTAATCTACGACGTGAAACCAATATGAACGGAAACTGTAACAAATCAAAGATTGAAACGAGTAAATGAATTCATGGGCGCCCGTTGGCAAACGGGGAATTTGACCACTCCTAGATCAGGCTTATAAAACAAGAATGAGGGTCTTTGAAATTTGGGCCCTTTGAGTCGATGAAGGATAATGGTGCAGTAAAATTGTTTCATGTAACGCCAACAATATTCCTATATAAAAAGACTTTTGTTATTTGCTGGTGGTCGCTTCTTCGTATCGCTGCAGGGCCTGGTTATGTGTCTCCACATACGGCCAAATGCACCATCTGACATACGATGGGTCGTACTTGCTTACTCTACAAATAGCGGTGAGCGCAGCACTTTCTACGCGAATTGAATGCCTATCGTGTAATACAGTTGCCATTAGAATATCTTATGAATATATCCTGGGGCTCCCAACACTGGAAATATTAGGGTGTTCGGAAATAAATGACATAGTTTCGTTGCTGGAAAGTAATCATGTATCTTTATGATCGGAAAGTAATTACGTATTCCCCTGCTATAAATTATGAGCCAAACTATTAAGGCAAAACCAGGGTTAAATGTTACAAAACGACGTCTGGATTTAGTTCAGTATCTCCTCTATCCAGCCCTGTGTCGTTTATAAACTATAATGACGTTAAACTCCATAGAGAATAGAGAATTTGAGAATTACATAGTCGCCATTGCTTACTTTAAAAAAATAGAATCCTTTAGATGAAGAATCGAAAACTTGCCTTTCCATTGACTGCTGTTATTGATGCTGCCAATTTCTTTATTGATAAATGGTATTTAATTTTCACTGGCATTTATTTTTATCTCCTTTCTGAAAATACGTAATTACCTTCCGTGCACCCAAATATATCTTTGTGAACCCCCCCCCCCGAAAAGTGACAACGAACGCCTATGACTGTATTGATTAATCACAAATTAAAAACATAGTTGATGTGGGTGGGGGTGGGATAAATTTCGTACTTACTCGGTCGCTCTCTTCTTGATGATGACAACAATCTGGAGGGCAGCCACTGGAAAAACAAGGAGAGAAGAAAAACAATTAAATAGAATTGCATAAAAACAGACCTTCTGTTACAAATGAGTAGTGAACAATATCGAAGTTTTCATTCAGGCATAAACTTAAACAGAGAGAGAGGGGGGGGGTTTACAGCTTTAAACTCTTAGAATATGATTGTTTTCATGAACATTTTATCTGTTAACGCAATACAACAATAAGTTCTGCGTAGGGCAGAGATAAGTTGCCAGCCTCTGGGTCTGAAGCAAAGGTTTCGATCTTATCTCACGTTACTGAATGGGATAATGGATAGTCTATAGCCACACTGGAGAGTTGTAATACAACGAAATAGCTGTCTGTGGATGACACAATTATTCAATTATATATATAAATTGTAATAATCTTTTAATTTTTTTTGACGGTTGAGTCTTCTGCGGGTGGAGGGAGATCGTTGCTAGGGGTAGAGCATAAGTAGAGCATAGACGGAGAAATAAGTGCTTCATGGTGACTCTGACTTCAACGTTACCACAATCTTCAGATCATTTTCATTGAAGAATACACAATGTACTTTAAAATGGCGTAAGATCATTAAAAAAACAAGGAAATACTTTGATGACTGAAAAAGAAAATGCTACACTATTTATAAATAAAAGATTTTATCAGAAAACATTTTTGAAAAGAAATAAAATTTGGAGAAAAATTTTGCTTGGATTAGAACAAGGCTGGACAACAGAACTTGCAGTCTTAGAATGGATTGATAGAAAAATAATTCATTTGAATAAACGTTTTGATACAATTTCGGTTGAATTGAAATGATGTCGGGCTAAAGGACTTGGCACTGTAGAATGGATTCATAGAAACAAAAGCAAATGATCATTGTGAATAAAAAGTTTTGATCAACCGTTCGTCAGATTAAAAGAAGTTTGGACTATAGAACTTTTAACTATAGAATGAATTGACAGACACAAATGAATTATTATTGGAATAAAGAGTTTCTATCAAATGTTATTTGGATTAGAAAAAGATCGGTCTGAAGAACTTATAACTGTAGAATGGTTTGATTGATGCAACAACAAATGAATATTCTGAATAAAACGTTTGGATCAAATTTTGAAGGATGAAAAGAAAATGGGTGAAAACGTTCGGTGTATAAGACGCTGGAGGATTTCGAACTCTTCTTTTTTGGGAAAAGAGAACACGACTTTAACGTGCAAAATGACGACATATTTGCAATTAATAGTATATTTCCAGCAACTATTCCATTCATTAGAAACCGTCAGTCATAATTTTCAACGCATGTTTCTTGAGTTTTCGAGTGACTCTGGCTGACTGGTGGCTGGCTATAAATGAATCATGCATACAGGCCTGAGAATTCAAATACTTATTCCTTATTCCATATATCTTTGAAATCGTCCATTTTCTTTTTTTACAAAATTCCTTGCAAAATAGGCTTTTAATCGGGGTTCAGTTTACAATGTAAGTTCATATTATAAGGTCCTTTGGTCTATGTCGAGCAGCGTTCACGCTTGTTTTCTGAAAATTTGATCTTTTTTTTAATGATTACGGCCCAACAAATGTTGAGAGAAAAATGTTCAGCGATCTCCAATTTTTTTAATTGATCATGCCCAACATGCTAGCAAAACACGTTGGAACAGTTTCTATCGAGTGACTAAGCGGACAATTTTTAAAAAAAATTTCTTTCCTAAGATGAGCTTTCATTTTAATAGACTCTGCCCAAAAGTGTCGGAACGCTTGAATAAATTTCGATTCAAGAATCTATAAAACTCTCCTCTGAACCGTGAACGGCAATTTACGTTCAACTAATCCAACGCAGAAGAAAATCAATGGATTCTTAGATTGAAACAATAATGAAAAAACTTGAGCCTACATTTCCTTAAGGATCTGCGAGTGGGATTGAGCCACAGAGAAACCCCTCTCCAACTATGAACCTTAATCAAAGCATAAAGAATTACTACAGAAAAAAAGGTTAGGGTTAGGGTTAAAGAAAATTACTATCTTCACAGGGGAAGAATCCAAACACTTAAAATCTATACGATTAGCAGAAAGTAAGGGTCCGGTTCATCCTTATAGTTACATTGTAAATAAAACCCCACCCTCTGAAACTTTCCGAAACAACCTTTTTCGAAACTCTATGTAAACATAATGCATGACATTTAGGAGCACCAATTAGTTGGAATGGTGTTGATACCTCGAAATAGTGCCAAATTTAGCGGAATGATAAATGAAAGAACATAGAAAAACAATAGCATATTAGCCGCGCATGCGTAATAGAACTAATAAATACAACCTGTGGCAAGAATGACAGCTACTGCCTCATAACAACTGCGCATGTGTCAGGTTCAGACGAATATAAGCAGATACGTCAATTTCGAGTATTTCATTTCAATGAGTTATTGACAGTTATCGGCCAGACGAAAGATTTGTGTGACTTTCATAAAGGCTGGATTATTATGGTCAGAAGGTCAAGTCAAAGTATTTTCAAAACGACCCGGCTTGTGGGACGCATACGGTCAATTGTGATGAATACCGTATATACTTGTGTATAGTTCGAGTTTTGAAAACCAAATGTTCAAGCAAGCTATTGGGGGCTGATTTTATATATTTTGTAAGGTTGAAATTCAAACATAATTGGAAGGACTAGGAGCAACCCTAAGCTCAGAAGATGAAAGGTATCTGAGAGGCATCTCCAGCAAATCAAGGGCTGTCCTGTACAGTATATACGGTACCTACTGACAGTGGTCCTGATGAGAAAAAATCACCAACCGCTGACTAGCAGTGGGCACCCAAGAGTTATCAATGCGAGAAGTACTCGTCAACAGAAGGTCTACAGTGGCACAAATTACAAATGACTTAAATCAACGCCAAAGAAAGAATGTCTCACAACGCACAGTACATCGATTTTCGTTGCGTATGGGGGATTATTGCCTAACTTCTCAGTAGACGCAACTGAGACAAAGTCCACTGTTATCTACTCATTCTCGTGTCAATAGCAATAGTGGATTTGAGGGCACCACTCTAATAGCCACCATTTTGTAGGTACGGTACTTTAATCTTTACTCAACCTGAATGAATCTACAAGGCAGTAACCTCAATCACACAGCTTAGGATGTACCCAATTAGCTGCCGAGTGAAGATGGGAGTTTTTCCTGTGAAAAATTTTCCACACTCTTTGCTCGTACTGGGAATCGAACCCTCGACTCCAGCGTGTGAGGTGGGCGTGTTAACCATCACACGAGTAAGTCTGAATAATGCTAACAAATGTCTATCGCCGAAAGCGTCTTTAATGTGCACTCAAGCGTCTGAACTGGGCCTTGTATCAATGGAAGAAATAGACAGGTCTGTCGAGTCTCGCTTTTCCCAGAATCTTGAATAGATGACATGGTCATTATCCTGGGGAAGCGATGGCACCGGAGTGCATTGTAGGAAAACGAGAATCCAAGGGTGACGTTTGGGCAACTTTCTACACGGAAACACTAGGTCCTATCAACACGTGGAACGTCCTCCGCAACGTACCACCAACCTCAACATCACTGGTGAGCGGGTATACCCCTCATTAGCAGTGGGATCTATCAGCCGAACGAGTCACCCTGTCAAACTGCAAGTGTTACACGAGAATAGTTTCACAGAATTGCCCTGGGTACCAAACTCTCCAAATTTCTATCCCATTGGGTACTTACAGGATGTGTCGGACCAACAAGTTCGTTCTGCAGAACCCCCACCATGCAACTTACGATAGTTAAAGGACCTGCAGAAAACGTCCTGGCACCAGATCCCAGAAAAAAAACCTTTTGAAGTCTTATAGAGTCCGTGTCTGATTCAGGTAATCATAAACAGTCAAAGGAATAGCTGGAAGAAAAAAATCATAATAAGTAACAATTCATCTTACTTTGAACTGAATTCCAGAGATAAGCTAATCTTCTCGTCCTCTGAGTAGATAATCCGTTCATGAACACGTGATCCGTCCCCACCCTGTAAGACGCCGTTCGCTTCACTGTCCACGGAACCACAGGGCTGATGGGTGGCTGGAAAGAAAAAGACGGAAAGGATCTCAAAATTGAAGATTTAAAATTGAACACCTGCACGAATACACATTGATTCGATATAACGGACCAAGACTTCCTGAAAGGGCCTATGATTCACTCATAATTTCGAAGTGCTCTCTCGAGCGAAATAAAATAATTTTCCCCAGAAGTTTATATTACTTTTCTGATCTAGCGCTGGCACTGACTCCGCCAAGTCTCGTCTGGTATATTCTTATGGTACTGGTGCTCACAACGAGACCAGAAATCATTAGCAATTACTTATATAAAGATAAGCAAGCCAAGTAATTATTCATCATAGTTGCTCGGGTCACAGTTTCGACCTCTGCTCTCTACAGAACTACCTTGAGTTGTCTGGAGTTTTGAGATTAAGTATCGTCACTGTTATTTATTAATTTATCACCGTTATGCCGCAGACGGTTAAACCATCCCTGCTTGGGTATCAAATATCTTATTCATCAGTCTTTTGTGTGCTTCTTTGACTCCGGTTAGACCAGTGAAGGCGAATCTTTTTAGCTTTTGTTACAGGAGAGTCATTTATTTGTATACAAGTACGTTAGTTTTAGGTAAATGCTTATAGATAAGCTGTATATCTTTCTAATATATCTATAAAAGTAAGAGTTAAATAAAATTTAACTTGAAACTTTAAAAAAATACTTGAAAGATTAAGATGATAAATCGAATTACTAAGTCAACCTGAGTTTAATGATTTGTTCAAAGTCCATCCCGTGTCGCGTAAAAAAACGCAGGCGTGTCAGTGATGACATACGTGTCGTTGGCCTGCCATCATCGGGTTGTTTTCCCTTGCTTTACTGCCTTCATTTCCTTCTCAACTTGGTTGGAAAGTTCGTTCTGTTTTTTTTCATTGTTAAATAGCATTAGGGGCGTTTAGTTTCCTTCCAAATTAAAGCATCCATATGTCCGTATATGATGGTAAAATATTTCTAGCGTTGTTATTGCAGCGTGTTCTTCAACTGGTCGTAGAACTGATTTATTTCTTCAGGGTGTTTTGTTTTCGGTGTGATCATTCGTTGAAGAGTTCCCTTCGACATTTCGTCCATTGTTTGTGAATAGGGAAGCTGATCTTTTCTCGTCTTGTATTCATTATGGAATTATCATCGTTTTATTGAAATTGATTCTCAATCATTGAATTAGAGAAGGAGGCAGTCTGTATCCATTGACATTGGTGTCTCTATTTTAACGATTCTAGTTTCTTTGGGGCTGATGATATCTACCTATTGTGTATCAAATATCTGTGGCGAACTGATGTTGTTTTACCATTGATGGTCGAAAAAAAAAATTGAAAATACTGGTTCGAATCATTCGTAGAAAAATTGAGAAATTTATGAAAGAACTTCAGACATCAATTAGGGAAATCTTAGTTTGTAAAGATACGGAAGTCCAACAGAGCTGAAAAGTGAAGCGAGCTATATTGGTTGAAAAGTTCGTTCTGTTTTTATCGTTAAATGGAATTGGGAGCGTTTAGTTTCAACTGACTTGATTCAAAATTGGATTGTATTGTGACAGCTTCTAAAAAATTCTCTCAAAATTGGCGTCTTTTGGTTTATCGATTTAACATTTAGAAACAGCATTTCCGGCATATCGTGTTTTCTTTCGTTTTAAGAAAGGTAAAAATGTGATTTAAAGAGAAATAAACGTTTGTCCAGTTTATGGAGAAGGTACTATAAGTGGTTAACCGTTTCAAAAATGGTTTTCGATGTTTCGTGCTGGAGATTTCTCGCTGGACAATGCTCCAGAGTTCGGCAGGCCAGCCGATGTTGATATCGATCGAATCAAGTCATTTCTTTGAGAACAATCAAAGTTGTACAATTAGGTAAATAGTCAAGTTACTTAAAATATTCAAATGACGAGGTAAAAATAATTTTTACCAGTCTGGTTATGTTAATCGCTTTGATGAGTGGATTCCGCATTAGTCGACCGAGAAAAAGAACAACAGTGACAACTTGAAAAAAACGACTATATATGTATTTGTAATGCAATGGTGACGAATCTGTTTAAAGAGATTGAAATAATTTGTCTTACCTGGGCAAGGGTGCTTTATGTAATAATCTCGGCGTCTTTTCATTTCATCTAAAAGAAATTAAAAAAGTATCAGTAACAAACATACACACACATGTACATACGTATAAGATAAAAGATTGCATAACTTTGATATCAAAGAAAAGAGAGATGATTCTGAAGAATCGTTCTCAAACATAGTACCAATGGTTAGAGTTGTTAATTTACAAAAATGATTAAATCTGATTGGATAATTCAAACGTATGTTATTTAAATGAGAATGGACTTTTAGTTTTCGTAATCTATCTCATCCTCATTGTTCACACACACACACACACACATATATATGTTTGTGTGTGTGTGCGAGAGAGAGAGAGAGAGAGAGAGAGAGAGAGAGAGAGAGAGAGTGTGTGTGTGTGTGTGTGTAATGATTTTAGAGCAATTTATTTGGAAACATAATTCGTTCAGCACTGGAATTGAATGAGTCGATATTAACAGGTGACCATTCTAAAGAGAGTTTCAATAAATAGAGTTGCAATTTATAATTATTGTCAGATCATTTATCCAAAATCTGATTTACATCTACCTATCTTACATATCTTACAATAATTCACTTCTTTCGTGACCCCCCCCCCCGATATCTACATTAAATTGGATTCAAAAGTTCTTAATGGTCATTGTTTCCAAATAGAGTTTGATTCAATTAATACATGATCTCCTATAGATGCTGAAGGTCCCATTCAGGCCTCCCGTAGGAACTAACTGAAGATTCCACCTCTAAGATGAGTTTTATAATAATAATAATAATAATAATAATAATAATAATAATAATAATAATAATAATAATAATAATAATAATAAGAAGAAGAAGAAGAAGAAGAAGAAGAAGAAGAAGAAGAAAACCCTGTAACCCTAATCCAGATACGAAAACCACCATGAATTTCTAGTGTCAAGATACTTGTAATACAAGGCAAAAATAATTCCTTGTCTCAAAAGTATGTTGCCTGTTTGATTCTTAGATAAAAATGACGGGTAGGAACTTACTTGTAAAAAGTCCGGGGACCATCTTATATACAAGGTTTTGCAGGATTTGATCTTGTCTGTAAAACAAAAAGAAAAGAAAATCATTGTAATAATTTGATTTGAAAACCCTTTAAAAAGTCGAAAAATAATAATTTTCAAGCCAGCTTATCTCAACCGATTTTTGACGATACCCAATGTTCTGCGAGAGGTTGTTAGCGGATCTGCTAAAATTCTGTGCATGCTTGAAAAAAATCTCCTGAGTTCTGCTTCATTTGGAGACGCAGTCCCTGCCTTAATGACATTCGACAATGGAAGCACCGTATTTTTTAACCAAGCGAAAAAGACCAGAGACTGTTATTTTTTTTTCACAATCGTAATAAGTTTCTGTTTTTTCGTTGATTTTTAAAATGAAATATTTCGTGTTCTCATGTGTTTCATATAAGTATATAAAGTTTATGAAAAGCATTAATTTATTAAAGGTAAGCTAAGCTTATAAATATCTTTTCAAGGAAATGAAATAAAATATTCAGTGAACAACCATAGCCACCGAAGGTTGGGAAGAGTTCTATCCTTTTTCGTACGTGTGTGTGTGTTGGTTTGTTTGTCCCTGCATTCCAGGCCATACCGTTTTGTTTACAGACTTGAAAAATGGCATCAGCATTCCTTTCTGAAAATCCTCTACTTTGACTTTTTAGGGATTTAATTTGACGGGTTTATTAAAACATGTGGATTATCTAGAATCTGGATATTTCTATGTATTTATTTTTTACTCTATTTTAGATGTTTCCAGGGGAAAACGCCAGTGATGTCATAAATAGAATTTGTTCTGACCATATTTATTCTGCGATGTAATTTTTTTTACATGACTATAAATTCAGACGCTACGGTTGTTCAATTATTGACTTTGGTGGCGAGTTATATATTCTTTCATATTAAATGTCCTTTGAATATTGACCACTATGCTCGGTAGATTATATAAGTGCCTATTCCAGCAATCGATGGTCGAATACAGGAAAAAGGTAAGATTTCAAATGCTATTTTTTTAGGCAAGAAGATTGGTGCAACATGATCTTCATACTTACTCATTTTATTCTTTTTAGCCTTTTACAGTACTAAGTCAAGTTGATATCGAGAAGCTTAGTCCACCAAGTGAATTACATATGCACATATTTTTCTAGACAGGTCGTATCTTTGGCGCTTCACAATCTTCATATCTCCATGCTTGGGGTTGTACTGTACGTAGCTAAGCTTAGTAAATATCTTAACCGCTCTTGCATTTCTTAGCAATGATTGCATAGACGTACGTTCGATCAAACCAATGAAATAAGTCGTCTCCAGTACATGTATTGATATGCCTCCTACTAATAGAAGTTATTATTCCCGTACAGCGGCTCCGTTGGAAAGCCTGTCGAAATGATAGGACTTACGGACTCCTCTTTCATGCTTCAATGGTTTTGTGTCTCCGTAAGGACATAAACGTGAGACATCTTGCTGCGTTGGTAAATTATCTGTCTCTACGTCACGCTGTTAGGAGACTTATTTGCTCTTACAAATTATGTGCAGTAGCGTTTCCGCTACCACTGTATGATAATAAATAAATAAAACCATACAACTGCTGCTGCGAAATGAACAGCAATGCCCGAACAAAGGCGTCATCAGATAATAACCCTGGGGTTAGGTATGGTTTCGGGTCCGAAGTATCATTACCACTAACCCAGGGTGCCCAGCAGTACCTCACGATACAACCAGGCTTTGTCGATTATCTGTCACACTGTGGGAGTGTCGGATCCTTGCATACTCAGCCCGATTTCGGGGCCTCTGTAAATGCTTCCTCTTTTTTGTTCATAACATACTGAAGTCCAAGTATACCAAGGTCAAGTTGGCATAAAAACCCTGGCATCCGTCTTTGAGAGGAAACATTTAGGTTGCCCAAACACTGATATTTTTTCACTGTTTCTTCTTACAGATGCGTCCAAATGCATAGCAAGACACTTCTTGGTCGGTTAGTTCAGATTATGTTGAATAACAGAAAGAGGAAGGAAAGTAGGTTTTGCATTTCATTTACCTGCTGACTGAGCTAAATTAACCAGTCTTAGATATTAACAGATACTCATCATTCAGACATGCACAGGTTTATTGCATGGATAAGTAGGAAACAAGATGCACGGGGGGGGGGATAGGATGATAGTGTTTTGCCAATCTTCCAGGTTGAAAGATCCTGCTTGCCTTGAAAATCACCATGTGCAATCCCAGCATTTAACTGATCCTGAACACCGACCACTGGCATCGGTGCAAAAAGCCGACTTTTTCAGCCACGAGGCCGACTGCACAGCAAGCTGTTTCTTAAAAACCGTCATCAAGACAGTCAAATTAGGTTTCAGGTCGGTCCAGCTGGCTGGCCATGTATGCATGTATGTATTGCACGTACAGGTCGCACTAAAGGAGCTAGAGGGCCGAAATTTCCAACATTTACGACTTATTATGCTACAAGGGACTATATTTTTTTTCCTTTAAATCCCACCTCAAGGTAGATTATCAGTAGTTCATTTTACAATGTGTGTTTATGCTAAATTGATCCTTGAGTTTGCATCCGCCCATTTTTTGAAAATTAAGATTCTTTCCAATGATCACTACCCGACAAAAGGTAGGAGAAATAACTTTTTTCATTATTCACCCTTTTTTTTTTCTATTTTTATTCATTTGATCATCCCCAACACGACAGGCTACCAAAAGACGTCGTGACACGTGGCAATATCTACTGAGTGACTAACACTACCTGTCTTTTTAGAAATTCTTAAATAATTTTTCTTCTTTTACGTTTTTCTCTGGTATTTGCTACTTTGGTGCAGTTATCCATACACTAGTTTCTAAAGAAACCTGACGAAACACCTTTGGATATAATGCAGGGGTCGGCATCTACGACCCCCGGTCTCCTTTCGTGTGGTCTGACAACTTCATTAAATATGCAACGTTGCATACAGAAATTCGTTGTTTTTTTTTTTTTTTTTTTGTAGGGTTGCCAATTTAACGTGTTTTTTTTTATTTGGCAGCGCGAAAATTCAACATTTAACGCTATTTTTAGCTATTTTCTAAACATTTCAGACACACATATCCATCCTATCTATTAAAAGAGTCTGACAGTGTTTTAGAGCGTTTTGGTGTTTTTTGACGCCTTTCCAAGGTTTATTGAGACCGAAAGATATTTTTGAGTCGGCAACTCTAATCTTTGGTTTGAATAAAAACATATTTCATAGTTCTCATTCATCATTCATCATTATCATCATCAGTCTTTTAGCGTCCGTTGTTGGACATAGACCTTCCTCAGGATACGCCACACTTTTCCATCGTGGGCGTTGCAGAGCCAGTATTTTAAAAATTCATCTAGTTCATCTTGTAATTTATCAGCCTCGATTTCGCATGTGATCTCTGGGGATCCATGTTGTGAGTCGTGATGTCCATCGGTTGTCTGCCATTCTTGCAACACGGCCAGTTCATTGCCATTTGATTTTTCAAATAGATTCTCTGATGTCTCGGACCCCTGCTTTCTACCTGATACATTGTGCTGTCATGTGATCTCTCTATGTGAGGTTGAACATGATTCTCTCATGCGCACGCTGCATGCTTCTCAGTTTTCGGTTTTGTCTCTTAGTTAGGTTCCATGTTTCAGCTCCATAAGTGACTATCGGGAGGATGCATTGGTTGTATACTCTTTTTTTTAGGATTACTGGGATCGTCTGATTTTTTAAAGTTAAGCTTGCTCTGCTAAAGGCTTGCCATCCCAGAGTGATTCTTCGCTTGATTTCTCCTTCATAGGTTTCATAGAGATTCGTTGACCAAGGTAGATGTAGTGGTCTACTTTTCCCAGTTTTGCATCTTCGAATTTGTCATTTATGTCCTTATACTCGATGTGATTGTTGCACATTGGTTTAGTGTAAATGGGAATTTTTGTAGGGTTATACACCTATAATAATCAAAAGCATTAAAGTAAGTAAAAAACACATAGTTTCCATATCCTAGTATGATCTTTGTTCCTTTTTCATTCGCCTTGGTCCGCATGACAAACAATTGTAATCTGACCCGCTTCCAAAAAAGGTTTGTCGACCCCTGCTACATGGCAATATATTGTCCCTTTCCCATTTTGAGGATCATTTTGCAAATAAAGGAAAATAGCATTTCAGCGGAAAGTATCAATCAACACCACCCACATCTACTGTGTTGGGGATGATCAATCAAAAAGTTGCTAACAAGGGGATCAATGACTGTTTCTTCTTCGACTTCTATAGGACTCTGATCAATAAAGAAAAGGTCTGATCTTTCAAAAAACAAGTGGCCACAAGCTAGTGACCAAATTAACGTTAAGTTACAATACATATTGAACCTGCATTAAAAACTTATTTCAGAGAGGAATTCTCGAAAACAAATCACATTTTTCCTATTCATTGAGCGGAGTGTGTGCAAAATTTAAAGTTTCGACAATAAACAGTAAGGGCTGGGTTGGATATATATACATATATATATATATCAGACAAATTCTGAAAGACATAGCCAAAAAATGTCAATAATGGCCAAACCACACCAAAAAGACACTAAAAATGGTCAAAACGTTCAAGCAGGCCTGTGCTAATTTACCGCTTTTTCACCCTGCCAAAATAAAAAAATAGGCGAAAAGCGCTAAAATGGTAACATTAGACAATATTTTGTCCCACCACCCGAGCAAAAACATCTGTAAATCGGAAATAAAGAAATAGATTCTGAAACATCTCACACCTAAGGAACGTGTCTTTCACGGACGTTGCCTTAAATTCATCGGGTGCAGAAACTTCGATAATTGATCGGGGCACAAATCTGCATTAAATCTGCTATGTTTTCCACTCGATTCTCTGCACCATCTGTTTATTACTTATAATGAAGTTATCCATTTTTATAATTCACGAAAAGCAATAACAAGATAAAGTGAAAGTAGGGATAAGATAACAGTAATAACAAAGTGTATCGACCCGATATTCATTGATACAAACAACAATATTAAGATTGAATAATAATAATAATAATAATAATAATAATAATAATAATAATAATAATAATAATAATAATAATAATAATAATAATATGCTACATGACAGGTTTGAGAAATTCACTACATTACATGACAGACTGATCCACCATAATCAAAGTTGCCTAGATGAAGGCAAGGTTCCAGACTGGGTGACTAGAGGCAGAGCAACCTCCATCCAAAAGGACACTGAAAAGGGAGAGGGGGAAAAAAATCAAGCAAACAACTATAGACCAATCACGCGCCTACCACTAATGTGGAAGATTCATACCGTACAAATAGCAGAGAGATATACATTTCCATGGATAGAAGAGGAGTCTTACCAGAAGGACAGAAAGGATGCAGGAAAGGAACCAAAGGAGCGAATGACTTGTTCTACATTGATCAGATGATTCTAAAAGAAGTAAGGAAGAGAAGAAAAAATGTTGCAATGGGATGGATTGATTACAAAAATGCTGACAACATGATCCCACATAGCTGGATTGGTGCCTCAGGATATTCAAGATTAGCGAATCAATGGTATTTCGTAGCCAACTCTACGAAATACTGGAAAATAGATTTGACAACTACAGGGGGTAACTTGATTATTGAAAAGGGGAGATTTAAGACGGGCTTTCTATTCCCATTACTCTTTGTGATAGCCATGACAACGATAGACAGAATACTGAGAAAGAGAAAAGGATAACAATTCTGTAAATCAAAGGGAAGAGTCAACCACTTCGTGTACATGGATGGCATAAAGCTATTAGCAAAGAACAGGCAAGGACTCGAAAAATCGTTCAACAAAGCAATGATATTGGGATGGGATTTAGAATATAGAAATGCACAAAACTGGTCACACGCAGGAGAAAGTTTATAACAGCGTAGGAATAGATTTATCGGGCGAGAAAGAATTAGGGCATTAACTAGACAAGACCGGTATGAATATCTGGGAGGTTGTCGAATGTCATCCGATTAAACAAGAAGAAATAGAAGATAGAATAAATAAGTACAACCTTAGGAGAATGAGAAAAATATCACAAAAGAAACTAAATAGAGATCTGGTAAAACGAATAAGCAGTATCCGTAGTAAAATACACAGAACCATTTCTTTCATAGACACAGGATGGAATCCACAAATTACTATGGGACTTTTGCATCCGAACCAGTCACCCTATCCAAGCGAGAAGACAGGATCTGATAAAGGGGAAGCAGATCTTCAAAAGCCGTAGATGTGACTGTGCCTGCAGACCATAAGATTAATGTGAAAGAGAGAAAGAAGCTGAAAAAATACAAGGACCTGGCTCAGGAGCTGAGACAGATGTCGAACATGAAGGTCGGGGTGGTGCTAACGATAGTAAGAGCACTGAGAGGCAAATACATCGAAGTCAAGATTGGAGGAGCAAGATATAAGGGGGAAGACTGAAACTATGTGGACCACAGCCTTACTGGGGTCTGCGAGAATACTGAGAAGAGTCGCCAGCAACGACCTAAAAGCCAGAGGAAGGTTGGTGCAGTACAAACCACAATGAATCTACGATAGGTGAGACCAGGGGAGACTTACTGTCAATCAGCTATCAGCGATGACCAACAAACACCTGGCGAGAAAGTGCAAACCACAGCACAGCTGTGAACGGCAGGAATATAGAGTGAAGGGATGAGGGGCTGGGGGAGACTTGTAGCATTGGCCAACAGATCCCTGGTGTGGAACATGCAGAATGATGATGATATTCATAATAAAGAGCGTATTGACCGAGGATGTTGCGTTAAAAAGCAACAATAGTATCATAGAGTTGATAGAATGGGTAAGCAATAATTAAGCTTGAGAGCCAGGAATCTGTCCTCACCCTACTCTCTGACAACACCTCATTGTGTGTGCATGTGTGTGTGTCGAAAGAGAACGTATTCCTGCCGAAGAGTGATTAGTAATAGATCTCATAAGTCGTTCGTATCGAATTTTCTTATTAATTCTGATTTTAGTCTAGGGACCAAAGATCCGTCACGAAGACTGTACCTCTCCGATTCTGGAAAAGGAGGAAAGTCTTGAAAATTCTCTGGTGTCTGAAGCTAAAACCAAGACATCCAAGCGATATTTTCTCAATAAAACACTTTTCGGGTGTTTGGTCAACCCTAATACGTTAAATATCAATTTTCCCAGCCATTGGATTGATATAAAACTTGGTCCAGACCTTCGGGTAAACTGTCCTCATCTCTTCCTATTTCTTTTTCCTCCTGCTACTAATATCACTACTAGTAATGCTGATTATATTTTTCTCTACTGTATCACGTTGGATTAAGATGGAACTTGGTGTAGATCTTCGGGTGCACCACCCTCCTCTGCCTTTTCCTCTCCCTCCTGCTACTACTATCATGAATAGTGGACGCATCGTTGAACTTATGATCCATTTTTTTTTTTTTGCAACAACTAACAAGAAATTGTATTTTGCAATTGTGGAGATGCAATATGAATAACATGGGTTCGATCCTGGTCAGAATATCCTTGAAGGCACGGAGGTAAATGAAAGATGAATGATAGAAGCGAATGAAATTGTATTGAAGGGGCAAATATATGCAGAAAGTATAGACGTAAAGAAAAGATGGAATTATAGATGGAAAGTAAGTTGGAAGAAGAAATGAAAAATATTGAAGAAAGAGAATTCGCCACCAATCTCAGTGAAAGAGACAATAAAAAAAGAATTATTTATACCTCGCGTAAATGAATCACCATAGCCCGTGTGTTAACCAGAACTAATTATCTAAAAAATCATCTACAGAAAAAGATCTTCTATCTGTAATTATCTAAAAACAAATAGATATATTTGATAAAATTATCTAGAAAAATTGTATAAAATGACCGAAAAAATAAAACAGAAACAGTGGGAAACACAAGCAAATTTTCAAGATTGGAGCCCCATAAATGTGACCAGGGACAGCCAGACACACCTACAGATGAACAAAGAGAGAAGCCCGTTTGGTTGATAGGTCGGTCAATCATGGGACTACAGCGATTCGAAAGAAGGGCGGAAGAGAAATATACGAAGAGAGGAAGGAAAAATTGAGCAGGAAGAAAGAAAGAACCAAAGACAAAAAGAATGTATAGAAAGAAAAGGAATATATATATATATATATATATATATATATATATATATATATATATATATATATATATTGAGCATTGAGAAATCTATGCTTAAAGAGTGTATAGAGCATTTGTAAATAGATGCACATAGAAAATTCAGTACTTCGTAAAGACACTGAGTTTCGTGCTGTTGGTGCTATCGTCAGGCCGTCCAAATTTACTATCACTCCTGAAAGAGAAAGATGTGACACAAGATCGTTTTTAATGTGGGATCCCAGTAGGGTAGATCTGTGAAAAAAATGCCCCAGTCCCAACAACTAGTGTTGCAAAGGTGTCAGGGCAAGCCCGACCCATCCCTTAAGTGCGATGGGATGATACTGCCCCATATCATACTGCTCCCCAGAGACTTGGCAGAGTAATTTTTCGAGGCCACAGGACGAACCCTAGGCCTCCTGCACTTAGCAATAACGAGCCTCATAAACCCATCATTAGCCACGTCATTGCACTGACGAAACTCTGACCTCTGGAAACCAGAGCGTCAGGCCGTCTACTACAAATGAAATGGTGCTCCCTATATACACGCTGCAGAGGTCACGTGTTGGACAGGGGCTGATGGGATACATGAAAATAAAAGTTGTTGCAACGTTTACGAAGCTACTTGGATGAAGAAGGCTGATCAGGGAACCTTCGACAACCAGAGGAAGCTTCGACGGAACAGAGGCTTGAGAACTGGTAAGAATATATTAACTATTAGCGTTAGTCAAGACAATAAACAAAAGAGACATAGGACTGTATAGAGACGACGAACTATTAATCCTGAGCAACTGTAACGAACCAAACACGGATAAAACTAGAAAAGAAATTATAAGAATTTTAAAAAGATATGATTCGAAATAAACATTGAAACAAACCTAGACGAAGTCTATTTTTTAGACGTAATATTCAACATCCAATCAGTCATTTAAGAAGTAAAACGACATCCCACTATACTTAAACACCTCACTCAATCATCCATTGCCCATAATCGGAGAAATATCAGGATCCATTAGCCGTAAACTACCCTAATTCTTACAACGAAAGCGTGTTCAAAGCAGCGAATAACAATTAAGAAACAGCATTAAAGAACGGCAGTTTTTCGGCAGCACTGATATTTACATCAAACAAAAAACGAAAAAGCACAAAAGAAACAGAAGCATAAATTGGTTCAAGCCCAACCCTTATAATAAAAACGTAAAAAAGGTATGTAGGCAAAATATTCCTCAGGCTAAGCAACAAACACTTCCCAGCATCAAACAGATTACACAGAATATTCAACAAAAATACACTGAAAATCGGCAATAGTTGTATGGTATACATGCTAAAAATCATTGAAAAAAAAAAATCACCAAAACTCTGCGAATACCTGTCACCACCAAATGTAGTTGAAGAAACGAAACAAAATGTCCACTAAACGGTAACTAGATACAGACATGAAAGCAACTCTCTTTTATGATATCTAAAACCCCACCACGGCTCAAAAGAACCTTCTGGCTAAAAATGTCGATTTCTTTTCAATAATGATAATAATAATAATAATGATAATGGCAACAACAACAACAATAATAATGATTATAATAATGATGATGTTGAACTTGAACCCAAAAACATATAAACCCTCCAAAAATCAATTATTAAACAACTCCAAATATTAACTTAGCTGTCACGAGTCTTAAATCTGAAAAATAAACCTACATAATTAACTAATTAAGATCGAACCAAACAACTCTCAACAATTTTCTCCCGAAGTTTCATGTATCCCATTAGCCCCTACCCCCACGTGACCTCAAACGCTCGTACTACCGACATGAAACTCAGTCACCGTTAAGAACTGTATATATATATATATATATATATATATGTGTGTGTACATATATATATATGTATATATATGTGTACATGTATATATATGTATATATATATATACATATATATATATATATATATATATATATATAGAGAGAGAGAGAGAGAGAGAGAGAGAGAGGGAGAGAGAGAGAGGAGAAAGAGGGAGGGGGAATGGCGATGAAAATGAAAAATGGGCCAGAAAAGTAGTCGTGGCCAAACTACTAGTTGGAGTAGTACCAGTAGCAGTATGAGAAGCGCTGGTGAATGAAATCAAGCCGTACATCTAAAAATAGAAATCAAAGAAATGCGACAAAAACAGAATAGGAAGGACAATAAGGTCGGGGCAAACTGGATCAACAAGTTCTCCAAGTACATCTTGAAGCTAGGTACGAAGAGAAGTTAGTCTGGAGTTCGTAATGATTAGAGGAAACGATTGGGGTTTTTTTTTTTTTGACATAAAAGAAACAGCAGACGATTCGTTGAATGACTGGTTGGTTTTTGATATCGACTAAACTTTGCTTACTTGGGATTGAACAAAGCCAAATTCGGGGAATAGGAAGATTGCGTTGCGCCAATCATCTTGAAAATAGGCCCTGTATAGATGTTAAAATCGTCAAAACCAAGGCCCGAAAACCGCAATCTGACCACACAGAGAATACCCACGACGTCAATACTCGAGATGCTCTTCTTCTTTTCTCTTTCTTTCTTTGTTTTCTTTCTCTTCCTCTCTCCCTTTTCCTTTCTCTCATTCCTCATTCTTTCTTTGTTTTCTCGCTCTTCTCTTCATTTTCCTTTCTTTTCCTTTCATTTCTTTTCCACTCTTCTTTTTCTTTTCCCATTTTTTCTTTTTTTTTTTTTGCACTTCCTTTGGTAATAATGTACAATGCTAGACTTAGATAATAGTTATTTCCAAAGTTTAAGCACAAGACCACAAATATTTGAAACCGGGTAAAGAAACTAGTCAGTAGTCAAGTTGCGGTCTATAACTTCCTCTCTCTCTAACTCTCTCCCTCTCTTCTTCTTTCTGTATTCTTTCCTTTCTTCTTTCCTTTATTCTTATGGACAATCATCAAACCTGGTTTTGTAATACAATTCCATGCCAGATTGGCGAAACACGAAGTAAGAAGATAGGGAACAACCCGCTGGTAGCCCGGCCAGTTCCTGAGTTGGGCGGGAGAAGATGACTTTTGGTTTGCACTATTGAGGTTGGTGTAGGGATCAGCCTCCAGAGAGGATCAACGGGATCGACGCAGGAGGCTCTATATTTGATCTGCAGCTGATTACAGCGTCTGGTATAACAGTTTGTTCGGCAATCATACAACTGACCAGGTTAAACATTGCTCAACTTAGCACATGGCTTAGGGGTATGCAAATGTTCAAACTAAAAAAAACAATCTTCAACTATATTCAGTTTGTAGTTTTTAAAAAAAAAGCTGACGGATATCTTTCGCTTTTCGAAGGTTCAGTTTACACTCACTTTGTTTTCCTTTTTTTCTCTCTTCTTCACTTCAGTCTACTGTACCTACGACTGCCCAAACCTCCAATGATCCCGCTTATCATACCATCAACACAATCTGGAAAATTTTTCTCATATAAATTTTTTTTATACTATTATTTTTTTTTTTTTTTCGCTTAACGCCATTCTTGCTTTTATTCAAACACTCTGTTTCGGATAGCGAATGAAATCTGTTTTGAACACACACACACACACACGCACACACACACACACACACACACGCATATATATATATATATATATATATATATATATATATATATATATATATATATATATATATAGTAGAATGTGGATTCGCTTCGCTACACAAACTAGCTTATGTTTCTGCCCTCTTTGGGCCTCAGAGGGCAGAAACATAAGCTAGTTTGTGTAGCGAATCCACATTCTACAAATTTATTCCCAGGTCTACTCTAAAACAACTCAACTTCATGAGTAAAAAGTTGTATGTATCGAGCACTCTATGAAATAAATCAATTGCATATCAAAAGTGGCTTTATATTATTGATATAATATTATATTATGTTATACTGCTACCCTGATTTGTACCATATATATATATATATATATATATATATATATATATATATATATATATATATGCTGTGGATTACTCAATCCTATTAAAAACTGTTTGAATCACAATTACTATGAACATTGGACTTTGACATCCTTTGCATTACTTCCTGAAAATGACCGTAGAGTTTGAAAGGCTAAAGTAAGAATTTAGGACATTTCCGCCATTCTTGTAACCCAGCTAAAAATAACTTATCAGCAAACAACAAAATTTAGTAAACTAGAAAGAACTACTAAGGTGCACATCGCAGCCAACTCCATTAACAAGGGGAATAATTGTTGATAGATCCGCTGCAAAATTGAATCTTTTCCTCCATAGGCTATTGTCCACAAAACATCAGTGGAATTCATTTAGAACTTCCGGAGATATCGTGTGAGAAGACGAACGAACAGACGCAACCAGGTACGTATGACTCTTTCTAATTTCGCTGACGGAGGTGAATGAGTTGAGTCGACAAAAATCTACTTGCCGTATTTAATGAAACTTGCTTGAAAGAAAAATTGCTGCCAAGATATACATTATTCAATACATCTCAAAATTAGCGTATTTTTGTTTACTGGTTCTAACATCGAAGATGGAAGAAAATAAGTAACATTGTCGGCGCATTATGCTTTTTTTTATTTAAAGAAAAATAAAAATGCAAATCAAACGAAAAAAGATTCACGCAATTTATGAAGAAGGTACCGTGAATAATCAAACGTGTCAAAAATGGTTTGCGAAGTTTGGGGCTGGAAATCTCTCGCTGAATGATGCTCCTCGGTCGGTTAGACCAGTCGATGTTGATAGAGACCAAATAGATGCATTACATTAATCAACGTTATATGACTTGGGACATAGCCAACGTACTCAGAATATGCTAATCAAATGTTAAGCATCATTTACACTAATTTGGTTATGTTAGTCTCTTTGATGAGTGGCTTCTACAAGTTAGGCAAAGAAAATACCTACTGGTCCTGGTTAGAATGTTTCGTTTTGTAAACAAATTGTGCCAAGTGATGAAGAGTGGAATGAAAGAGATGAACTACTACTAATTGTACCAAAGGTTGAGATTCAGCCAAAGATGGTAATGATGCTTATTGTGGAATTGGATGATAGTCCTTTAATATAAGCTCCCCTTGAGAAGAAAACGATTGATTCGAACCAGCAGTGTCTCCAACTAGACAGACTGAAAGTAGCAATTGGTGAATATCGTGCGTCTGGTACAAGATAATAGAAAAGGTGTACATTTCCACCCGGATAAAAGTAGCTCGCATGTTTCTTTGGAAACTGGGCAAAAATTGTTACAGTTTAGTTGAGAAGCTTTCACTCATTCGTCCATTTCACCAGATACTGCACTTCTGGACTATGGTTGATTTCAGTATTGATAGAATTTTCTTAATGAAAAAAATCAATTCCTTGAGAGTCTGCAAAGGTGCCTGGAATAGTTATTTGTTGAGCAAAATATAACAGGTTATTATTTCAGTATAGATATAGATTTCAAGTATATTTTGCTATAGAAATGCATAGCAAATGAAGAAATAGATTGTAAACAGTCATTAATAATTTCAAGGATTTCTGAAAGAATAGTGTTTCATATTCAATGTAAATGCATTGCAAAAGGTTTTACTATAAATGCATAGTAAATGTTTTACTATCGAAATGAATTGTAAAAGGTTTTACTGCAGAAATACATAGCAAAAGGTTCTATAGTAGGAATGCACAGCAGAAGGTTTTACTACAGAAATGCATGGCAAAAGGTTTTACTGTAGGAATGCATGGCAAAAAGTTTTACAATAGAAATGCATAGCAAAAAGTTTTACAGTAAAAAAGCATTGCAAATGGTTTCATTACAAAAGGTTTAACTATAGAAGTGCATTTTAAAAGGCTTTACTGCAGAAATTTATTGCAAAAGGTTTTACTGTTGGAAAGCATTGCAAAAGGCTCTGCTACAGAAATGCATTTCAAAAGGTTTTACTCTAGAAACGCATTTCAAAAGATTTTACCATAGAAATTATTCCACTGAAGAGATGCATTGCAAAAGGTTTTGCTATAGAAATGCATTGTAAATGAGGAAGAATGACATTTTAAGAGGTCAGGAACTAATGTAAGCGCAACAAACAGAAGCAGAATTGTTATATGCATAATGAAAAAGTCATTATAAATGATTTTACTACCGAAATGCATCGAAATCAGGAAGAAATGGATTATTGATAGCCAGGAATTAATGTAAACGTTATTGACGAGCTAGATCTAATATAAGTATCGAATCACCGTGTCCCCTTAAATGCACCGCGTGTGTATGTGTACTTATATTTTGGGGGTTACAATTTTGACAATTTACACGAGGACGCCACTAGGCACCAGCAAAAAACATCTTTTTTTGTTTTTTCAAAAAAGTGCTTCTGGGGTGTGTCTCTTTGGTCATTCTGGACCAACAATGCCGAAACATTGTGCTCGGATTTTCAAAATGAAAGATCTGTTCTTAGATAATTATCAAAGATAATTTTACATAACTCTTCAAATAATTACGGCGAATCATTTGTGCGATGTACGGATATGATTGTAATTTTTGCTTATAATTGTTTTAATGCTGCTTATTCAAGGTGTCCCATAAGCAACGCCCTATTTGCAGCTATCCGCTGTTCTGTTGTCAGACGATTATCAACCATGATCTAAAATTGAATGAATATTCCATTATTTACACACACAATTATTTAACAGATCGATGCAATAAGCTACAAAAAATCGCAACAATTGACGTAATATTTCTTTGAAGACTGCCAAGTTATAAATAGTTCAGCTTAAAATCGGTCATTACTTTTGGGACATGCTGGATTTTGATGGTGTTAGGCAATGCTTGAGAACTGTTTCTATGAGACTTACCTAATATGTTGTAATGGTCGTGTTTTGTGAACCAGTACATCACAGATCGGACAGTATTTGCTGCTTTCCAAATACCGAACAATGCAAGTTTTGCAAACTGAAAAGAAAAGAAAATATTTCAATGAAGTTGAAAAAGTAATTTTACTATACAAATACGTGATGAGTTATTTTCTAAATAAAGAAATCAATTAGAAATAAGGGGAGATAATTGTCAGTGGCCAAAGATCGATGCAAGTGTTACAGGCAGAATAGGGCTATTGTACGTATGACTGATGTATACCCGTAAAAAATGATGGGATTATTTATGTATGGATTGGCATTAAGTCTCTACTCAACTCAAAACTGTTTTAAAAGGATGGTCGGTTATAGATAATTTAGACAAAATGTCTTATGATAAGTCATCACCGATATCATGCAGTATGAATGAAGAGTCATAGGTAGAAACTTATCTTATCAAAAATATCTCTTATTTCGTTACAATTATCGCAAAAGTTGACAAATCTGGCCTTTTTAAAAAGCATTTGGTTACGAACTTCTTTGTTTGCCAAATTCAAATTTCAAGTCATTTTGACTTGGAGTAGTATTTTTAATATATTTTTTGTGGGTGCAGATAATATTACAATGTGTTTTAGCCAATTTTGCAAGTTTTTGAATATGGACGTTTCCAAATAAATCGCAACTCGTCAGATGGTCGTAAAATTGGCTACAGTTGGGAGAAAGAGAGGCACACTCTTTCTTTGACTCACTCAATAACTCAATGAGTTTTTCTTCGAGTCATTTATACAGCATCTCTTTGACACATTAAACCTTCTAAGTAATATTCGTAATTATGACGACAGATTATCACATTTTATTACAATTCTCTTATTTATTTATCGCTCTGATAATCTATTTCTCATGAACCAACACATAATAAGTTTAAGTTAGCAGGCCTCTGACATTACAGACAATCATATGATTAATCATATTAACCATTACAGATGGCTTTTATTTAGACAGTAGTAAATGTATTGCTAGTGATTTTTAATAGTTATACTTTGTAAGTGATGTTATTATATATAATTAACAATTTTACCAAACCAATACGCCCAACATATAAACTACAAGTTCGTTCACATTTACCGCGTATACCCGTGTATAAGTCTATTCCATGTATAGGTTTCCACCAAGACTGTCAGAAATTTCTGGAAGCACCTCAATAAGAAATTACGACGATGTTTTGACTCATTGGATGTCCTGTTCCAATTGGAATTCCAACGAATTCATGGTGTGCAATATTCGG
>OY735236.1:26198929-26218929 GCA_963457665.1 Thysanoteuthis rhombus | reverse complement strand
ATGGTCGGCACGATGACGATATCAACCGAAAAAATCAAAATGGCCGCCAGCGTTGATAGCAAGCAAAGTGACAAATTACAATCTTAATATTCACCACGGACATTGACAATTCTATTAATCGGCTAATATCGACTGCCTCGTCAGCGTGACATTAACGTGGCTAATTCGGTTATCTTTTCCATCTTCGTAACACGACCTTTATTTTCACAATTGTTCTGATAAAATCGTTACAAACACAACCATCACTGCCTTGGAGTAACGACTAACAGTTTCCATGAGTTCGAAATTACCTGGGTTGTCTTCGAGTTGTCCTCTGTAAGACTTAGTTAATCTTGGTAAATATATATAGTTGTGTCTTGTCGTGGAATATATGGGTATTTATACAGTACCGCTCATAAATAAATACACTACCTCTGCTTTTTTGGATAGGTATTAAAATTTCTTCTAAACCAAACATAGGAAGATTTATTATTTCAAGGGGAATATTATTCAATCAGAGCAGATATCATTAGGTAGAATTTATGATCTAAAATAAAGCATTGAAACTATGTCGCAAAAATTTGAATATGTTTCCGTCCATAAATGAATAAAAATGATAGGATCTTTGGTTTAGAAGAAAATTAACTTTCTATAAAAAAAAAAAATGTGGTAGGATGTACTTAAGGGCGATACTGAAGGATGCCTCATGTGAGGTGCGAGTGGCGTAGCGGTTTCAGCGATACAAGCAATTATTAGAATAATTATTTGAAATCGGCAAGTCAAATTCTAATTCCGGTCGAGGCTGTTTACATTGACTTTACACCAGTACCTCAGTTGCCTCAGCGTATTGTCACAGATGTCGTGTGCCTTCGACCCTAATTTTCACTGTGATATGTAGGTGCTGTCTGGGGGACAAATGGCTCGGAACCGATGCCAGATGGGTTTCTTGATCATTGCCCCCTTCCAGTATTCTAATACCAATTTTGAGGGGCCTAGTAGGTAAAAGCACAGACACAGGAATCGGTGAACTAAGTTCAAACACCGATCTAGGAGAGTTTGCGTTGAGATTACACTAAAACCCTTAAAGAAATCATGAATCCAATCCCCGTCATTAAGCTTTTGGTGAATAGAGGAGTTTGAGTCATTCCAGCCCTGAAGGACAGTCCGTTTTTGGCGTCGCGCTATCACTTCGGTTCGGTAAAAATCCACAATTGCTTCAATGATTGGCATTGTTGCCAACTCTAAAAATATATTCGCGATAGTTAGAATGTCCAAAAGCTAAAAAAGCGCTAAAAAAACACCAAAAAAATAGAAAAAAAAACAAAAAAAAAAGCCCAGAATAAACAAAACATACCCAAAAGATTCGGAAAATGGTCGGAAAATGTCCAAAATGTCCGCGCTAATCTAGCAATTTTCGCACTGCCAAAACAAGGAACGCGCTAAATTGGCACCACCGATGATCGTTCAAGAAATGGAGCCAAAATCATTGCCTCATGAGTCCAGCGATACGGGAATCAACTGAGCTGAATACCAATTTCGGAATCTGAAAGTTGTTATTTGAATATTTCTCCATTGATTCTATGTGTAGTTGTTTCGCGTGTGAGAGCGTGTGCGTGTACGTATGCGTGTGTGCGTATGTCTCTCAATGTTCCTTCCTTTCTGAGTTCTTTATCAAAAAATCTAGCACACCTATTTGATTGCTTCCACCATTTTTTTCTTTTTTTTTATTATTTGTAATAATTTTTTCATGATTAAATTCATTGATTCTGAAGATATCAAATCTACAAGATCTCAGTTTTTCTTCTTCACACAACTATTTCGATCTCATTCAATATCATGGTATTTTTTTGTATTTTTTTTTTCTCTTTCATTTTGCGTTTTTCGTTTTATTGCCTCTTCGAATTTTTTTCCTTCGTATTTTTCGGGTTTTTTTCTGACGTATTTTCTTCGCAGTTTTTTTATTTATTTTTGTTTTCCAGTTTCTTTCTTTCTTTCTTTCTTTCTTTCTTTCTTTCTTTCTTTCTTTCTTCCTTTCTTTCTTTCTCCTTCCTTTCTTTTTTCTTTCTTTGGTTCATTTAACTCTATCGATGTAGTTAAAAATACGTATATTTCATTCATTTTTTCTTTCTTTTTATTCATTTATTCTTCTCTAACTCATTGATTAATTCTTTTTTTCTCATTCTTTTTCTCCCTTTTTTTGTTCATTTTCTCTCTTTCAGGGTTTTATCCTCTTTCTTCTTTCTATGCTTCTCCTTCCTTCTTCTTACTCTTTCTGTCTGTTTTTTTTTCCTTTTCCAACCATTTCTTGTGCTTTGTATTTTTCTTGTTTTTATCCTTTCGGTTACTGCTTCTCAAACTCCCTTCTTCTTTAGAGCGTTTTTATTTATTTTCTCCTTTCTTCGACTTTTCTCTCTTTGTTTCCTTCTTTCTCTCTCATGTTTGAATTTCTCATTCTTTCTTTTTTTCTTTTCTAATTTTCTTATTTCGCTTCATTTCAGTATTCCTTCATTTCCTTCTTTCTTCTTCTTTTCTTTCTCTGTTTTATTCTTTGTTTCCTTCTTTGTTTCTTTCTTTCTCTTTCTTGTTTGTATTTTTCACACTTTCTTTCTTCTCTCGTTTTGTTTTCTTTCGCTTCATTCCAGCATTTCTTCACTTTCTTATTTCTGGTCTTGATTTTGTCTCGTTTTCAAACTTCCTTTTTCAAAAATTCATTCAGATATTCATTTTTGCTTTATCCACATTCATCTCTCCTTTTTTATTGTTGCTTTTTGTCTCTTGGTTTCTCCTTCCTGTATTTGTTTGTTTTTTTCTTTCATTTTTTCTTTGTGCCCCCCCCCCATCTTGACTAACCGTTTTCTTCAACTTTTTTCTATATTCCTTTCATCCACTCTTTCATTCATTGCAGATTTTTTTCTTCATTTCAAAATCAACTCAATCTTTTTTTTTATCCGATAATATTTTCCCTGAATCAGATCGCACAAACACTAAAAAAGTGCTTTTAACACCGGATGTTTGCTTAATGTAAACATTTTACTTCAAAAGCCGCCCTACCCAACCCTAAAAAACGCCGATTATTCATTCATTCGTTGATGCTTGCAGCCAGGACAGTCAGAGGGTTAAGGGTTGAGAAGAGAAGACTTTGGCTTGGGTTATTGAACGTAGTATTGAGATAGGCCTCTTTTAAGGAGGATTAATAGGATCATCGCAGGAGACTCACGACATGATCCCAAGCTGTTAGGACACTTGATATTCCCAGACGGTCACCCATCTAGATAGTGACCAGGCTCGACATTGCATAACTTCGGAGATTGTACGAGAAATTGTGGGTCCAACCTTGATTATAGATGCCGTTGATATTGACAAAAGTGAAATCTTGAAAGTATCGGAAGGTCCTCGGAAGAAAACGGTCGGAAGAGCGAGTGAGAGAGGAGGGTAGTTTTTGCTTATAAAATGTGAATAACTCTGCAAGACCCTATTTTTGCTCATAAAACAACTAGATCAGCCATAACTCACCACCCCGAAGCTTACATAGAAAGTTGCATTGAAACATATAAGGAAATAACGAAGTTATCCAATTGAAATAAACGAAGCAACGACAATAGACACCCATAAGGAATGATAGCCCCTGGTGTTTTTTCTTTCAGCCAGGGACAAAAACTGTAATACTTACTGGATGGCCGAATGGTTGGTATCATGATATCACGATAATAAACATATTTGATACCCTGATGATAATAACCCCATCTACCCAAATAATAAACAGAGTGATTTTCTTGGTTCACTGTCCGTAACGCTTGACTGTTCGACAGAAGTTTGAAATTTGCTGAAGGAAATTCTTCCCAGGCACTGTTTCAAACTATGCTCTCTTCCCAGTAAACGAATACAGTGTTGTTTTTTCTCAGAAAAATCAATAATATCTTATTGCAAATATATCCGTTATTTTATCCACTGGGATTGAGGAGTAAACCAGTGAGAATACTGGATCAAGATGCATGCCGTATAACAATGACCAGAACTCACTGACCGTTATTAGTGGGTTCGGTTCTCACTGAATCTCCCCTTATGAATGGTCTAATACAAAATAACTATGTTAATAAATGATATAAAAAAGGGTTCCGAATGCATGCCGTATAGCAATGATTAACAAGCTAATATTGCTGGTCGTTGTTTGCGAGTTCGGCCCTCAGTGGATATCCCATTACTGATGATCTGATAAAAACTCTGCAAAGTTAAAACATATTTTAAAAAACAACAACAACAACAAAAAAAAAAAAAACAGATCAGGATGTACGTCGTATAGCAATGATCAGCAAGCAAATCTCGCTGGGCGTTGTAAGAGGATGTTGATCCTCATTAGATATCCTAGTACATATGGTCTGATACCAACTCATGCTAAAATAATATGTATACTTATATGACAGGTGTGTATTTGGAAGGTATCAGAATTTATGATGTGAGGAGCTGCCTACCATAGTTGCTATGTAAAATGATTCTCCAACTACCGAACGAAAGTATGACTGACTCAATATACTTAGGGAAACCCAACTTTACATTGGTCAGTTGTGGAATCACGAAGCATTAGATTGTTTGCTCACCTAAACAACTTTAAACTTTACACTGCAATGTCTTGAGAGATGACCAATTCATCTGGCGAATGTCAACTTCGTACCATGGCCGACAATCGCGGTGCACTCAAATATACACCCAACCATACACCCACACTTCTTCAATCGTAGTTAGATATTATTCTACAATGGTCGATCTTTGTTTGAACTACTTTTTTCAACCTTTCGACTTTACCCAGTGTCTAAAACAGTTCAAATAGGCCCCAAATAGGTTGTATGCAAAATTCACAAGTGGTTTCCCCTTTCCCCTCAAAATGGTTTGGTCTGTATTTGCTCCCACCCCGATTATAATGATCTGATCTCCATCTATTTCTACATAAGACTAAGTCTGATTCACCCAACGTAATTTGCATGCACACTCAATGAACCTTGGGGTGGTTGGGTTTTTTTAAAAGTCAAATATATATGACACTACGATACCAACTAGTAGCCTTTAATTTGGGTTATCATTTTAACACAGTAATTAATCGGAGCTTTGTATCTATGTGATACATATACGATACGTAAGCAGGAAGGTAATTGAAACTGCAGTTATATTTGCTGCGCTAAGATGAAAACGGAAGCAAAATAATACTACTGATGAAATTTTTATTAATTGCAAGTAAAAATGTATGTGTTTTAATTGTTTTCATATTTATTTTCTCAATTTGTCCATTTTTATAACATGCTACTCGCCCTGAATGTAGGGCTTCAAATATTAGTTTTTGACTCGTATTTTCCGATCTCTAATCTAGTTGCTTTCTCCACCAGTGACCATTTTGCTCAAAAATAACTTTGGATTCCGTATCAAAGAAGAGAAAAGCAAGAGTTTTAGCTAGTGGTTCCCAACCTTTTCAAAGTCATTCCCCACTTTTGTAACCAAATTTGAATTTCGCCTGCTGATGAGTCTCGGTGGCCTAATCGACAAGGTGCCGCTTATGTCAGATGAGGTCCCAAAGATAATGGATGCGATTTCAAATCTACTACTTTATTTCCGATCCATGCTGCCAACTTAACGATTGCACAATGTGTAATGACCTGAACGTTGAGGTACGCAATAACAAAAACGTCAAGGAAAAACGAATCAAGTATTAATGATAATGGAAAAGCTTCATCTAAAGAATTAAGAACAGTCAAGTTTATAGCAGAATAAAAAAAAAACTGTTTTACACCAAGGGCGCCGTAAGGGAACCACTGATCTTGGAAATTTGGACATCCAGTTATACGGTTAACAAAATGAACGACACATGACACCACGCTTGATCACTGCAAATTCCAGGAAGCGAACAATGTAAAGATCAAAATAAAAGGTTTATTTCAGTGGTTCACAACCTTTTTTGTTCCATGTCCCACCTCGACAACTCGATGGGAACTTTCAAGGACTTTTTACCGTATTTTCTGGCATATAAGACGCATTGCTACATAAGCAGCACCTCAATTTTTGAAGTTATATTCTCGAAGATTTTCAAAAAGACCCTCCGTTTCCCCTGATCTTCATAGCCTTCCAAACAATTTTATTTTGCTCTTATCTATTCAAATCTATATTAAACCCCAAAGTGGCTGATAGTTTACATAAATTGCATAGCATGGTAACTTTAGTAAATAATTAATAAAATGTTCACCTCCTGAGACTGAAAAAAGTGCGTCTTAGAAGCTGGAACGTACGGAAATATTTTTGTAATTACTTCTACTGTGAGAATTTTAGAAACAACACAATTACCACATCGCTTTCATATCTCATAAAGTCAATGAGTTAAGCAATGATTCAAGTTACAATGGAATCTATAGTAAAAAAAAGTAAGTAATACTAGTTTTGTGTTATTAGGAACAACAAATATTGTACAATGAGGAAATGATTAGTCTAGCCATAACGTGACTAACTTTTGAGCCAGGAAACGTTTCTCACTGTTCATACCCAAATTCCAAATTTCTCCCCAATGAATTTAAATTGCCCCCTAGTGGGGCCTGGCTCCCAAAGTTCAGAATTACTGGTCTACTTACATGAATGCAGGCATTCGATGATAGTTGTCGCATCAATATAATATCCACCACAGAGAATACAGGTGAGATGAGGATTGATCTCAGAGATTTTCAACCGGCCTGTGCGGTACATTTCCGCAACTGTAAAGAAAAGAAGGAAATAATTAAAACATTAGCAAAGAAAAACATTACTAGCTGAGTACCCGTCAAAAATGATGGGATTTTTACGTATATATACATCTTTATACAAATATTAATCTTTTAAATAAATGCATTTACTGCCAACGAAATAGGGATTATATCTTCTTATAATTCAAATTAGAACCCCCAAAATTGATAAAATTAAAAACAGGAAATCAGTGAAACTGCGTCAGGTTGTTGAGGGAAATGGACATCTATATATATATGTGTGTGTGTGTGTATGTGTATGTGTGTTATTTCTACACAAAACTATGTGCGTGTTGATAATTGTGGGTGTAGAGTAGAGTCCACAGTGACAGACAGTTGGATATTGGATGGGGAACATTGGAAGCCAGTCGCATTGTCCGTCTTCTATTTTTCATCTCTCTTTCAGATTTAAAAAAAAATGCCTCATGGATTTATCAGTCTCATCTTTCTCCCGATTTAAGCTTTTACATAGTATGATTATATCATTTTGCAATGATCAATTTTCAGTTAAACCACTTCGTTTTTTTTTAAAACTTTTGACTTCATACAGAGCCTAAAACGGTTTGAACAGACCCAAAGAAGCAGTATATGAGTACAAAATTCACATTCAGTTTCCCGTATTTTGAGGATTGGAGAAATCGCGTAGTTTGATTTTAAATATATGTGGTATGATTCAAGATTATATTTCAGATTATTTTTCGGAAAATTTAGATTAAGAAAAAATGTCTCAATTCTGGATCAAAAAATTGAAACAAATTGGCAATCGTGGTCCAGACCAATGGTATATTAGTACAGACTACAGACTTTCAATATTTGTCTGTAATTTCATTCAATTTGATGTTATATTTCTTTCATTAGATAGACGGTCTTGGCTTTTTCCAATGGGCAACTCATTTTTACGCACAGTTCTAAGAGGAATACATCTGTATATCATTCTCAATTGACAGTCTTGCACGAAATGTTTCTTCTACTGAATAAAGAAAGATATTGACTCCGTTTTGAAATAATATATACGACACCACAAGGTCAACTGGTTATGATAACTATTCAGAAATGCTAAGATTTCATTTCCGGGAAGGACATCTTGGCGTGTGGTAATGATGAAAATGTCGGTTATACAGATCCTTACTACAGTTTAGTGAATTCAATTCTCACTGGACGCCCAATACTTTTTGACTTATGCTAAAAAAACAGTACGTTTAATGAATATCAATTTTTTTCTTGCAAAATGATAACTGCCAGCATTTGCTGCCACTGCCTACGCAGGTGAGATAGTCATGGGAGAGTTGATTGTCCAAGTGCTCACCCAATTACCAACACGTTTTCCAACTTTCGTAGTATGACAGTGACGAGATATTTTCTCAATGGCGGTAGCACTTGTGGCATTGAAATCTGCTTGTTAAATATCATTGTGACTTCGTGCTATACTAAGGTTTATGAATACCTACTGAAATAAGATCTTTGGCAACAGACATTCATATACACGTAGGCGCACATATGCACACTCATCTGTATATATATATATATATATATATATATATATATATATATATATATATATATATATATATATATATATATATATATGTGAGTGGGGACGTGCGAAATGAGAAAAAGTGAATACACGGGTATTCCGAAAATCGATTTTTGTCTGCCTTCCAAATTATAGATTTAAAGCTAATACAATCAAAATGACAATGGGCTGTCCTCGTTGCAAAAATGTCCCGACATCAAGACTCATAAGATGGATCATATACGAAAATCCAGCCGATTGAAAAATAAGATGGCTCGACGAACAAGACAAGTTCAGGAAGTATAGGCTCTGCGACGCCCAAGATAGAGAGGTCTGGCGAATCTTGGGGAAGGTCTTATGTTCAACGACGAATGCTGAAAGACTGATGGTGATGATGATGATGATGATGATGATCTTTCAGGTTTTGTTGGTCCTTTTTCTCTCATTTCCAGAGAAGCATGCACTGTAGCCAGCGGAAAGGTCCAGACAAGTCTGCCTCACAAAAGGACGCGATAATAGAATAAACATGTAAGATATCTGCTTCGCCTAAGGTTTGCCGCGTGCAACCTTTCCATAATTGAATCTATTATGCTAAACAACAACACAATTGAATTAAGGCGATCGCTTTCTGTTGAGATGATTTCCCTCAGCCCCTCATTATCGGCAGCTTATTTCATCGCCCTCAACAGCAGAACATGGCGGCTAAGATGGCCGATAGCAGCCAAGGGAAATAATCCCGTATCGACTTTTAGACTGGTCCCAGCAAGCCCCAAAACCCTTGAAGATTTTAAACGTGCCATAATTGATACTTTCTTTTGACTTGCTCATCATCAAGCAAGCCGAAGACTTGCTTATTTGTCGAAGGTAAAGGCAATGCTGTTTTTGTTTGGCCCCGTTATAGAGTAGTGGACTTGCGGACACAGTATGGGATATTCTATTTTGTTATGAGGGGTCTTGAGGCTCATTTCCAAAAATGTACGAATGACGAGAGAAGTTTTTCTTTCAAACCAACGCAAGAAATTAAGTATTGAAATGATATCCCATAATGAAACCGACTTTTTTTTTCAAGAAACACCATATCACACTATCAGAATTCATTGATAAATTTCCCAAAAGAAGCCTTCACAAAATCGAATCTAAAGAATGTCTAATAATAAAACTGGTGCCTGTAACCTCTATTGGATCAAAATTGGACTCGTTCCAAAAATAGTCATGTTGATTGTTTCAATCATATTAAAATTACACATAAATCTATTTTGTATAAAAAAAATGGGGCTCAAAATAGGGAAGATGATTTCAATTGTAATAGTAAAGTTCTACGTACTCGCTCAGACGTTGATAAAAATACTGTACAACTTTTATGGGTTATAATCAACGGCAGTTGAACGAGTGAGTGGAAAATTCATGAAGGAAAAGCAGAATTTGATCCATAAATTATATTGTAATAGCTTTAGATAAACGAAATTGTTTACATCTGCAGAAAGTCGGAATTAATGACAAATAGTGTATGACTGAAGACAGTCGGTGTAACACACACAAAAAAAGACATTTTGGAGCAAGTCAAATTCGGGTCCAATAAAGATAACAAGCGCCGACTTTTTTGTTCCAAAGGACACCATATCGATATACAATAAATTATTTCAATCCAGAACTCTTCACAAAATCCAACATAGGTTTAAACAATCAAAGGAGGTTTCCGAACATTTGCTGCTTGCGTTTCAATTCTTCTGAAACTTCACCAATCACTCACATCAAATGCTGTCCAGAATGATGACGAAATTTCATTAAAAAGAAGTCACAGCTATTTTCACATTACAGAAAACTTTTTTTTTCAAATCAAGCGATACTTTCCGACTTAGTATACGTAAACGAAAATCTGCTAAAGGAAATAATTCTAAGAATAATTTCACCCCAAAGTTCGACACCGAATTAATAGTCGCTTACTTCCGTTTGAATAATATGTCAGTCTTTGATTGTATTGTGGGATTTTCGTCATTGATAACACCACACTTACTTTGACGCCATTTCTTCATTTTTTAAAAATTCAAAACGAACAAAGGCTGTAGAATCAATCGAATTCCAAGTGAAACCGACAATTTTATTTCCATGAGCAATGAGCAATCTTAGAAGATAAGATTTAAAGTTGAAAAAAAAAAAAAACTTTAATGAGAAACAATCAATTCTTATATTTTTGGTCCAAGAGAACATTTTCAACAAGCTTCTTTTGTATCGCTTCAAGACTCTCGGTGGGATCGAGTTCAGGTGAATTTTCTAGCAACATGCATCTTTCCAGATTTATCAAACTTTTCTAACTGGTGTGCGGCTCTGAATGCGACACAGGCAATTCGTTTCTTCACCAATGAATCAACCATCAAACTTTACAAAAGGCAAATCACAAATTGAGAACCATGCAACGAACACATGAAAGAATTATGCTCAAGCTCACATGGAGAGACCACAAAACAGCAAAGTACATCCAGAAGAAGACAGGAGTCAGGGACATCATAGAATCCACTAAAAATCTCAAATGGCAGTGGACTGGCCACGTTGCAAGAATAGCAGACAACCGATGACCATCGCAACTCACGAAATGGATCCCCCAAGATCACATGCGCAACTGAGGCCGCGAGAATATTAGCTGGAGAGACGAGCTAGACAAATTCGGAAAGTACTGGCCCTGCGATGGCCATGATAGAGAAGTGTGGCAAATCCTGGGGATTGTCTATGTCCAACGACTGACATTGAAAGACTGATGATGATGATGACATCTCACATGGAGTGCACAATAAGCAATAAAAAAAAATATCAGATAAATCTAAGGAGACCACGTGTGCCATTTACTGTATGGTAAGATTCCATCAAGACCAGAGCGAAATTTCCAGCTACATAAATCTCGGTTTTATTACGAGACACTCTTTAATGTGATACTCACAAAATCTAATAAAGGGTAGCGATATAAAGCAACCTTTCCACAGAACCGTAAGAATCCACAAGAGGTTGTTAAGGGTTCTGCAAAAATGTTATTCATGCGTGAATCATATTTTTGTTCATATCGCTAATACAATTTCCTATGTAGTAAACCACTTATTCGATAATTATGTTTGCCCTTTGAGTGCTTATATGTTTTCGTATAAGTATATAAAGTTGATGAAGAATATTTATTTTGTGAAAGGTATGCCAGGCTTATCAATGTTTCAAGAATCTTAATAAACCGACTTCCAATTATGTTTTGAAACGTTCACCAAAATGGATAGATGTATAGAATACTATCTTTTCGTAAATTAATAATTACTTCCATATTATGATACAAATACACTTTTGGACATACTAATGTGTCTTTTGCTGCACATACAATATTTTTATGCCGGGGTTCCGTAAGATATGACAGTTATTTCAAAGGTTCCTCCAGTCCAACAAGGTTGAGAAAGGTTAGTATACAGGCTGGCTATACTTATGTTGGAATTTGTACCAGCATATAAATGGCAAAATGATGATGATGATGATGATGATGATGATGATGATGATAATGATGATGATGATGGCGGTGGTGGTGGTGGTGGTGGTGGTGGTGGTGGTGATGATGATGATGATGATGATGGAAAACATTTGAGATAACAGTGATCAGATTAGAGTTGACTGACATAGCATGCAGTCCTAGATACCTTGGGACTATGGGAATTTCGACTAATAAAATTTCCTTTCCAGCGGTAAAAAAAAAAAAATGGTAAGTTCATTTAACTCATATCCTTGATTTTCACCCTGTACTAATTACTAATAATTTGACACATAATCATTTCATCCAAAATCATTTTCTAGAAAAATCATGGTAGGTTTCTCAACGTGCAATAAAGTCCGGTTCCCTCCAAATAGGCACCTATGGAACGGGTATTGCACTATGATATACATATATATAATTGTATACAAATAATATATATCTTAGTATATGCATTTATGTATAATTGATTATATATATTCATAGTCATACTTGAATAATCATATTAATATACACATTCATATATATATATATATATATATATATATATATATATATATATTTTTAAAAATAGGTGTATGATCCGACAGGATGATTATAAACTGCGTTATATCATACAGAAACTCTTATTTGTGATGGCTGCTGCAGGAATCAAACCTGCCACTATTAGGGTAGCCGCTAGTATGGCTCTTACCATTGAGCTAAACAGCAAGCGATGATGTTAAGGCCTAGACTGTTTATTCTATTTCCATTGTCTTAGACATTGAGGATTTGGAATGAAAATGATAGACACGCGAAATATTAGCGCCGAAAGCGAGCACATGGATTCACAGTTTTGAAAAAAACTATCTTTTCAAAAGATTTTTAGGATGATGTTCGTAGGTCGGCCCTACAGTGCGCGTGTCTGCCTGGGAGTGAGTACTATCCCGACCGGTATGTGTACTCTTCCCAGTGTTGTTAGATTAGGTGGTTTTTTTTTCTTGTTTTGATACTGATTCCAATGTATATACATGTATAAAGATATAGATTTCTCTCTATATATATGTGTTTATAAAAGATACGTGAATAAATACAGAGATTTCCTGATATATGTATATATATATATATATATATATATATATATATAGCAACACCTTGAGTAAAACAGTTATGTGTGCTGGTTTTGATGTAGTACAGTTAAAGTATTGCTGTATAAATTTATGTAACAAAGTAACTAACCCGAAAAACACGTGCAGTATGGTTTTGAGCAGTAGGACATCATATATATATATATATATATATATATATATATATATATATATATATATATATATATATATAAACCAAGAATAAACGAGATCAGAAATTGGGTTTGTTCGGCCTTTGCCTTATCAGCTGGCTGTTTAGCTTATATATATATATATATATATATATATATATATATATATATATATATATATATATATATATATATACATATATATATATATATATATATATATATATATATATATGAAAGCTAATGATAGTTAATTAGGATTTCATAGAATCAAATAAGGTCCGGCACATTTTCCCAGGGAGACCCTTTAAAATATTTTCTCTCTGAACTGAGAATTCAACTGCACAGTCTTACAGGAAAGGCTCAGGGCTTTTCCCTAAAGAAAACATGTTTAATAGTCGGTTTAGGGTCAGATTCTATTGAAAATAATTGCCGAACTGGTACAAGCACAGGAAGAATTCACATCAGCGGTTTCCTACGACGAACGGATAGTAGAGACCCAGTTTAGCTTTATAGTTGCATTGTAAATAGAACTCACCTTTAAAGAATTCAAATCTTTTTCTCAAGATTCTCATATTCCTGGAAGGTTTGAGGTTATACTGAGATGAAAGTGCATAAAATTAAAAGGAAGAAGAATCCGTCGAAGTTTAAACTTTCACCGCCGATTTTATTTACCATTCCTGCAAGCACTCCAACTTTTTTGGAAATGAATGAATAAATAAATCTTTAAATAGAAACTTACATATTATGGCAGAAAAAACTGACCTATATATATATATATATATATATATATATATATATATAGAGAGAGAGAGAGAGAGAGAGAGGGCAAAGAGATAAAGAGAAAGAGAGATAGAGTCCTAACTATATATATATATATATATATATATATATATATATATATATATATATATATATATATATATATATATATATATATAGTTGGAATAGAAGTAGGAGTGGAGTTTGACCCTGCAGTGGGCAGGCTTGTTGATACAGAAAATGCTATTGAGTTTCTTTTACATCGTAAATGAACTGTATTGAAAACCATTGTTAAATATCGTTAAAAATCATTTTCATTAAATCCTCATCTTTTCAAGAGATTTGTAAAATTATCATACATAAAAAAATACTTTTCATGTCGATTAATTATAAAATACGACTAATCAAATATAAATTTGATATGAAATTTTGCATCTTTTGTTTATTTCAAATCAAATAATGAAAAGCCTTTTTGTCGTTCAGAAGTACAAATAAAATTCCAAAAATAAACAAATGCGTTTCTAACTACTCCCAAAGACGTCATGATTTAAGACAATGTCGTGACATGATTCAAAATCTTTTAATCGATATTTTCCTCAAATCTGGATTACTTTCTGACATTTCAAATATATATATATATATATGTATATATATATATATATATATATGTATATATATATATATATATATATATATATATATATATATATATATATATATATATACATATATATATATATGTGTGTGTGTGTGTGTGTGTGTGTGTGTGTGTGTGTGTGTGTGTGTTGTAGTTATAAAAGGATATATGTTGTTTCTGTTTGATATGTACCTGCTAATTGATTACGGAAATTTTCAATATTTACGTTAAAAATATATTTTAACAGACTCAAAAACTATCCAAGTAATTTTTTTATCAGAATTACCAAAATATTTGCCGATTACTGATCTTATAAACATCTCAGTAATCACCAGAACCGACCAATCATACTACCCAATTGAGAACCCGAGTAAAAAAAATAATTCTTGAACAAATAAAAATTTTTGATTTGAAATATATTCTATTGATGAAATTTCAAGCACAAGTAGATAAAGATTTAACTATGGTTGCCAATTTAGCCATTTTTGGCTAGATATGATTAATCTTTGCCAATTTAGTCAATAAATCATCTACGACAGCCGAAAGCATGTTCATTTTTTGAATAATAATTATTAATGTTAAGTTTTTGCAGACTTATGTTCTCATCTTGGTTATCTTTTGAGCACAACGTTTCGGCAGTTGTATCCTCCCACCGTCTTGAAGTATACGTCTTTGAGCGTTTTTTTTTAACAATCGGAACGGAAAAAAAAGTTCTATTGTCCAATATCGGGTGTGGTTGATTTTTTCGTTACCTCAGTTGTTAGATATAATTGGTGTCAGATATGCGTGGTTGTTTGGAATTGATGCCTTGAGGGGGTCTTTTAGAGGGGGCGAAAACCAACTTCGTCGGACACATTCAATTGTACCAGCCGCCGTTTGCATTTTGATCATGTTAATAAAAATACACCAATTCATCACTTGAAGACGGCCGTAGAATACAACGGCCGAAACATGGGGACAAAACTCTGTGCAAATTTTATATAATGATATTCCCATATCTAAAGAATTCAGACAGAAAATAATTACAAAGTTTTAAAAAAAGTAATTGCCTTAGTTTTTCTTATGATTGGTTCAGGAGTTTCAATATATTGTTATTCATTTGGTCAGTGGGCTTTAGATTAGTATATATACATATATACTATAAATTGTGTTATATTGTATCGAAACTTACCTGAGATGATCTCATGTCTTTATACATTTAATGTATCACTCACCCTAAACAACTTGAATAGAATAAACAATTACAGAAAATGGGGCTGCAGCAGGAATCTAACCTGCCACTGATAGGGTAGCCGCTTCAGCGAAGCAATGCTCTTCCCATTGAGATAAACAGCCGCCAGAAATGCAACGACCAAAATAACTGTTTTCACACCTGATTCTCATCTCGTTTAGTCTCGATCAATTCGTCTCTTCCAACGCAATAGTTATGAATTAAGAAATGGTGATACATCACGCTGTCTAGGGTGAGTGATACATTAATCGAGTAACGAGGGGAGATCATCTCAAGTAACTTTCCATATGATATAATGCAGTTTATAATTGATTCTCTTGGAACAAATATGTCCATTTCTTTATATACACACATACACACACACACACAAATATATATATATATATATATATATATATATATATATATATATATATATGGTTACTTCAGTCGGAATAGAAGTTGGAGTGAAGTTTGACCCTGGAATGGAAGAATTTAGCCAATTCTAGCCATTTTAAAAGACATTTCTAGCTATAAATAACACGAGATTTGATGACACAAAATATACATAGATATATTTTAAAGTCTTTGTCCTTTTTGTCCGATTATAGATCTACCAGTGGTCGAGAGAAGAATTGTTGCGACGATTTTCTCGCGATGAATTACTGGCGACGAATTTCTTTAGAAATCACAACCAAAATATCTATATAATGGAACAGTGCTTACATTCAAATCATGGGAGGAATAACCGTATCGCAGCAGCTCACCGAAGAAACCCGTTCAGAACTAATATGGGTGAAATTCGGGTTCTCTAAGCGACTACTAACCTTGCACTAGACAGAGCAAAGATGAATGAATACTTCGCAGAGTGACCTCTTAGGAACACCAGCAACTGAAAGCAACTTGTGGCCTTGGGCTACACCAATGGAATTCAAGCTGAGTTCTGCAGAAACCCAGGGTTCCATATGACCTACCCAAGATATCCGCAAAACACAGTGATTAAATCCCTATAAACCCATTGAAAGTGAGAGTTGTTCTTTGAAGGTGTTCCAATGAACATCGAACTTTTGATAAGGGTTCCCCTAGTCGAAGTTTGAAGACCACCGTGCTAGATGAAGCAAATCTGAGTACATAAACTAAATATCTGCTTATATAAAATGCGATATGTATCAATGTATTCATGACTAGCCAGCGCACTATACATTGCAAAAATGTTTTAATGTTGAAGAACACCATTCCAATCCACGCATATCATTTACGATCAAAATCGAGTCAGTTATCACATGCCAGAATCATATTTCTGGGTATTCAAGTTTCAAAATGTAAAGAACCGAGCGATTTAGCTATAAAAATATCGGAAATATTAACTTTTTAGAAAAGTTCGTTGGGCACTTATCATTTGCGTCCACTCATACCCATGCATATAATGAGGATATATGCAAATGTCGTCTCTGATTGTTTATTTTCACTCCAATGTGAAGACTTCATCGGTTATTTTACCATCGTTTTATGAGATAACAGTGGAAATTATGACATAGAAATTCTCAGGACTTCAAGTCTAATCGCGTATTAGAACAGTTGAGACTTGAAAAAAACTTAAAATTAGGATACTTGAATTATTAAAAATAAATTTGCAAATAAAATAACTTGAGACTTTTCAGTGTAGACCGATACGTAAATAATTATCTCGTTTTTGACAGGTGTATATTTGTAAGTATTTATGTGTGCCAGTGAAAGACATTTTGATACTAATCTGATTTCACAGTTACTTTGATCCGTACGTAAATGATTTCTCCATTTTTGACAGATATTATGTCAATAATAGAATACAATTTTTTTCAGGGAAACTGAATTCGGTATTAGGTCTATTACCTGTAAATGTTTATTTCCGTTCATCCAAAGGGAAGAACATTTATTGATTTAGAATTCATGTCTAAACACGCTCTAAACACGTTCTATTTTGAACGTCAATAGATCTCGAAAGAAGACAGGTTGTGACACGATCTGTGAAAGTTGAATTTAGTCGGCAGCTTTTTAATAGAAATCGTCAACCGCCTACCAAAGCTGTCCGCTCGGTCAACATAAGTTTCTTCTTTTTTGAAGTGGCTCTGCCTAGCTGGCTCTATATGTGTCAAGCGTAAAAGCTGCACCAGTGGGGATAGAGGGCTGAAAATGATATATTATGTCTCGAAAAAATGGGTCTTTTGTTTTTAGAAAATTCACCTCCAAAATAGGTTTATATTTGAAAGGTTGGTTTGACGAAGTAAGTTTATGCTTATTAGTCCCTTACTTTGGGTCCGGAAGCGTTTACGTTTGTTTGGCTGAAATCGGGATTGATCTAACAAAAGGCGAGGGAAGTAACTTATTCATTGATCACCATTTTCCTAATTTTTCAATTGATCACCCCAACATGGTAAGCAGCCAAAAGACATTGGTCATGTGACAGTTTCTATTGAGCAACTAACCAGACTTTTTCTTTTAAAACTCCATTTCACGATATCTTTCATTTATTTTTTGTTGCCCAATAACCACGCGAAGTGCATTTGGTGATCGTGCTCAGAGGTATCGGTCGCCATCAGTGTTGCCAAATTCAGCGCGTTTCTTGTTTTGGCAGTGTGAAAAAGGTGCTGAATTAGCGCGGGCGTGTCTGAACATTCTGGATATTTTTGACCATTTTTAGCATTTTGGGGGTGTATTTTGGTGGTTTTTTTTCGGGCTATTTTCTTAAAATTTTGAGCCTTTTAAAGCTCTTTAGCTATCAAACAAGCAAAAAAATATTTTTTAAGTTGGCAACACTGGTCCATTCGAAAAGCTTAGAGCATTACGGCAGTTATAGAAATGGGTTTTGAGAACTAGGTATACAGTAATGGAGGATTTATGATCAGTGATCATAGGAGATCAAGGAGCAGAGTGAACTTGTGCAGCTGGGGTTCTATAAGCCCCCCTGGGTAATTTGACAAAAGGCAGCTAATAATAAATCTCTCCATTAGCGGACATTGATTATAAAAAAAGAACCCTTGGAAATTGAGAAGTAGGTATGTGGCGTACAAGCGCGCAACCCTACAACCATTTCCCCCACCGGTCATAGTGCAAGGTGGGGGTCGGGTGTTTACGCACGATCGGTCACAGATGGGTGATAAGATTAGCTGCACGCTTCTCCCAATCTTTAAGGTTGACGTCACCCATGCACTGTTGATTTATGAGCAAAAAAAATCTTCCCTTTTATGTTGGATGAAACAAGGCGATCAACTGGTTGAGTTGCCATGTATTAAAAGAGGAGAAATATTCAAAGCCAGGAAAAGAGGCCAGGTCCTTGCAGTCAGTCTTGCTCTGCCAAAGTAAGCAACATTCAGCTTCAAATAACGACATGAAAGATGATCTAGAAAGGAGGAAAGAGAGAATCTCATCAATCCAAGTTTAAATTTGCTAATTCATATATATATATATATATATATATATATATATATATATATATATATATATATATATATTACTCGTTCACTGCGAGCTTATACATTGCTCTTCAATAGGAATAGAGTACCTTGGTGGACGAGGAATTTCAACTAAATAAATATATCGCTTAAATTCAGCCTTACTGATCGTCCAGCGCAGAGGTAGAATATCGGTCTCCGGGTCTGAAGCAAAGGTTTCAATCCTGCCTCGTGGAACTGGATGGGATAATGGATAGTCTATAGCCACACTGAAGAGTTGTAATATAACGAAACAGCAGTCTGTGGATGACACTATATATATATATATATATATATATATATATATCACAGACACTCACATACACACACAATATGTATATATGTATGTATATATATGTACATGAGAACAAGGATAAATGTACAACAAGCGTATGTATATGTATCAAGCAGATCTTTGTTTTAGAAAAGCGCTTGATACCATCAGTAGAGAGGTTACGCCATGAGTAGAGATTTTTTCGATGGTTCATTACATATTGTACATCCAGTTTCACTTTTTAAAAGATCACCTCATTTGGAAATCTTGTCCGAGTGAAAATCACTTCGTTTAAAAATCTTTTCTTTGGTGAAACTGAATGTACAATCTGTAATGAACCACTGAAAAAAACCTTTACTCGTTTCATTCATATATATATATATATATATATATATATATATATATATATATATATATATATGTATATATATATATATATATATATATATATATATACATATACATTTACATATATATATATATATATATATATATATATATATATATATATACAGTATATGTGGTACAAATCAGGCTAGCAGTATAATATAATATAATAATATATCAATAATATAAAGCCACATTCGCCTCAAGAGGCCCAGAGAGGGCTGTAACCTGAGCTACTTTGTGTAGTGAATCCACAACCTACCAT
>OY735236.1:26168929-26193929 GCA_963457665.1 Thysanoteuthis rhombus | reverse complement strand
TACAAAACGAGGAAGCCGTGTCCGAATGCCAACACGAATTCTAATCAATATTCCGAGACATTCCCCATTTCTCGGTGCAAGGTCAAACCTCACTCGCTCTGAATTGTTTGCTCGGGCTCACGGCCGGGGAATGGAATTCGGTTTCTTAAAGGGGTCAGAGTTCATAAAAAATCTAGAACAGGGTAAATAAATATGCTCTGTACTAAGGCCGGATTCTGATTGCAGTGGTTCTTAGGCTTTATTGATTGATGGTACACCAAGAAATATATTTGACTTACGCAACGCACTAACTGTTTATTCCATATATATATATATATATATATATATATATATATATATATATATATATATATATATATATATATATATATATATATATATATATATATATATATATATTTATATACGTGTGTGCGCGTGGATACTGATAGCTGACAAACTATGGATATAATGACTGATTGAAAAATCATTTAAATGGTATTTTATTTATCATTGATGATGCATTTCGGTATTTCATATCTTCTTCGAATCGATTTTTAAAAAATGAAAATACAATTTTGGGGGGGTTGCTTTAGTATTGGTTCATGGCAGTTATTGTTCGTTGTTATGAAATAGCATCAAGGCGATACTTAACTTTAAGCATCACCCTGAGTATAACGGAAATAATGCTTGAATTACATCACAGTATTTGGCCACTGAACCTAAAGAACATCAGCCATTCAAATTGAGTCATTTGACTATTGAATGTCGATAAAAAAAAAGCCAAAATAACCAGATAGACTAATCAAAAATGAATAATAATGACAATGTTTTGTTCAAGAAATTAGGACAACTTAAAACTATTGTCTGATACTACAAAGTCTAAACAAACAATATGACGTGAAAAGATTGAACTTCGCTAAGCGGCATTCTTTGCGTAGCTCAATAATAAGGCGTCAGACACACTGCACGTTTAACGGCCTGAGAATGTAGAAACGACCATAACGGTCGGAATGTGTAAAATCAACTCAAGGTTTTGAGAGTTATTCTTCTATTATTCTGTTGCTCATGAGATGAAAAGCACGTCTAATCAAATATTAGTCAAGGTTTGTCTTAAAAAGCAACTGTATAACATGGATTATCTAAAAGAATAGAAAGAAAATAAATGAACCACCGTAGCCTCAAAATTTGAAGTCAAGTTATAAATTCCAACCGGAGAATGAATATAGTCAAAGTTAATTCTATTTATGACATCACTGGCGTATTCTACTGGAAAACATCTAAAATAGTATAAAAGAGACATCTAGAAATATTAAACCCGTCAAAATTAGGCCATCCCAGAAAGTTTTTTTGGAAAAATGAAAAAGGGCATTTTTAGAAAGGGTCTAGCAAAGTACTGATGCCAAAATATCAAGTCTTTAGACAAAACAGCATGTCCAAGAGTGCTAGAACACACAATCAATGACATAAACACAAATTTGAAAAAAAGGATAGAACCCTTTGCCATCTTTGATGGCTACGTTTGTTCAACTAGTTTTAGCCGTAATCTAACCATAACAATAAAAAATAAAAGACCAAAATATTTGTCTAAATTTGCAACGTATCCATAATCTATGATAAATTTGACAGTGATTACGACGACCCCGCCCTGATATTACTTTTCAAAAATGAATTACAAAAATTGAGAAAAAAAAAAAAGATTTAAAAAAATAATTCATGAAGAGCATTGCAGCATATATTCATACAATGAACAATGTAATTTTTTCTGTTTATTTTTCCGTAACAATGGACTCTTCCCCTCAAAGGTGAGAATTTTGCTGATAAAAGGATCTCCTACTCACCATTTGACGGTCTTTCCCACTAAAAACAAATCCAGTAGATTCATTTCTTAAAAAAAGATATCTCATACAAATTCAAATATTCTGGCGTTCGGAGAGTAATTACGTATGTCCACGTTCGGAAAGTAATAACGTATTTTCAAATCATAATCGCCATTTTTAATTCTTCTAAAGCACAACTGGTATTTAGGATCCTTCATTGCATACGTCACGAATATTTCCGATTGCCTACATAACTGTAATATGCTCTCAAATTTTATACAGTAAGCAAAAGTGAATACGTTGCTCTTCAAAGTCTCTATCTTCCATGGTGTTAAAACTTTATTAAACACTATAAATGATATACAACTGGATAGAAGAGATGATGAACTGAATCCAGATATTGTTTCTTACTATTCAACCCTGGTATTGAGTGGTTGGATTATAATTAATTGCAGTGAAATAAGCTATTACTTTCTGAGCACAAAAAATATGTAATTACTTTTCGAACGTCCTATCATATCCGTGAATTTTCTCCACGGGGATTAACACCATAAAGATTGTGTTATTGTATAGGGATCCATACAACGGTCAGCGTTTTTTTTTCCGAACAAGGCTGCCCTATCCATTAGGCGAACCTCGATGCAAAGGTCCTAGAGGGGCACGCCAAACAGGGAAAATAGCGTTAGAATACATGGGGATGCACAATCCCAAGTTTTGTCTAAGGTGCATGGAATCCTTGTGCCAGCCCTGCTTGTGAGTACCTTTTCCACGACCTCACAATTACCATTATAAAAGTATGGTTACTAAGACTCAAAACTAAAGAGGCCTCGTATCAATATATCTTCTGATTTTCAAATACACAATCACATCAGAAAATAACTCAGCTCAAACAAAGAGATATAATAAGATCAAAATTCGACAACGTAGACTCAAAAACCCTTCGAGATTCAATACACAACAAATATCTGGGCACACTTAGATTACGCGGTTCAAACGTGGAATCCATAGCCCCAAAAGGTTTCGCACAGAACTAGGAAAGATACGAAGGGTAACGACATCGGTACCAGAGATTGAAAACCTCCCATGAAGACTTACTTCGATAAATGATAGATATACTAGAAGAAAGAAGAATAAGAGGAGATACAATAGAAACATTAAATCAATAAAAGGCATAGATAACATCCCAACAGCAAAGTTCTTTACAATGAACAAAAGAAACAGCAAAATTTATGGAGAACACCGCAAAAAAATACTTGAAAAATCTTCTTCTCTCAAATAATAATAAACAGCTGGAACTCACTTGTACAGCAAGATCTAACTTGACTAATGACGAAAATAGTCAACTAATTCAAGAATAAATACTACAAATACACGACTCCAACAAAACAAAAAACTTTTGAAGTTAATAGCATCAACAGAGGAGAGATACAAGCGCAAACATGAGCATCATTTTTACTACCAAAATTTTCACTTGGTCCAAATGGTAATCTATATTAATTATTATCTATCAGTAACGAAACATAGAAGCAAATAACCGGAACGTTAACAGAGAGCAACAAACTAAAAAGGACTCAGGGAGCGCATGCCTCAACCAACGCCATTGTCAGGGGAGGTAATTGAGCATAGATCTGCCCCCAAATCAAATCACTTCTCTCATAGCCCATAGGCCATTCTTTCACCAAATTTCATAGAAACTCATACAAAACCTTTAGAGAAATTGGATGGACGGAGACATGAATTTCAGGAGATATTATGTTGTATGTACATATAACTACAATTAGGGGAGGGAGTAATCAAGCATGGTCCCCGCTCCCCAAAAATCTAATCACTCCTTTCGTGATCAATACCCCCTACACACACACAAAGCTTCATTGAAATTCATTGCAAACTTTTGGAGATATTTTATGGACATGGACAGACATAAGCGCATACGTACATGTATAGAAAAAAAAACGGAAAATATCTCTTAATGAAAAAAATTCCTGGATCCGCCCAAAGATTTAACCACCGCTATCTTACCCCATCGTCAAGAGAGTTTCATTGAAATCCATCCAGTACTCTCGGAGATATCGTGTGGAAAGACAGAAAGACAGAAAGATGGAAAGATGCAACCAAATAAATATACATCTTGAACAGTGTCGCCAATGTCTTGTTTTTCGCACTAAATTCAGTGCGTTTCTTGTTTTGGCAGCGCAAGAAATGGTAAATCAGTGTAGGCGAGTTTGAACTTCTGGGACATCTTTTGGTGTGCTTTTCGCCATTTTTGGCATCTTTTGGGTGTGTTTTGATCATTCATACGTTTATTAGCTAATCAAAAAATATCTGGCACTTTTTAGCGTTTTTGTGGAGTCAGACTATCACAAAAATATTTCTTGAGTTGGCAACACAGCTCTCCAACTTCGTTAAAAGAGATAGAAAGATCAATAAGTCAAACCATGGCTCAATATTCGCTAGTGCTGGTCTCAGAGCAATTCTAACGGTCTCAGTGTTTGATCGCAACTTCGTTTCAAATTGATTTACACACACAGGTAGTAATAAATGGTAAAATAGCTATAATCACGAAATCAAAGAGTATTGGAAATTCAGCTTTAGTATTCCGCAAAAAAAAAGCGTTCATTTTTAACAGCGGCGAAAGTTGACAGTTCTCAGAACAGGGAATATCTAATGGTAAATCCCATTTTCAAATCGGTTAACAGCGTTTGTTGGGAATTAAGTGACCCGAAGCGAAAATGATTTAAGAGTGATAGCGTTCTTTCTTTCAATCAGTTCATAGCGTTGGTAAAGATAGAAATATACGGCGAAGAGATTGGACGAGGGAAAAAGGAATATTTTTTACGTCACACTACGTCATATTATTCTATTCTCGAGATGAAAATACCAAATCCAAGAAATAAAGAGAGAGAGAGAGAGAGAGAGAGAGAGAGAGAAAGAAAGAAAGCAAGCAAGCAAGCAAGCAAGCAGACTATGCAGTGCTTATATACACTCCAAGTATGTATATATTTATAACTATCGCCTTTTGAACCATATTTTCCGTCTTATCTTTGATGCAATCATTATTTCTTTTTCGGGCGTTTTAACGAAGATTAGCTTGAAAGCTCAGTTGGAAACAAATAGTTCTATTAGAGACACAAATGTAGACAAATGCTCTCAAAGAACGTCACAGTTTTAGTACAAGTCTGTTTTCTTTCTTGTCCTATTGAAAGTTGGCAATGAATGAGACAAATATAAAAGCATTTTAAGGAGTATACTTTAGTACAAGGATTTGAAAAACGTCTAGTTACTTAATTATTCAAAAGAGGTTTATGAATCTGCCACAAGAGTTCTCTGGTTCGTTTTCAAACGGCAGTTTGAACCATAGCTTTGTGGTTTATAAACATACACGTCCAATCGAATGTGTCAAAACCTAATCGTGATTTGAAACCAAATCGCAGAACTCTAAATCCGTCAACTTTCGTATTGATGAATTCTTTCTGAATCTTATGAATTATTTTTAATATAACGAATAAAAAGGCATAATCAAACACAAATAAATTTAATTTATTATAATACTAGAATATATCCACCAAAAATGACGGTCTTAATTATGCATGGATCGGTGTTGAGGAGTTTAAGCTATGGGGTAATTCCTTTTATAATTATTCAAGTAACATAATTTCAAGTAATTTTCAAGATCTCAACTCAACTTAAACTATCTCAATATAGGATTACACGTTATAAGTCTCAAGAGATTCTGTGACGTAATCTATGACGTAACTGTTATGTCATGATGAGGAGATAAATTAACCAATGATATGCGTCAGCTATGAAAAAAAATTTTTAAATCCATATAAGCCCATTATACGGTTAGATTATTCATATCGTATTAAAAATATAACGTTCTATTTTCAACCTTATAGAAAAAAACCATTAAAAATATACATGAACTGCTAAAACTCATTACGTAATAGTAAGATGAGAAATTATGTTTTCCGGCATTTTCTGAAATCGTTGCCGGTTAAAAGCTGTTTTAGGTACGTGTACAAACGAAAGATATTTTGACGCTACTCAAACTGGTCCACCAGAATTTTACGCACACTTTGTACAAATATGATTCAAAATTAGTTTACAAGTGCTATAAAAAAAATGATAGCATATCTGAAATATATGGATGTACACATTGCATTTTATACACGTGGATAATAGAGATTTGCATTGTAGTGAGCTTGGAGAATAGCCTTCTATACACACTGCATTTTATAGACGTGGATAATAGGGATTAGCTCATAGTGAGTTCGAATAATAGCCCTTTATACATATAGCATTTTATAGACGTGGATAATAGAGATTTTCATTGCAGTGAGCTTGGAGAATAGCCTTCTATACACATTGCATTTTATAGACGTGGATAATAGATATTTGCATTGCTGTGAGATTGGAGAATAGCCTTTTATACACATCACATTTCATATACGTGGATAAGAGAGATTTTCATTGCAGTGAGCTTGGAGAATAGCCTTCTATACACCTCGCATTTTATATACGTGGATAATAGAGATTTTCATTGCGGTGAGCTTGGAGAATAGTGTTCTGTTGACTGCAAACAGGTTTTTCTCCAACTCCTGGTATTTGAGTTTGACTTAATTTTCGTTTGTCACAACAATGACTTTGACCTCACCAAAAACCAATACCGCACACAAAAATCGATGACGAATTTGCTCTCTCAATTGATACCAGCGCAGAGAACCTTTTTTTGTTTGTTTTTTTTTCTTTAGTTTTTCACGTATTTTTATCATTTTTTGAATTCAGCATTTTTATTACGCCATTGAAAATATGAATGAAATTCTATTACACTACGTCAGTTGGGTTAACGTGACAGAAGACATCTAAACATTGGTATTTATCACATGAGTTGGGTATGTTTTAGTTCTTGTTAGATAATTTGAATGTTTTATATACATACATATATATTATCAATACTAATAGACATGCACGAAGGTTGATCATCAAGTCTGTAACCTGACACGTAGCTAAATTTTTATCTGAAATTTGAATCGTGTAATGTCCGATCCATGTGATAATAATCTCTACTGCGTCAAGAATATTGACAAGGGAGGAGATTATGTTGAAAATGAATATTTGTTGTGCAAATGTAAACACCTTTTCTTGTCATCATATTACACACTCATTACTGTACCTACAAACATATATATCTACTTAAATGATGAACACTGATTTTTCGATGTAAGAAACAATGGACTGTTTAACTCAAAGGTAACAATTTTGCTGATAACAATACCTCCTATCCACCATCTGAAACAATGGACTCTTCCACAAAAGGAAATTATTTATGTATTTCCCACTGGGGTAAGAGATCGATGTTCATGTCCTCTCCATTTGCAATATTGATGCAACACAATCTTCCCCCCTCACCGACCATGATTTAGCTCGGTCTAGACTTAGACATTAGAAACACCAAATCGATAGCCTTACAGACAGACGGATTGGTTGGTAGATAGATGGATAGATAGATTGATAGATAGATCTATATAAAGAAATATCGGCGCAGAGGTATATGATTAGATAAAGATCAGCTTGCATATTTTGCGTATAAGGACGTGTTCATCTGATTTTATCATCGAGTTTTTGAAGATTCCTAAGAAATCCGAGAAAAAAATGTGAAGGAGAAATGTGTTTTATCAGTTCTCTTGAGAATGCATAAAAGCGTACGCACACACACACACACACACACACACACACATATATATATATATAATTATATATATATATATATATATATATATATATATATATATATATATATTCGTTTACATATTATGTACATTTACATATATAAATATACATATATATAGTCATGTAAACATTCTATTTTTTAACGCTGAAAAGGAAAAAATATTGTATATATATACATATACAGAGGTATGAATGTTTTTGTGTTTATGTAAATATACATATATGTGCGTGTGCTTATTTGCTGGTAATACTTAGTGTCCATATTTTAGAAAAAGCATTATTAAAGATGAATCAATGACAATTAAGAAGAGCTTATATATATGTATATATATGTGTGTGTGTGTGTATGTGAGTGTGTGTACATACATAAAGAGGAAGAATGTGTATATATTTCATAGACTCTTAAACGGGTCCACAAAATGAAATTTTGCTTATAATGGTAATTTCACTCTAGCATGAACATAGGATAGGTGGTAATGGCCTCTGCTGACCTCTAAACGTTAATATAGGATCAGGTCAATTTTAACATTTTCAAATCTGCTCAGATTGCTGAATCCTAAAGCTGCAAATTTGTGTACAAGTATAACTCAACTCCAGGATAGTCTAGGGATAGGTTGCAATGACCTCTGCTGACCCATAAAGGTCATTTTGGGGTCAGATCAATTTTAACATTTTCAAATCCAACAAACCCTATGGCCAGCAAATGTCTTTACAAAGGGAACTTGACCCGACGAGTAATGTGACATAGGTGGTGCTGACCTCTAGTGACATCTAAAGATTAATCCAAGGTTACGTCAATTTTGGCATTTTCGAAAAAGATTAATTTTGGTACTTTCAAATCGACCGACGGCAGCAGCACCCGATGGCCTCCAAATATGCGTACGAGCGTAACTTAACCACAGAATATATTTAGGATAGGTGGTACTGACCTCTGCCGACCTCTAAAGGTCAATTTAGGAATTTTCAAATCAAAGGGAGACGACAGCAAATTTGTCTACCCGGGTTACGATCCCAGGATGAACATATGATGGGTTGCACTGACATCTGGTGAACGCTAAATGTCAGCACAAGGTTACGACAATTTCAACTTTTTCAAAAAAGGTTAATTTTGGCATTCCCGACCCACCTAAAGATTTGCGTTCCCTACTTTGAGAAGTTATGTGTTTTCGTTATCACCCGAATCCAACGCTTTAAGCATTGTTATCATTGGAGAAAAATATGTTTATCACATACACCACCATATTCAGATAGTACATCTGAAATAGGCTGTAGAATGTATCGATCCAAACGACAAATTAACAGCCTAAACGACAGGATGAGTTCCATCGTCTGAAAAGTATTTTGAATGTTCTCGACTTGTAACTAATTAACCTAAGATTAGTAAATATTCACTATGCTCAATTCTCGATTTTATACTTCTAAAATCAGCAATTTTCAAGTTCTGGAAACATTTTCTATTATTCAAAATGAATAAATAAATCAATTAATTAATTAATAAGCCCGCCTGTTATTCTCAATTCTATAAGTGAACATTGAGGACGACGTATATTTTTTAGTATAAATGGATTAATTTATTAGAATGAAATAAGCCCTTAGGCATTTCAGACATAAATATGTAATATTTATCTATTTGGCTTAGTCGGTAAGAGAACTGCCCTCCGATCACTGGGAAATGTTATTTTTTTATAAATTGGTTATGTTCAACGTGACGGGACAGACAGTGAAGAGTTGACTCCCTTGAATTAGACGAGGATTGTTAGTCGTCGCTGTTGTTACGAAGGAACGCCAAGTCAACTCCAGCGTCCAACTTGAGTTCAACTACAAAATAAATTTGTGGGGTGAGGTTAGTGGTGAGTTGTGTTCCCAGCAATCCGAGGTTGTCCATGGAAATTTCTATCTGAATTTTTGAGATGTGGAAGTATCATTATTACTGTTGACCCCATCTTGAATGCTCTAGTCCTCGAATTCCGCCCTCCTAACTCTTCCGAAGCATGGATAGTAGGATGAGAAAAATGTGCACCCATGGTTCGGATAAATGGTTTCGTTAGAAATCCCCCAGAACTTGACCGAATGTGACCCGAGGATGGCCGGTAGGTACAACGGTCGAAATGATGAGATAATAAAAACCAAGTTGAGAGTAACATTCCGAACAAAATACTGTATAATAATCACAACCCCACGGATTCGCACACGCATACACACGCAGGAGGCAAGGTTGTCTCAAGAATATTTGAAGCCCCAACCCATTCCGCCAGGCAAAGCAATGTACTGGATTTGGCCCGTGGGCCGTGGGTCGATCCAGATCCTGATGTACTGCATGGATTCAATGAAGAGTCAAGAAGTGATTTAAATATGAACGTAAACATAGGTTTCCTACGTCAGTTATTTGATAATCTGAACATCACATCTAAAACTTTATGATTATGAACTGGTCAATACAAAGACATCGAGATATTATCAGTATCTTCATCGACGAGGTATATGTATTTGGTCGTGTCTCTCCATCTTCCCGTCCTTCCGTCCACACGATATCTCCGGAAGAGCTCAATGAATTTCAATGACATTTCATGTAAGGGTAGGTAAAGGGGGTAAGTAAATAAAGGTTAAATTTTGAAGTAGATTCAGGTTTGTTTGTTTTTTTTTCATTGAGAGATATTCTTCCATTTTTTTTCGAAGCATTTAATCTTTCACTCGTAACTAACCACACACTATCTCCTAAAGACCGAATACATCTTCGAGCGAATCATAATTACCTCCCCTAATTCGTAGTTATATTTTGATGACTTCTTTAAAAACTGTAGTTCTCCAACACCTGTAGTTTAAAAACCTAATTTCGGCCACTGAGGGTGCCTCGTCATGGTTATATGGTTGACAAGCAGATCTTTATATCTTAGTCGTGAATTGGATCCTCACTGGGTGTTCCATGTTTGTGACCTTGTGCCAAAACTAAGCTGAGCTAGATAAATAGTTACTTTTGTGACCAGCCTTCCTCATATGTATCTTATAATCATTGTTTTCTTTTGAAATTCCGAGCCTGTTCAGTACCTAGAAGGGAGACCAACTGGATATACCAAGTGCCTTGAGCGACCGGAGGATCATGCAGAGTGAATTCTGTGTCGATCCCGTTAATCCTCCTGTGCAGAGACCAATCTCTGACTAACCTGGTTTCAAGGGACAAGACATGACTTTCGGGAACCTGACGCCCCCACATTTATTTGGTTGTTGTTGACTTCGCCGTGATAAGAACAAGAAGAAGAACAACAATAACAATCCTCACCAGAGTTAGGGGAGTAAGGACTATCACGTGACATTAAACAAAACCCAAATATACAATTAACATTTACCTACCGTGATTTGAAATCACGGCCTCGGGTTTGCTAAATTGCCCTTCTACCAACTGAAACAAACTGACAAGTCGTATGTGTTGACGGATTTATTTATTATAAAAGCATATACGAAGTTGCAGTAATCATCTTCAGTTGGAATAGAAGTAGGAGTTTGGTCCTGCAGCAGTCAGGCTTGTTAACATTTTTCTCTAAATTTGTTAGATATCCGATGTCCCCCTGTGGAGTGTCAAAAATCCATCTTGATTATTGCACGTGGAGAAGAGGAAATTGAGAAGGGGAAAAATAATTAATAATTACTGCGTGCGACCGCCACCTGGAGAATGTCGGAGAAACAACCGATCGAGGTAGAGACAGCGGAGTGGAGGTGGGGGGAAATACTATGAAGAATATGATATTGAAGTTCCGAGATTATAACATTTTAATTGCCCCCCTCACTCTCTACAAATATATATATATATATATATATATATATATATATATATATATATATATATATATATATAGAGAGAGAGAGAGAGAGAGAGAGAGAGAGAGAGAGAGAGAGAGAAAATACTCACTACAAATGTGTTTCACGCTGCGGTTTTTAAAGAACCGTGAAGCTAATTTGTAATGAGAATTCCGTGAATATTTAGCTCTATTTTATTAGAAACACTAAGCACTTTTATTATGGAAGCAACCCCAGCATTATCTGAAAACATATATATATATATATATATACATATATATATATGTGTGTGTGTGTGAGGATATATGTGTGTGTGTATAAATATATACATATATATAAATTGATACATAAATATTTAATACACACAAACATACACACATACACATATTTACGTATATATATATATATGCTAGTATATATTTATAAATTACCAGCGAAATCCATCAAGCCTCTTCTTGTTATAATGAAATATTTCTGAAATGTAGCATTTCTTTTTTTTCAATTCGCTCACTCTTCACATTGTCAAATCACCACCATCAATTAGTCGGATTACCTAACATCCATGCTGCAAAATTAAATAGATAAATAGATATAAAAACACTCGCACATAAATACACACACACATACATAGATAAATACATATATAAGTACACACGCACATACACATATAAATAAATTCAAATAGACACTCACACACACATATAAATATGGCGGGGGTAAAGTGCAATTCCATGTGTATTCATACATCCATTTATATATACCAATATTTATGTGTTAATGTTTATCTGTGCATCAGTTTGTAAAACAGACACACACATACATATACACACGTATGTGTGTGTGCATGCACTTTGTTATCTGTGCGATATTTATATTTATATCATCACAATCATTATCAAGGCCCCATGGATGAATCCTATATCATTCACACGCAGACACTGTAACACACACACGAGTGCATGGGGGTGCGCATCACGTACGAACACACGCACACATATATATATGGTCACAGATTTTTTATACACATATATGTATGATTATAAATTTCATTATACGACATTAAAACTCTGATTCGAAATGATCTCCCGTAGAATGTATCATTTGGTCTAGACTACTGAAGAAAATGTACCAGTGGCCAATAGAGTAGCTGCTTCAACGTAGCGTTGCTACAACCATTGAGCTAAACAACTGCCGGTAATGCAAAGGCTTAAATAACTGTTTATACTCCAAATACTCATTTTTGTTTATTCTTGGACTCTATCCGCCCAATTCGTCTCTTTCAACGTGACAATTATGTTATTCAGAAATGGATACATGATCCAAGGGAATGATTATAAATTGCGTTTTATATCCATTTCTCAATGAAACACGCACACACATAAATATAAATACATACACATGTTATTAATTTATAAACATGCTTTTTTTTTATATGTGAGTATATATACATTAATATGAATGTGGAAGTCTCCATCTAGCTTTCTCTCTCTCTCTCTCTCTCTCTGTGTGTCTGTGACTTTATTTACATAGTGAATAATTGGATACGACTTATCCGACATAATGGTAATTTAGAAGACAATAATGGAGATCAGATTCGGAAAATAATCTTGTATTAACGTAACATGCTTGAGACGTTTCAGATTCGTCCGTTTCTAACACGTGAGATTTCACGATTTGATAACGAACAGGTCTGAAACATTTGAAACATGTCACGTTAAGATAAGATTATTTACGAAAATCTGATCTCCACTATTATCCTTTGTATATATATATATATATATATATATATATATATATATATATATATATATATATATATATACCGGGTTTGAACAATATGAACTGCCCTTTTCAGCCACTCATTTAAAAAGTCATAAATCAGCCCAAACACAAATCTATCTGTCAAAGTAAGTACCATCATTGCAATGGTAAAGTAAACACCATTAGGACTGACTAAGTGTTGCTAACGATTCGGCAGTGAATCTATTCAACGCTGATAATAACTGGGGTCATCGGTGTCGACTAATTGCCGTAAGGTGACGGGTCCGGTGAATCGGTAGGATCTTTCAGGATCCCAGTGTCTAACTGTATCAGTTATCGTCGGGTTGTCTGTGAGGTATGAAGACTTGCATTATGCTGCAATAGAATTGTTCACTACTGCTGACCAAAATGTTTGCCACTGTTGATGCATCAATAGGACTCTTCTGTGATGGTCTGACCAGTATGCAAAAGGCTGAATTAGCACCAATCAGTCAGGAGGATTTAATTTTGATTAGGGAAAATTGGGGGTGAAGCTGGTTTGTCGACCAGAAGCCAGTCACGTTTCCGATAATATCATGAACTGAAAAAAAACTAACGCCTTTTATCTACAATAAGCGCACGACTAAAAAAAGGGTCATTTTTCAAACAAATAAGTTAATTGCAGCAAACGCTAAACCGTACAAGCTGCTGACCATCAGTCAAAATCATGGGGTTCCTACTTCTGTATTTTTTTTCTTTCATTCTGCCAATTTATTCAAGATATATAGCGATTATTGTACGGGCGATCCCTAGCTTAGCAGTCGGGTCTTTCTGGGTTTCTGGGTGAGCTTCTACAGCTTCCCTCAATTCTTCATCATAGAGTGACGACTTGCGATCACAACGTGGGTTATCTTGGGGATCAAAATCACCGGAAGTGAATTTTGTGGACCAATGAAACACGATGTTGCAGGTGGCTTCGGCAATGCAATTGCCGATGTTTAACTCATGGAGCATAATGAAACGGAAATTGTGCATTAATTAATTTTGAAAAAATGAAAGTAATAAAACAGTTATAACCACATCAAAAATAATAAAATAAGAGCTTTAAAATGATTTGTAGTTGTACGCATAAATAGTAAGAAACGATGTAGAAAAAAACCCTAAACGATTGCACTAATGTAACACAAAAACGGGGAGCAATTTTGTTCCAACTTGATACATTTATCAATATAATGTATAACGATACAGATACAAAATAAGTATTTACTTAGCCTATATGGGTCTGGCATAAGGCCAATCGCGTGCAGCGTCCACTACACAACATATACATCATTGTTGGAATGGTCTGGAACCATTGCTTCATCGTGTGGCGTTTGTGTGTGCGTATGACATAGATATTAATTTATATGAAATATATTGCAAATTATAAATATAAGACAGTACATTTATAGGAACATCTATACACATGTACATACATATACGTGTTTAGTATTAAATGTGTGGAGGTTATATACATTCATATGGATGAATACATATATTTATGCACGTTAGTGAATTGAGAATCAGGCAACTAAATACACAGAACAGTTAGATCGATAGATAGATATGGATAGACCGATACAGATGGATACAGAGTGTGAGAGAAGAAAAGAGAGAGGGAGGGGGGAGATTAATAGATTGAGAAATAAAAAAAAGGGAAGAAATTATAAGAATACAGACATATATATATATATATATATATATATATATATATATATATATATATATATATATATAGAGAGAGAGAGAGAGAGAGAGAGAGAGAGAGAGAGAGAGAGAGAGAAGAAAGTGAGAAAGGGAAAGAGAGATAAATAGACTGAGGGAAACGAATACGAATATATATATTCGTATATATATAAATATATATACGAATATAGATAGATAGATGGATGTATGATGGATAGATAGATACGTAGAGACAGTGAGAGCGGAAGAAATGAATAGCCTGGGAAATATGAAAAAAAGGAAAGAAATGAGATAGATAGATAGATTGATAGACAGAGAGAGAGAGAGAGTGAGTGAGTGAGAGAGGAGAATGGACTTAGAAATAAAAAGTAAGTAATGATAAGAATACAGATAGATAAATGGATAGCTATAAACAGAGAGACGGTCAGAGGGGAAGAGAGAGAGAGAGAGATGCATAGACTGAGAAATAAAAAAAGGAAGAAATGATAAGAATATATATATATATATATATATATATATTCTTATCATATATATATATATATATATTCTTATCATATATATATATATATATATATATTCTCATCATATATATATATATATATTCTTATCATATATATATATATATATATATATATTCTTATCATATATATATATATATATATATATATATATATATATATATATATATATATATATGGAGAGAGAGAGAGAGAGATGAATATACTGATAAATAAAAAGGAAAGAAATAAGAATACAGACAGATAAATAGTCATATACAGAGAGAAAGCGAGTGATGGGGAGAGAAATAAATACACTGAGAAATTTTAAAAAATGGAAAGAAATTATAAGAATACAGATAAATATTTCTAGAGAGAGAGATAAAGTCAGTGAGAGAGGGAGAGAAAGAGATGAATAGACTGAGAAAGGAAAGAAATGATAAGAATATAGACTCACACATACGTAGAGAATCACATAGATAGATGCATATATGATAGTAAGCAGACAGATAGACTGCCAGATAGAGAGAAAGAGAGGAAGAAAGAAAGAAAAAGGAGCAAAAGAAGAGAAAACAGAAAGAAAGAAAGATCTGGAGAAGGAAGGAAAGAAAGATAGAAAGAAAGATAAAAGAAAGAGAGGGAGGGGCTAAAAGGGGCTAAAGAATGTGCAACAGAAAAAAAGAAAGAAAGAAACCAGAGTATAAAAAGGAAAGAAAGAAACAAAGGAGGAGAGAAAGGTCTAATGAATGAAAGAAAGGAAGATCTAAAGAAAGAAAGAATTAAAGAAAGAAGGACTGAAAGAAAAAAGAAAAAAAGACCAAAAGAACGAACAAAAAGGTAAAAGAGAGAAAGAGCAAAAGAAAGAAAGTGCAAAAGAAGGGAAGAATTAAAGAAAGAAAGAAAGAGCCATAGAAAGAAGTACTAAAGGAAAAAAAGAAAGAAAGACCAAAAGAAAGAGCAAAAAAGAAAAAGAGTGAAAGAAAAAAAAAGGAAAGAATCAAAGAATGAAAAGAATAACGCGAATACAGATATAGCCGTACAGATCGACGTTTCTCAATGTCAGCTCTTTAGGCCTCAGCTCGGCAGTCGCGACTGACATAGGCGGAAACAAGGTCGAGTCAATAAACAAAACCTATTTTCAGATAACATTCCTCGAATTCCAGACATAGTATAAGCAGCCGCATTTGGTGTCTACATATTTCTCAATGGCATTTCCAGTCCGACCACATCTTTTGGCGCCTATACATCGATTAAGATTCACTCGTGTAAATTATAATAATTGTAATCGTTTCCAAGCGTCAAGCCTGAGGCAGTAAACGGTACAATTTCTGACACAGGAATCTATTACAATAACAACAATAAATACTACAAGTACTGCAACTATTGGTCGTCTAATTTCATGGCTTCCACTGGAGTTAAGGTTAAATTCTTCTGCTACTGAGGCAGGAAAGGAGGACGTGGCTCAGCGGGTAGTGAGGCTTGTTTACCAGTGTCCGTTCACGTTCGAAACCAGAGACATTCAGTTTTCTCGTTTCAACAGATTGATAGATATAAAAATGCCCTAAATGTGATAGCCAGATAGGTAGATAGCTGGATAGCTAGCTATCTCAGTCTATGGTAATAGACTGAGACGGATTGATAGATAGATGCTAGACTGAGTTAGGTAGATAGATAGATAGATAGATAGATGTTAACGCACACAAACACGCACACACACACTCGCGCGCACACGAACACACACACACACACACACACACACATATATATATATATATATATATATATATATATATATATAGAGAGAGAGAGAGAGAGAGAGAGAGATGCTGATATATATATATATATATATATATATATATATATATATATAGCTATGAACAGACTGAGATAGATAGATGTTAAGTCATTGAAAAATAGATAAATCGATGTTCACAGAAATATATTGATAGATAGATGTTAATAAATCGAGATAGATAAATAGATAAAAAGATAAATGCTAACAGAGATAAATAGATATATAGATGCTAACAGATTGAAATAGATAGATAGATAGATAGATAGATATTTAAATAAATAAATAAATAAATAAATAGATATATAGATGTTAACAGACTGAAATAGATAGATAGATAGATAAATGTTAACAGACTCGTAGATAGATGGATGTTAATTGACTTAAATAAAATGATCAGACTCGGGTAGATAGATCATAATGTTATCAAATCTTTGAATAAGTGCTTGGACGGTGATGCACGTCATTATAACTTCACTATACAGCAGATATCAACCCAAGATGTTCAAATAATTTCCCCCTTACTCAATGGTCAGTAAATATTGGTCATTCGTCGGGATGGACGATGAGATAAGGAGGTAGCATAAGGGTCAAGTCGTATTTGAGGGACCTTGCAATCAATCGAACGAATCAGAGAGACTTATAACTGAATGAATATCAATGATTTGAAAAACGAAAGATTGGTTGCAGCAGAGATGAGCACCTTGTCCAGCAATAAGCAGGAATATTGAAGAGAATTTCGGAAAAATTGATGAATGAAAATGTGCCTTGAAAATGTTTCTGTTTTTTTAAGTTTCATTCATTCCTACAACTTGTATATTTCAATATTGAATACGTATCTCTATAGTGAATAGTTTATGGGGATGCCCACAGAGGCATTTTTATTTTATGAATAAATAGATTAGATTTCTCTAGTTAAAATGTGTTAAGCAAACGATTATGGTCCTTAGAAAAATCAATTCAAAAAAAAAAAAAAAGAGATTTCTCTGGGTCATAATATTTATACAAGAAGTAATCATCATAAAAAAAATCAATATTTATCATTGATAAATATAGATTAATTTTTTACTAATATTTCCTTTCATGTTAGAAGTACTGCTGGCTAATGATATTCTTAGCAACGCATATGTGTTTCACGGTCTAATACCCATCGAATATTTACCCCAAAATATTCGATGTAATTGTAAAGACAAACATCTGCTACCTGGTTACAACACTTTTTTGGTCCCGTAAGCACTAACTTCTACAGCACGGAAAAGCAACCTACGACCGGCGGGCCAGATCCAGTCTGCGAGGAGATTTTTCACTTGCCCACGAGCAAATATTGGGATCCAGTCTATGAAGGGATTTTCACCGATCCACGAGTAAATATTGGGATAATATGCTTACTTTTTATAATTTGAAGATTTCTTGATTGAAATAAGATGCGACTAAGTTGAGTTCTTCTATTATTAATTCGCAACTCTGGCTAAACACGAATGCTTTTCAAGCACGCATTATTCATTGATTTGAGGCAAAATGGAGAGACCACAAGACAGCACAGTACATCTAGGAGAAGACAAGAGTCAGGGACACCATTGAATCCATCAAAAATCTCAAATAGCAGTGGGCTGGCCATGTTGCACGAATGGTGGACAACCGATGGACATCGCAACTAACGACATGGATCCCCCGAGATCACATGCTCAACCGAGTCCGGCAGAATATTAGATGGAGAGACGAGCTAGACAAATTCAGAAAGTACTGGCTCCGTGACACCCATGATAGAGAAGTGTGGCAAATCCTGGGGAAGGTGTATGTCCAACGACGGACGTTAAAAGACTGATGAGGATGATGATGATAAGTAGATCAGTGGTTTCAAAGCACGGATTCGCAGACCCGGGGTCAGTTTGATAATGCTTGGGGGTCAGCAGCAGAGTTCTCCCCTAATCTGACACTGCGAACCTTATGGCAGAGAAACGACATCATCTATCGTGCTGCAATCAAAAAACAGTTATTGTCCATAGACCTGTAATATATATTAGAATTTGACCGAAAGTAACCCATTTTAAATAAATAAGAATAAAAAAAGACAATTTTTCATTGTAGTTCATTAATTAGTCTGAAACTAAATGCCAAAAATATGGATCTGCAAGTATATTTTTCTTTATTAAAGAGGGTCTTCAAGTTCTCAAAGTTTCAAAACCACTGAATTACATTCATCTAAATGTATAATTCCTAAATTTCAAGCATTTTTGGTATTTATCTAGCCCACCGTCGACTCATCAATACACGATCCGGTCCACCGAGGCAGAGAGAATGAATTCGAGCCAAACAGGAAGCTCTCGGTCCTGTTCGGTTCCTCCCGCGTCGTGACCCATGTGGGGCAATAATTTTGTCTTCATATCCCGAACGATCCCGGAAGACCCATTTTCCCTCCTGATTTTCTCTATGCCACGTCTTGACGATTCAAATGCGTAAACATTTTCATAATTTTTTAGACATTAGCTTTGACGTAATCTTTTGTGTGTACGTCTCATTTCCAGCGAGATTCAACACCGAAAAAATTAAGCCTCCAGCTGATATAACTTCCAATCATTTTGCCCCTGCATGTCACTGATCTTTAGCTATCTGATACTTGGTGGAAAGTATTGATGTAGCACAAGTGTATATCATTTACATCTATATCTACCTATACAGGTATCTCTTTCTTTATTTATCATCGTATCATAATTATTGACATGAATAGAGGAGAGTTGATCATGTGTCAAGAAGCAGCAGACACTATTTTCTTTTGAAAGCCCTCATAGTACCTGTAACCTAGGGTCCTACAAAATCTAAATCCAGCACTATACCTTCCATTCAAATAATGCATCCCATCAACAAAAAAAAAGATCGATTCCGGTTTTTGACTCTTCGAGGAAGATTTTGATATCTCCAACTTGCTTCGAACTCTGACCACAAGGAGGGTGTTTCAGGGAGCAAAGCAAGTGATAATCTGAAAATGACCATTCTGTAGAGTAAGCTGCACATCGAAGACCTTCTCACCCGATCCCATCAATAATAGTTTGCCAACTTGCACAGTCTTCTTCTTTTAATCTAGTGCAGGCACGGGCAACCTTTATGTTCTGGTGGGCCTCATAAGACATTTTTCATCTTTACTTGGGCTTCATATCCACCTCGAATAAGCAGATCGTTTTACAGAAAATGTACAATTTCAGACAGAGATATGAATTAAACTCATCATATTATTGATTCGTGAAGCCAAAACAATGGTAAAACTAACTAAATAATATAAAATTGACTTTCTGAGAAAATTACATAAGGTTTCAAATAAATGCTTATATTGCCAGCAGGCCACAAGAAATGTTGCTGCGGGTCAAATCTGGCTCACGGGCCTATGGTTGCCCATATGTGATCTAAGGCTAGGGTGGTAAAGTTATTTTGAGAGCACGTGTCCATATTGGCGATGATCTGAAAAAAAATCCCCCACGGGAATCTTTGAGCAGCATATTATTATTTCTATTATACTTGTTTTTTACGAAATGTTTTATGAAGAAAGAGAATCAAATGCTTCAATGCATTCTTCAAGAAGTCTTTTCTGAGAATCAATGAATGAGGTAACAGCTAATAAATCAAAGGGTTGCGGTTATGTTATTGTTTTTTGCCTTCCCTATAAAGTCATTCACAAAATTATGTCTCCTGTGTGCCAATAGAATGATCTCGTGTGCGACATTGGGTATGCGTGCCATAGGTCCGCCACCCCTGATCTATGGAGATATCTTGATTCGTTTTAAAATTCAATGAGAACATTCTTCCCATATAGACTATAACTTCTCACCCAAGGGTCGTTCACTTTTGAAACACAAGGATGAACGTTGTCTTCCAGGAAAAAGTCTCTTCTGTCCAAATACTCCATTCAAACAATCAAAGTGATAACTGTAGCGTTAGACAACAACAGTTTATTAACGTTACAACAATTCAGTAAAGAATGGAATAAAGAATTGAGTTTGAATCTCATTAAACACGGGCGGGGTTTCCTCGACACATTCTGTTTGGATTATGATCCCCAAAAGCTCAAACTATAAGAATTAGAAGATCCCATTTATTTTCTTAAAAGCGTTTCCACAACCAATGTGTATTCCAGATAGTCACTTATAGAGCTGAAACCTGGAACCTAACCAAAAAATTTACCCTCAAACGAACAACCATGTCACTCGCACAGGAGAGAATTACCCTCAACATCACATGGAGAGATCACAAGACAGCACATCATATCACAACAAAAGTCAGAGACATCCGGAGAAAAAACTTTAGAAAACTCTAATGACAATGGGCAGGCCATGTTGCAAGAATGTCAGGTATGCACTGGGCATTACGACTCAAAATGTAGATTCCCAGATATCGCATGCGAAATAGTGACCTATAAAGTGTAAGATGGCGTGACAGTTTAAACAAATTTACAATTTAATGGTGCCGTGACGCCAATGTACGAAAGGTCTGAAGAATCCTGGGAAGATCTTTGTCCAACGCCGGTCATTGAAAGGATGATGATGCAATGTATCTATTTTTCATTGTTAGTGACTATCTTTTCTGAAAATGGAATTGCAAACATTTCGGCGGGCTGAAAATGCCACGATTGACCTTCAGATGTCATCATGGCTTAGTGCCATCTACGGTAAGTTTATCTTGGCATCAATTATCTAAGTACACAATTTTTCAGCCGTTGGGGTGCAGTCATCTCTGATAAGTTTGACAATGCTCAAATTGACCTGACCTTCAGCTGTCAGCACCACCTACCCTATGTTGATAAAGTGATCAAGCTACCCTTGTATACCAACAGGGTGCAGCCATCTACGCTAGATATGAAATACCCATTAAAATTGACCTGACCTTAAATTGACCTTAAGAGACAACCACAAGTTAGCATCATCTATCCTATGTTCAGCCTAGGATGAAGTTACCCTAATACACAATTTTGTCGCCTGAATTAGATTTGAAAAATGCCCAAATGAACCTGACCCCCCAAAATTCATTTGACCTCTGAATGACGTTTAGGTCACCAAGAGGTCAACACCATCTATCTTTTGTTCATCTAAGAGTCAAGTTACCCTTGTTCACAAGTTGTAAAGTGCAACCTAAAAAAACATAGACAAACATTCTCTTTCTTTATATAATTAGATACATATATGCACACACACAAGCATATATATATATATATATATATATATATATATATATATATATATATATATATATATATATATATATTGTATAGGCGATTCCCTTGTTTGAATAGGATGTGAAACCCAGAGTAGGAGAATAAAAAAATGGTGGGCAGAGTTATAAATAGAAATGAAGGTGGGGTTGGGATCAGGGAGAAGCCAGGAAAGACGAACGGTCGTGAAAGTAGCTAGGAGAGAAAGAGAGAGAGAGAGACAGACAGACAGAGACAGAGACAGAGAGAGAGAGAGGGGGGGTAATGGGAAGCGATGGCGCTTGACAGAATCCTGTCTCCATCACTTTTGAACGATGTATTGACTTTCTTCAAGATGACTGTCGTAGGTTGGACGGAGACACAATTGACGAAAGGTGTAGGCAGAGTATCTTTTGATTAGGAAAATCAAAAGAAGTAAATATGATATAGAAATATGCATGTCCATATCGAGTGCGTGTCTTGGAACACTCATTAGGTATTTTATTCTGAATGAATACGTACATGCAAACCCACTATATATATATATATATATATATATATATATATATATATATATATATATATATATATATATATATATATATATATATATATATATATGAATATATATATTCTGAATGTATACATACATGTAAGTACACACACACACACTCATATATACATATATATTCTGAATGAATGCATACATGCAGGCACACACACATTTACACTCATACACACACACACACACACACACATATATGTATATATATATATATATATATATATATATATATATAAATTCTAAATGAATGCATAGACGCAAGCACAGACACACGAATACACAAATTTATACATACATATATATATTCTGAATGAATACATGCATGTAAGCACACACACACACAAATATATAATCAAAATACATTACGCTTAATATATGGGCAAAAAGTAACTTATAAACACATTTTTGATAAATCTATCTATCTTCATACAAAGACTATCAAATCTTTTCTTTCTCGCCCCCTCTCTTTCTCTCCCTTATATATATATATATATATATATATATATATATATATATAGATAGATAGATAGATAGATAGATAGATAGATAGATAGATATGTAATACAGCAATGATTATTCAGATATCGTCATTAATCGAGTTTAGATTGTATGTGTGGGAGTATGAGTGTATGTGCAAACACACCCACATACACGCACATATAGGTATACAATATTTATAATTATTTTGATATAATGAGTAATCTTGATTCAGGCATGTGTGTGTGTGTGCGCGCGCGCGTACACGTATCGTGTGTGTTTGTGGACGAGGATTTAGTCTTCTATCAACTCAGTCAAAATCAGTCCGTTTTTTCATGTTGCTTTCACTTTCCGGAATTATCTGTTGACAGTAATTTCATCACAAGCACTACTACCAATACTGGCACTACCAGTAGTCGTACAATTATAACTACTAGTGGTAGTACCATCGTTACTACTAGTAGTAGTACCATTATTACTATGAAAACTGCGAGTGTCGATGGTGCTTGTACAGCAAGCAATGACGTTACTGCAAGATAGGCTGCTGCTGCTGCTGCTGTTGCTACTCCTGCTGTTATTGTAGAAACGGAATAAATTTAGTTAAAGGCGTTATCAAGTAAAAAGCGTGTTGTTGGGCGAAGGTGCACTTTTAGAGCGATCGCCATTTTGAAGAAAATCATTGCATTGGCGGGAAATAGATGGCGGGAAAAAGGTTGAGGGGAGAGGAGAGACAGGGGTGACTGGTGGTGCGAGGAGGATGGGCTGGGGTTATCTAGTTCATTAAGTGAGACATTGGGGGGTTGGGGACGGAAGAGACATGCATAGCAGGAAGAGGAAAAGCTTTAGCAAAAGGTAACACCATTAAAAGAGGCAAGAGAGAGAGAGAGAGAGAGAGAGACAGAGACAGATGCACAGAGAGAGAGAGAGAGAGAGAGTAAAAAAGAGAGGAAATAAAACTGAAGAGAGAGATGGGGAGAGAGACAGGTGGACATTTGATTTCGAGAATAATGAGAGAGAGGGGGGAGCGTAAAAAAAAGAGAGGAAATGTAACCGAAGAGAGAGATGGGGAGAGAGACAAGAGGACATTTGATTTCGAGAATGATGAGAAAGAGAGAGAGGGGGGCGCAAAAAAGAGAGAGCAAATGAAACCGAAGAGAGAGATGGGGAGAGAGACAGGTGGACATTTAATTTCGAGAACGATGAGAGAGGGGGAGAGACAGAGAGGGAGGAGGGAAGGCGAACAGAAGATAGAAAGAAAAAGAGACGGAAGTGTGAGTGCGAGGAGGATGATGGAGAAAGAGTAGGGCAGAGAGAGAAGGCGAAAGAGAGGGAGGTCAAGGAAAGATAAAGAGAGAGAGACAGATAAATGAACTAAAAGAAAGAGAGAGGGATAGAAAGCTATCACAAGTACCTCGAGAAGGCCGGAAGGTATAACAACCGAGACGATATGACTATAAACAACCAAGATGAGGACACTATTACAAGTAAATTAGTGTATAATAAAACCAAAAAGTGAACAGTGTATTTTGTAATTGTATCGATTATTTTTGACCTGCCAAGAAGCGGATGTAATTCCAGTTTTTCCCACAGGCGTCACTGTTCGTTCGAACGCAGGTAAATGCTAGGATTTCAAATAATGACAAATCCTCTCCACTTGAAAAAGTTGGAATAACACAATATTTCTATCCTACGATTGGGCGTGTGTCC
>OY735236.1:26093929-26163929 GCA_963457665.1 Thysanoteuthis rhombus | reverse complement strand
AGTATTGGCATGATTTTATATAATCGGCCTGTGGCGCTCTGTATTACTTCTTGATATGAGTAAGTTGAGTTTTCACACCAATTGAAGACTTTGATTTTGTACTAACTTCTATAAAACCCAACGAATTGTAATAAGAATTCATGTTACCTTTTAAAGACCATTCCGATGAGTAACTTTTTGAATTACCCTGGCTCACAAAAATTGCTCTGAAAAACACTAGATACAATTTTTTAAGGAATTTTCTTTACCAAATTTGATATAACGTAATGCACACCTAAACAATAGTATGATTTCTTCAAACTTTCCATATACACTTAGTTCGACCCTGCCATGTTTTTTTTTGTTTTTTTCGAAAAAAAAAAAAAAGATTCTCCATTTTGCGAACATACAGCAAAATCTTTCATGTTGGAAATGAAAGATTTCTAATACATGTCCCTGTTGTGCGGTTGGTTAATGTGTCAATTTTGTAATCGAGAGGTTGGGGGTTCGAATCAACTCGGGAACTACTAGTAGTTATAGCTGAGGACATTGTGTGTACATATTAAAGAAAACGGGACCAGTAAGAAAAATGCATATCAGCACAATGTGTCCATATAATAGTTACGACTTGAAAAATACTGAACAAGAGTGTTTTGATATATAAATTAGACGAAATAATATTAATACAGTGGCCAAATTGAATAATCTTCTTTTACAATGTTTTATAAATGTTTATTTTATGTTAAAATATTCTTGCTCAGGATTTGTCAAGTTCTTACACTCATATCAACACGTTGTGCGTGTACGCTTTTTTATTACTGTACAAGTATTATTGCATTCCACGAGGTGACTTATTTCGTAAAGATTTTCTTACATACTTTGAATTACTTTATTCAGTTTCATGTTTCTTTCGATAAAACATCAATCAGTATTTTCATTTTTTCGGCCATGTAATCGAAATCAATTGATAACAATAACACTAATCATTTCCCAACTATTGTCATTTTCCTTAAGAATAATTATGATACATTATTGTTATACTTATATGAAATGGTATGATTAGTAATTACTACAATATCCTTGGTAACTAATTTTTAGTGCGCACATTAATTTATTTGGGGCTATGGTTGCAAAATGTGTGCGGACATGCCCCCCCACGTAGAGAGACCAATGACTACAAGTAGTGTATTGGCTACTTTTAAGAGCCCAAGGCTACTAAATTTTGAATGTCACTACGTCAAATATATTCAGGTTCTAAACCAAATCAATGCAAGAAGCAACCACAGAATAATGAGATTCAAATTCGAATTAACATCAAGAAAGAGCACAGTAAAATATTCCGCTCCAAACTGCAACCAATTGCTGTACAGCAAGAGCAAACTCGACCATTCAAGCTCGACATGAAAAACAGATATGAACTCATCAAACCAGAAAAGAAAATCAAGGGGTTGAGTAATGAAATAATAACCTCTCTGAAAACCCTGTAAACCCTCAGAGGTAAAACAAGAATCTCGTGGAAAAACGCAGAAATCTCAAGCCGCTGGCAACATGAGAAAAGATCGTAACAACGAGACTAAACTAAACCATCCGCACAAAACGGAGAGAATATAAGAGAAGATACAAAACAACAGTCATCGAAAAGTTAAGGGCTTCAAAACGGAGAAAAATCACATTACAGAAAGAATGCTAATAACTAATATGACTTGACATCGTATAGGGTTTGTCGAGCGCACCCAAGAATTCTACAAGAACCTTTATTTCTCAAAACAATGGACACAGAGCAACAGACAAGAAATAGAAGACACGAATAACCAGTTCAAAGATTTCCCAGAAGTTACTCCAGCGAAGCAAACCATCAAACAAATAAAACAAACAAACGAACAAAGGTCCCAGGACTAGATAACATCACCACTGACCTACTCAAAATATCTGGTGAAGTCATCGCAAGGAAAGTAGTCATTCTATTCAACTTGTGCCCCAGACCGAGTAAAGCCCCAGAAGATAGGAACACTGCAGTCATAATGCGATTATTTAAAAAGGGAAACGCAAAAGATCTAAACAACTACAGGCTAATTAGCCTGCTCAACAACATCTGTGAATTCCACTACTTCCAACTATTCAGATTTGGAAACCATAGTTCCTTTTATGTAGTGAGTTGTTGCCTACTCAAAAATAAAGCCCTATAAACACTAAATTGAAAGAAAAGATGACCAGTAAGTGCAAAAATAACTAAAACACAAAAAAATATGCTGAAAATGGTCAAAAACGCCCCAGAATGACCAAAAGGTTTCAGCACGCCCGCGCAAATTTAGTGGTTTCCTACACTGCCAGAACAAGAAACACGCTGGATGTAGCACGAAATGTAATGATATAATCACACCTATCGAAAATAACCTATCAGCCAAGTGTTTTTCTTAACTAGTTTGTTGGCTTCTCAAATACCACACTAGTACGTTGTTGATTTTTGTACTGGTATATATAGCACGGCAGTAGCTATGATTTCCAAGCAGCATGGTCTTCCGTTGTTTCTTCTCCAGAGGAGGAGCGAAAGGATCTATTTCCGGGGTGTCTGTGAGAGTGGGGGGCAGGGGAGAATATATTGAGAATACATCTTGGCATAAACCCTGTACCAAGTGGGAAATACCATCTTTTTTTTATTGGCAACATTAAGTTTGGATCACTTATAACAATTGGACGGGATCATAATACTTTGTTAACTCTAAGGTTCCAACTTCCAACATCCTTCAACCAAGGTAAGAAGACCTGTTCCAGGAGGGATGGGGAAATGCCGTTCACAGCCCCATAAGCGGACGCCCATGGCTGACAATGTTCATACCGTAAAGTTTACAAAGATCTGTTTCAAATTCAACAGATTCTTGGGTTTTATTGAAAAAAATATCACTCCACCATGTCGAATTCAAGAGAAGTGAATGGCGTGAAGCAAAGATTATCGTGAAACAATTTCAAACTTTCATTGGCACAAGCACTCACTGCACGCATATACACACACGCACACACATACTTATGTCGCAAAACAAGAAAGAACTTTGTGCACACTGAATGCTAAAATCAAAGGGCGTATTGTGGATGACCCCTGTCCGTTTGACTCAAGCAAAGAAAACTTCACGGGTTATTGTTCCTGAAATTCTGCACATGGTCTTTGCAAAGTATCTAGCAACGGGATAAACTAGAAAGCACTCAGAGAGAGCATGCCTCAGTCAACACCATGCAATAACTAAAAAAAAATGAATGAAAATAAGTTCATATATAGCTTCGATAGAAAAGAGAAGTAACTGTGTAGGTTGCAATTTTCAGTATTTCAAACTATTGTCTTAATATATGGGAAATATCTCTCAATCGGGATGAAATATATGGATAAGTTCTAAAACTTAATCAATTCTTCTTTCACCCATGACTTCCAAAAAATGTCATTGAATGAAGATGAGTTCATATATAGCTACGATACCAAAGAAAAGTAACTGTGTAAATTTTGATTTTTCGTATTTCAAACAATTCGTCAGAAAATATCTCAAAATCGGGAAAAAACTGGATGAGTCCAAAAATTTAATCAATTTTTCTTTAGTTCATGACCCAGCCTCCCGCAAAATGTCAATGAAATTCATTGAGGACTTTTGGAGATATTGTGTGGTCAGAGATAAAAATTAGCGTGTATATATATATATATATATATACATATATATATATATATATATATATATATATATATATATATATATATATATATATATATATATATCCAACTCTGTTGGCAGCGGTAAATTTATTTAACAACCTTTCTCAATTTCATTCCATTAAAATGTTAAAATTGGACCTCGAAGTTTATATTAATAGAGCTAAAAATAACATGTGCCAATAACTTCGATACTTGACCGTAAGAAAACATAAGAAAGGGATTTTTCACCTTCACTCCCTGGTATCCCATATATATACATATACTTTCAAGATAAAATGACTCATAATTTCTATGTTCTTTTCGCTAACAGCCATGGAAATTGTTTTTTCTTCAAATAATTTTTTTTCAAAGTAGAATATTCTTTTTTTCAAGATTTAGACAACTGACGCATAGCAAACACGTGGATGGATGGATAAATGCTCGCACAGAAGATCATGACTTCACATCACCGTAGGAGAAATTCATTTTATAAATGGATTTATTTATTAGAATAAATAAGCCCTGGCGTACCTTGAACATTTTCGTATACATATAAGACTTTAGCTCAGCCTACCTGATCAGTCAGTTGGTCATGATTTCAAATCATAGAAGGGGAGTTCTTGTTGATACGGTAGAAAAACCAAGTCAACTCCAGACATAGACTGGAGTTTGACCATATATATATATATATATATATATATATATATATATATATATATATATATATGTTTGTGTGTGTGTGTATGTGTGGGTGAGTGACTGATGATCCCAACAAGGAAAATCCACACATGTAAGACATAAAAGCCAATGAAAAAATTACATAAATTACATTAATAGATATTGGGAAATAATTCAGTGCAATAACACACACACATACACACACATACACACATACACACGCGCGCACGCACACACACACACACATATATATACATATATATATATACATACATATCTATCTATCTATCTATCTATCTATATATATATATATATATATAGAGAGAGAGAGAGAGAGAGAGAGGGAGAGAGACAAAGGCAGAGAAACAGAGACAGACAGACGAATGGCAAAATAAATTGACAAGAAATATAGAAAAAAACATGAATATATATCACCGTAGGGAAAAGTTAATTTAAAATCCTCGAAACGTTTACATGGTAAACAACTGGTGATTCCAACAAGAGGCAATTTTTACTTCGTACCATAATAACAAAATATATGTGAAACAAGGAAAAAACAATCGGGAAAATGATATAAATTGTATAGACAGATATTGAGAAGTATATATATATATATATATATATATATATATATATATATATATATATATATATATATATATATATACTCTCTCTAGATGAGATCACATTAATAACCCAGCATCGTGATTTTTTTAAAGACAGTTTTTGATTATTGGTTCCTTTTGAGGAAAAGTTCGACTGGGCAAATCAACATAAGCCGGAAAAAGAATGAAGAGCTGTGGGAATAATATATGAGACATGGCTGGACGATCAATATATTATCAATGGAAGCCGGGTGCTGAAGCTTTGCTGCCAACTCCACTTCAGTATACCTGACTTCACTCAGAGGTATTTGTTCGGCTGGGGTTCGCAAAAAGGTAGGTAACATGGTACATGATTGTCTTGTATGTTTTTTAATAAATAATATTTTTGCGAACTCCAGCCAAACAATTACCAACTTGAATTAATTATTAAAGTGGGAATATATCAAGAGATTCTAATATATCTGGTGATCCCTTGCTGTGACAGGAAAGCAACAAAACCGGGTGATAGGGTAAGTTACTCTTAGGGTGCTCTGGGTTAGTTGTAATGATATTTCGGTCCCAAAATCATTTCTAACCCCAGGGCCATCATCTCAAGAAGGTTTTTGTAAAAGGCACTGCTCCTCTTTTCGCAACATAATCAGAATGAATTTACGATATTAATGTAATTTTTACCAGTAAAAAATATGATTAATCAAGTCAGACAAGACAACTGAATAGAAAGCGTGGCGTGATCAATATCCTTTGGCAGCATTCTGTGTATGGAATGATCATTTAAAAATTGGAATGATTAATGAATCGGTTACATCCTTAAAAAAATGGAAAATTATCATTTTATTATCAATACATCATTTGGATGTTTTGGGATGATTCATTCAAGAATTTGTTGATTCTTTCTATCTTGGTTCGTCAAATTTTATGTTATGTTTTATTTTCATCAGATTTTCTTGGTGTATCATTTGTATTATGATTCAGTAGGTTAGTCTAGTTATCATTGATCTTATCGAATGACTCCGTTCTACATACTGAGGCAGGTTGACTCGATTTTATTCATTATTTTTTTTATTAATAATTCAAGTTTTTAGTTCTTCTGTCAACATTTATATGAATAACCATAAAATTATACATGCTTGACTTTTGCTGCCCATATTTTGTGGGGGTTGGGTGCTTATATTTTGTATGGTCTGTTTTTCTAGATAAAGGCCCTTTTTCTTTTTTTCTTTTTTCTTGCTTTATATTGGATCAGTGAAAATGCAGCTGATCACATACTAGGGACCAATTTAGCATAAATATACATGGTAAATTGAATTCCACACTAAGAACTTGTTTTGAAGGGGAATTCTGAAAAAACAAAACAAATTTTTTTCTGAACATAATGTTTAAGTATTCAGCCATCTAGCTCAGTAGATGTGGTCTGTACGCGTGATACCTTCATAGCCAGCCAGATCAAATTAAAAACTGAAGAAACCCATGCTGACAGTTTTCGTGACATTTTCTAATATAAATAACATTTCATTCATTACCAGAGCTTGAGAAGTCTTACCCTAGAAAAGTTTAAAATCATTGAACTTCGATCATTTCATCATATTTACTATGCTTAGCTTAATTTGTTGTGCCACGTGAAATTCTTCTTGGGGTAAAAAAAACCGCTATAGCGAATTGGTGCGAAATGAGGAAGCGCTAATCGAGGTATTACTGAAGCTCTGCATATCCATGTCGTTATGGTATCTGACCAAGTGTAATTTGAGCCAGGCAAAGCTCAGGTCGCACTCTGTTCCGATCAAATTTTCGCCGATTGAACTGCGTAGTGAATTCGGTTTTTCGTAAAGTATCGCCGATTTGCATTTTTTAATCGCAGATCGAGAAGTTAAATACTCATGTTGCGACGGCTCTCAATCGCTGTAGAAAAGTCGAGTAGTCACATGACTATAATATATAAATAAAAAAATAGATAATAAGATAGTTATAATTTGATTGAAACTTAATTTAATTTAATTTATTCAAAACAAGGATGACAACACAACTTTTTTTTTCTCTAAAAGTGTTCAAGAAAATCGGATATTCGAAAATGAACTTCTCACAAATTCTTTTTAGCACTATCATATACTTTTTTATACCCCTCGTAAAACTATTTTTTTAATTGACAAAACCTTTTTCTTCCATTCATCAATCAATATTTTAAACTAACTCAAAATCAATTTAAGAAGAAAAAAAAGCAAGCAATTTACTTTAATACAAAACTATTTATTTGCAAATTCCTAATTCAATCTTATCACACCTAATCAATTTTGTCGTATCTTTCATTAGTGACAAGACATACATATATCATACTTTTACATCCAAAAGTGAGGAAAAAAATGAATAAAAACATTAAAATTTTCCTGAAAATTATGTGAAAATGTGAAAATAAACATTATCATTCATCAAAAGTTTCTCATGTTGACACCAAAAGGTTGTCATTTTTATATTATTTTCCATTTTGTTGAAACGGAGGTTATGTAACATACTTTCTCCTGTTCTCATTGGCTACGACATTTGACTTGATCGTAGAAAATAGAATCATTCCTATTGCTACGATTGAATCGCAGATAGCTTCACAGTCTATTTTAGGTTGGTAAGAAAAGATCGTAAGAACACTTGTAACGACATTTAATTGCGATGCATCTTCCCGATAGTCACCTATGGGGCTGAAACATGAAACCTAACCAAGACTAGCTCTTAGACTGAGAACCATGCAACACGCACAAAAGAGAATCATGCTCAACATGGAGAGATCACAAGATAGCGCACTATATTAGAGGAAAGACAGGAATCAAAAATATCATTGACACCATTACAAAACTCAAATGGCAACGGGCTGGTCATATTGCGATAATGTCAGACAACAGATGGACATTACGACTCACAACTTGGATCCCCAGAGATCACAAACGAAACTGAGACCGACAAAATATAAGATGGCATGACAGACTAGATAAGTTAAGAAAGTACTGACTCCGTGACGTCCACGGTAGAGTGGTCTGGCCAATCTTGGGGAGGGTCTATGTCCAACAACAGACGTTAAAAGGATGATGATGATATTCATCGCCGATTAGACTCAAAGAATCGGCGACCGATCGTAAGTGCCACCCAAGCTTAGCTTTAGACTTCACTGTAAATGAAGAGAGAATAGCCCGAATTCTGGGAGATGCGCGTGGCTTAATGGTTAATAGCACCAGCGAATTGAGTAAGAACTCAACTGGCGTTCACTCCACATGAATCTATTTCTTTCCCTGCTTGTTTTGGGTAAAGACAGGGGCGGTTTGTGGGACCTGCACGCCCCACAACTGCGGGTCACTGGAGCTCTGGGGTGCTATATATTTGAAGAACCCTGAATAATCTTTAAAAAAAAAACATAACTTGAAAAATCTAAAAAAATAAAGTAGGGAAAAAAATTGAAAGGTAGGGGCGGGGTCAGTCGGACCTAACACCATCACTGGTAAATAGCAGTGTAAGACTGGGCTCTTCAGTCTTGGTTGGTATCAAGACTAATTTAAATCGGGAAAGTGCAACCGACAGGAGCTCTGCTGAAATTTTAATGAGCCCAGCAAAGCGAAAGTGGATTATACTAAAATGTCCATGTTAAATGAAGACGTATAAAAACGTACAGACAGAAGAACGCAACGCCCGTTTTCATCAACACACGGCATCTCGAATACAAGACGACGATTTTTTTAAAAATTCGAATTCGCTGCAGAAAACACTAACTTTTTGTCAATCTTCTAATCCAATGCATCTTTTCACCAATTATTCTGCTTCATAGCTAATTTCCTGGAACATATTTATTTATTAATTTGCAAATTCATATATTTGTAAAATCGACAGAAAAAATGATGATTTGGAAAAAAGGTTTCACTTTTTTCTCTTCGCTTTTACTCAACTTAAATAGAGAATTAAATAAATGAAAGATTATATATATATATATATATATATATATATATATATATATATATATATATATATATATATATATATATATATATATATGGCTTATAGGTATTTGAACAAACAGACGTGTTGTTTGTGCGGCTTGGTTTTGAGAGTTAAAAACTTTACTCAAGGGGAACCAAATTTCATTGCAATCAGCACAGCAAGGCATGCATCTAATCGTACTTTGTAGTTCTGATTGCTTGGAAAATGTTTTTAACAGAATTGAATGGTGGAATGAATCAAACCAAGTATTTTTTCTATCGAGATAAAATCTTGTCGATCAAGGAGTTTGAAAAGGTTAAAAAAAACCCACTAAAATCGCTGTTGGATGTGTCACTAAACTACTTGGTAAAATAACCTTTAACTAGATCCATACACATTTTGAAAAGAATACAAGACAAGGAAAATGGAGTCTGTTTAAATACTTGTTAACATGTACAAACGTGAACATAATTGTACGTGTATGTTATATCTTGCAATAAAAATAAATATAGGATAGTTCTTTGATTTATGCATCAGCGTGTTATATTGATAAAAAGACAGTTATTTTACTTATATATGAGCAGAATAAAGATAAAGGCAATGTTCACCAATAAACTTCTCAAAAAGACCATAAGAAGAGAGGGCGAGGTTCTGGAAGAGATTAATGGGTACATTTACCTCGGACAGGTAATAAAGTTTGAGAAAGATCATGAAAGAGAAATGAAACAACGCATTACGATTGGTTGGAAGGCGTTGGGTGTGACTATAGACATATTGAAGAGCACCTTGCGAATATGCTCGAAGTGTAAAGTTTACAATCAATGTATAATACCAGCTATGCCTGACAGATGTGAAACATGAAAAGAAAACAGAGAATCAACTTGGAATTGCACAAAGAGTCATAGAAACCGCAATGTTCGAAATAAATCTGAGAGAGGTAGAAAAATATCAACATAGATCAAACTAGAGTGTATTATACAAATAATCAAGCGAGAAAAATGGAGATTGGCGGAACAATTAGCTAGAAGAGATGATTGCAAATAGAGCAAAACGCTAACGAGCTGTTGCCCATGGGTAAGAATATATATATATATATATATATATATATATATATATATATGTATATATATATATATATATATATATATATATATATATATATATGTGTGTGTGTGTGTGTGTGTGTGTGTGTGTGTGTATGTATGTATGTAGAGAGAGAGAGAGAGAGGGGAAGGAGTGAGAGAGAGAGAGAGTCTAGAAAGCTTTACAGCTTTAAACACCGAATATATATCTTTATAAAGATCCCAAAATTTTATGTCATTTCAGTGCAATTATTTTCGACTATCTGTTCATGTAATTTATGCAGTTTTTTTCCGTGGGTCCTTACACCGAACCAGATATTATGGTATTATGTGTGAATGTTCCCTGTTGGGGTCATCGATTGTTTACCATAATAAAGAACAGTGTGAGTTTCTTAATTCACTGTCCGTAACACTTGATGCTTTCACTCACGTGAAATTTTACTGGAAAACAAACTTGTACTTAAAAGCCGGGCTGTCTGATGTAAAGAATGGCGTCTAGCCACTCTAGCTTTGCAAATTTTCAACAAATTTTAGGATACGTACAATCCAAGGTACCATCTCCGATAGGAGAATATAAGCATGAAAAGTGAAAATGCATAACTTTTTTTTTGAAAGAAATAAAGATTAACTTACTTTATTTAAGTATAAATTCCGTGTTCGATAAGCGAAAAATCCCTGAAAAATAGTAAATTAAAACCAGTCAAGAGCTTCAAGATTATTCTTGATAGTTCAGGCAGTACGCGTTCCGGCTCGTTTGTTTCAGTGGGCTGAATTGTTCAAGCTTAAGCAAGTGAGGCTTATTCCATTTTGTTCATATAACATTACTGTGATCAGTAACACTATTCAAGTCAACATTTTGAGTTACGAGGCTAGAAGAAAGGTATATTCCCTGAAATATTGTAAATCAAAACCTCTCAAGATGTTTAAGATTATTCTTCATAGTAGGAGCGGTTCGCGTTCCAACTTGTTGGTTTTACTAGGTTGGATTGTCTAAGCTTGAGTACGGCTCATTTAATTTCATTCATATAACATTATCATGACCCGTAACATTATTCAAGTTAACGTTTCAAGTTAGGTTGGGAAATAATTGACTGAAGTGACGTAAAATTTTGGAAAAAAGTATTTTCTTTACATACTTAGTGTTTAAAGTTATAAAACTATATATATATATATATATATATATATATATATATATATATATATATATATATATATATATATATATATAATGTGTACTTTAGAGAGTGAGACAGACTCGGGAGTGAAATGTTTGGTGGTAAGGTTTATTAATCCTTATAAGTCAATAGTCCATACATGTTTCGGGATTTCTCCCATCATCAGTGGTTTGCGTTGTGTGAGTGTGTATTAAAATATCATAATATATATATATATATATATATATATATATATATATATATATATATATATATATATATAATGTGTACTTTAGAGAGTGAGACAGACTCGGGAGTGAAGTGTTTGGTGGTAAGGTTTATTAATCCTTATAAGTCAATAGTCCATATATGTTTCGGGATTCTTCCCATCATCAGTGGTGTGTGCTGTGTGAGTGTGTATTAAAATATCATAATGTGTGCGTGTATGTGTGTGCATACCATTGCATCCTGCGATCAGAAAAGACGGCATATATGAAATTGATATATATATATGTATATATATGTATATAAATATATATATATATATATATATATATATATATATATATATATATATATATATATATATATATATATATGTGTGTGTGTGTGTGTGTGTGTGTGTGTGTGTGTGTGTGGGTGGGTGAACAATTGGGAATAAGACTCGGGAGCAAGAGTGAATAGAGATTTCGTTTATTAATTAATTGATTAACCCACAAATGAATTAATTGGTGTGCTATACATGTTTCGGGAGGTGTTCCCATCTTCAGTAGTGTGTAGTCTGCGCGCGCACGTGTGTGTGTGTGTGTGTGTGTGTGTGTGTGTGTACATCTAAGTGGTTGAACTGTTTCCGTTGGAAATGAATTTAAAATAAGATGTTTCGCTTTGGAATAAAAAATTGGAATCAAAGATATGATAGAAGCAATGGTAGGTCTTGGAGAGGCTATAATAGGTCAGGGTTTTAGGGTAGTATTTTAGTATTAGATGTGTGGGTAGGTTAGGGATAGTACGGATGGTGGGGTAATGGGGTCAGTGAACTTCATATGTGGTATTCTTACTGGTCACAGAACGTCTGTTGGCTCTAATGCACATACACATATAAGAGTGCGCGCGTGTGTGTGTGTGTACTATTGCATCCTGCGATCAGAAAAGACGGCATATATGAAATTGATATTTTGTTGAGTCTTTACTTTACTAACTGTAAAAATGAAATGAATTACAAAGATACATTTCTGCAGCCAAAGAACGGAACTTTCATTTTCGTGTTCTGATATACACATTCATCATCTAATTTTCCTTTTCTTTTGTGTATTACAGGCAAAAAATATATACACAAATATATCCAACGTATTATATATATATATATATATGCTCAAGTATACGATACTTGTCATTAGTATTCGAACAAATTGACCTTCTGCTTGCAATCGCTTCGTTTTGAGAGTTAAATCAGGGACATCACACAAGACAAATTAATTTGTATTACAGTTATTATAACAAGGCATGTATTTAGTCATGTTTTGTTATGTTTCTGGGTGCTAAGTTTCTAGAAAAAATATTTTGATTGAAGTAAATTGTTAATTTCTTTTCAAAAAAGCAAGTTTTTTTTCTATCCCCCTAAAATCTTGTCCAGAATCGATCTTAACACACGCACATTAGGCGATTAGAAACAAAATGCCTGTATGTTCGCAAACTTATCACCAGCACTGTACATATGTTTCTGTGTATAAGTAAGTGTGAGTGCTTAATTTTTACAATTATTTTTCGTTCACATTTTTCACCAATTGTTTGTTGCATTATTTCGCATATAAGGAGCCGTAAACCATAACTGTCAACATAGGTAACTTCTGTTTTCAGGACAGTCCGGCTGGAAATGTATGTATGCATCATGCGTACAGTCAGATATTCGCAAAACTGTACACCATATTCATTTTTGACGATACTTAGGAAAAGTTTAAGGGCCAAGTGCACGCTTCGGTTTTAAGAAAAAGAAACACAATGACTTCATTTGATGACAATTATTCCGTTAATAACCAGCTTTGAGAAACGAGATACTTACTCTTTCTAATCTCTATTAGACCCGAATCCAAGAAAATAGATCGACTTTAATTCGCACAACGCCACAGTGCATCAGGAGTTGAGAGGGATTAAAATGTGTGATGGTCGAATATTTTGGCAAAGGTTCAAAGTACTTTAGACCAAATAAAAAAGACCCCTAGACATTTTATGGTCTCTTGCGACTATCATCTACAGTAGTGGAATCAAAAGATGGAAAAACACTCTTCAAAGACACTGCAAACATAATGCAGCGCTGGAAGGAACATTCTACTGACTTATTTTTTTAATCCTTCAATGGTTGATAGAGCGGTTATTGAGGGCTTACCCCAAAGAGATTTACTTCATCATACGGATAATGTTCCGACAAAAGATAAAGTCGTCTTGGCGAGTTGGCAGATGAATTCAGGCAAGACACCATGATTGGATGGTAATCGGTGGAGCTGTTGAAGACTGGAGATGGGTGGGTTTCATTTGCTATACTTAATCGGATAACAAAGTGTTGGGAGGGAACTCCTTTACCACAAGACTGGATTGATGGTGTTTTGGTCCCTATTCACGAGACAAGGGGTCTAAATCTGTGCGATAATCCGCGAGATATTACTCTTTTTAGAGTCTATTTGCAAGGTCCTGTATAGGCTTATGATGAATGATTTCGTGAAGGATATTTGCCCCTTGGTCTTCTCAGGATCCCAGTCTGGTTTCAGAGCAGGGACGGGTACAATGGATTTGATGTTTTCTTGAAACAACTTCAAAAGAAATATATCGAGTAGCAAGTGCCTTTCTATCTGGTCTCCGTTGATTTGACAAAGGCTTTTGATACCGTTAATAGTAAGGCAAGTTGGGCTATTCTCCAAATTTTGTAAACATGCTCAGACAATTACTTCGAATTATGAAAGCTCGGGTAGAATTGAATGGGGATATTTCTGATGATATTGCTGTTGACAAAGGAGTAAAACTGGGTGATATCACAGCTTCTACTCTCTTCTCAATATACCTATACTTTTCAAGGTTGTTATAGGGGTATAAACTTGAGGTTTTGAACAACAGAAAGACCTTGCTCTCCAGTATGAGAAATAGCCATGCATTCATGACCATCGATGTATAAAACTCTGGAGAGGTTTGCGTAGCCCTGCCCTTTCAAACTGATGGTTCAACGAGTGTTTTTTTAGAAATTTGTATAAAATGCATTTGACCTTTGATTCACTGGACTTTTTTATATAAAGAGTTGCAGTCTCTGTCTTGATAACATTTGACATTAGAATCACCAGCAGTGATGTGAATTTCAATTTTGCAAAAGAAAATGTTTGGAAAGCTACAATCACAGATGATTTTATAAAATACTCATGGTCAGGATTCCAGATTTCGATATTCATCGATTTTCGACGATTTATATCGTCAGTCACAAGAGAAATAATTGATTTTATTGTCTTTTTATCGATTTTCAATATCAATATTTTTCAAGGAAACTAACTTGTTTTTTATATGTTCTATATTGAATGTTCTTTGGGTGGGGAAGAGACTGAAACAAATAGAGTATCTTAGAATGTGCACTCAAAGGACAAATATATAGAAAACTATCTACCAGTGCTCTGCAAGATACTGATAATTACTTTTTTTATTCATAGATTACAATACATATAAATTTCTGATCACACTAATATGTCATTAGCTGTACATATAATGATTGTCCAAATGCAAGGGTTCCTTGAGATATGTGAGTTATTCTGAGGGTTCCTCCTGTCTAAAAAGGTTGGGAAAGGCTAATTTTTTATGGTGGAGTCACAAAGCAGACCTCTCTTCGCTGTCATTGTCATAATGTTTCCTCAGGCGTCTGTTGTATTTAGTAACTTTCTTGAAATATTGAACGAAACTCAGGGAGGTAAGCAAAACCACCTGCACCTGAGGAAGGTCGTGGGACACAGCGATCGAAACGCTGTGTCAAAGCAACAACCAAGAAACTGACCCGAATAAATCAATACATAATCGGTATGGTTAGTCATCCAATAGAAACCGACCAACGTCTTTTTGGTACAATGCTGCGTTGAGGGTGATCATTTGAAAAGGAATAATCAATAAATAAGTTACTTCTCTTGCTTTTAGCTGGACATTGACCACAAAATTAAAAAAAAACAAAACAATAAAAAGCAACAAAAAAACCCCAAACAAACAGGAATGCTGTCGGACACAAACCAAGGAGTCAATTTAGCATAAACTCACATTGCAAATTGACCCAACATTAAAAATCTATCCAGTTGGGGGGATTTTCCAAAGATAAAAAAAAGACATTTTTTCTCGATATAATGAGTAAATGTTTTGACTTCCAACCCTAACGCTCTATGCGGCCAGTGCGCGAATATGTTGCACAGGTTGGAAATGATATGTAAAGCAATATCAACAGGGTATTTGGCAAAGGGACCATCAACGAACGTGCAGCTGAACATCGGTTCCAAACATTTTGAAGCAGAGATGAGAGCTCAGACGACGTGGACGTCCTTCTACGATTGACTGCATCCAATTGAGGGCCATCAAACAACTCGGGATGTTGCAGCGGAACTAAATGTTGACCCTTCAACAGTTGTTAAACATTTGTTCCCAATAGGAGAGGGCCCCCCCCCCAAAAAAAAACCTCTCACATATTATGCGAATGACCCCGTAGTAATTGAATGAGGTAGACTACAGAATTCAGCCTCACCAAACTAACTCACTAGACATCTTTCCGATCGACTACCACTTTTTCAAACATTTAGACCATTTTCTGCAAGGGAAGGTCTTTAAGAACCAGGCAACAGCCCAAAATGCCTTCGAAGCATTTATTGGTACCAGGACCCCAGAATCCTATGCTTCCAAACTGAATGAACTCTTCCTTATTTCGATTAATAACTTATATTGAAAACTGAGATATACCACTTAAAAGTTGATGGTGAAAAACAGCTAACATTTTTCTCCGACCTTATAGTTTCGTCTCGTAGGAATGTTTCATACAAGATGGATTGTCGAAGTTTGTGAAATTTTGTGTGAGGTACTTACATATATTTACAAGCATAAATGTATCTACTTATATAATGAACAATATGATTTTTTGTACTCTGTCTGTAACCAAGGACTTTTTCACTCAAACGTGACAAGTTTCCTGATAGAAAAATACTAATCACCATTCTCAACAGTGGACATTCCTATTGAAACGAGTTTTTTGTTTCTTTTTTTAAATATCATCTAATTGAGTAGCAAATACAGGCTGTCCACAATTTCTGAAAATTCGCTTTACACCATTTTTTCACTTATTGAAAAAAGGCATAAACCGAAATTAGCGTTCAGGTTTTGTTTTGCAGTAAGCCATTATAGGGAAGGCTTTTGTGGGAATGCTCTACTTCGGGATTGCAGGGCACATATGTGATTTTTCTCATGGGGATCAACTAGAACAGTAGTTCCCAGTCTTATTCGAATTACAGTGCCCTTTGTGAATAAGGTTTTTCACACCCCGAAACAATTGCATTTAGCTAGGTGAAAAGAATAAATCATGTAATTTGAATTCATGAAAAATATTCTGTTTTTGGTCTCTGGTCTTTTCAGTCAATGATTTGATAAGACATTGTGTGTTGTGTACTAAGTTGTATATGGAAGTTTCATATTCACGAATAAATTTCATAAAGTCATAATTTTACAGCACACTTAAACTTTATTTGCTTTGTTCTCGTTTTTTCCAACTTTGCCCTCACGGACGAAGCTAATGCAAGGGATAAAAAAATGTAGTGTAAGTGTTATGAAATCATGATTTTGAGATATTTATTCGTAAATATAAAACTACCAAAGCATAAAAAAAATTATTCGTCCACTCTTTTATTAACCATTATTGATAATCGGGTAGATGTGTCTGTTGTTGACCACACAGTTTCTTGGAATCTTCGAATCAAGCTCTGTGTGGATTTTTGCAAGATACCCTTTTTTATCACACTGACCACTGACAACTCGGTTACACAGAGACAAGTCGTTGCAAATGGAATTAGGACTAGCTGAGTTTCATCTTCTACGGATATCCCAAACTGAGTCAATTCCGTGTTGCCTTTGTTTTCATTGAATTACGATTACCAGGAATAATCAAAGTTTTCGAATATCCGGCGGCGCCCTTACAAGCTAACCACAGCGCACAATTTGGGAAGGATAGAACTAGTATATATTTTAAATCAAAAGATTTCAGAAGGGAAGTGTTTGCGTGATGGTACATACATGTTGGAGGCTCAATGTAAAATTTCCATCTGTTGCTGGCTTCTTCGCTTCGGAGTTGTTGTGTATTCGAACGATAAGCTTTCCCTAAAACAGAGGTTCTTAACCTTTTCAAAGTCTTTCCTTACTCCAGTCAAGAAGATCACTAGTATTCCTTCTTCTATAAAGTTAGTTGACACAAATGAAAACTGTACATATTTATTTTATTTTAGATATAATTAAACAGCTTCATGATAAGGATTCGTCTAATTAGATTTATTATAGCACAGCTGCTGTTGAGAATTAGTTAGAAGAATTTGCAATTGGAACGATTTACATCTATGTGATCTCTGGTTTTTGCTACCAGTTTTTCGATATTTGGAGCCGAGGCAAGGGCCGGCAACAGGTGAGCCGCAGCCCACAAATTCATCATTGAAATACCATTATGGGCCTCGGACCTTTTCTAAAAGAAATTCAAATTTTATATATTCGTGAGCCATTGAGTAATTGATGGCTCTTGGATAATATTTTTGTCCTGTTGCTTGAATAAGCATTGCATTGTATAATTTGTTAACTGTAGACATGCCTGCTGACTTAAACGCAAATTATGACATGTACCGATACACCCATATTTCAAAATTCAACCAAGAATTAACTAATCGGGATTTCGATTGAATTTTCTTTTCATAGAAGTGTCGATATTTGAAATAAGCTTCAAAAGCAAATGTTTATATGTAAGATATGATATAATATACAAGTGGGCCTTGGATAAAACTCAGAAGAAAATCAAAAGTGGGCCATTGCTAAAAAAAGTTGTTGATCCCAGGTCTAAGGTACTCTGGAGTGTCAACTGCGGGGACTCAGGATATATATATATATATATATATATATATATATATATATATATATATATATATATATATATATATATATATATATACTGCAGGAATCGAAAAAGCTATTTTCTTCAATTGTTTATTCTATTTACGCTGTCCAGACCAAAAGATAAATTCACCGTGTAATAACGGGAGGTCAGTTTAAGTAAAGTTTCCGGAAACACAATCATACATACATAGATAAACACATGCATACTATCCCAACAGGGGTTCAAAACCTAATTCTTCATACTCTTAACCATTGGGCCAACTGCGACCACTGATAGATATTCAACTATAATTTAAAAGGAATGAATACAGTCGAAAGCGAAGGGAATAAATATAAAAAGGGAGATAATTCTCTGTTTTCATGTAAATCTCTTCCAGAATTGAGCCACCGGAACGTACAGCTTTCGCACAAAAATATCTATTTATTTTCAAGGTTCGACATTATTCAGGCTCACAGATTTAAACTAGATTCAATAGCAGCACCAAAACAAATAGTAAAGCAGTATAGATAATCAATATTTATATTATTCTGACTTACTTTTATCTTAGTGCTTTACTTTACACACACATACACACACACACACACACACACATATATATATATATATATATATATATATATATATATATATATATATACATATATATATACACTACAGGTACTGCGCAGGCATATATATATATATATATATATATATATATATATATATATATATATATATATATACATGCTTTTGTTGATAAGCATTTGTTGGAAATATTTAGTGCTCCATATTTACTTGATTACATGACAAATTGTTCATACCTTGGAAACATGTCAGCCATACTGTAATGATCCATACAATGAATTAACTATATATATATATATATATATATATATATATATATATATATATTGTGATAAAAGGATGAGATTTATCCAGTATAATGGTGAATTTAATAGACAATACGGGAGTTCGGAAAACTGGATTGTATTTATTTCCGTCATATATTTCGAGAGACTGTTTTTGTCGTCAAACGTCACATCAGAAAAATTATACAATTTTGTGAATAACCTTGCATCATCTCTCCCTCCTCCCCAAACCTTGTAATTCGCAAAATTTTATTATTTTTTCCCCATTTGACGTTTGACGACGAGACAAACAGTCTCTCGGAACACGTAACGGAAATAGATTCAATCCAGTTCTACAAACTTTTGTGATTCCATATAATCTATAAAATTCAATATATATATATATATATATATATATATATATATATATATATATATATATATATATATATATACGCTGAGCTGAGTGACCTATTCTCCGTGTAACAACGGTAGATCATTTCAAACAGAGTTCCAAATAATGCAACGCATATATATATGTATGTATAATTATCGAACCTGCAACTGATAGGGTTGCCGCTTCAACAAAACGTTGTTCTTACTATTGAGCTAAGAAGCCGCTGGTAATACAAAGACCCGATTCCTGCAGCAGTCCAATTTTCTCCTATCGTTTATCATATTTTACGTTGTTGAGGCCAAATGATACATTGACCGTGTGATGACGAGAGATCATTTCAAATAAGAGTATATATAATATAATGCAATTTATAGTCATTCTGTCGGATCATAAATCCATTTCTTGGTATACATATAAATATAAAGACACGGTTGAGTATTATTAAATGGATAACCTGGCATATATTTACTTGTTTTCTATCGGAAATTTTCACTGCATAATTTTTGATCTAAATGGTAAAATAAACTGATTTACTAATCTAAATAACGAAATAAAACTTAAATAAAACAAAATCTATGTATCACAAATCACGATAATGGTATACATCTAAAGGTAACATACATGTAATGAAGTTGAGTTCGATCAGCTCAACTAAAGGGTGCCATGGTAAAAATGCCTGTACTGTTTTTTGAAATTCCTGAAACATGTCCATGGTAAAATAGCTGATGATCCTCACAACAAAATTAAACGAGTAAAATTATGAGCCAAGTTTCAATGTGAGTAATACAATTAAATTCTGTATAAAACATAGAAATCTCTTCACACAGCACATAAACAGCGACCTGAAAATAACTGACTTGCATAATATAACATCGTAAGATGATTTAGGACTGTACATAATTTCTAAAAGAAAAAATTCCTTTCCGACGTCAATGTGCAAAGTTTTGAAGAATATATCTCTACCTATATATATAATAGCTTGGTTACCCAGCGTTGGCCAGGAAAAAATTAATCAGTACCGACATTGAATTGACCATTACAGGTCACTATAGGTCGATACAACCTATCGTACGTTCATCCTGGTGTCAAGTTACCCATGTACATAGATTTGTGCTCATTAGGGTGCAGCCGTCTCCGTTATGAAAGAAAAAGGGTAAATCAATCTGTCCCTGAATTGACCGTAAGAGACGAGTTCAGTGCTACCTATTCTATGTTCATACTGTGGTCAAGTTACCTTTGTACATAAATTTGGAGCATGTTGCGTACAGGCGCCTCTGTTAGATTAGAAAACGTCAAAATCATACCTGCTTGGATGTGTGTGTGTATGTGCGTGTACAAGTGTGTGTTTTCACTGTGACCACCAAATTACTGATATACATAGACACATCTAAATACACTGATAGAAAGCTTATGTGACTAAGCAAAGATGAAAGGAAATAGCCTGACACAGTTATTAACTGAGATTTGATCTGAAATTTTAACTTGATAATGTTTGATCTGTGTGGTTAATGGAGATTATATTCTATACATATTTCAATCATTTTTCAACGAACGTTTCCGGTGTAATCAGATAGCTTATATATCAACACGTGAAATATATATATATAGATATAGATATAGATATAGATATAGATGGATGGATATACGTATATATATTAAGCCCCTCGCACCAGGCGAAGATCAAAAGACGAAAGGAATTCAAGCAGGAAACATGCAGGAAACTGTCAACCAAAATTAGTAAAAGAATCAGGTCTCTTCAGTTTTTAAGTTGGTTGGATCTTTTTTTTTTTTTTTAATTCAGACTTTTTTAGTGATCACGTTCCTATAAAAGGTGTGAGGAGTAATTTATCAGTTGATCACCCCCCCTTTTAATTTTTTTTAATTGATCATCCCCAATACGTTCCTGCTGGCGAAAGAGTCTAGGTCATGTGACTCTCTCTATTGTTTCAATAGACGTAAAAAGAAGGGGCAAATGAGCAGCACCAAAAAGGCCTAAGAAGAGAAAGAATGTTGCTACCAACCACCATCGCAATGCTCACTGATAACAAGTCTGGTTAGTCATTCAATAGAAACCGCCACATGACGTGCATCTTTTGGCAGCATACCGTGACGGTAGGGTGATCAATTAAAAAAATGGCAAAAACAAATTGAGGGATCAGTTTAGCACGAACCTATATCGTAAATTGAATTCCCCTTTTAAAACCTATCAAAAGGGGGAATTTAAAAAAACAAACAAACCGAATTCAGTTCAATTGTGCAGCTAGTACAAGTGATGCATACATACTCAGTCATCCAGACCGATTTGAAAACTGAAGAAACCTGTGTGACAGGTTGACAGTTTTGGTTGACTGCTTCTAATATTACTACTACGAGTCAAACAAAAGCACCGAGCAGAGCTTAACATTGCATCAGATGAAGGGTTCTATTAGCTCTACTATAACTAATGTTGCCAAATTTTGCCATTTTTTTGGCCATATATAGCGGAGTTTGTTCTAATTTAGCCAATAAAATTCTGCGATGGGTAATTTGTAAATGTACAATATTTATTAATAATTCATTCTATAAATTTTAGTAAACAGTTATTTTCTCTTCACAAGTGAGTTATAAATGCTTGTACATAAGATTCAGTCGATTTAGCCATTTTTAAAGACAGTTTCAATAGTTCTGCTAAAAGCAGAGTTGCCAAGTACGGTTTGTTATTTATAGCTAAAACTGTCTTTGAAAATCGGTATAATCGGCTGAATTTTCCTGTTTCCAGCTAACTTTATAGCTAAAAATGTAATCCATACTAATTTCAAGCCGACTTAACAAATAAAATAACTATACAGTAAGGCTCTCTGACGAATTATTAATAAAAATTCTACGTTTACTTCTACTAAATTTATTAATTATTTTTTAGATGACCAGGTTTCTGGCTATCGGCTGAATTGAAGAAGAAACTAGCTAATTTGACAACCCTGACGCCAACACGTACTAACAACCAGGGAGTCCTGCTACTATTGCCGTGGTTCGTATCAGTAAGTAAGAGTGCTTTTATTTGGAGGGCAGCTAGTAAAGGTTTTTGCTCTGCTGTGATTGGTGGATATCTAGTTCTCTCTTGGCCAGACAAACAGGGAATGTGATAGAAAGAGAGAACTAGATAAGGAGAGTAAGGAGAGAGAGTCAGGGAGAGTAAGGAGAGAAAAATGGTAAATAGAAAGAAATGTAGGAGGGGAGAGGGAAGATGAAGGTAGCAAGAGTGAGAGGAAAGGAAGAAAAGGAGATTGAAAGATAGGGAAGAGACAGAAGAGGTAAAGTGAGAGGTAAATGAAAAAGAGAAGAAGAGGGTAATAGGAGGTAGTACAGGGAGTGGGGCAGAGAGGGAAAGGTTAAAGTTTATAGGAAAAGAACAGGGGATGAAGCAGGGAAGAGGGAAGGAAGAGACATACAGAGAGAGGGGGTTGGTGAGAGAGAAGACCAACAGAAATTAGTAGATTGAAAAGAGGGAAGAAAATAAACAGAGATGAAATAGAAGGGGGAGAGAAAGAGAGTAATTGGGTCTTAGAAGGTGGGGAGAGAAAGTAACGGAACATACACACACACACACACACATACTCTCTCTCTCTCTCTCTCTTTCTCTCTCACACACACTCAGCTTTTCTCTTTCGTCCCTATATCAGTCTTCTTCATCTCTCTCTTTCTCTCTCTCTCTTTGATTACGTTCGGCTTGTGAAGATGATACGAATAGAGTAAGACTGAAGAGAAACGTTAAAGATAGAGAAAGAGAAATAAAGAGAAAGGGAGGAATAAAAAAAGCAAAAAGGGGAGGAAAGAGAAAAACCGAGGGGATCGGAGAGAAAAGAGGAAAATAAGGATATTAGGAAAGAGAAGAGAGGAAAGAGATCGTGAGTGAGAGAGAGAGGGGGGAGAGTCAGGTGAATGAGAAAGAAGGAGAGAGTTTTTGTGATAGATGGAAAGGAAAGAGTGAAAGAATGAGAGAGGGGAGACAGAGGTGGGGAAGTAAGAGCACAAGGCATAGGTATTAAGATGTGCAAAGGTAAGAGAAAGCATTGGATATAGAAGGTAATCAGGGAGAAAGTGAGATAGATAGATGAATAATAGAGAAGAAGAAGGAGAGAATAGAGAAGGATAGGAGGAGCAGAGACTGAAGAAATGCAAGGTGACCGACAAAATATAAGAGAGCACTAAAGGAGAGAGAGAGAAAGAGAGAGAGAGAGAGAAAGGGGGGAAGAAAGACGGTTGCAAAGTGAGAATTGGAAATATGAGATGGGAGACGAAAAGGAGGACAGTAAACATTTAGAGATAGAGAGGCACAGGGAAAAAAGAGAGTTAGAGAGAGAGAGAGTGAGAGGGAGAGAGAAGAGTGAGAGAGGGCAGATAGGCTGACACTGAAAGAAAGAAAAGGAGAGAGAGAAAGAGTGGAAGAAAGAACGAAAGAAAAAGAGAAAGGAGAGAGTGGAGCAATGAATGTGGAAAGAAATTGGGACAGGAGAAACCATCAGCTGAAAAATAATAAAATGTATTAGTTCAGGGGAAGGGGCGGCAACACGAGAGCATAAAACAGGACAATAAAATATGGACAGACACTTAGAGAGATATAGAGATAGAGAGAGAGAGAGAGAGAGAGAGGGAAAAGAGAACAGAGAGAGGGGAGAGAAGGTAAGCTTGAGAGAGGAATGGCAGCAGACCTGCCACAGTGAAGGAGAGCTAACAGTAGGAGTCATGACGTCATTCAACATAATTGCGCAATCTACGTAATGGAGGTTTACTTTCTTGCAGTAGACAGATAACTAGACGAAGAGAAAATAGGACTGGTTTGATGTGGGTGAAGTTAAAAAAAAAGGGGGAAGAAATTGAAAGATAAAAAGAAGGAGGCCATAGTGTTGTCGGGTGAGTGTTCGTTACGGTGTGAAAAGCCCATAACCGTGTGTAATGCGCGGAATTTCGTCGACAAGCTTTTGGTGGATGTGTTATAGTCGCTGGGATTAAACAAGACCCGGACAACTGGCTTATTGCACTTACGCAGGCACGCATGAATATTTTGACATTCTAGGTCTCTGTGTGCGCGCGTGTGTATGTGTGTGTGTGTGTGTGTGTGTGTGTGTGTGTATGTGTGTGTGTGTGCTCTAGGCTTGTGTTTGTATAGGTGCGTGTGTGTGTGCTCTAGGCTTTGATTGTGTGCGCGCGTGATTGTTTACTTATCTGTGTGTGCGATTTTTTCTCTTATACATTCTTTCTCTCACACTATTCTCCATTTCTCTTTTTTGTATAACCCACCACACTCACCCCTCTTTATAAATATACATATATGTGTGTGTGTGTGTGTGTGTGTGTGTGTGTGTGTGTGTGAGCATGTGCGCGTGTGTGCTTATAATATATTTCTACCTGTCTCTCTATAACCTCTCTCTTTCACTCTTCCCCATCTTCCCTTTCTCCCCTCTTTCTCTCTCTCTCTCTCTCTCTCTCTCTCTATATATATATATATATATATATATATATATATATATATATATATATATATATATATATATATTACTGAGAAGTGGTTCGATAGCAATTTAGAGTACGTGACATATATTTTGAATAGAGAGATGGTGATATTTTTGGCTGTCAGGGTATCTGACGGTCTGTTTGCATCTATCTATCTATCTATCTATCTATCTGTCGATTGGCCAATTAAACGGTTGCATTTTCCCCACTGACGACAGATGTGGATGTTCAAGCACTAGTAAAAACTAACATTTTGAATGCTGATCTTTTGGGCGCAGGAAGGGTGGTGGCTTCAAAACAAGAAATATTGGTGCAACACAATCTTATCTGCTATTTGGATCTGTGCTTCGTGAAACTAATTTGTTCTAATACACTCATACGTGCATGCACATGCAAACGGAAACACGTCCTCATACACACACATACACATATATATGTTGCTAGAAAATATACATACACCAATTTATAGCTATATATATATATATATATATATATATATATCTATATACATATATATATATATATATATATATATATATATATATAAGCTCTACTTTAAAAGTTTAGGTGTATATATATTTATACATGTAATTCAATTTACATATATCGAATTACTATGAATAAATGCGCACAATACACACATATATCATTATTTTTTAAAGTAAAAACTCAAGCATAAAACGAACGTATGCCTGTGTAGCGAATGTATCATTCCAATACACACAAATACACATATATATATATATATACACACACATATACACATACATACACAGCAAAAACGCTGTTACTTCTATTTACTACCTAATAATGGCACCGAATAGAATTTACCCCAAAAGAACTATTTGACAAACGCCACACCTGAGCATAATTACGCTGACCCAGGAGGAGGAGATAGATGGATGCATGTCTTTCCGAAGGTTATTAATGCGGAGTGAATGCAAACTCAGTCGGAGTTTGAACACAGACCGCCGATTCCATTCCCCACGTGATTAACAACTTGGCCACTCACGCCTCGTTTAATAATACTACAAAAACGAAATCTGTCATCAGTTTACAAGTGTGATTGGATGGTTGCGCGTGCAGACCTATCAATGGAGCTAGAAGGCTGATAATTTCATCTTTTACTCCTAGTTATGTCTAGAATTTTTCCTCTTGAATCCACCACCCAATTGTTTTCAAATAGTTTTTTTTCGTGGGAAGGACGTTTAATTTACTATGAACGTTAATGATTAATTGGCCATTTGGTCTCTGCCCCGCAGTGTTCACAAATGCTTTTTGAAAATAATGACTTTTAGTGATCCTGCCGAACAAAAAAACGAGGAGTAATTCATTAATTCCAATTTTTCAATTGATCACCTCAACACGGCATGCAGCCAAAAGGCATTGGTCATTTCACGATTTCTATTGAGTAACCAACCAGACCTGTTGATTTACTCATTTATTTACTAATTCCATTTTAATCAGCCCAATAGAACTGTAGCGAGAAACCCTCCAAGCCACTGGTCTGGAAAGTTTGAAAACTCTAAGATCCCCTCTATAAAGAAAACATTCTGGTGGACACCTATTTTAAACATTTAGTCTTTAGGGTAATTAATAAACTAGAATTAAAAGCGGTAGAATAATATTCATTTAAAATCGATTACATTTTTTCAAATTCTAATATATGGTACAGGCCTGTGTACAATAAAAATGTCGTCAATAGCTGCCATAAGATTTGCTATGTCAGGTTTATAAGGAACATTTCTGCGGTCTCCCGAACGTTATTTGACGGACGTCCAACGGCCCAACGGCCAAACGGCCCAAGCACCCCAGTTCCCGAACCACTACTCTAAGTCATATGCATCAGTAAATAATCAGGAGACAGAACCCATCCCAACATTTAGTTTGCCATTAAAATACCAACTATTAGCATGTAATGTATCCATCATTGCCCGCGAACGATTTGACGACACGAGGATGCTCTTTTTCAATCTTGATAATATAACTGTTTAAAATACCCAACCGAATATTATCTATCTATCTATCTCGAATAAATGGTTCATTGGAGCGTTTAGAAAATGAACAGTGAAAATTATACATATATATAAATACATGTATATATATATATTGATGAAATATATACCACAAGGCGTACATATCATTCCCAAAAATCTTCGTGCTCAATACTTAGAATAGAGATAATATATCGATTAAATACATAAATTTTGTCTATGAGAAAGATATACCCCTTTTTCACTTTATTCAGCTCAATAAATAGACCTGACGGCATATAGGACAGTCTTTTCCAATCATGATGACATATATATATATATATATATATATACATATATATATATATATATATATATATATATATATATATATATATATATATATCTGAAGAGCTGAATTAAGTGAAACGAGGGTATACCATTGTCACAGACAAAATTTTTATATTTAATCAATATATTTATATATATATATATATATATATATATATATATATATATATATATATATATAACACGATAGGACATTATAGGAGGGGGTCTATTTTTTTTATGAAACATACACTTCATGAAATAAACCCATCATATCAGATATTGTATAACTGATTTGTACTTTGGTACACATATCAACAATATATATATATATATATATATATATATATATATATATATATATATATATATATATATATATATATGTGTGTGTGTGTGTGTGTGTGTGTCTCTCTCTCTCTCTCTCTCTCTCTCTTTCTCTCTCTCTCTCTTTCTCTCTGTTTTATAGCAATTCAAAAAGAAAGAAATGGCGTAGGAAAGCTTTCAGACTGCATATCTACCAATCTATCCAATCTATCAACACTTTCTTTCTTTTTTATCTATTTAGTTCTTCATTCTTCGTTTAAATTTATTCAGTCATCTAGCTAGCTAGCCAAATAGTTTGATAAATAAGAATATATATATAGATACATAGGAATGTCTAGATATTTACGAATATCTTTTAGGATTTGGGAATATTTGGATTGATAGGAATATCCATTTTGTTTAAATTCTCTGGCAAGGTTTTGATGATTTTTTTTTAGTGTTTCACTTTCTTTCGTTGCTCCGTGATCTGTCAGAACAGCAACATCCTCAATCAGAAAAAAGACTTTTCTCTTTATTTACGATGATTAGATCTAGTCTGCTGACCTGGAGTGGGAGATCCGTCCCATTTCACTATTTTCATTTAGTATGGTCTATCTATATGGTCAAATCCCAATCGTTTGCGAAATTTTTAGTAGATAATCATTCCTGCCCACTCATCAAATTTCATACCTAAGTATTCTCACAATTGTCAAGTGGTTATCGCTGGAGAGCGAATGACAGCAAGTCTCCTCAAATCTCTTCCACCTTTCATAGTTATCCTCACAGACCCCAGGAATGCCATGGTCTGGACAGTCTAAATTTTTTTTCCGAATTTCCAATTCACCAAATCTTGCCTACAATGTTTCAGACACAATTCCAAATGCACCAACTGTTATTGACACAATCCAAACCCTTAAGTTCTACACTTTATAGCTCCCGAGCGAGATCCCTGCATTTTTCCCTCTCTGGCTGGGATTTGAACTCAGCCTTCCGATTCAATACTTCGTGCTGACAACCGTTATACCACTCCACAGCCCTTGAATTATTGATATTGTACAATTCATTCCTATTCGACCAGATCTCGTAATGATGATGCCCGAGATATTACGAGTCTTCTAGTGATGATGAGAACGATTATTGCATTCCCTATCTACAACATCGAACATCTTGGACAAGGTCTCTCTTTCAGGGTATCTTATGGGAACTATAATCAACTGATAATGTTTTGCATTTCAGACCAAAAAAAAATGTATAGATAGATAGATAGATAGATAGATGAATGAATAAATATGAATAGACCCAGACCGATAGATAAGTAGATATGAACAGGCACAGATAAATCGATATATATATATATATATATATATATATATATATATATATATAAATAGCTTTGAACAGACATAGATAGATAGATCGATAGATAGATATGAACTGACACATATAGATAGGGGGATAGATAGATAAGAAAAAGAGAAGTCGAGAAGGAAATGGTGGATAGAAAGAAGATTGACTAGAAACAAATGATAACGAAGACAACGGAAGGACAGATGGATGTATAAATGAATAGTTATGAATTAAATGAGATAGATAGATAGATACATACATACATACATACATAAAATGTGGAGGAAAGAACTCCCAATGATGGATTTTGACATAGGAATCTGAAACGTGTTTTGGTTTTGCGCAATTGAATTGGCTTAAAAAGAAAAGAACGAAAAAGTAACTGGATAGAAGTTATGCTTTGATAACTGGTCATTTGCCTGTCTGTCTATCTGTCGACACACTATCTCCGAAAATACCGAACGGCTTCCAATTAAATTTTCTGTAAAGTTGGACAATGAGGTAGGGAAGAGGTGGTATATATTGGGGCGGGTAGGATATCTTTGATTGAAAGATATCTTTCCGTTTTTATTTTCAAAACATTTATATATTCGCTCATGACTGTCCACACAATATCTCCTCAAGTTCTCAATGAATTTTAATATTGTTTTGTTGAATGGTGGACAATAGGCTACAGAGAAACTGATTACATTTTAGAGTGGATCCATATACAATAACTCTCCTTGACAATGGCATTGTCTAAGATATGCACTCTCCGTGTGCTTTCTAGTTTAATATGTTTCATTTCCAGCTTGAATTTATGTTAATTAATTCATACAGCGATACCTGACCCGTACTACATAAAAACCTGTACTAACCGAAACCGCATTAGTTGAGGTATTCCAGTATTTTTCTTTTCGGAAGATATGTGCGTAAATGGACTGGATTGCGGCTACGAAAATGAATTTTCAATATGAACATTCCATCACCGAAGTTAAGCAGCGTCGAGCTCGGTCAGTATCTTGATGGGTGACCAGCTGGAGATCATGTAGATCCAGCTTCGAGGAGACCATTTCTTAGTACTACGGTCAATAATTCAAGCCACAACTCCCCCGAACCCTTTGGTTGGCCTGGCTACGAGTGATAAGAAATGAATGAGTTGAAGAAAAAAGAAGAGAGGGATTACCAAGCAAGGCTGTCAAATTTGGTACTTTTCATGTGATTCGGTCCTTTTAGTTAATTCGTGTAAAAATTTGGTACTTTTATTCAATTTAATTGATTTACTTCGAAATCGCAATAAAACACGAAAATATTTATAAACAATAATAATTTCAGATTAAATTTGAAAAATATTCTTTACAAAACGTAAATGTGCGTGACCGTGAAGTGTTGAGCTCAAGACGAAAAAGGGTTGCAAATTTAGCTCTTTTGGGCTAGATATAGCTCCAAAAGAGCTAAATTGGCACTGCCTGTGAATATATCCTCTAACCTTTATATTTATCATATTTGGTACTTTTCTCGTAAGATTCGGTTCTTTCTAGACGGTCATTTTGGCACTTTCAGTAAAAAGCTTTGGGCAGACCTGTGTGTGATAGGAGTGGGGTTCCCAGTTTATTCCCACGTTGCCAGAAAACATTGAGAAGGGAATAATCGAAACGTGCTTTCAATTGAAAGGGCTTCTCTTGGGAACCACAGAGAAAATGGTTTTCATTAGGCTGACGGTGGGACAATGGTCCGATCGAGGTTTTTATTGTGACCTGTACGCAAGGGAAACGTGTCCAGCACAATGAAGAGATAGCGTGGCCTTTGAATGTGAAGATGGACTGTCAATAACGCCGTGTGTCTGTTCACGAATACGTACATACATACATACATCGGCTCACACCTACATACATACACACATACACACATACGAATACTCGTATGCACATGTAGGCACAGACGTACACACATTGCAATCTTCCCTCATATATATATATATATATATATATATATATATATATATATATATCGATAGATAGATAGATAGATAGATAGATAGATAGATAGATATAGTTATATATAGATATATATATCCTATCTGTCCATTTAAAATGTGTATACATAATAATAAATGCGGTTACTGAAGAGTGTGTTAAGCATGAAATGTTGACATCCATAGGGTAAATATCCTTGTGAATTTTACATCATGTATTAACAGCTCTATTTGCTTTGATAAGTTTTGAGCACTGTGATTAAATATCATCAACAACGGAAAAACCTATTTCTTTCTATCTATCTATCTATCTATCTATCTATCTCTACATATATATATATATATATATGTATATATGTTTATTAATAAAACCCCTTTCACACAAAACAGCATATATCCATAGTGTGAAGCATGTTTTTCATTGAGGCCGCTAATTTTTCTGTTTCTGCTAATAGGATAACGTATTACCAGTCGACAGTGGTCCATATAAATGCCATAAAAAGCTTGAAATATTGGAATAGTCCATTTATATATTTAATTTCATTTTGCTTCAAATCGATTGATAACGCATCTTAGAATATCATCTCTGCTCAATCAAAGATGCCAATAAGTTATAAAATATCTAAACATAATCGCAATTTATGTCAATCAAGGCATCTTTTGAATCAATCAAAAAAGACTCAAAGAATATTTAGAATATAAATAAGTATACACAGTATCCTAATATTTGCTCGCTGACCGGTCAAAATCGCTCTGCGGGCTGAATTTGTCTTGCAGGTCGTAGATTGCTTACCCCTGGTCTATAAGAAAATAGGTTCGGTTCAACGCTTTTAAATCCTTATAGTCAAATCATTTCGGGTAGATTCTCTAATGAAAGATATCAACCGATTCCTTGCTTTTATCCGGTCGCCAGCTGTCATTAGTTTTACCTGCAACGAACGTTGCGTGGTCTATGAGAGCCAAACTTGCTTTCTTTTAAACCAAAATTCAAAAGAGACAAATAAGTGAGACAAAAGAGATATACATGATACTTATATTCCTGAACTATTTTTCATGATGTCACAATAGAACGTCTTGATAGAAAAAGAAATTATTTTGAACAATTTTTCTAAAAACTTGAGCTCATTTTCTAATTACACATTTTTTTTAAAGTTGTTTTTTTCTTTTCATCAGGCCACATATTCCGAAGACACTTGCTATTGAAAGTTCGGAGTAAAAGTAAGGAGGAGCATTTTCCTCTTTTAGTTATTAAAAGTGAGCGAAACATGATGAAAAAAATACATGGCTAATGATTTCACTATATAAAAGCATTGAAAATCATTGAGAAAGGGATTGTCAATGGTCAGGAATTGGAACATGTAAAACTGACAGAATATAACTATAACTATAACTATAACTATATATATATATATATATATATATATATATATATATATATATATATATATATATAATGCATTACAAATAATTTTACTATAGAAATGCATTTGCATTAATTGATGAAATATTGTGTTATTTCGTCGATTGAGTCAGGAGCAATCATCAAAATTTGCGTAAACAACGTTACAGGTTTTGAACAGAGTCCGTTCTTGTACTTAAATGAGCGACAAACGAAAGACAAAAAAAGAACATATTGAGCAAATAATAAGACATAGCATGTCATTCATAAGAACCAGATGAGAATATATGTAATTCATAAGAAGCACCAGGTGTGCAGCAAGAAGGGGTAAGAGGGGATAATCACCTCTGGATAAGTGTGAAGGGTCCCAAAATCTCCTCTTGCTTGTTACTAAACTGTTATATCCCTCCCCAATCAGGATATGGCACAACTTCCCTTGGGCACTATATTTGCCCTGGGCGCTGCCGTGGACCCTTGCTATATCACTGTGGAGAACCAATAGAGACGTTACGTCATTTATGAACCAGAAAAGATGCCAAGTCAATCATAAGAAAAATTATATTTTATAAAAACAGAAGAATTGTTATATCATTTGTTAGAAGCAGAGCAGATGCCATGTTATATATCAGAATCTGAAAAGATTCAACTTAATTTCTTGGAAGAAAAAGATATTGTATAAAATATGATAGAATGAATATGTTAAAACAAAACTTTTGATGTGATGTATATTTTATCCAAATGAAAATTGACTTTGATGACACTAATGGTGCGTTCTACAATGCAAAACGAAATAATATTTGAACGTCACACATAAAAGTTCCATTAACACGACGTTTTTTTTTCAATGTTTTTTTTTCTTTCTAAAGGTGAGATGTGTGTTCTGTCAAGGAAAACGAAATATGACTTGGAAGTCAAACATCAATGTAAAGAAAAACGTGGTGTATTTTTAAATCTTAGGTAAACAATTACCAAAAAGTTTATGCCGAACGTACCGTCAACGTTTTCATATTTGTTTCAATTTTGAATTTAGACTAGAGAAGATATACAACAAATAGAAAATATTCAGTCATGTTGTATTAAACGTACCATATTATATTTTTAAAAAATTCAAAACAGCCTTGTTTGTCTTTTTCTTTGAAAAATATTAACAAGAAATTGTATATTATCAAAAAAAACTATTAAGTGATGCAAGTAGAACTTACAAGAAAATCAACACAACACCCCAAAAGAACGCCCAGAAGCTAATGGGATTTTATACATGTTTACTGTGGCTACAATATCCCATGTCCTTAAGCAGTCAACCATCGAAGTTCGGAATCAGACAGAGACTGATATTTTCAGCATGATTCGTCCGTAAGTGCCATATAGATGCACATGTGTTAATCAGCTAATGATTCACCAAAAGTCTGTCTGTCCGTCCGTATATGACATCCTGCCACAGAAACCAAAAACATAAACCCCATGACAATTTCTGAGTATACCAATGTGATCCTGGGAAAGGTTTTAGCAAATTAGTTTTTGAAATCCCCAGCAAAAAAAATGTATTATAATGGGGTTCAATTAAAAAAAAAATATGCTGAAAATGAAAACATTTTTATGTCTCCTGATTCAGCTAAACGACGAGGCTGCCACTGAAGATGAACAGCCGGGTCTTTGTATCATTCATTGAAAGGAGGGGAGAATAAGAAGGAGAATGGATGATTGCTGATCGTATCGTTCTTACAGAGATTGGAGAGGAAAAGGAATAATGGCAGTTTATCAACTAGAAGGGCTGAAAGCAAAAGAAACAATGGCTGTTTGTTTATTGTCCGCAGTGTTTATGAACACTCAACATTTTTCCGAGATCGTAAAAAAAAACTCTAAAAGTCACAAACATCGCCTTTAAAAACGAATTATATTAAACACTATCTGATTTCTTGTTAAGGTTGGGTATTTAGTCTGGTTGATAAAAAAGGCAAAGCAGCATAATCAAGAACAAGCGGGGAAAAATTAACTTCAATCTAAAAGATCGCTTTAGATTATATCATGACAGCTGTCGTATTAGTGGATATTTAACAACACATACGGACATACATAGGCTCACATTTTTCTGGATAGCGGCCAATTTATTTAAAATCTTATATAATTCTTTCCGGACAGTCAATTTTATAATTCATATTGTAAAATTATTATTGTTTTGACCACACGAATCAATACTTGAATAATAGCATATGTTTGTCTGAAATGGAAATTAAGTAGGCTTTCTGTAATACGATCTACATTTTTTAAATGAACGCGTGGCCTGAAGCAAGATTCAAAAAATGTTTAGGTGGCCCGCTGAAACAAGAAGTTCCTTATGTCTGTTTCACATCAACGCAAAATGGATGGATCCCGAGTCTCCGTGCGTAAAAGGAGCCTCTACTAACCGTACAAAAAGCCGATCTTCATCCCCAAAAGATAACTCCATACATGGCTGGACTAGAAGGGAGTCTTCTAACATAAACTCTTCCCAGAGAAGCAAACGATTGATTCAAACAAGTACTGTCCACAATTAGGACAATTAAAAGCAGCAAGTCCACGTGTTTCTATAGTGACAAGGCAACACTTGTTGAAGCTTGAAAGAGAAACTTTCTTTCATCTGCCATATTTAGATGATATTGCTCCTCCGGATTATCATCTTGTCCGGTTTTTATAGAATTCTCATAATGAAAAGAATAACATTTCATTAAAAAGCCGCATACGGAACCTTGAGCAGTTCTTTGCCAGGAAAGATAAGAACTTTCAATTGGGAAGAATTATGAAGTTGCCCGAAAGATGGCTGAAGATATGTTCAATAAAGCTAATGTCGAAAAAAAAGATGCCATCTTTTCTCCTTGGTAAACTGATCATATATATATATATATATATATATATATATATATATATAGATAGATAGATAGAGAGAGAGAGAGAGAGAGAGAGAGAGAGAGAGAGAGAGAGAGAGAAAGAACAATAATACATGTATGAATTTATTAGGAGAATCTTTATTCAAAAAAGTGCTCGGTTCCATCGTTAGAGCGGTTATAGAATGAGTAGATATTTTTTCTATGGTTCATTACAGACTGTATATTCTGCTTCGCACAAAAAGATTTTCCGATTTTTAGAAATCTTTTTACAAGTGAAACAGAATATACAATCTATAATGAACCTCTGAAAAATCTTTATATATATATATATATATATATATATGTATGCATGTGTGTGCAATGGATAATGATTTTCGATAAGATATGAATTTTATGACAATTTGTAAAATCTTTTAAATGGTATGTTTATATATAATCGCGTTTCGCTGGTTCGTTGCTTCTTCTAATCGATTTTTAAAATGAAAATACAATCACATCGTCATTAAATTCATATTGACTTCTGCGTGATATCGTAATCTAAATAAATTATCCTCGGTGTAACAGAAAGCATGATAGTAACTTGATCTCAAATCCAATATTCCGAAAACCAAAAGAGCTCTTAATACCGAACAAGCTCCTAAAAACTGAAAAATTTTTCCGTGAAGAAGTTTGCGAAGCTTTTTTTTTTTTTAGCTAAAAATGAAAGGAATAATCAAATATTTTCTTTTAGTACTTATAAATGAAAAGTATGTCGGTAAATTTTATTTCAGTCTTCATTTCATTCAATTTTACACTGTATAAATTGTAATGTTATTAACAGTCTCAATTGACCCCAATCAGTGCGAATATTCACAAGTCTTACTGAATAGACATTGCCATAATCTGACAATCGACCTCATTATCTGCACTATATATGCTAATTGTACAACTATATATGCAACAAATATATGCTAATTGTACAACTATTCTGATTTCAGAAAAATTCCAATTTCCGAAAGGTGACTTGTCCCAAGGGTTTCGGATAAGAGTTCATGTATATATATATATATATATATATATATATATATATATATATATATATATATATATATATATATATATATAGGCTTGTTGATTAAAAAAAAGAAAATTTTGAAAATAAACAGTCTTACCGTGATGTTGTTGAGATTGTCTAACCAACCAAAAAAAGATTTGAAAAGAAAGAACCATGAAGTCTTACCTGCAAGAAAAGAGAAAAAAAAGCGTTTTAGATTAAATGGATCAATCTACAAACCAAGAAATATAATTTAGCGACACAAAGACAATATTCTCGTTTTAACTAACAGACTAAAAGCTATGTTCGGAAATAACCCCGTCCTCAGCATCACCCTCGAACTTAATATTAACAAGAGTGGCTGCAGCAAGGTCAAACCTCACGTCTCCTTCTATTCATGACTGTCACGGTAGAGTGATGTTAATTGTTATTCCCCCATATCTGGTGACGATTGTCCTTGTTTTTTCTTCTTGTTCTTCTTACTGTAGAAAAACAAACTTGCATTTGACGAAAATAGGGCCCCCTCTCTCGACATCCTGGTCGATTCTAACTGCCAAACTTTGACTATCCCACTTCACAAAAAACCCCCCAAAAACCCACAAGTTTAAACCTCAGCTGTCTTAATTCTAATAGCGAAACAAGATGGCCGTTATCAAAAATTCAATCAACAAGACCCAATCGCGTCTCTTCTCCATGTTCATTATTTATAAAGAACTCAATACCATTAAACGAACATTTTGTGTCAGGTCTGGTTGGTCACTCAAAAGAAACCGTCTCGTGACATAATCTTTAGGCAGCGTGCAGTGTCAGGGGATTATCAACTAGAAAATTAAGGAAAGCTGTTATCAACGGTTTCATTACTTCTCTCACGTTTAGTTCAGTCGTGATCACTTTAAAAGTTTTAAAATACAAGCGCGAATGCGGCTGGACACAAAGTAAGGGGCCGATTAAGCATAAACTTCCATTGCAAATTGAACACGACACTAAAAACCAATCGGGGATATTATCCAAAAGGTTTATTGTTGACATATTAAAGAGTAAATGTTTAAATTTCAAGTTCTCTAGCTTTATTTGTGCGGCCTGAATGCATGATACATACATAGCCAGCCAGACAGACCAACTTGAAAACTGAAGAAACCTTTGTTGACAGTTTTATTTGACGGTTCTCAATAATGGATTCCCTGATTGCGTTGTTGATAAGTAAAACCAACTTAAACGAAAGTCGATAGTAATATTATAAAGACTGATGACGGAGAAAGTAATAAAAATACAATAAACCTATTTTATAGTGACCAAATGTACTAGATAAGGAATAGAGCGAGACAGCAATAAAGTACAACATACTTACATATATATATATATATATATATATATATATATATATATATATATATATATATATATATATATCCAGCAGAACCTGATGAATACATGAAATTGATAATTTATCATAAAACCGAGCGGAAGATATTTTAGGTAAGAAGCATCTTATCAGTCAAGAAACACCTTTCTCCCAAGTTTCCGGTACGTCTGTCTCAAAACAGCTTAAAAAATCGATTTTAAAACAAAGTTTAAACGACATTATTGACAGATCATGTGAGCCTGAGGGGAAGGTTTTTTTTCAAGGCAAGGAGCATCTTTTCAAAGGACACTTTTCCACCAAGTTTCAAGGAAACCTGACTTGAAACAAAATGGGGACTGATCAACCGACAGACGGGCGAGCAGACGGACGAACGGAGAGACAGACGAGCGGACAGATCGACGGACAGGTGGACGGGAAGACGGGCGGACGATCGGACAGGTGGACGGACGGTAAGACAGACAGGCAGACGGACGGACAGACGGACGGACAGACGGACGGGCGGACGGACAGACGGACAGGTGGACGAACGGACAGACGCGTGGGCGGACGGACAGACGGGCGGACAGACGAACGGACGGAGCATCATACAGAAAAGTGAGGACGCCTCCCAAAATTATCAACACGTATTTATCACTAACAAGCATCATCATCAGACTTTCCTCAGGATTCGCCACACCTCCCTATCGTGGGCGTTGCGGAGCCAGTACTTTCTGAATTTGTCTTGCTCGTCTCTCCATCTAATACTCTGCCAGCCTCGGTTGCGCATGTGATCGCTAGGGATCCATGTCGCGATATCCATCGGTTATCCGCCATTCTTGCAACATGGCCAGCCCACTGCCATTTGAGTTGTTTTTTTGGATTCAAAAATCCCCTCTAAACAATACCAACGTCATTAGCCAATTTTCTTGCCCTATGGGGGATTGTTTACCCCATGATAAGCGAACATCAAATTCTTATGTTGAACAGATAATCACCACCGATTCGCGTAGGTCAACTTGCTATCTGTCAGATCATAGCACTATCTGTATCTATATTTATAAATATTAATGGCGCTGATGCTTTCATAAACATACGACAAACACAAATCAAACACAAATCTTTGAAGCTCTATTGTTATATAATCATATTAATACTCCAACGAACTACTAAAACTGCTACTGCTACTAACAACCAGTAATAACGCTCATGATAAAAAGACAATCACACCCCCTGTCCGTGACGTCACTTACCTACACAACATACAGTATTAAGGATGTCTTCTATCTTAACCACATGCTTGTCTCGTGTCTTATTTAGTGTCCATCTTAATCTAATCGTGTCCACTTGGATATAGTATTGCGTTTGCCTCACACGCAGGAGGTTCTGGGTTCAATTCCTGGTATGAGTGAAATGCGTCGGAAACTCTCCATTAGGACAAATTTCCCTGTGCACTCAGCAGCTAATTGAGTACACTCTATGCTGTATAATAAGGGTGGAGGTATCAACTCAGGTAACTTGCATCCTACCAAGGGTCTGTTCATAAAAAAAACTTGTAGGTATAGAGACCAGGTTTCGACCAGATTTAACACTTGCAAGGACCACTAAGCTGACACATGCAATAGAGAAACTGGAACTTGGTCACTGACCGTCAAACCCCGCTCGAGATTGTCTCTCAACGGATGTGACGCTTTACCTGACCTTAACCCAATCACAACTAATCCATGCACTTTCCATCAACAAAGAAAATTTAAAAAAAACATGACTAAACAAGATTTCTGGTTAAGGAATTCAGATTTTAAACGTATTCAACAACTGACATGAATTTGACCCAGAGAAGAATTTCTTTTGCTTATCACCCCCGTGCATGACGTCACCGCAACACACCAGTGGCAAATGCTAACGAATTTACCGGTATTCGAAAAAAAAATATTCAACATTCACAGGTTTTATCCAGGCCACGGTAATGGCTAGAAGTATGGCCGAAAGCCCTTGGTCATCCCCTTTTGGGTAGTATTTACACTCTTTAGATCCAGACATGCATTCTCTTGTACGTAAACAAGAAAAGTTAAAATCTTACAAACAAGAACAGGAAATTCAATGAGGCGTTCACTATAAGGTTCAAACACTATTAATGCTAGATCACGTGACCCTGGGTAGAAAATAATTTTAGGTAAGAAGCAACTAATGAAGAAACACCTGTCTATCAGGTTTCAAGTACGTCCGATTTTACAGGTGATAAAATCAATTTTAAAACAACATTTAAACACAATTATTGTTAGATCACATGGCCCTGAGTGGCAGATTTTTCTAGGTAAGAAGCATATCATCAAAGGACACCTATCAACCAAGTTTCAAGTAAATCTGACTTAAACAGCTGAGAAGCAATATGGAAACCGACCTCAATAGAGAGCCAAGTATGCCTCCAAAAACCATTCGTGGTCAGTTATTTCTAATCAAATATATTAATTAAGGATCATAGCCCAAATACACATTACATATGTTTGCATGCATGTGTTTTTTTATCACAATCACATATACAAATAAGGGGACGCTTATAGTAAAGCAATGGTTAACAAGCTCGTCTCGCTACTACATTTGCGGGTGAATTGAAAAGTATCCGCACCGGGTACTTTGCTCGTATGGTTCTGCGTCAGTTATAAAAATATTTGGCCTTATGACATACCAAAGTAAATTTTATATATATATATATATATATATATATATATATATATATATATGGTACATTTTAATTCACACTCACACAGCACACACCACTGATGATGGGAAGAATCCCGAAACATGTATGGACTATTGACATATAAGGATTAATAAACCTTACCACCAAAAACTTCACTCCCGAGTCTGTCTCACTCTCTAAAGTTCACATTATATATATATATATATATATATATATATATATATATATATATATATATATATATATATATATATATATATGCAATCGTAGAGTGCCGTGCATTTTGTTTACTTATTTACGCTGTCGGCTGTTCAATTTGCTACACGGTTAATTCCAGTGACGAACGAAATATGTTTCCAAATAAATTGTCTCTATAATTATCACACTTTGTCGGACACAAATTGTCCACTCTCTCTCTCTCTCTCTCTCTCTCTCTCTCTCTCTATATATATATATATATATATATATATATATATATATATATATATATGTATGTATATATTGTCTTAGAAAAAGTATCTTTAGAAAGATATACAAAATTATGTTTGATTTCACAGCACACCTAAAGATTATGGACAACATACTAAAGTAGTGTGACGGACTGTTTGGAGAGCTCTGATCTTGATAGAAAAATAAACTTGTTTGGATCACCAAACACTCAACATTCGATCGGAAATGCTCGTCATTATGAAGAAAGAACGCTTTAATTTCAGCATAGAGTAGAAATCTTTTACTGATAGCGTCAGGACTATATCAACGTATTGGCCTTTGTGTGACTAATTGCGTATCATTGAGTGAACTGCGTGCCTGATTAAGACTGTGAAAAACTTAGAATCTGAGATATCAATTTAGAGACATCTAGGTATATTTTGCCTCAAATCAATCCGTCATGCATGCTATAAACCCATTCATGCTTAATCAAAAATGATAATTCGTGATCAAACAACACATTTAATTTCAATTAAGTCATCTTTTGAATACATTAAAAAGACGCAGATTTTTTTTTAAACAGAGAAAACTAAACATAATATTTCAATTTTGGCCCGCAAGCCACTCAAAATCCCTTTGCAGAGTGGGTCAAATTTGGCCCGCGGGTGGAATTTGGCCCGCAGGCTGGATTTGGCCTGATCTAGACACACCCGGATAGTTATCATATTTATCAAGCTTAGTTCAGTCCGGCGTAAGTCCACGAGAGCTTTTTTGATAGTTGCTATCAAAAACTAACGTCCGTATTTTCGAAGCACGAAGACCTATACAGGACATAAGAAAAGAGTAAGTTGTGTTTCTTTTTTCTCGGCGACTAAAAACTCAGTTCTTGGTGTTGGCGTGCAGTCAAATCTTAACAGCAGTTTGATCTTGGGGAATCGAAACAATTCAACCTTTCTCCCAAACAGTCTATCTGGTATATCTCTTCAGTTGGTTTCGAGATGAGTGAAGTCGTCAGATCTTTGTAGCCTTGGTCAGAAAAGAGACTAAAACTGTCAAAATTTTAAGATAAAAAACAAAAAAAAACTATCATCATAGGGTGTATAGCATTTGAGGCTTTTTTGTTGGTCCACACCAGACGAAAATTTTCATAACCAGTAGTAATTTATATATAAATTTTATTTTTTAGTCAACCCAGCGTCAAGGTTTTTGTATTCGTTGTAGAGACTAATGAAAAAGACCCAGCATTTTTGGTAATTTGGCCAACGCAAAAAATATTTTAGTTGGACTGCCAAAAAGTATGATTTTAAAAAGGCCAAAAATTGCCCCCAAAACAAACGAACACCAAAGAGATGCTTAAAAAGGTTTAAAATAGCCTATAATGGCTGAAATGTTTAAACACGCCCACGCTGATTTAGCGCTTTTTGCACTGCCAAAACACAGAACGCGGGATATTTTCTGCAAAAAGCGTCAAATTGGCTGCCCTGATTTTAGGTCTCTTTGTGGGGATACTAAACCTAATCCTTTTCTTTCTTAGGTTTTTGTATCCCAAAATTATAATTATAAGCTTTTGGAACCCCTTCCAAAAGCTTACAACCATAATTTTCACAACGAAAAAATACCTGAGCTTTAATATGAGAAACTGCCAAAGCCGTCACAAAAACTGACATGGAAAAGTTTCATCAATTTTCAAGTTATATGTTTGTATGATTGTATCATGCATACAGGTCGTACCAAAGGAGTTAGAGGGCTGAAATTCACAACATTTACTCTTTGTTGAGTCTACAAAAACCGTTTGGTTTCTTGAAAATATGTAAGTTTATGCTACATTGATCCCAAGCTTGCACCAGCATTCAGGCTAGTTTTTTTTTAATTCTGACTCTTCTTTTTAATTGATCATCCCTAACATAGCATGCTGTCGAAAAAATTCTATCTACTGACCAACCAGACTTGTTTTTATTTACTTTTTATTAGATGTAAGTATCTTAATCATTTTTGTCAGTGAAGCTTTATTTTGATACGACCAATCGAGAAACTTAAACAAACATAGAGCAGAGATATCAGGATAAAGGATAGGTTTAAAGATTGGATTTGGGCTTTTGCGAGCTACTTAATCTTTGTAGCTAAGTGGTATGGCAGCTGGGTGTTTACTAGACGTCCCCAGGTAAAACAGGAGCTTATTCTTCACTTCCAATCTGCTCAATTTATTCATTGTCGTAGATAGACAGCCTGAGGTAAGTTTTGACAAAAAAAAAAATTCTAAAAATTAAGATGAAGATAAATACAGTCGCCCTTCAATACAGTGCAGTTCATAACAACGCAGTTTGCGAGGGTTGTTAACTTTTTTAAACTGAAATTTAGGACGGATTTGTAAAGTGCTTCGATGTTTTGGGGATCCGGATAATGGTTCAAAACATCCTTTAGAATTTGCTCTCCCTAGGAATTCTTTTTTGGGTTTTAAAAAGAAATTTAAGAGCACACTTGAATAATTAGGAGTATTGTGAACAATCAAAGTGTAGTATCTGCTTACAATACTCGCTTTGCACCGGTTCAATATAGTGGCCGATGATGGCCTCCTGAGACTCGGTATTGCTTAGTGCTGTCCTGTGGCCTTAAAAAAATAACTCTGCCCAGTCTCAGGGATCAGTAAGCCCCGGGGCAGTACCTACCCATTGTACTAAAAGGCAATGATCAGGGTTTCCTTGACTCCTCTGCAACCCCAGTTGCAGGGACTGGAGTAATTTTTTAAGCCTTCTGCACAGAACTCTACTGTAAACCGACCTTACGTCACATCTTGCTCCCGTAAGGAAACGAGTAGATACGGAATAATGTGAACATATCTGAATAATTGCCATTTTAAAACAAAAAAGCTTTATGGATTTGAAGTTACCTTGTGACACGATCAGATTTGGAAAATAACATATAAATAAGCTGTAATGTAGATAATTCTACTCAGCCAGCAACATTCATGTAATTTTGATCAGTAGGCGGTGCAAACGAGAATTTTAGGACTACAGTCCAATAAAATTCGATTCAGAAATTAATTCCTATTCCTATTTGAATGAATACTCCTTTTCCTTTTTCTTTGTAAAAAGAAAATTGGTATCTTTAATTTGTTTTGCAGATTCAGAGCAGGACATTCTCATGTTCTTGGTGACCACTTCGATTTATATGAGCTCTACAGATCATTAGTTTCTTACTTCAGCCCACTTTGATTTCATCATGAAGAGAGCACACTCACACAGTACAGACAATGGCGATATACTCAGGACAATTTTCAATACGTTTTCGAGGCCGTTTCCGGCTGCACTGAAAATATTTTCCGCCATTTTTTTGTGCAATGGCGCTCGCATGTCAATTTGGAATTCATTCTAATTCTTCCACGGCTGTGACAATTACTTTTGTTTCGGTATACGCATGCGCATCCAAATTTTGTATTGACAGCTGCTCCGGGATTTTTTTTTCCGGATCTGTGATATTGAATCTGTCATCGTTTTGTCAAGCGATAGGCAATTAGGATTGGACAGACATTTATCTGGAAAAATAAATCGAAGCACAGTTCCAGGTATCCAGTGGCCGTTTTCATGGCATGTAAGAGGTTCTTTCTGATGGAATCTTGAACATATTGTGGAAGTGTTTGCTATTTGCTACGTGCTGAGACCCCCCCCCACCAATAAAAAAAGGAATGTTTCCAATTCTGCCTCTGAGCTTCATGTCATAAACTCCAATAATGCTGGAGCCATCGCTTCCAATTTGTTTCACTGTACATTTACAAGTCAAAATAGGACAAGTTATCGAAACATAGGACATTTACGAGTCAATATGGGACAAATTATCGAAACGAAGGATATTTACAAGTCAATATAGGACAAGTCATCGAAATATAAGATATCCATGAGTCAATATAGGACAAGTGATCAGAATATTGAACATTTATGAGTTGATACAGGATATAGGACAATGCGTTGAAAAATAGGATTGTCCAATCACATGTATGACGGTTGGCAAAACTCATGATATTAGACGGGGGGGGGGGGTCATGACCTCCAATATTTTTGCCTTTACTATCACCCACCGGTCCAGAAAACCACAAATGAGAACAGAATTTCATCAAAATACCTTCTTAAAAAGACTAGAATATTAAATTTCTCTAATTCGCAATCGATTGAGATATGATTACACAGCGCTTCATACATAGTTTCTTTGATTTTGTGATGAAAACGACACTTACATAAACCAATGAAGTTGTAATAGATCTTTGTTTACCTTCAGTTATAAAGAAGTTGTCTCTCTTGGACCCCTAACCCACGTTATCAAGACTCACGTAATATGGCTAAGATATCAAATTTCTTAAATTTGCAATCACTTTACATATAATTTCACGGTGTTTTACACGCAATTTATTTGATTTCGTGATGAAAAAAAGAAACACTTTCATAAACCATCGAACTTGTAATGGACTTCTGCTTATCCCTGATTCAGTTATAACAAGGTTACTTTTCCTGTACTCCAACATCAAGAGGAACTACTGTAGTACTCAAAAACTGATAACCCTTAATCCTAATCCTAAACCCTAATCATACACCTAAACGCTAACCCAAATCCTAACCCCTAACCCTAACCTAAGCTTGCTATTCATCGCAAAACAATAGGCGCTTGAGTAAATAGATACATCAACGTTGTGTGATTCAGCTTCGAGGACTTGGCGGCTTTTCTAGCTGCTGTTCATTTCCTGGAAATAATTTTGATGTTCTATCCGTCACGCTCTATTGGTTACGAGCAATTGTTTGGTAGATATCAGCAAAACGATTTCTCGGTCGGATTAACACAGAAACAAACACTTGTTAATCTCTGCTGAGATAATCGCCCGAAAACAGAATTCAACAACGTATAAACAGCTTAATTGCACACGATAAGTAACATATATATATATATATATATATATAGTGAAAATTTTTATAGTCGATGTATGTGTGATTATTTGATCAAAAGCAAAATGATGATGTAAGGGGCACTCCCTACGAAACGTCCGGGAATAAATAAATAGATATTTACTCAATCTGTGTTTTCCTAAATTTCTCTAAAGATTTTCACCGTTAAGTGGGATATATCCTATCTATCTAATAATCACACGCACACACATACACACACACACACACACACACACACACACACACACACATATATATATATATATATATATATATATATATATATATATACATATATATATATATATATATATATATATATATATATATATATATATATATATATATATGTATATATGTATATATATGTGTGGTGAAAACTTTTATAGTCAATATATGTGTGATTATTTGATCATAAACGAGATGAGGAAGTGGGGGTCACCCCCTACAAAATACCCGTGAACAAATAAATAGATTTTCACCTTTATGTAAATTCATTTAATCACACACACACACACACACACACACACACACACACACACACACACACACACACTTTCGCAACTCTTAGTCTAATGATTTTATGTACATGAAATAACTAATATAATCAGGTATGAACGAAAGTTTCTAATGAAAACCGGTTTTCAACTTTGTATTCAATCCATAGTTTTCATAAAAGTTTGCAGAGATCTTTTTCACATCCCTAAGACAATGTACACATATAGTATAATGGCTTATATAATACCAAATTTATTGTCTTATGTTTAGCTATTAATATATCTTAACAAGAATTTTCTCTTCAGTCTGAATTTGAACGCGTCAATAGCCAAATGCAGACATAAGAGACAATTCAAGATTACACAGCATTACCCAGAGGAAAAAAAGCATTGAAAAACAACCTCAAAAAATAAGGAAAATACCCCATAAAAACACTACTCTCCAGTTGTTCATAAAGGCAAAATGAAAACAGGAAAAAAGTTGTCCGTTGACCGCAATAGCGTGAAACTGATCAGCCACAACAAAAGTGTAAATATCTATATGTCTATTTATACTTTATTTTAAAATTCAGAATGTTCAGCTCTATCAAAGACCATATATATTTATATACATAAATAAAATATAACTGTTTTGTTTTTTAATCCTCAAAACTGTTACATGGTGACAAATGATGATCTAACAAAAGAATCACGCATAATACCATAATATCATATTGTGTATCAAACATAGAAGAAAATACTGCCGAAAATCACATCATTTTTTAGACCGATATCGGGAAATAATTGAATGAAATGACACATTTCTGGAAAAGTTCTTTTGATATATCAAATGCTTAACGCCTCCAAACTATATCTATATCTATCGCTTTTCTCCCCCCCGCCTCTCTCTCTCTCTCTCTCTCTCTCTCTCTCACTATATATATATATATATATATATATATGTATATTGATCTAAAACCGTTATCTACACACCATTGACTCTAAAAATGTCTACGGGTGGCGTTTCATTCATTTCTTTATTTTGAGTCGATAATCATTCAACGGAATACATATGACGTCATGATTGCTGTATTTATTATTTCAGAACTTACAATGGTAGATACAAGCATTGGGATTCTGGCATATTATCTTTAACTGTGACTCAAATCAACTGAAGATGCTCACAGAATTCGGGAACTGCAAAGGAATTAAAGTATTTAGTTAAAGCGTTTCGGATACTTGCTCCATGGAATAAGTCCAAGAAATTGAAAATCATCAGTTGTCAATTATGATTGTTTAAAACGGAAGGTTGTAGAGAACTTGACCACCAACACTTGGTGAGGATATAAATAATACTATTGAGTCGTAGATAGTCTTTAGATGAATACATAAGATACACTTTGGAGTGAAAGTCTGTAAAAAACAAAAATAATTTTGGTACAGACTAAAATATTCTGTTTTTGCCTGCTTTTCTAAGGAATAAAAATACAAAAAGTAAACCCAAGAAGTTAACGACCCTCCCTAAATACAAAGAAATACCCATTTATCCATTATTAACTCTTATCAGCTTGAAAAAAAATCAGTCTATTCATGGATATAGGAATTATTTTTCGATTGAGTGGAATTTTTAAATTTTTACATAAATCATGTATTCACGCAAAACAATATCTCTAAAAGTTCTCAATGAATTTTAATCATATTTTATAGAAGGGTGGCTCAGATTGATTGAATTTGGGGGCAGATCCTGATTTTTTTTCTTCTTACAGTCAAGTGAATAAAGTAAAATTAATTATTCAACTACAATGAACGTCATTGAAATACGCCAGCTATCGAGTCAACATTTTCCTCGAAGCATAAACAGTGTTTTGCAAAACGTCCGTTTACCCCCACCTGCACAGAAGTTATAAATCAACTGATTTTCATTCAGTTTTTAGTGATAATGGTGTTGGGAGAGGTAGGTTCTCTGGTATGCAGAGGTCTACTTTCTTTCTTCATTTCTTTTTTTTTTTCGCGAATCGGCTTGGAAAAGCGAGCAAGATGTGTAAGTCGGTCGTCAGGAGATAAAGGCAAGTGAATACTACTCTGTCGGCTGATAGGCTATCGATCTGGAAGTGTCTTGCTTTCAAGGGGAGGAAAATCGATAATTCACCGAGAAATGAAGCCGGCAGAAGCTATCAAACAACCCTACCCCACCCCTACCACTGTCATTACCTGCTTCTTCCATCTGCTAACCTTTCAAGGCTCTAACTTCGTTCTCTCTTTCTTTCTCTCTCTCAATCACCATCTTCCCCTCTCTATCTCTCTCTCTCTATCTATATACATATATATATACATATTTATGTAAGTGTACGTCTACATATTTTGATATTTATCTATCTATCTATGTATATATTATAGATAAAAATAGATAATTAATAGATATTCTCTCACCCCTTCCTGCTTACAACCAGTCTACAGCTATTTATCCCAGTCTTTTCATCTCACTTTCTCTCTAAATTTCTATCTATATATATATCTGTGTATTTTTCTTCCTGCCCTTTCCTTTTCTTTCATCCTTTCTTTTTTCTCTTTTTTCTTTCTTTCTTTCCTCTTTTTTTTTCTCAGTCTGTTATGTATCTCTATTTACATTAGTCTGTCCAAAACAATCCATACCTGTCTGTTAAAATCTACCAATATATCTCAGTCTGTTCTAATCCATTTATCTATTCCAATCTGTCCATATCTATCTATCTATCTATCTATCTCTATCTGTTCATATCGATCTATCTATCAATTCACATCCATGTATTCATCTTCGTTAATATTCATCGGTCAAAGTCCGTTCGTATTTCTCCATTGCAACCTACTTCAACTTTTCCCTCTGTCTCCCCGTCTCTCTATCTCTCACCCACTCAGAGGTTGTAATATCTATCGATCTATCTATCTATCTATCTATCTATCTATCTATCTAAATAGATAGATTTGGGACTAATAAAGTGTTCCATAGACGAGTGGGACTAACCCTTTTTCTAAGGAAGATTTCGAAGTCCAAATCAGTTGGGCCAGCCCCGTGGCAAGGATAAAAACGGGTACAGCAACTTTTGACAGTAATCTCTATCCTGTTAGTTGTCATAGGAGAATGTTGTATCCAAGAGTGTGAAGACGCTCATCCATACTCGGTTTATCCAAGCATTGTGACATGCCAGAGACGAAACATTTTGTCATGATATCTGGTTATGGGACAAAGCAAAAGGAGAATTGGATTTATACTTTTCCGAAGAGTAATATAGTACCGAGAAAACACAAGCATCTTCAGTTAAAATTCAGGCCAATTTGAGTGTGTGTGCGTGTGCGTGTATGTATCTATGTATATATATATATATATATATATATATATATATATATATATATATATATATATATATATATATATATATATATATATATATATATGCGTTTCTCAAAAGCTCAAAAGATAGATGGATTTTATTTGTCTCTAAGTTCAGAACAAGATGTAAACTAAACATGTTTTTTTTTTTCTACCTGAGGAGCATGCCTCACTTAAGGGTGTGTATGATTTTAAGAGGGGCACAAGCCTGCTGGAAAAAGTAGGAATTTCTCTAATCATTTAGGAATTCTTATGAATAGTGTTTTCACAATATCGTAATGAACATTTTACATTATTTTTTCTTTTGCGTGGGAGGTGCATATTTGTGAAACTAATTCCAAACTAATCATTTGGCTGAAAATGTAAAGAGGGCATTTAGCCAATGTTGAACTAAAGGCAGGTCGTGGTGGTAAAAAGGTAAAGAACCACTGATCTGAACGCTTAGTGAAAGCTTTATTTAAGCAGTTGGAAATCGTCAAATATGACTGCCACGAAAACGGTCCACATAGCCTTTTTTCCTCAAGTTAAGTTGATCCGGTTTGCTACGTATCTATGTATATATGTATGCATGTATGTATGTATATATTCATGTATGTATGTATATGGAACAAAGGGGCTGATAATTTTAACATTTACTTCATAATAAGTCTGCAAAAAATATGCTTTATTTTTTTCTCTAAATCCCTGCCGTCAAAGAGGTTTTTTAATTTCCATGTAAGTTTATGCAAAATTGATCCTTATTTTATTTATGTCAACTTTTTTTCTTTTTTTTAATCAAAACTTTTTTTAGTGATAACTGCCCAACGAAAGGTGAGAGATGTAACTTATTCATTGATTGCTCCACTTTCCATTCTTTTAATTGATCACCCCCAACACAGCATGGTACCAAAAGACAAAAGTCGCATGACGATGTGTTTTGAGTGACTAACCAGACGAATTTTTTTACATCATATGTAAAAGATCATGTCAGCCAAATGACCACTCTTTCTTTCTCGCAGACATCTGTTCTTCTCATTGCGTCAGTGGCCGCACATGATAAGTGTCCAACGAACTATATTTTAAAGAGTTGACATTTTCGTTCATTTGAGAACTACAATGCACAGCCTTTCTTTTATTTTGAAGTTTGAACACTCTATGAAACATAATGCAGAGTTTTCAAGGTTCAAAATAAAAAAAATATCGCATTGTCGCTCTAAAATAGCGAAAATATATACTTTTTATAATTGGTCTGTTGGGCATATATCATGCGCAACAATTTCTGATCTATAAAAATTGATAAACAAATTCAGGTCAGAATTTTATATCAATGGTGATAAACATCGTCCCAAGATTCAGGTAAATATTTACAAAGATCACCTTAGTCTGGTACATGATAACACTCTAGGAATATTGTACTCAATGAACTTACAAATGACGAGGAGAACGAATAAGCGAACTATAAGTCTACACCAGATGCTCTCATCTAAAAGGAATTTATGAGCCGATAAATTTATTGTAATATTAATTTTATTGCTCGAACTAGAAGAATTGGGTACAAGAAATTGCATAATATGAGTTTTCATACATATTTTTCTTTTTTTGAAAATGTATTATGGTGTGTGTGTTCATAATGCTCTTCCATAGGAATAGAGCACTCTGGTGGACGAGGAATTTAAACTAAATAAATATATCGCTTAAATTTAGCCTTACTGACCGTCCGTTGCTCAGCGGTAGGATACTGGCCTCCGGGTCTGAAGCGAAGGAATCAATCCTGCCTCGTGGTACTGGATGGGATAATGGATTGTCTATAGCTACACTGACGAGTTGTAATACACAATAGTTGTACACAATAGAATTATATATATATATATATATATATATATATATATATATATATATATAGATAGATAGATAGATAGATAGATAAAGGGGGATATGTATATACATAGTGAAAGAGAGGGGGTCTGTGTGTTTTCTGTTTGTTTCTCTCTCTGTTACAATGAACATTCACATGTGACAATTTGATAAGAATTTCCTGCTACCCACTACTTGAAACAACGGACTCTTCCACTCGAAGGAGTTTCGTTACTTTTTATCATTATAAGAATCCCCCTGAACTTCGCAGACACATGTGTAGATATTCTGACCAGATTCATAACAGCCATGAGTATGAATGATTTTAATTTCAAATACTGCGTTCAAACGATAACTTTAAATGTAATTAGATTAAAACAAAAAATTATCCACCACTCCTGATAAATGGATGAACCAAGAAACACGTGCCGAGTGTTTTCTCTTCCAAATCTTTGGTATATTGCCCTATATTACATGATCAGTATATTGAGCACTTTTTATTCTAATTTAACGGAAATGATTAGATTTAAAAATTCAACTGCACTACTTCGTTTATAATTTTTTAAAATTGTTTTAAATGAAGTATTATATATATATATATATATATATATATATATATATATATATATATATATATACATACATACATACATACATATATATGTATGTATATATATATATATATATATATATATATGTGTGTGTGTGTGTGTGTGTATGTGTGTGTGTGTGTGTGTGTGTATGTGTGTGTGTGTATGTGTCTTTTTTTTCTAAAAAAAAGCCTTCTGGTTGAAATTCAAATATATCCCCGAATGATTTCACAGGTGAACGTGGAAATATTCAGGGATACATTTTGAAGAAGCCCAAACGTACTTTAATGGCTGGTGAAATAAGAAAAAATTCAAGAAAATAAAAGAAATGCTTAGTTTCGTTTTGACTGAAGGCCAATGGTAAAGGTCACCCAGTGAGGGTCAAACTCACTATTCAATAATAATGACTGGCAAGACGAGCTTGCTAACCAATACAAAAAAAAAAAAAAAAAAAAAAAAAACAAGTGTAGAGAGTCCATAGTCCCGTGACTCAGTACAGGGCTTTTCGATTCCCTGTACTTTGTTCGTAGAGGCACTCATCTCTTTCACGGACGCGTCTTGGGCGAGATAGCCTGCCGGGGCTTTACCTTTTCCAGGCCTGATCAATTCATGCACAGTTCTAAGCAGCAGAACTGTGCAGAGGGAATCCCCGAGTTACGAACAACTCATACATACGAACGGACTGTCATGGAGATCTTTTTTTGAAAAATGAGTTACAGACAACTATTCATAATCAAAACGATCACGATGATGATGATGATGATCATCCTCATCATCATCATAATCATCATCATCATTTGTCTAATGTTTTTATGTATATACATTGTATACAGCCACAAAATTCGACTAACTGGCGTTATATATGCACCGTGCGGAACTTGTCCGGTTTACGTGCCGATCCGACTTACGAAGAGACCTAGGAACGAAAGTCGTTCGTAACCCGAGGACTCCCGTGCTATTTTAAAACATCTTTGGTACGCCTAGGTTTAATAAACCCACGACCTACCGAGCAGGAGAAGAGCACTTTCAACACTGGGCCACGGTGATCGGCAGGATAAAGAGTAAACAACGAGAAAGAGGACGACCGGTAGATGGGGTGGGATGCCGGGAGTATTAAGAGCACTCGTGTAAAATCAATTAATTAAAAAGGAAAAGGCTAAGGTCGGCGGACAGAGTCGACCCAAGTAGTTTCCGAGGAGCAGGTGGAGAAACTTCCCTGCTTTGGTCCTCTCTAGTCCCCACCCCCCTGAAACTACGAGAGGTCCGGGAGGCAAGTACTTCGTTCGTTAAGAATCTTTTCAGATAAATAGCTTCGTTAATGCCTTCGTAATGTCGTCAGAATGGAAGTGGGGGCCGAAGAGAAGGGGCCCAGAGGGAAGGGGACCTGGGAGAAGTAAATGATGAAGGTTTATTTGTTTTAGACTGAATGTTGTAGAAAGATGAAAGGGAGAAAATATTGTTTTAAATTTTTAAAAAAATGATATTTAGATGCACCAGTATCTCAAGCATCTCCTCTTACTTTCCTTGGTCAGTGTTGCTCATTAAGATGTCTTTCATCTGAATTTAGATATTTTTGGTTGAATATATATAAAATATATATATACCAGAAAATGCTATTTTGATGATTTTTTATAAAATATATAACATGCACCCATCAACAAAAAAAAGATGTATGAAGTTTTTAAAAAATCTAATAACAATCAATAGAGAGAAATTCAGTTTGTTTATACGTGTTAATTCATATCATTTGCAACTTGCAATCCGTACTATGTATAAAAATAGTCTGAAGAAAGTACGTTATCTTCAAGTAATACTTATGCCAGAATTGTAGGTTCAGCACGGTGTACATAATGATGACTCATCTGATTATATTTATATATATATATATATATATATATATATATATGTCATGTATGAACCTTTTTGAAATGATCTGCCATTACACGGTCAATATATCACTCAATTTAGACAACGTAAATAGAATAATCAATTGGAAAAAGTGCGGCTGCTGCAGGAATCGAACCTGCCGCTTCAACGTAATGATGCTGTTACTATTGAGCTAAACAGACGCCAGTAATGCAGGTTCTATTCCCGTAGTAACCCCCGTGTGTGTGTGTGTAAACTAAGCGTACATGGAGGATTAAGTTGTTCATATCTAAAGAACTACCATAGCAGTGAATAATAAGTGTTAATCGAAAAATACAGAATAAGCCCAAGGTGGGATTCGAACCCTTAGCCAAGGGAAATCACTGTTTAGCCACCCCAAGTAGCACCCCTAAACCCACCCTTCTCTCCAATCATTTATTTACATTCTCATAATTACATTATTTAATTGATTTTTTTTTTTCGTTTTTTATTTACTCACAGCCGGAGGGTAATTGGTCAGAGCAAAAAGTTGCAATAAAAAGCAGCTAATAAAATTAGGATGAAGTCATAAAACGCAGTCATAAAATTTTTTAATAATATTAATGATTTATAATACTTTAACTAATGAAAATACAAATTAAAAAAAACGAAGGAAAATGTATTAAATACTGTAACAAAATGCATTGTTATTTTTTTATCGGGTGAAGTATCGCAACATTATTATTAATTTTGACTAGTGTACACCGTCATCCTAGTTTCCAGTTGCTTTTTATTACAACTTAGAATTGGATCGTAATCTCACAGCAACGATTTAGCAGCGTAATCAGAAAATAAAGAAGGGCCCAATATACACTTTTAACCGTCCAGCCACGGAGCATTAAAAGATTGCTAGGTCTGAATTGTAAACATCATCAGGTCGCAAGTAGTTAGGTTAAAGGTGTGAAATCAGCTTCTGTTCAACTGTAGAGTCCTCATCGCTGAATGGTTAAAATCAACCAGGCGTAATCTAGCCCCTGTTGCGAAAGAATGTGAATTCGATCGTCACCGTGGGTCGGGACTTTTCTGATTGTATCCGTTTAATTGTTGCCTTGGGATTATGGTCCGATTTCAATTCGAGATGAAAAGCGACCGAAAATTAGAATGAAGGTAAAAACTTGTCTAAATTAATAATCAAAATAAAAAAATGTACCAGAATGTGAATAAACGACGAAGAAAATTAATAATTGGGATAGTTTCTAAATTATGCAAAAATGATATTTTAATCTTAGACCAATTCTCAAAACGAAATGGAAGATACTCCATGAACTTGAAAACTGAGAACAAAAACATCTAAAAGACACCCGCAAATGTTTAGATTCTCAAAATATCGATGTAGAATCTACGGAACGTATCACATATTGATTAATCAAATGTGACTTTATTCTTCAAAATACATTTTATTAGAATATTAATTAATTTATCAAAAATCATATAAATAGTAATTTCCAACATATATAAGCAACCCAAAACATCTGGATTTAGATGAAAAACTGGAGAATACACTGGAGTGCGATTAAAAAGGAGCACACCGTACGTACCTTATTCTATCATATTTGAGTTGAATTCTCGTACGCCTTTTTATATTATTGAAAAAGTGATATTGATAGCCGTTAGTCGTGCTGTGATCTCGTAGCACACTGGACAATATTTACGTGTAGGGGAGGTATCAATGAGTTTTGAATTATGTCATCTGACTGAGTAAACTATGAGTAAACTAAAATTAAGAGTAACGAAATTAATAATAATGAAGTAACAATAAACAAATTTGATAATTATGATGTGACAAAAAATAAAATTAATATTTACGAATTCTCTAATTGTTGTGCGGTGCACACCTACCGTACCCTAAATACACACACACACACTTATATATATATATATATATATATATATATTCTGTAAGGAACACTTATATCAATTCCTGATCATCGACAATCCCTCCATATTTCAATGTTCAGCGTACAGATTGAATGCTGAATCATGATCTAACGAATTTTAGGATGAAAATAACCCCGCCAAATTAATGTTTATCCTTCGACCAGATATATTCAATTTGTTAGTGCAAGAACTAACTAATGGAACAGTCGAGAAGTTGAGTAGTTGTAAAGACAGAGGTCAGTGATAGGATAAGTCAAAAATAGCAAAGGAAGTAACTAGTGTACTGAGTTGGATTGAAATAGCCATGAACAAGGTGAATAAGTCAAAATATCCAATCAAAAAAGTCCGAAATCAAGAATCTCCAAAACAAACGGTCCAAGTAAATTATAATCATTGCAAATGGTCCACAAACAAAATGTCCGAAATGCAAACACTCCCAATGCAAAAATGGACAATTTATACGTATATACGCGAAACACGCGCGCATGATGCATATGTATATGCACACGGTCCTAGGGAATGCTTCATAGAGATGGTTCGAGACAAGTGTATACATACGTGTACATGTACATATGCATATGTATTATACGTGTATACATGTATGAATTTGTCCCTTTTGATTTGGCCTTTTGAGTATTTGGTCTTTTTGCATTGGACCTCATTTTATTGGACGTGTTTGCATCATTGATTCTTACGGTAATGGTCGTGTTTGCATTGGCCTTTTTTGCATCGAACATGTCTGAATTATTGGACCTCACTGCATTGGACGTCTTGGCATTGGACGTCTTGGCATTGGACTACATGTTCATTTGACTTCTTATAAATTGGACATTTTATAAATTGGACTTTTTGCTTTTGGACGTTTTGACTCGTAATTAAACTGAAGTCAACAATGTTCATTTGATCTCTTATAAATTGGACATTTTATAAATTGAACTTTTTGCTTTTGGACGTTTTGACTCGTAACTAAACTGAAGTCAACAGCAAAGATCCCATATCATAAACGGACACATTTTTGTACTCTTCGTTGATTGCCTGTTGAGTCATCACGTTTTAACCCTTCGCTCACAGCCACTCACTATGTTAAAGTCCGTAATTACCGTGTTTCCCGGTGTAGAACACGCAATTTTTCCCTGAAATGAGTCTTGAAAATTTACCCAACTTCCTACGAGACGAAGGTTACTTTTTTTCATTGGCCGATCCCAGTGATGGCCAACCTTTTTAGCACAGTGTGTCGAAATTTTAATTTTTGGAATAATTCAGTTATCGGAGTGTCACTTACATGTATACGTATAGAACTGGGGATAAGCTTTCAAATTAAGACCAATTGTGCATTTCTAGAAAAAATGCATGAAATTTCTGACATATTTGATACTATTGAATTAATTTCTGAACGTGGAAGGGCGGCATATTTAACTTCTGATGACTGTAAAAGGTCGAATTCAATATGGTCGCCAGTCAACCAAGTGTATTGTTGAAACGCGTTTAATTTGGGAATCAAACTGTTAGGGGAAACATTTACAACCAAATCAGGGAATGCCTATTCATTTGGTGATTCTTCTGAGATCACCAGAACCCAAGGAAATGCATTTAGATCAAGGTCAGATGAATATTTAAAAAAAAATCGTTAATACATCAAGTGCAAAGAAGCGTGTCGATCATGTTACAAGCGAAATCTCAGTGAAATATCTAAGTACATGCACTGCAGACGTAAAAAGAACATGTAGCCAATTTTTTCAACCATGTGATGGCTATTTTATAGACCAAAATTCATGACGTCATTGTTTGGAGTAATTTCTCATAATTATCACATAGTGGGGTGCATTCATAAAAAAACACATCTTACCCTCTAAAAGCGCGTTTTGACGTTTTCCCAAGATATAGAGTGTGCCCAATAGCATGATAAAAGTATACCACACAGTCTGACCACTGCAAAGGTATAATTTTCAAGATGGCATCCGAGATAAAACAAAACAAAACATAAGAAAATTTTACCACACTTTAACAAGACAGATATGAATTTCAAGAGGGAGTCTAAGCTGACCGCTATACCTTTAAAATGTATATTACTTATACATTATCTACCCTGAGCAAGTTCTTTTCAACGGTTTCTCAAAGTGTCAAGTGTGCTTGATAACATATCAAAGTTTGGCCTCTGGAAAGGTATTCTTTTCAAGATGGCTTCACAATCTTCAGAATGCCCATAACTCGTTTATTATTATCCTGGGCAGTTTTTTCAACGATTTTTTGCAGTGATAAGTGTGCTTGATGACATATCGAAATTTCACCACACTCCGACCACAAGAACGGTATCAGGTGATCCCAATTGCATGGTAAAAATACCACAGTAAAGGTATGATTTCCAAGTTGGTGTCTAAGTTGCCACCCAAATCAGTTGCTTATAAAAGGGATCCACCCAAACCCCGCAAAAATCACAACAAAAGATTTCCCTCCGGTCTCTCGTGGTATCAGGTGTGCTCGATGACACGCTGATATTCTACAACTGCCTGACGATTGGAAAGGTATCATTTTCAAGATGGCGTCGAAAATGGTCGCCTAATTCTTGAAATGTCGTTGGCTGTCAACTGAGACGCCATCTTGAAAATTATACCATTCCTGTGGTCAGACTGTGGTAGAATTTTGATATGTTATCAAGCACGCTTGACACTACAATGTTATCAAGCATGCTACTACTAAACATGCCATTGTTGTCGTTGTTTTTGTGGTTGTTGTTGTTGTTTTTGTTGTTGTTGTTGTTGTTGTTGTTGTTGTTGTTGTTGTTGTTGTTGTTGTAGACTTTGATTTCAGTTTAGGTAAGTCACTCAACCAAAGCCTGGCAACCTTGCAAGCTATGACAGTTCGGCCCAGAGAGAGAGAGAGAGAGAGAGAGAGAGAGAGAGAGAGAGAGAGAGAGAGAGAGAGAGAGAGAGAAGGGGTGCTGGGCTTTTCACATTTACAGACAATACAACACTTCCTCTAACATACTACATATAGATAAATTGATGTACGCAGGGTGTCGTACTTACAATTACATTGACAAGATTTTTATTTTGTTCAGTGGAGATAACAGCTATTTTCTCTATTTCATATATGCTGGGCTTTCCAGGTATGCAGTCAACAAGATATTATTATTATTATTATTATTATTATTACTACTACTACTACTACTACTACTCGCTGCAATCTCACACCAGTTGTCTGGTGGTGACTGCTGTAGTTTAAGTGTCAGCAAGCCTCCTCAAGTCTCTCCTAGTTCTCATATGCCACATGGTTTACGTTTCCACCTTCATTTCCCTTCCTCTGTTAGGTCACCGTTAACAATTAGTGTGGCAGTCTTTACATTTCTATTATTATTATTATTATTATTATTATTATTATTATTATTATCAATAATAACAATAATGTTCATGATACAGATATTCTAGAGAAGATAAAAACCAGTGCTTGGCTGAAGACAGGATCGTGGAACAGGAATATCGTAGTGTGGGTGCAGCTCTAACGTGCAGTAGGTGCAAACTTCGGGTGTAAATTCACCGTGTCTCCATATTGTAAGAGACAAAGAAAATATATTTGAAGCTCTATTCAAGACACGACATTTTTTCTTTGTTCCTATTGATGGAAAATCAGATTCTGGACAATGGTTTATGAAGACAAAGAAATGATTCGGTCAAAAGAGTCAAGAAAATTAAACGTGTTTATCAATTAATTACTTTAGAAATACTTGCAAGCTAAAATAGTGATCGTATTTTGAAGGAACAGAATGGTCTGTATGACGTATTGTGGGGGAGGGTGCTCGTACGTTTCAGAAGGGAGTATTCAAGAAAATATGCACATACGTGCACACACACACACACACACACACACACACACACATATATATATATATATAGAGAGAGAGGGGGGGGAGAGAGAGGGGGTAGACAAACACACAGCCAGAGAGAGAGAGAGAGAGATTGAGACGGACAACTATGGATAGAAATACATCGTTGGAGATAGGTAGATTGATAAGGATAGATAGATAGATAGATAGACAGAAACTAATGAACAGGTTGAGATAGGCAGATGGAGAAATAAACTGGTTGAGATAGATAGATAGATAGATAGATAGATATGAAATAAATTAAATAGATAGTTGGATACAGATGTAGATAGATAGGGGCAGACTGAGATTGATAGATAGAAATGAATAAATAAACCGGTTGAGATATATATATATAAATAGATAGATAGATGGAGATGAGCTAGTTGTGATGGATGGAGAGATTGATAGCGACAGAAAGAAATGGTATATATATATATATATATATATATATGTGTGTGTGTGTGTGTGTGTGTGTGTGTGTGCGTGTGTGTGTGTGTGTCTAGCTGCGAACTCCTATCCTACTTATTCCCTGACTAAAGATGATTACTGCAAATCAAAATGTACTTTCTTGTATAAATGCATTTATTTATAAGAATGAAATAAATCGGTGTGTTTGAGTATGAGAAATTTTCAGTTAAATCTAAGACCTGTTAATTTAGTTCAGTCAGTAGGGTTGCCACCTGGTGATCATCATATCAGTGTAAATCCCTAATTTTGGTGAGGATTATTCTCGTCTTCTTTGTTGTTCTTGTTCTTGTTTCGGTAGAAAAACAAAGTCAACTCCAATTTTGGATTTCGATACATATATATATATATATATATATATAGAGAGAGAGAGAGAGAGTTAGTAAGGGAGAGTTGGTTAATTGATATTTCTAGTAGCAGAGGTCAGCGTGACCTGTTGAATTTTCAACTATTCAACATCGACCTGGTTTTGCACAAATTATTTCAAATTAATTGGAATTAATAATAAGCTAAAACAGGTCTAGTGATTAAAAACTGGCAAGTGACCAACGTCTTTCAGCAGCATGCGAGTGATCAATTGAAATATTCGAAGAAAGGGGTGATCAATGAACAGGTTGCCTTTTGTTTGGAAGTGATCACTAAAGGACCAACCTAGCATAAACTTGCCAGCAGACCTCATGAAAAAAAAATCATTCTGGGTGGATTTTGGGGAAAAAAAACAAGAGAGCGCTTCTCGTAGCTCAGAAGTAAATGTTCGAATTTCAGACTTCTACCTCCATCGATGTATATATACAAACCAACATACATGCATAGCCAGCCGGACCGATTTGAAAACTGAAGAAACCTATGTAGACAGTTTTGGTTCAGATTTGGTTGAAGATTTCTGATTATGTTGGGATAGTGAATAGATAAGTAATGAAAGGGAGTAAGGATTGAAAGCTGATATGGTATTCATACCTCGCATAAATGAATCACCGTTTCCCGAACTAATTATCTTAACAAATTATCTAGAGAAAAAAAGATATCTAATCATAAATAATCTTGAAAAAATGGATCGTTTATCTAAAATTATCTTTAAAAATAGATATTTTTATCTAAAATCATCTTAAAAAAGCCAGCACAAGATTAGGGCATTATGAGTCCAAAATGACCACAAAGAACAAACAAAAAGCACACTTTTGGAAAACAAGCAAACAAACCAACCTTTGGATAGTGCTTAGTGGTGTACTCATGTGCATCTTCAAGGTTATAGCCCTTGAAATGTGACCGGGAGCAACCAGAGACACACACAAAAGCAAAGAGACGAGAATCTATAGCCTATTCGTCTGGTTGGTCGGACGGGCCATTTGTGGGTGTTTGACACGCTGCATACATTACTGACACTTAAAAGCAGCATAAATGAGTTATATGTTTATGTAATGCCTGCATAACAATTAGGGCGAGGCCAGAACAGATGGGGATAATTGGGCTAGTTGACATAGGCCTAGGATTGTGTATGGGGCTTATTCTCAGGGGTAGAAGAAAATACTTTTGCATTCACTGCTTTTTGATACAATAAACAACTCTATTGTCTCGCATATATGCTGAATAAGATTGTTTGCCATTGTCTTTTGTCCTGAAATTGTTCTAGCTCTTTCATTGTTTTCCATAACTTGCAAGTATATCATGGTACCATACACATATCCTATGTGTTTAGCACTGATTACGAAAATACCGAATGAACAGTTTCAAATGGGGTCTATCTTTCCCATCTGAACTGTGTCTATTGACAGCTTTGCACGGGCTTTTTATGTTGCAGAGTTAGTTCCGTATTTCAAATCAGTGCCAGTAGTTCAACATACATAATCAAGTGTACGAATGACATTGATCATAGTTTACATTCAACGGACAGTTTATTTAAAGCTATATGTCTAAGTTACAACACATGGAAATTTCAGCTCTTTAGGTCTGTTGTAAGCGTTTTAGAGGAACAGCAGCTTAGTTCATATAGTAAGTTAGCAGTTAGCGGTTGACTTTACTTCCACTAATTTTTTAGCGGTTTATCAGTTTAGAGTTTGCTTTAGCTGGGCCAACTACTGATAGCATATATTTATTTCACTAACTCAGTGCGTTGAGAGTGCGATATATAATAAGAGTATGAAATAGTCAGATCATGAAAAAACAGGGTTAAAGTACGAGTCCAGGCCCATTACCAGATTGTAGTGTCCTGCTGACTGGGTCACAGGTTCACAATAAATAAGTTGATGAATAAAGAGTAAGCGAAGAATGTATTGATGACAATGAAATAATTGAGATTTGATGTATGAATGTATCTAATAATCTTATTACTACCTTTGCCATCAATAATTTATAGGTTAAAGCTTATAAATCATAGCAGTAATGATAGCATTTGCACGGTTGAAAAGCGACGATAGGGTCTTAATGAGAGCGAGGGAGATGTTTGTTGGCAAGACACGATTCATATACGTACTCTACAACGAGTACGTTCCACAAAATATACGAAAAGAAGCAAGTTTGATTGCAGTTGAACTTCGAGAGTTTGAAGTGGTCTATTTTTTAGTTTGAGCCTCAATCACGAGACAGAGGTCATCAGCCTCTTTATACCTAGCGCTCACTTTTGCGAGTTTCTGTGAAGGTGAAATTCCCGTATTGCACAGCAATATTTTTTTTATCAAATTGACAACCATTTCAAATGGCTAAAAGTGGCCGAAATTATCAAAAATGGCCAAAATTCCCAGGTAACCGAGCAACTGTATTTGCCACAAAAACTAGTACAAAAGCTTCCAAAAGTAAATATACAATGTATTTATCATATGTTAAGACAATTTTGAAAATAGAAGTAACTGTTTTGGTTGGAAATCTTTGTATCAGCACACTATTAGCCATAACAAAAAGAAAAGAATTACGCACTCCGGATTCGAAATACTCTATTGAGACGATTACATACATTACCTTGCGACCCAGTAATGGATCCATCGCTCATTCAGAAGCTTGAATAGCCTACTTATGGGTGATATCACAAGAGTTGGCAACCAATCGTTTATAATATGTCACCGAGTCGGGAGATGATGACTTCAAGTTAAACTGACCCGCGCTTGAAGAAGTTACAACAGTTGGAAAAAAATTCCTGATTGTGACGACTTGGATGAACATTTTTCATCCCAGCCAACGAAGTTCGTAGAGGTACAAGTATTCACTCATGTCCGTCTGTTTTTTTGTTGTTTTTTCTCAGGAAATATCTCCGGGAGTTTTCAATGAGTTTCACTGAAATAGTGGAAGGTCAGGCTATGGAATGATTCGTTGAAGTTGGGGCGGATCCAGAAATTTGAACTCAATCGTCCAGAATATTAAGAATCGAAATACAGTTACCTCCCTTCATCGTAGCTATCTATGAACTGATTTTTTTTTCAGTTTTAAGTTACCGTATGGAGTTGGTAGATATATGCACTCTCTTGGTACTTTTTAGTTCAACAAGTATATATATATATATACATATATATATATAATGTGTACTGTAGAGAGTGAGACAGACTCGGGAGTGAGGTGTTTGGAGGTAAGGTTTATTAATCCTCATAAGTAAATTGTCCATACATGTTTCGGGATTCTTCCCATCATCAGTGGTGTGGGCTGTATGAGTGTGTATTAAAATTTCCCATGTGGAACCAGAGTCCACCATCAGGAGCTATGCCTTGTGGGTAAATTGTGTTGTCAGGGCTGCTGGGAGCCTCCTATATATATATATATATATATATATATATATATATATATATATATATATATATATATATATATTCTTTGGCTACTATTTACTTCTGTGAATTGTTGTTGAACTAAACTAAGGCTGGGTTCCTTTTCATACGATTAACAACAATTGAAGTGAAAGCAAAAGGTAACAAAAATTGATAATAATGATTTACAATATATCAGATAAAATGAAATGGGTATACATATATCACACTATCAAAGCATTCGGTATCCGTGGGCTGATTTCTTCCTTTATTTCTTATCGCTTGCGAGTCAGAGGATTCAAGAAGGGGGCCATTGATCTGTTTTATTGAGTTTGGGGTAGAGATCGGTATCCTTCTCGGATTATTAACAGGATCACCTCAGGCAGCGCTGCACATAAATCTCTGTAGCCCACAGCATCTGGTATATCCAGTTGGTCACCCATACAGGTACAAATCAGACTCGACGTTGCTTAACTTGGGTGATCGTACTAGAACCGGAAAAACCGACACAATTTTGTCTCGAATGTTGACCGAATAAGTTGCTTACATTAAAAGCACAAATTCTAACCCGATTAAAAACCAAAACAATAATTACTTTCCAATCACTTAGAAAGAAAATGAATAAATAGGAACAAAGATTATTGTTATTTGAAGAAATAAAAGAGAGAGAAAGAAAAACCAAAGAAAAAGTGACAAAAAGAAAAAGAGAAACAGAAGTGAAAGAAAGGAAGAAAGGAAGAAGAAAAACGAGCCAGAAGGAAAAGGAAGTAAGAGAAAAGGGAAAGAAAAAAGAAAGCGACAAGACGATAAAAGAAGTACATGAGAAGGGAAAAGAGAAAAGGTAAAGAAAGTAGAAAGAGAGAAAGAGACAAGAGGAAAGTAAGGAAGAGAAAAACGAAAAGAAAAAAAAGGGACAAGTAAAAGAAAGAGAGAGACAAAAGTGAGCGGAATACAAATATAAAAAAGACAGAGGAAAAGAAAAATAGAAGATGATACAAAAGAAATAGAAAACAGAAAAAGAGAAAAGAAATAAAGAGACAAAAAGGAAGAAAGGAATAGACAAAATAGAATAAAAAAGGGAAGAGAAAAGGAAAAGAGAAAGAGGAAAGAAAGAGCAAAGAAATAGGGGGGGAAGAGAAGAAGAAAATAAGAGACATGAAGAAAGAAAACTGGAAATACCAAGAACCTTGACGGGAAGAAGAAAGTAAGGACAAAAGAACAAACAAAAAAGAAAGAAAGAAAGAGAGCAGTCATTATAGAAAATGAACAAATTATAAGGAAAATGATAAATGAGGAAAAAAAATGAAAGTTGCAAAAGAAAAGAAAGATAAGGAAAAGAAAAGAAATAAAGAAGGAAAGAAAAATGAAAGAGGAAAGGCATCACGAAAAAAGAAACAGAAAGGAGTTGAGAAAAAAGTGCGTAAAGAAGAAAGGACGAAAAATAAAGAAAGACGGGAAAGGAAAAAAAGAGAACCAGTAAATAGAGGAAAAAGAAAGGAGATGCCATGGACAAAAAAGAAGAAAGATAGATGAAAAATGAATAAAGAAGGTGCAACAGAAGAAGGAAAAAAGAGAGAAGACAGGACTAACGAATGATCGAAAAAAGAGGTGACAGAAGTAAAAGAAGAAGAAAAAGAGAGAAGAAAAAAAGGAGATGGAAGAATGAAGTGAAGAAATGACGAAAGAATGAGAGAAACGTGTAACGGAAGAAGAATAAAGAAAAAAGAAAAAAAAGGACAGAAGAACGATAGGAAGGAAGAAGGTAGAATGGAAGAAGAAAAGAAGATTGGACAAAAGAAAAAAAATAGTTGGAATAGAAGAAGGAGAGCAAAGGAAGAACGAAAGAAATAAAGGGAAAAAAAGGAATAAACAAACCAAGGAAAAACAAGGAAGAAAGAAAGAAAATAGGACAGAATAATGGAAGAAAAAAGTGGGGTATAATAAGAAAGAGAGGGATGAGGAAAGAAAGAAAGAGAGCAAGAAAGGAAGAAAGAAAGAGGAATATAAAGGAAGAAGGTATTAAGGTGAGAAATAAAAAAAAAGGAAGCAAAAAACTAATAATTATTCTACAATGCAGACAGATATTAGACAACAAAAGCAAGAAGTGCCTTCTAGAATCAGGAATGTCCGAGGACACACACACACACACACACACACACACACACACATATATATATATATATATATATATATATATATATATATATATATATATATATATATATATATATATATATATATCATCGTGGGCGGCAGCTGATAATTGCGGAAGCAGGTCACCTCCATCGGAAGAGGGTGGTGGAGAGTAACGAAGAGGAGTAGGAGCGAGGAGGAGCGGAGGCGGGGAAGACAGATGAAGAGGAAACAAAGCGTGCGGAGCGGGGCGGCAGGAGATTAGAATGAGGGGTGAGGGAGGAGGAGAAGGAGGAGGAGGAGAAGTGGGAGGAGCGAGATTGCGAGGGTGGCAAAGTGAGTGTGTAGGGGTAGGGGTGGGGGGGAGACGGGAGGAAAGAAGACATGTAATTTTGCCGAGTCGCTGGACTCAATTATTGTCAGTAATTGGCCGTTCGTCAATGCAAGTAGTGAATCGCTTTCGTGCGAATGCTTCCCAGAATCAACCCTTATTGATTGCCTAATAAAGAGCGAGGCGGGGGCCCTGTGGACGTGGGGGGGCGTCGGGGAAGGGGGTGGAGAATCAACATGAATGGAACGCAAGTGAGGGTGTCATATGGGAGGGGGGCCGAGGGAGATGGGAATTATCTAAGTCACTCGTTTTCAGGCTACATTGACATTTATGTGGGTCATGTAATGTCGAACGCCATTTCCTGTACCGTTTGCATTCGACCCATGAGAGGGTAGAGCTTGTGGCTGGCTTTGTGGCTCGAGGAGGTAGATGATTTCCCACCGACGCCCGAGGTCGTTGTTCGAGCTCAAGTAATATATATATATATATATATATATATATATATATATATATATATATATATATATATATATACATATATATATATATATATATATATAATGAAGAGTTTATACGGCAAATTCTATGGATTTTTTGTAATTTCTTCATTTTGATAGCGCTCATTTCATCTATAGGGTCATCGTTATATATATATATATATATATATATATATATATATATAGAGAGAGAGAGAGAGAGAGTGATAGGTGGATAGATATATAGATATGAGAATTAAGTCCATTTCAATGATTATCTGTACAATACAAGATTTTCAGAATCTTTCCCCATAAAACAATGTTATATATATATATATATATATATATATATATATATATATATATATGGTTAAATATGAACGACAAGGAATACCTTTTCAGCTTTTCGCTAGGCTTTCTTGTTTATGCGCACGGGAACGCATGTGCGGATCCAATATATTCAAATCTTGTCGAAACAATGGATCCATACATGCGTTCTTTTTTGATCAAATAAGAAAGCTTGAATAAGAAATGAAGAAAAAGTATTCCTCGTTTGTGGTATTTGAACAGACTCGCATAAACGAAATGTTGCCGCCTAAATACACACACACACACACACACACGTATGTATATATATATATATATATATATATATATATATATATATATATATATATATATATATAAATTATAAATTTGTTACATTATTATTTTGAAACTTTAGTGTAAATAGAATAAACAAATAAAATGATACATTCACTGCGTAATAACGGGAGATCATTTCAAATGGATTTTCAAAGTAATAAATAGCTTCCAATTTTCATTCTATTTAGCTGTGATCTTGGGCTATATATATATATATATATATATATATATATATATATATATATATATATATATATATATATGCGATAGACGAGGGACATTTCATTGATTCTTTATTGAAGAAAGTGCTAGGTATAATAATACTCAAGGACAATCATTAGACTCTATGGATCCAAACATACATTCCGTTGGGCTGAAATTGTGCATAAAGGATTGCTATACATATATATATATATATATATATATATATATATATATATATATATATATATATATATATATATATATATATATATATATATCGGGACAAAAGATTTCTGATTTTCTAACATAATCTCTGAATGTTCAACCTTTCAATATTTTGTATTTGTTATCATTGTATTTTTTAATTTTCGGTCCAAATTTTGTCATTTATGAAGTTGTATAAAGATGTAAAAATGAACTTCCTGGAATGTGTCGGATACTTTTTGCATTCACACTTACTAGTCAATACCCGTGAAAAATTATATACCTATATACCAGCAAAAACACCCAGCGTTGCCTGGAGGACAGTGATTGTAATTCAGACAAAACAGTGAAAAATGTTTTTTCAATATATCCATTCGTACAGAGCTCAGCAAAATGTTTTGCCCTATTTATACGATACCTTTTACTGAAAAAACAATGCGATGGACGAAACACTTCTCCAATTAGTTACCAATTAGAGAAGGTGGTTAAGGGATCCAACCGTAAAACAAACAAAAAAAAACCCACTTAAAACTGTCTATAGGAAAAGCATGGAGAAGTCAGGTTGAGGCCAACAATCTCGAGAGAGTGTCTCTGTGCCTTGTTGAAAATCATGGCAAAGCCAAGTTTCCCTAAGAATCGGATTCGCTTGAAACCAAAGGAGCAAGTCTGTTGGAATAATGGGTATCCCGGGGATGAACCATCCAACCGTTTTTTTTTTTTGCTTACCCCAGTTAGGATAATGGCCTCGATGACATGTGGGAGAAATTGTTTGACAGCTAGGCGTTTTCTACTGTATAGCTCTAGATTTCTCAGAAGCATGAGAGGCGTCCCAACTTTCAGTTGAAATCCGTTGAGGGGAACACCAGACAGCTAAAAATACAACATATTTGAGTGTGAATGCCCGCGTGTGTATGTATCTTTTGTTAAAACTAATCTGCTTCTGTATGAAAGCGTATGTCTTCAGAAAAATGCTTAAAAACACCAGAAAATTGATAGGACTTGTTATTTAGAGCAATAGTTATGGATATATTAATCATGAGAGGATCGGCTTATCACCAAAAATGTGAATACAAAAAAAAAACACACTTAATTGTACATGTTATGGTGATGTATTAATAGCTGAGGGATCAGTTTATCACTTCATAACAAAAGAAAACCGATCCCCCATTCCATGTAAAGATGTTTTTAAGTATGTGTGTGTGTGTGTGTGTGTGTGTGTGTTACTACCATTCCGTTATAGACAACCACCTTTCGTGTGAAAGCGTGGGAGTATTTTTTTAAAACTGAAACTTGATAAGAATACGTTTCATTCAGAGAAATCTTTTGGCCATTCACACACACACAAAAAAGTTGGAGAGACTATTCTTGTATAAGAATCTTTCGTTTCCAATGCTTAGAACCGAAGACGGGCTAGAGAATGACCTCGGATGACCTCCAAGGTCAACATGCGTGGAAAACTGACCTCTCCTCCATCTTGAGCAGAATATTAGGTCCATGGGCCTTGTAGTTTCTGCAAAGAAGATGAACGAACTACAAGCTCAAATATCGGTATATATGTATAAAGAGAGAGAGAGAGAGAGAGAGAGAGAGAGAGAGAGTTCCCTAACTGACAAAGACCATTCACACATGCACACACGTATAAACAAGCACACACACACACGTTTATGCACGTAGAGAAAAAATATTTTTTATTGTTGCGCAACCTGACTCGGTTTGTTCAATTTGTTCTTTGTTTTTATTTCATCGATCTTAAACGAACTGAACAGACTGCTTGCTCCATTTTAATGATCGATGATTGGAGTAGAAATCGGTGAGTCTCGCCAGCTTTTCTTTTTATCTCTGTCTTTCTCTCTCTCTCTCTCACACACACACACACACATACTTAGGCTTTTCATCTTGCTTCTGGCTTGATTTACGTTTTTGTGATTGATTCTTCTATTGTGCCCGGAATTATCAGTTCGCTCGGAATTCTTAATTCCGCTCAGATAGTGTAATGGTTAGCACGTCTGCCTCACACGCAAAAAGATCTAGGGTTCGATTCCCAGTATGAGAGGGGAAAGATCTTAATTAGGACAAACTCAGCAGATAATTGAGTATACTCTAAGCAGTGTGATTAGAATGGAAGTATTCCTTCGGTAGAATTTGCATCCTGCCAAGGGGGTAGCCGTAAAAAATTGTTAGAAGAAAGTCCTAGTCTCGACCTGATTTGAAATATGCTAGGATCACTAAGCCAGTACATGCAACGAAAATTGGGACCCCGTCACCGGATGTTCATATCTCTGTGAGTGAGTAATTCTCATGATTTGGTGTTGCCTTTTAT
>OY735236.1:25988929-26088929 GCA_963457665.1 Thysanoteuthis rhombus | reverse complement strand
TATTTAAAGAGTTTGTACAACTACACCTATAACAAGCATCCTTTCTCTCACAAGCCTCTTCTTCTACGACGTTTCAGACTGCCGATACGTGGTATGTTTTTCCTTTATTATAAACGTATGCGCATTTTGAGTAATTTAATATTATACGTCTGCATTTATTTACATTTAATTTGTGTCACGTTTATTTTTTATTGCCCATTTTCATACGTATCTCTGAACGAGCTTTGCGAAACAAATTTTGGAAAAATACTTTAAATTGTGTTTCTATCAGACTTCTCTGATTCTAACAAAATATTTTTAAGCGTGCGCATTAAAGGATGGATAGATTCATCAATGAAGGGAAAAGGTATTAAAAATAAACCTTCAGGTGTCGTTGATAGAAAGTATTCATGGACAAACGAAATAGGTAAAAAAGATATACTATTAGATTTTTTCGTTCAGAGTAGAATATTGAGTGAAAAGGTAGAATGAAAAATGATTCGCCACCACAGTCAATAATTGAACAACCACAGCGTCAAAATTTGGAGTCGTGTAGAAACAAACATACGAACACATAAACGAACAGATGAACACACTCACTTATGAAAGAAGAAGAGTAGAACCTTTCGACACCTTTGGTGGCCGTCAAAAATGCTGTGACAGATACATAACTCTGTTTGTATTATCTTATTGAGAAAAACTCGAGTCAAGGTTGGATTTTTAAGCCCTAAAACAAGGCATTCGTTTAGTCACAGTTTTCGTTCAGTGATCTGATTGCCGGATAGGAACTCACTCGCTGAGGGAGAGAGGGTTACCTGTAATTGCAATGGCCATATCTCTAGCAACACGCGATGAGAGTCAATCAATCCTTAAAATCGTTAATAAATCGATTAAAAATGATAACTGACTTCAGGAAACAGCCAACTTGCACTACATATTAATTTTGATTAGTATTTTCTTTCATTTTAGTTACTTTTTATCGCAATTAGCCCAGCGTGTCAGTCCACGATGGTGAATAAACATTGCAGGTCGGGAATCAAGAATCAAGAATAAGTTCCAAGATATGCAAAGTCTATTAATTGCAATAAACAAACAGTGGGTAATGAAACGTAACTGAAAAAATTGATGAGAGAAAATACTTATCAAAAATTATAACCAGGATATACCCGTCAGAACTGACGGGATTATTCGTGTATAGGTCGACTCTAAGGAGTTTGACGCTATTTTAATAAGTGATTTAGTTTTAATAAATCGAGTACCCCAATTTCAATTTTTTTAAAGTTCCGATTTAACTTAAGCTGTTTTAAAGGTTGATCGGACATAAAATCTTAAAACAGAATGTTACGTGAGAAAAAACACGACTGATATCGACCTGTATGAAAAAAAGTCACCGAAGAAACTTTTTTTATAAAAAATTATAGATTATTTCATTACAAAATGAAGTTGAATATTTTCTAATATCTTTTTCAAAAAGGAAAAAAAAGGCTAGCCAAAATTTACAAATCCGTCATTTTTTAAATAGCATTTGTACATACACACCTTTTCCTTTTATTTCAGTTTCAAACGATGAGCGTTTCTGCGGCGTATCATTCATTGTTATCTCATTTTATTACAACCCTTTGATTGTTTTTTCCAGCTATGTTAATCTATTTCACATGGACCGATTTACTATAACTTTTAGGTTATTACAGGACTTAGATAGGACATACCACCATGCAATTATACCTACAATTAAACGTACTAATATACATACATGGCTTTTACATGGATAGATTGGTCCACCACCAATCTTTCACCGTAAAATCTCATCTCCAAAACTTGACTCATCAACAAATGTATACGATACATGGCGCATGGGAACTCTAAGGGCTTGATTTGCCTGAATTATTCTCACTGTTTTGCACACTGCTTCAATACGACATACGCTTTTTGGTGGAACGAAAGCTTTAAAAAACTCTCTTACCGTCATGTTGTCGAGTTTGTCCAAGCAACCAAGAAAAGATTTCAAAAGACAGAATTATAAAGTCTTACCTGCAAGAAAAAAGAAAAAAAAAAATATTTCAGATTAAGTGAATCAATTTACGAATCAAGAGAAAAATATTATTAATTTTGACTAGTTTTTACCTTCACCTTGATTTTTGTATGAGGTGTTTATTCATGGAGCCCCGTGGCCGAATGGTTAAAAGCAATAAGGCGTATACTGAACTCCCACTGATTAGGGTTCGATTCTCACTGTGGGTTCATTCTTTACTTACGCTATTTAATTGTTGACGGATTAATGTTGCGAATAAAAGCAACTAAAAATCAAGATGAAGGTAAAAAAGAGCTAAATTGATAAGACAATACTTCATCCAATAATAAATTGAAATTAATAATGAAAATAAATTAAATTCGTCATCTCAGTCAATAATTGAACAACTGTAGCGTTAGAATTTGAAGAAATGTAAACAATTCCATCAAAGAAGGAATAGTCAGATTAAATTTCATGATATCACTGACGTTTTCCACTGGAAAACATCTAAAACAGAATAATATTGAAAATTCTTTAGAACCTAGATGTTATTGATAAACCTATCAGAATAAAGCCCCAAAGAGCTATATAAAGAGTTGTTTGTTTTTTTTTATAATCAAAACAAACATTTGTATAAGTGGTCAAATAGAGTACAGGTGCTAATTTTTCAAGTCTGTGGGCAAGACGGTATGACCAAGAGCGCGGGAGCATACAGACATATAACCTTACTGACCGGCCAGTTCCGTCGCCCAGAGGTAGGACTCCAGGTCTGAAGTGAAGGTTTCAATCCTACCTCGTGGTACTAGATGGGATAATGGATAGTCTATGGCCACACTGAAGAGTTGTTTTTACCTCGATTTATTTACAATAATTAACGTTCCCCTATTCAGGGTTGAGCACTCTTTAAGTGAGGTAACTGGTTCATTGTAAGCTCATGCAATGCTCTTCCATAGGAATAGAGCACTCTGGTGGATGGGGAATATGTGCTAAATAAATATATCTCTTATATTCAACCTGACCGTCCAGTACCAGCCTCCGAGTCTGAAGCGAAGGTTTCAATCCTACCTCGTGGTACTGGATTGTTTATAGCCATGAAGAGTTGTAATACAACGAAACAGCTGTCTGTGGATGACACAATAATACACACACACACACACATATATATATATATATATATATATATATATATATATATATATATATAAAAGGGATAGAATCCTTTGCCATCACGGTTGTTCAATATTGTTGCCAGAGATAAATATTTACCGAAGAGTTTTCTTTCTGTTGGACTAGGTATAATATGTTGCGTGTGTTTAATTTGCAAAGTTACGGAGAGGGTGTCTCAGAAACCGTCAACAAAAACTGTAAATATAGTTAGCATTGGTCTCTTCAGTTTTTAGGTGATTCTGGCCGGCCAGCTCTGTATTTGTCACGTGAACACGCCACAACAACGTCACTAGATGGTTGAGAATTTAAACATTCACTTATTATTAGAAACCGCGGAACAATAACAGTATTCGGTCACGTGACATTTTTATTGGGTGACTAACCCAACCTGTATTTGTGGACCCTTTAGTTTTTTTAGCCGGTTCAATTTCAAATAAATGCTTTACAAAATGTCAACACCCACTTGGAGAGTTATTGACATTTTGTGCATTAGTTATTTTTTGTCTATGGTTACCTGCGACGAACGTTGCAAGGTCTATAAAAGCTTAATTCGCATTCTCTCAGACCAAAATTGAAGAGGGCCATAGAGAGAAAGAGAGGAGGGAGGGAGAGTAAGAGAGAGAGAGAGAGAGATAGAGAGAGAAATTTACTGACTTATACTTCATGACGTAATAAAATGTTGTGATGCCAGAAGAGAACTCAATCTGATCACATTTTCTTTTGTAAGTCGTTCTTTCTTTTTTTACCTCGATTTATTTTCTATTTCCAAAGTGAATCTTCAACTCAAATTCCGATGACAAATTATATTGAAAGTTGCGATCAAAAGTGAGAGGAACCCCTCACTTTAAGCTCAGATGTGAGGAGGATACTACGAAGTAAATGTATTTCTAATGATTCTACAATGAAAATATGTCGAAAATCAGGAAGTAAAAGATTGCCAGTGGTCAGGAATTCAGGCATACATTGCTGACAGAATAAGGAATTTTGAACATAAAATCTATTACAAATTATTCTACAACAAAAATGCATTTTTTTTAATGAAATACTGAAATTTTAATAAAATTCTGTATTCTGTCACTAATGTCAGAAATAGACGTCAAAAATTATGTAAACTCCGTCTCAGATTTTCAACGGTCTGCCCATGTTTATAACTCAACTAGTTTATTCATGACGTAAAAGATGACTGTATAAACACACACACACACACACACACACACACACACACATATATATATATATATATATATATATATATATATATATATATATATATATACGTACATATATACATATGGCATTTTATGTTCGTAGATAATAGAGATTTGGATTGCAGTCAACTTGGAGAATAGTATTCTGTTGACGACAAGCAGATTTCTATCAACTTTCTTTCGTACTTTTTATATATATATTTTTTAAATTATTTTTTGAATTCAGCATTTTTACTACATCATCAGAACATAAAATTTTATTTTACTATGTCAGTTGCATCCCTTAGCACGACTAAATACAAACACATATCGGTAATTATTATATGTTTGGATTGTGTCTTAATGTGAAGCTTGAAGAAACATTTTCTTGTTTTCATTTGAATTTTTTTTCTGTTTTTCGAAAATCAGAGTAAGTAATATATATTCCATGATAAGCTGTATAGTCATGTTAAAATAATTAATAATGTATAGACTTTTAGATAATGATTGAGATAAATCTAGAAAGTTTAGAAAGAATATGATCTGACTAGGACATTTTCGGAATCTGTCTGATGAGATTTTCAAGAGTCTTTTCTGAGAATTGTGTGAAATAGTAGACCTTGTTAGTATTTATGTATGTATATTGTATATAGTTTGAGATGCCCACAGAGGTATAATGAAATGATGAATAAATAAATGCTGTGCCTCGAGTTTCTCGAACTAATCGTATTGTCTGCTACAGATTTTTCAATTTACTTCTTCATTAGCTCTCCCACTGAGATCACGTTAATCACCAAGTGTCCTGGCTTTGTCATCTGGTCAAGTGAATCCTAAAACTTGCGCCCAGGGTGCCACGTTTAGCTTCAGGGGGCGCCGCAGGATATTCGAAACATTTCCCGTATCTCATCGCACATTTCAGACCTTTCTCGAAGGCGCTCCATCACGAAATAAAGAAGCAATATTTTTTTTCAGATTTTTTCTTTCTTTTAGAAGCTACTAAATAATCAGACTTTCTTTTCTGATACAGAGTAATATACTCTTTTTAAGAGAGTCTGATCTATGACTTGTTTTAAATTGTAGATATTGTTTGTTCTTATGTACATTAAATACGTTTTTACGAATTTTGTATTTGTTTGAAGGTTGATGAGTAAATATTGCGTGTAGTAGAAGATGCCAAGAAACATAATGAAATTATAGACGACCAAATTAATAAAAATTTGAGGTTTTCACCGGAAACAAGTCAAACTCAAGGTATCAGTCCGCGACTTTAACCACCAAACCAGGTGTGCAAATGCAATCAAGCTAGAAACGTTTACACCTTAGTAAGCAGCGTTTGAATTGATAATAGATTTAATCGTGGTCCGTTGCATATAGATCATGCGTAAAATAAACAATAATCCTTCATATAAGAAGTAAATGAAGTGGCATTGGAGACTTAAACGCCGCTCTATTAAATAAGCTTAATCGGCTTGTCTAATGAGGAAAGTCATCGGAAGCCGAAAGACGCCATGCCTGACTTAGGAAGATAAATCTTCTAAAAACGTTATGCTTTACTAAGCAAAGTAAGTGGATGAATATGACAATTGGAAAGTGAAGTGAAAAACTCAAGAGATAGGTGTTACATCATGATCTTTTTTTATTATCCTGTGTGTGCACTTTGATTCATTTTTTCGGGGGGCCAGCCATCTTTTTCAGTGAAAGTATTTTCGGCAGTTTCACAGAGAAAAATATGCTGTTTACATTTCGATGCTGGAGAAGAGAATGGGAAAATCTTTTCTTAGCGTGACAGAAGACATCTGTGCGTTCGTAATTATTTTAAGTGGATTTTATTCTCATTCATTTTATTTACTACGCTCAGTTTTCACCACTTCGGGGCAACTGAGAACAGTGGAGCTAAGAAGACTGTGTTGCGCCAATCTTCCAAGTGGAGAGGACCTGCAACGTACGTATCCATATCCATTCATAAATCATACCTGTTTAACATTAATTACAAAATTACTTAATGAGCAGTTTCAAATGGGACTTGCATATCCCATCTGGCATCATGAGCTATTACCAACTTTGTACGAGACTTGGTGTCATCAGGTCGACCAGTTTTTGTGGTGGTTTTCGCATGTTAGAAACCTCGCTGGTTCCTGATCCACACAACTTGCAAGCTATCGTGAAATGACGTTCTCGGTGTTGCGATAATAAAAGCAACTGAAGTTAGGATGAAAGAGATACTACTTAAGAATTGGTAACCGACAATGCTTTCTATAAGAAGAACGCATCTTACTAACGATTGAGGAATGATGATCTCAGAGTTGCTATAAAAAGCAACTGAGATTAGGATGAAAGAGATATTCTAAAACTAATCATAACTCAAAACATTTCAGCTGAGAAGTTCAAACCAATAGTACTAATGTGCGTAAACAAAGATAGCAAGTTGTCAGGCGTTTGTGGAAGAGGGAATATAGCTAAAGAGTTCAACCTGAATGACAGCAACCAGTGGCTCTTGTAGCCTTATCGGCAGGGCATTTATCATAGCAAGGCAAGCTACCCGATGATAAGGGATTTGAGTTCGAGTCTCACTGGAAGCTTACTCTTCATTTCCGATCAAAACAGCATACGAATAATCGTGGTGTGACGATCTGGGTGCTGCGATAAAAAGCAATTGAAATTAAGATGAGATAAATACTGGTTAAAAATGAATAATACATCATTTAAGAAGTTCGAATGAGCGCACCGGTTTGATTCATAGAATTAGAAAGGTCGACTACTGAAGAAGAAGCTGAAGATTTCAAGAGTCTTGTTTTCACTTGATCTCGAACGATTCTGTCAAATCGTGACTGTAGTTGTTCCATTGGATCACAAGTTGAAAAAAAAAAAAGAAAAATGTGAGGTGGGGGGCAGGAAAAGTTATAAGACCTTGCTCAAGAACGGAGACCGTGGAACTGGATTTAGGTGTTGTGCAAATAATTATTATCCAACTGGAATAGTTGCAAAGAGGGGCTGATCATAATCCCGAAAGACAAAATTCCGAACGTCAAAATCCGGAATTTCGAAATCCCGTAAGATTAAAACATCGTAAAGCTGAAATCCCGAAAACTGCGATTCCCAAAAGCGGCTAAATTCTTCTTCTTCTCAAGAGTATTCAAGCACAATTGCCCACAATTCATTCCTGCGATTCACATGTATTTTCTTTCTCATTTCTTTTTAAAGCAAATGTGTTTATCATTATCATCTTTAAATTTTTTGACCACTTTTTAACTTCATCTTAAAGCTATTAATTGCTCTTTATCACCATTTTTTACTCGAGCCGATTAGCCTCGAGCAGTGAGTAAATAGCGTTGATTAGGAAATGAAGAATAAGCCTTAGGTGGGACACAAACCCACAACCCGGCCTGCTTTGCCAATTAAACCACCAAGATTTCAACTTGATACAGATGTTCAAAAAACACATTTAAACCTATCCTTTATTACGATTGTAGGCATGTTTTTCATTCTGGTAGTTACAGTATTTGATAACTTTCCCTCAATGATTTATAAGACTTCATCAAATAAAGTTTAAAGAAAAAATGGAAAAAATGTATCAAATATGATTCACAAAAGATGGCCAAGCTCTGCAAATGATGATTTGTTGTAAGGGCTTCCCACAGACGACTTGACCTTTTTGCGGAATAATACTCCTGTCTGAACATCTGAGTTTTAAGGTGTAGTGCGACTCGCCCAAAGTCGACCCCACCCTTTAAAAAAAGTATTTGTATGGTCCACCGAGGTGGCACTAAAAAGAGAATGGTCTTTGGGTCGTAGGTTTAAAAGGAGTGCCCCTCTCCTTGCAGAATTTAGCTAGCTATAAGAGTCTGTCGCCCCTTCATGGGAGTATTTCGATAGTATGATTGACCAGTGGATTAGAGCACAAGACGGGGATATCCAGTAGTTATTGGATGCCGAGATGGCTATAGAAATCTAAGTACCTCCAAGAGTGTAAATAAATGTCTACTAAGAATTTTCGAATTATTTTTTCTTCTGGATTATATTCTCAAGATTTTAACTTATTTCTGGAATATCTACATCAAGGGTTAAGGCATTCAGATTTGTGTCTTTCAGAATTACAGCTCAAACCTGGAATGAAGACTCTGACGTCGATATTGAAGGAAATGGAGAATCGAGTGGGGGGTCAAAAGCATCCACACTGTAGCTCTCCTGGAATTGGAGAGAGAGAAAGAGAGAGAGAGAGCATCTGAAGGAGGAGAGTATTAGATATTTGAGGGGACTTGCTGTCACTTGACCTTCATCAGATATTGGACGTGTGGAGATGCAAATGTATTAACAATAGTGAATAACAGGTCTAGTCTGTAACACAATAGAATCTGTAATGTGATGAACGTCTCTCGGCAGCACGATGGGGATGATTAATTAAAAACTTGGGAAAAGGGCTGATCAATGAATTAATTACTTTTCATGCTCTTTATTGCATCACTAAAAAGTCCAAATCTCCAGAAAAAAAAAAGTGAACACTACTAGACCCAAACTAGGACTATTTCAGTAGTAACTTACATTGAAAATTGAGCTTGCCTTCTTGGACCTTATATTTGAGATGGTGAGGGTCAATTTTCAAAGAAAGAAAACGTTTTTTCTAAGTACAATCAGGAGCGAATGTCAAAATATTCAGCAACCTATTAGTGTAGCTGGTCCACGTAGCACATAGATAGACAGATAGATAGATCAATAGATAGATCGATCGATAGATAGATAGATGGGCAGTCAGTCAGAAAATCTGAAGAAAACTGTTGATATTTTTGAATAGTGGTCGGTACAGCTGACGAAAACGCTAAACTGATAAACCACTAAAAATTTAGCAGAAGCAAAGATAACCGCTAATTTCCTTGATAAAAATTTAGCTTTGGTTTGTTGCTTATTTTTTTTTTTTTTTTCAACTCTAAAACCCGGAAAAACAGACTTGGAGAGCTGAAATTCGAAAATGTTGTAGCTTAGACATTCAGCTTTAGATAAACTGAATCTTACATGTGAGTTGTGTTCGATTTCATTTGTTTGATGAATTTCATTATTTATGTAAACCTTGATCGTCATTTGATATCGAAATGCTATACCTTTTTATCGACAACTCTTTCCAAGCAACAAAATATTGAAATTTCAGTCCTTCAAGTCCGTTTTCCAGGGTTGTAGAGCAAAAAAAACAAAACAAAACAAATTCATATAATGAAAGTTAGCAGTTATCTTTGCTTCCGCTAAAAATATAGCGGTTCATAAGATTAGCGTTTTCATTAGCTGGCGCCCAACAGTCGTATAAGCTGATGTCGACAATTTATGTTGACAGTTTTTAATAACGTTTTCCATAGAATTTGAAAGGATATTTCTGGATAGGAAACAAAAAGTCGTTTTGAATTTTGGAAGGGAAATCCTTTGTTGGAAATTATAACATTTACTGCAGATAATACTAAAAATGATAAAACAATTTACAGGTATACCTTGGGGATTTTAGTGCAGGTTTTGATGGAGAACAGTTGAAGTATTACTGTACAAATTAATGTAACTAAATATAAGCTGGAAACAAAAACATATTAAATCATACCAAGACCTTGAATTCTTTGGTTATGAACAAAGAGACAGACCTACAAACTGAGAAGAATGCAACGTGCGCATGAGAGAATCATGCTCAAACTTACATGGAGAGATCACAAGACAGCACAGTATATAAGGAAGAAAACAGGAGTCCGAGACACCATAAAAACTATTAAAAAAACTCAAATAGCAATGGGCAGGCTACGTTGCAAGAATGGCAGACCACCGATGGACATCATGATTCACAACATGGATCCCCAGAGATCACATGCGAAACCGGAGCCGACAGAATACAAGATGGAGAGATGAACTTGACAAATTCAGACTCCACGACACCCATGATAGAGAATTGTAGCGAATCCTGGGGAAGGTCTATGGCCAACGACGGACATTGAAAGACTGATGATAAAGAAGGTTGACCCGTAAAATGTGTGAACGGATTTAAAACCAAAATAACCTTTTCTATTTTAACAAAGCCTGGAACGAACAAACTGCATAAATCAAGGTATACATGTATTCTACACAGCTTTTTTGTGCATGTTCCTATGCGATTGTTCTATGCGAATAGTTTTTTTCCCAAGAATATCTACAATGTGACATAAATTCCCTTATGAATATTTTTCTTGACGAATACAATCCCGACCTTTTTAAATCAAAGATGAACAAGTTTCTAACACAATGTTAGTCTTTTCTAAGTCTATTATAATTCTCTAATCTCATGTTTCTTGCTCTTAAAAGTATTTCTAACTCACTTATTACTCTGTTTTAATCTTTATTTTAAACATCATTTGAGTGTTTCGAACTTTAAATTCAACTTCAACGAACTATTTCAACGTATTTACTGGTCTTAATTCTGTGGCAAACATAACTCTCTTTTTACAAGCCCTTTGATGCAAATAGTGCCCGAAAGGCCTTGCTCAGGGTGACCGAAAATTAGGAAAAAACAACAACAAAAAGATTAAAATGGTTACAATGAAGGTCACACCGATTATAACGCGATTAGCAGAACAGAAAACGAAATCGGTGAACCATATTCAAACTCAAATTAAAATTTGCATTCACTTCGCACTTATGTCCTTGGGAAAGATATGAATCCATCTCTTCCCCCATACTTACAGGTAAAAGAGTGGATGGTGAATTGAGTGACACCACATATTTCACTTATTGCAAACCTTCGAAGTGTATCCAAAACAGAAAGTGCAATTTGTAATGCCCAGACAGGAACGGCTAATGACGTGGCCAACGTGAAGGCCTTATTTTATATATCGCGCTAGCCGTAGGGGTATAATTACTGTCTGAGGTTCCCATAACCACGGAAAACCCTCCAAAAATCTTCATCCACGAAGCTGATATTGATATATATATATATATATATATATATATATATATATATATATATATATATATATATATATATATATATATATATATATATATTATTCAAACTGGAAATTATAATTGTTGCTATTTGTCACAGCCTGCACTCAGGATATTCATTTTGACTATTATTTCATTCATAGTTTTACTCTATCTTAATAATGTTGCTTTTCACGACAACGCTTCACGTATAGCTGCTGTTCATTATTACCATTATTTTATGACTAGTTCAACTCTATTTTAATATTGTTGCTTTTTATCGCAACACTCAGAGTTGATGCATTCCTCATCATTTATATTATGATAGTAAAATAACCTTCCATGCAATTCTATGGTAAAGCAATCAACATTGCGTTTACGTATCAATATGATTTGTCAGAATTTCTGTAATTGAATAATTCCCAATTAATTTCTATTCAGGATTTTAGTATTTACTGTATCGCTAACTTTGAATAAGTTTTAACGCATTTGTTTAATACATACACACACTACCGAACACAAACTAGGAACCCATTTTGAATAAACGCACATTGCAAATTGGACCTCCCATTAAAATCTATTTAGAAGGGTAATTTAAAAAAGAATCTTAAAAAATTAAAAAAACGTTTTTTCTAGATTTGATTAGTATCAAATATTCAGTAGATATTTTTAGCCCTCTAGCTTCACTGGTGCAGCCAGCAAGCATGATACATACATGCATATAAAGCCAGTTATACCCGCCTAAAAATCAAGAGAAATCCATATTGACAGTTTTGGCCAGAGTTTTGGGAGAGTTTTGGTTGACAGGTTTGAATACAACAGGGAAAACAAGAACATTTGGATTCTGGTCATAAAACTTTACGAAGAAAGTTACGAAGAAAAACGAGAATGAAAACATATCAGTGCTAGGATCAAACTCCCTTGCGTCATTAAAATCTAAAAAGAAACAGAATTCATTTCTCCGTACAGCATTATCCCAAAACTACGTGTCCAATTTCAACCCCTCTATCAGCAGTTCTTGTAAATGAGACTTGCCAACTTATACAGAATAACTAGACCCGAGTTAGGCTTCAGACGTGGGACTGAATTCGCCGTTAGTTCAGAGTCATTGTTATTTGTACTTGTCACAGTTTTTTGATCCGGTCATTGTCACCCGTCATTGTTGTTACATACGAAAATAAACCCCAAACCCAGTACTAAGAGTTTGACAATAAAAAGAGAATAAAAAGACTGACTATAATAATTGAAACCAAATAATCTATACGCATTGCTTTTATGCTTACTGCATCGTTGTTAAAAGGATTAATTCATAATAAGAACAACGTCGGGAACAAAGAAGAGAGAAACGTCTGTACATAACGTGGCTGGCTTCTGCAAATACCATCGTTTTCTCCATTCAGTCGGTCATGTGATGTTTCTTTAATAGCCTTGTAAATATTAGTTTGAGGCAAAAATAATTGTGGTTTTGTTATTTTAAACTGTGATGCTTATTTTAGAATAAAGTATTATTTAACTATGTTCTTGAAATATACCATCTTGAAGTGTGAATTTTGCTCTGTTTATTCAAGACGAACATTTCTTTTCACTATTTACTCTGGTTTATTTGAGGCTGTCAAATCAAAGATGAAAGAAGAAAAAAAAACGCTAATTCAAGTAATTTTGTTGAATGAGTACAAAATGGAACGTAAATTAACGGAAACTGCTCGCAATATCAGCCAAGTACTTGGTTTGGAGATCAACAACGAAATTTATCTCATCACCATTTCCAAAGATTTCGAAACAGAGACAAGAGCATTGAAGACGTTGACATTCTTAGCAAAACAACATAGGATGTTGCAGAGGAACGATACGATGATTTTTTTACAATTCAAAATTCATACCAAATTGGAAAAGCAAAAAAGCTCGACCTGTCAGTAGAAATTGAATGAACTAGGTAACGAAACTCTACCTCACCTGGCTTACTCACATACCTCTCCGTGATCGACTAACACTTGATAGGGCCAACCGATATTTAATCCAGAAATAAGGAATTATACACTTCATATAATTCTTCATATAAACTTATATCTTGTTTTCATCGTTTGAAATATGTTTTCTTTTTTACTTACTGAGACTCCATTTTATTTTATTTTCCAAGCAGCTGCTGACACTCCAAGAGAAGAAAGGGTGAGGTATTTATGTATTTGTTACTTTAGTACTACTGAAAAAAGACATTCACTTCACCAACTTGGATTATATCACATAGGTCTATGATAACCTTTCTTTAAAAATCCATTTTCATTACAGGTTGTAATGCAAAACAGGAGAAATGTCAACGGTGTCAAATTATATATATATATATAGATATGTGTGTGTGTGTGTGTATATATATAATTTCATGTGCCGTCAATCTATGAGACCCTCAAACCTTCCTGAAATCAGTTTGTTTTCAGAGGAAATACTTCAGGGTTTTTTAAGGGGTGGTTCAATTTTAAATGTGCTATAATTCTAAATTTGATGTGAGGTCTTAGTTTTGAGAAAAATCAATTTTCAAGGTTTTAGGATGGGATAAGTAGGCTTGTCTCAAGTTGTACTCTGGCCTGAGTGTGTCTGCCCGGTGTGGGTGCTGTGTGCACCCACTTATTTGATTTCATGAAATCTCTCTAAAATATCAACTTTCCAGTGTTGTTAGGTTTAGAGAGGTTTCCTTGGCAACACTGGGTAGCCCAGCTAGTGTGCACCACACGCACACACACACACACACACACACACACATATATATATATATATATATATATATATGCACACACACAAAAACACACACACACGAATATATATATATATATATATGTATATATGTGTGTATATATATATATATATATATATATATATATATATATATATATATATATGTATGCATATATATATATATATATATATATATATATATATGCATACATATATATATATATATATATATGTATGCATATATATATATATATATATATATATATATATATATATATATATATATAAAGAAAGAGAGAGACAGCAGCAGAATCTTTCTGCTTACATCTATGTTCATAGGTATGTATGTCTGTATCCATCTGTCTATCGGTTCTCATCAATGTATATATCTATCTATCTCAACCAATTTCTATCTATCTACCTATCTATCTATCTCAACCAGTTCCAATCCATCTATCTATCTATCTATTTCTCTCCATCTCAACCGGCCTCTATCATTCGATCAACCTATCTATCTGGCTGCATATATGCGCATGCGCGCGTCTTTAAGCAAGTTTTATATTATAACAACCTCAACTGTTCAATATGGTGTGAATGCAACCATCTGTTTCTGCTTAAATTCAATAATTATGTTTTTATGGGGTCGATCGATGTCAGCTAGCAGCAGTTTCTCTCAATTCAGGACAGAAAATGCACATTTCACGAAGCAGCAGCGGCAGCAACCGCCGAAGGCTCCCCCCACACACACTCCTTCCCTTCCTCCTCCTTCTCCTCCTCCTGCACCCATTGAGACTGGAATTCCACTATTGGTATTTTTGTAGGTCAATCGACCCGCTTATCAAAGGAGAAAAAGAGAGACGGGGAGAAAGAGAGAGGAATGAAAGGAATGAGAGAGAGAGAGACAGACAGACAGACAGAGACAGAGGCAGAGACAGAGGCAGAGACAGAGACAGAGAAACGGGGAGAGACACAGAGACAAATGCAGAGACAGAGAGAAAGAGAGAAGAAAAAACAGAACGGGAGCAGGGGTGGGAGAAAGGAAGGAAGAAAGAATGAAAGAGAGAAAGAAAGGAACAGAGGGGCAAAGAAATAAAAGAGGAAAACAAAGAACCAAAGAGAGAAATAGAAAGAAAGTGGAACCAAGAGAAAAAAGAAAGAAAGAAAGAAAGAACGAGAAAAAAACCAAAGAATAAAAAGAAGGAGTAGTAATTAAACAAGATAGAAAAGAGGAATGAAAAGAATGAAAAAAAACTAATCAGAGAAATGAATAGCAAGAAAGAAAGGAAGAAAGAAAACTGGTCATCGAAATTTGAACTCCTCCGAAAAAGACAAAATAATTAGTAAATATCTATACTTTCACCCCTCTTGCTCTATTGGTACGGCCTGCACGCATGATATGTATACACATACATAGCCAGCCAGACCAAGTTCAAAACTGGAAGAAACGTATGTTAACAGTTATGGTGACAATCTTGGCTCATAGTTTCCAATACACAAAGAAAGAAAGAAAGAGAGAGAAAACAAGAGAGAATGAAAAGAAGCAAAGAACAAAAATAGAATTAAAAAAGTAAACGAAAGAAAGAAGAAAAAGAAAGACCAAGAATGAGATTGGCCGAAAGAATAGACAGAAGACCTGTATGTATAGAACAGTGTTTCCCAACCTTTCGAAGGTCATTACCCACTATTAGCTATAAGGTCACTTGTTTACCTCATCTTCGAACCTCGCAATTGTTTACGAAGATTAAAGTTTTTATTGAATCTATTACACCAACGAAACACAATGTGAAAATGCTGACACTATAACTAAATTTGAATTGATTTACGTAACATAACTGGCGAGGGAAATCCAGACCTTTGGTTGTACAGTTTTACCCTGTCTTGCATCACACATCCCTATAAAGGTAGATTGATTTTTCCCTTTTAAAAAAAATCAGCTTTGGACAAGTCTAGATTTTGGGGGTTAAATATGTTGAGAAATGATACCAAAACTTAGATTCATAGCTTTTACCATCATCTAAGGAAATATATGAGTGAGCAAGAATATGGATCTTCACAATACAATCAGGATCATCTTTCCTTGACTCTGCCCTTCTTTAGACAAAATAAATACCTTCCCTTATCATTATTCATTTCAACTGGACAAATATCCATACCTTGCATGACTGAATCATTGTAGTCCGCACGGGCACTAGAACTGATTATCTAAAATGTTATCGAAAATTATCCATAAAAAAAAAACAATACTGGGTCGAGATTCGGTCATTGTTAGACCAAAATGTTCACAGAGACCCCAAAGAGGGCATTTCGGAAGAAACTAAAACGTTTCGAGATGGTGTCTAGTGGTGTACTCAGGTAAATTTTTGACTGGGAGCGCCCAGGGACGCACACTGACAGAATGCACAGGCATGCACACGTACACACACATACGCATACGCATACACACGCATATGCACACACATGCACCCCCACACACACATACACAAACAGGGCCATGGTGATTCGATGTATGAAATTCAGAGTACTTACAAAATCGTTTTAATTTCTTCATCAAGAGAAATTTAGAAAGTGTAACGCGATTACCTCATCGGTTTTATAACCCACAAAGTTAAAGTCTTACCATTAGTTACCACGGACTCTATGCTACTAATAGTACTTAATAATATCGTATAATTAAGAATTAATTGGTAAAATCTTTACACGACTGAGTTTTAGGTCTCAGAACACTTTTCGCTTCTCACATCAAAATTCCCAAACGCCAACCCCGCCAACCTCAGTACATTAAAATGTCCTCCTTGAGGAGCGTACGTCCTGTGTTCAGAATCACAGCTTTAATGTATGACGGCACACCAAGAAATAAATTGGACACCTACTCAGTGTTACCAAATTAGTGCTTTTCGCACTAAAATCGGTGCGCTTCATGTTTTGTCAGTACTGAAATAGTGCAAAATTGGCGCAGGTGTGATTAAACATGAGGGGCATTTCCGGCGTGTTTTTGACCATTATATCATCCCTGGGTGAGTTTTGGTGATTTTTGGTGATGTTTTTGATTTAGCACCTTTTAGTGCTTTTGCAGTGAAAATTGTGCGAAATATCACTTACTGTAAAAAAGAAATTAATTAAACAAAAAACACAGTTTATAAATGTGTCGCAGGAAGTGAAACGAAATATACAATGATATTTTCCTCCGACGATTGTATGATTATGAATTTGAAAGGGAATTGCCAAAGCGTGACTAATTTTCCTTGAGTATCGACAAAACGTAATGGACTGAAAGTACATATTTGATACTAATGTACCAGAAGTGGCAGCCCAGCCGCTGTTTTACATCTGGTTTTATCCGCATTGCACATGTGTCAGCACAATGTAAGAGTACTTTCTTTTTTCCTTTTTCTGTGACAAGTCCATTCCCGAATTCAAGCGCAAAGACAGAGAAGCTTTTAGCTGCTTTTAACAGCTTTCGTTTGCTTTTGATTCAGCAGACGATAACACTGAAAGGGAATCTCGCGTGAATCACGTGCCAGCGTTTTCATCTCTAAGAATGTCTGCAGGATACTGCTGAAGAAGACAAAGAAGAAGAAGAAGAAGAAGAAGAAGAAGAAGAAGAAGAAGAAGAAGAAGAAGAAAAAGAAGAAGAAGGAGGAGGAGGAGAAGAAGAGAGAAGGGGGAGAAGACAAAGATGACAATAAAGAAAAAAGAAAAATGTGAGAAAAAGAAGAGTCACAAGAAAATAAAAGAGAGGGAAGGAAAGAAGGAGAGAGATAAATGAGAGAAGAAAAGAGAGCGATATAGAAAAAAGAAGAAAAGTGAGTGAATGAAAAAGAAGGAAACAAAGATGAAACAAAGGGGGAGAGAGAGAGAAAGTTGACATTGGATCCTAGACTCTACAGACTCGTCCAGTTCCAGACTTCCTATTGTCTTCATCTCAGAAGTAAAACGACAATTGGACAGCAATGAATTTCTTTTTTCCCTTGGTAAAATCCAGCTCTCTATTGTCAACATTGACTTGTCTCGTAGTTCGTTGAAGCCTCCATTTTCTTTTATAAGTCTTTTATACATATCTTTTTTTCATCTGTCTTTTACACAGAGAAGTTGAACAAATGGGTTTTCCAACATGAACGGAATCAGGAATTAGCGAAAATTCAATTCAATGTGTGTTACCTAAAATGCAGACATAACCGACAAAATGTATTCCAAATCATTTTCAAATCTTTGCCTTTTCTTTCATAAATCTGTTTTTTTTCCTGCATTAAGCCTCCCATAATTTTTCTGTCAATATATAATATGATTACCAGTGTTACTTTTTTGTTTCTCTGTCTGTAGTTTTCCACTGAAAGTTATCAATTTCGCAGGTGAAAATATCTCCTACGCAACATTGAAACAATGGACTCTTCCACTTGTAAGATTTCAGTCACTTTTCAATAAAACCTCAAATGAAATTGATACAACGCAAGCATTTAATCACGGTATTTATAATTTGGGAGTAATGAAGTATTCCGTCGTTATAGACCATTGTCATGTGCCCTCCCCCATGGAGCGGTGCGTGTGTGAGAAAGGACCTAGTGCAGAGTCTACTCCATGCTCAGACGGTCACCCATCCTCGCAATGACCAGGCTTGACGTCACTCAACTTCGGGGATACTACGAGAATCGGAGTAACCCGCATGCTTCAGTCAAAGTAAGCAGGAGTTTGAAAAAGCTGGATAGAAAAAAACGGGTAGAGTTTTTTTTTACCAAAGGCATAACGGACACAAAAAATTCTCCCTTTATTTTTGACCCTTTGAAAAGTTTACTTTTGTTTCTGACCCCTTGAAGTTGTAATTTTACTTTTCCATTAATATCATTAAGGGAGCGGAAGGAAGCCCTGCATTCACTTTTGGTCCATCAATATATATATATATTCTTTCTTGGATATTTCAAATCTTTTAGCTTTCCTAATAAAATGTCTCGACAATTATCACATTTTGTCGAGCATAAACAGTTCAATCTTTTGTCATATATATATATATATATATATATATATATATATATATATATATATATATATATATTGTGTCATCCACAGACAGCTGTTCCGATCTATTACATCTCGTCAGGGTGGCTATAGATTTTCCATTATTCCATATATATATATATATATATATATATATATATATATATATATATATATATATATCAAAAAGGCTGGAGAGAAGAGGAAACGGAAAAGCCTCAACAACATGATACTCGGAATCACATTCATACTCTGTGGTTTCAAGTCTTTATTGGCTGATTAAATTCACAATAGACTTGTAGCATTGAAGCATCAACCCAGGAGTTGTAGCGCTACTTTGTGTATATAATGCAAACATATCAGTAAACAATCCACCACTTGAGAAGCTTAATGCTTGGAGAGAGAGCACAGATTCAGGACAACCCTCTTCATTAAACACTTCAGAATTAGTGAAAGAGAGAAAACAAAGAAATGAAAGAATAGTAGGAAAGAAAGAGTCGCTAGGATAGTGTAATGGTTAGCACGTCTGCCTCACACGTAGAAGGTTCTGGGTTTGATTTCCCGTGTAATCAAAAAAGTGTGGAGAACTCTCCATTAGGACAAATTTCCCTGAGCACTCAGCAGAAGCTGTGTGATTACGGTGGAGGGGTTCCTTTGATAGACATGCATCGTACCAAAGGGTGGCTATGAACGGTCGTAGGGGGGTATAGAATCTTGGTCTCTACCAGGAGACTTGCAAGGATCACTCAACTTGGGGGTGGGGGCAAGAAACTGACACTGGGACTTGGTCAGTGGTCGGTCGGAAGTTGTCTCTTTACCTTTTTATGAAAGGAAGTTGGAGCAAAAAAGAAAAAAAAAGAAATAGTCGTAAGAAATGAATATAGAACAGGATTGGTTTGTCACTCAACGGAAACCGCAATTTGACCAATGTCTTTTGGTAGTGCGTCGTGTTTGCGATGATCAATTAAAACGAATTGGAAAAAGGGGTGATCAATGAATATGTTACTTCTTTAGCTTTTGTAGGGCAGTAATCACTAAAATGAGTCTTGATTTTCAAAAACAGGAGGGATTCAAACTAAGCGATCCATTTATCATAAACTTACATTCTGAATTCAATCCCTAGTAAAAAAAAAAAAACCTTACCGGGGGAATTAGAAAAAAAAATTTTTTTAAAAGTGTTTTCTAGACACAGTAAGCAGTAAACGTTCAAAATTCCAGTCCTCTGGCTACATTGTTGCAGCCTCTACCCGCCAACCATACATGGCCATACCATATCCAGCCAGCCAGACCAACTCAAAAACTGAAGAAATCTATGTTGACAGCTCTTGTGGTAGTTTTGGTTGACGGTTTCTCATAAATTCATGCGTGCACTTTCACACATATTATTTAAATAGAATTAATAGAATAGTATGATTTTAATAAAATAGAGAAGATTAAGCCAGCCTAGCCCAGCTTAAAAACTGAAAGAAACCTATGTTGACAATTAAGGGTGACAGTTTTGGTTGACAGTGTCTATTAGAAAACAGTTTTGCAGGTTATCAATCAAAAATTGGAAGAGGAGATCGAGGGATAAGTTACTTTTCTCGTTTTTTGTTGGACGATTCAAGGGATCAATTCAACATAAACTTACATTGTAGATTGAAATACCATTAAAAACCTAGATGAGGGAGTTTTATAAAAAAAAAAACGTTTTTCAGACACCATTATCATCATCGTCATCATCATCATCATAAGCCAATTATTGTCCTTTGTTGGGCGTAGACCTTCCCCAAGATTCGACAGTCCTTCTTACTGTTTTATGATTTTTCCATATAATGTTGAGCATGATCCTCTCACGTGCACGTTGCATTATTCTCGGTTTGAGAGCCAATATTTTATCAAAATTCCATGTTTCACCTGTATATGTGATTATCAAGAAAATGCATTGGTTGTATTCTTTTCCTTCTTGGACTAATTGGATTTTCTTGTTTTTGAAGGTTGGGCTTGCTCTACCGAAAGTTTGCCAACCTAGGGAGATCCTTCGCTTGATCTCTTCTTTTGAGGGTTTTATGGAGATTCGTAGTCGTAGATAGATGAAGTGGTATACTTTCTTCAGCTCAGCGTTTTCGATTTTGATGGTTGTGTTTTTGTCCTCAATATATTCGTTGAACATGACATTTGTTTTACGGAAAACTCACGTGAAGACAAACTTATCTGCTCTCTCCATTCAGTTCGTAGAGGAGTATACGTTGAAAATTTCAGCTTTCTAACTCAATCAGTAAGGGCTGTACTCGACATACATTCACAACCAGCCAGCCAGACCCATTTGAAATCTGAATAAACCTATTCTGGCAGTTCTAGTTGACAGTTTCTAACAACGAAGAAAAAAGAAAACCCCCTTTATAAAAACATTTCAGAATTAGGTATTATTATGATAGTTTAGTCCGAATACTCCCGTTGACAAACCTGTCAAATGACTCCTAATCTGATAACTCTCTGCCGTTCATACTGTTGGTTTAATCTTCTTACCAAATGTCAAATACTGCTTAATCTTATAACTGCCGAAAAAAGTGCTTTCAAACCGACGGTGCTAATTATTTTATTGACTAAATTGATCGACGTAACTTTTCTATTGCGCATAAAAGATTTAATTTCTGACAACTGTTCGTAGTCGAGCTACCGTAGCCATCAAGGATGGTGAAAGATTCCATTCTTTTTTTCAAAGTACGTGAATTTGTTCGTTTGTGTGTTCCAGCGCTGCCGGCCATACCGTTTTTCTACAGACTTTTTAATTGGCATCTCTTGTCCATCAGACCTTTTCTAAGTTTTGGGGTGATTTTATTTTGGTAAAAAGGCTTTTTTTAAAAACTTTTTTGGGGCCTTATTTTTGACAGGTTTAACAATAATAAGAACATTCTCCAGAATCCAGATGTTTGTAGATTTCAGATGTTCTCCAGTTTTGTTTTGTTTTTTTAAATTTTGATGCTACGATTGTTCATTTATTGACAGTGATGGTGAGTCATCGTAATTGTCGCTTTCTTCCTACGGGGTTTGGTCACAGTCGGAGGGAGAGGGTAACGTTTGCCTTACGTGCAGTGTAGTTCATTAGACTCCCGTTATTATGGTACCCTGCCCTGAGGGATTTGAGAGTGCCGTTGTTATAGATTTGCGGTCATGACAAGTGGATTTTATATGTAATGTATCAATAATCAGAAACTGAGAAGCACAAAAAGAAATTATTCCTAGTTGCTCTACCATAGTCTAATACCTTACGCACAGTTTACAGGTCTAAAAATAAAATGAATGAACCAAAAAGTAATTATGCTAGACATTGCTTGTTGAACATATCAGTAAATTCTTAGAAAATTCCTCGTCCAGGCAAACGTTTTATGCAAAAATAAACGATTTGCATATTTTTGAAAAGTCAATAGCAGCGATTAATTCCATCATCATCAGCCTTTTAGCGTCCATCTTTGTACTTAAACCTTCTCCAAGATCCGCCAGACCTTTCCATTATGTTGTGATTCATGATATCTATTGGTTGTCTGACATTCTTGCAACATGGCCAGCCCGTTTGCCATTTAAGCTTTATAATGGGTTCTATGATATCTCCGAATCCTGTTTTTTTTTCTCTCATGTGCAGTGCTGTTATGTGATCTTCCCGTGTAATGTTGAGTATTATTCACTCTTGTGCAAGTTACATAGTTCTCAATTTGAGGGTTAATCTTTTGATTAGGTTCCATGTTTCAGCTCCATAGGTGACTATTGGGAGGATGCATAGTTTGCATACTCTTCCTCTTAGCACCGGTGGGATTTCCAGGCTCAGATGGCATTTTCTCAAGGGTTATTCATATTTCAAATCGCGATTATTTCGTTGTCACCAATATCTTTCTCACTTACTCTTTATTTATTCATTAGAAAATATCTGTTCAAATTGACAGGGTTATTTAATTGTGGGTTAGTACTGGGAAACCAAAACTTATTAGATAAGGTAATTCATTTTTGATAATTCAAGTATCGTAATTATGAGTTTCAGCTCAATTCGAACAGTTTTCAGTTGTGATCTAACAAGAAGTCTTTAGAATTTCGATGATGTAATTTTTGTTTTTATGTAATAATAGGAAGGTAAATTAACCTTTGAGATCATGAGCGCAAACAAACAAACAAATTGAAACATTTAAATAGAAGTGCATTATATGGCTAGATTTATTTACCGTGAATCATGCGACCCAGCCAGCAAGACTCAGTAATGACTCGGGACCCGTACTTTGACGAAACCTAATCTGATAAATGATGATATCTTTTTCTTGAAGACTCGGCATTTGTAATTGTGTGCATGAGCGCGTATATATATATATATATATATATATATATATATATATATATATATATATATATATATATATATATATGCGTGTGTGTGTGTGTATATATGATTTTATGTGTTCATGTCTATGTCTATACAAGTGTGTATTTGTGTATACGTATATGTGTCGAGGTGTTTGTGTGCATATTTGTGAATTGGTTAAATTAACTTTTATATACACTTGTTGATAAATTATATCTCTGGATGAATTATTGTGGATAAATTGTTGTAGACAAATCTTGGTAGACAAATTCACCAAGAACAGTGGTTTCAAAACTTTGAAAACTCTAGGACCCCCCAAAAAAGAAATATTCTGGCGACCCCAATTTGTAGAATTTATTTTTCAGATAGTAGCCAATGAACTAAAATAATGAACAATTTTTGACCTCAAGAACTCATCTTTATTTCAAGTGGATTAAATTCGTTTGAATTCTGATATATAGGACAGGTCTGTGTACCATAGTTTGTTTTTGCGATGGCCGTAGGATGGATTATGTTTTTTCTCAAGATATATTAGGTTTAGAGGGAACACTGCTGCTGACTCCGGGCATTATTTGCCGGACTCCCAGGGGTTCACGGATCTCAGTTTCGAAACCACTGACCTAGAAAACACAGAGAAGCCTGACATCTACTGAATAAGTTAAGATCGGACGTCATAGTTTACTGATCCGTAACAAAATTATACTTATAATTAAGCTCTTCGTTTAGAATCAATTAACCCAATTCGGGCAATTGTAAACAGAGTTGTGGCCATCTTCATTAATCTCAACTTATTCCTGGCACAAGTTTAGAATAATAAAACAAAGTAGGGACGAACTAATTATTATAGTACTGGTCAATGAGGCTTTCTCACAAACCACTATTCCAAGCTGATGACCCAGTCTTTATTGACATTTAGTAAGTATAGTTTCGTGAAGTACTAAATCAAGCTGCAAGGCAAGTTTAATTATCATTACTGCATACGAAACCACATAGTCTATATTTATATTTACTAAAATTGGCTTCAAATCATTCAAAGGTTCTCCCGTGCGTCGAGACCAATAAGGAAATGATACAGTGTTCCAACGGCGAAGGTAGGTTTTGATAGGGCCGGGGTGCTGACTTAACCCTCCCCATTTCCAAACTGGGCTTTGGACCAGCAATTGTAAATGATAAGCTGTATTTTTTTTTCTGTCAGAGTAACCTTCTCTTAGATAGACTCTGATTGCCTGGCTATTTACGCATAACACGAAGCCACAAGTGTGAAACACCTAGCGAAGACTGAACTCACTTCAATAGAAACGGTCTGCGAATCTCTCTTGCTAGCCTAAGGATCCCCTAGCCTAAGGGTCCCCAAACATTTTCAACCATTGGTCCCTCCATGGAATCCTTGATTCCTACACCGATATATATGTAAGCAAATCAATACATAATTTTGTTGACGCACAGCTTCAGACATGGTTCAAGATGGTTTCACTTCGTTTTGTTTCAATTAAGACGAAAAAAAGGACAATCGAACTACACTGCCATTGTTTCTTGCGGATCGAAGCGATAATATAGATGTATGGGAAATAGTGAAAGGACCATGATGAAGCCTTTGTTGAAACGAAATGCATCTACCCCTGATATAACTATATACCAATCATTATGTTTCAGTAAACAATAGATCGAATAAATAGACAATGTAAGTTATGGATAGATTTGAAATGGGAACAAGCGAATTGTAATGTATACTTATTATTCAATAATTATTTATATTTGCAAATGGTGATTTATAATATTTCATCAACTGAAATAAATGAAAATAAAGTTGGATTATCCCAAACTGCTAGTTAGTAAAAAACATGGCGTAGAGGAGATCAGAAGGGTTCGATTTGGGATAACGTTAGCCACTAAGTTCCATTAGTTTAGTGTGAAGAGCGGTCGCACGTTAAGTGATCCAGCCTCCGGTATAGTGGGTCGTGAGTTCGATTCTCATCTGGAACTTATAACTTATTCCGATCAACGCTGTGACTTCATTTACCAACTGCTGAAGAGTACCCAACCTGAAGAGTTTGTTGTGATAAAAAGCAACAACAATTAAGATCAAGACAAATAGCAAAAAATAATAATTATGATATATTTCATCTACTGCAGCAAATGAAAATACATATGAATTTTTCAGTTCGATCGATCACTCACAACCATTTTTAATCCACGGGCATTTATCGACCCCCTGGATAGTCCCTTTGAGCCCCAGGGATCGATATGGACTACTTAAGGGGAAGGGGTCTCTACGCTAACTACTACTCCACTGAGAGGCGCTCTGAATACAACACTGCACAGAAGCTTCTCTCTGACTGAAGTTTACTGAATGAATTCAGGTCGGACGTTGCAGTTTACTGATCCGTAAGAGAATTGATTAAGCTTTCCATTTAGAATCAATTAACCCAATTTTGGCAATTGTAAACGTGAGCTGTAGCCATGTCTCTTAAGCTCAGTCCTGGGACAAAACTAGTGTTGTACGGTACACGGTGAGGATCGAACATTAGTACTGGTCTACGAGACTATCTTAGTAACACCTATTCAAAGCTAATGATCTACTTTATATATATATTTATTGAGCTTACCTTAGCTAAATGTTTGGGCATCCAATGAGGTCAGAGTGCTATATATATATATATATATATATATATATATATATATATATATATATATATATATATATATAGTAGAATGTGGATTTGCTACACAAACTAGAAAATATATCTGCCCTCTCATAAGGCAAATTTTCTGATGAGGCCCGGAGAGGCCCAGAGAGGGCAGAAACATGAGCTAGTTTGTGTAGCGAATCCACATTCTACTTTTTATTTCCAGCCCTATTCTAAAACAATTTTACTTCGATAGTATAAAGTTGAATGTATCCAGCACTGTATGAAATAAATCCATTACAAATCAGAAGTTGCTTTATATTATTAATACAATATATTACTATATTATGCTATACTTCTAGCCTGATCTATACCGTATGTATTCATGTATATATATATGACTATATATATATATATATATATATATATATATATATATACACACACACACACACACATATATATATATACATATATATATATATATATATATATATATATATATATATTCTCTAAGCTTAGCTCGAAATCAATCATGTACCAACGCTAACGCCTATTTCGTTTCTGTAGCAATCGTTAGGGTGCTGGTCCGATGCTCCACCTTCCTCAGCTCTCCACCGGGATTGGGACCAGCTATGACGACTGCCAGGCTGTAGGTTTTTAACCTTCTCTGACATTCACTGAGCGAATTCAGGTCGGAGGTTGCAGTTCACTGATCCGTAAAGGAATTATACAGATCGGATCTTAAGCTTTCCATTTAGTAATCAATTAACCCAATTTTTGGCAATTGTAAATCTTTTGGTTGATTCTCAAGTCCAATCGGGTTGCAGAATGGCTGAGAAGTAAAATACAGGAATTCGAACAGGAATTCATTAGGAATGATTTACCAAAGTAATTCTTTTACGAAAGAAACCTTGCTAGTCATAACAGATGGGATTTAACATTTTTTTTCAAATCTCCATTCACTATAATGATTACTTAAATAGTTGACATAGCAAATACTAAAAGCATATATGAGTGGCCGCTCATGATAGGTGCCCAACAAACCATGGTTAAAATGTTGATATCTCCTTCAATTTCAGTGTTACAATGCTCAGGTTTTGCTTATTTTGATGCTCAAACTCTCTGCATTAAGATTTACAGAGAAATTCATAGAAAATAATTCTATATTTATATTCATTTTGATACAGGTTTTGAAAATTTCTTTTTACCGAGAATGCTTTAGCGAATTCCAGGACTTAGTTTGCGAGATACGCAATCAAAAATTAGCGAAAAGGATTGTCCGTGGTCAGGAGTTGCTTGCAGAATAGGGATATATATATATATATATATATATATATATATATATATATATATATATATATATATATTTTTTTTTGTGTCATCCACAGACAGCTGTTTCGTTGTATTGCAACTCTTCAGTGTGGCTACAGACAATCCATTATCCCATCCAGTACCACGAGGTAGGTTTAGAAACCTTTGCTTCAGACCTAGAGGCCGGTATTCTACCGTAGGGCCAAGGAACTGGACGATCAATAAGGCTGAATTTAAGCGATATATTCATTTAGATTCACACACATACACACATACACACACACACACACATATATAAATATATATATATATATATATATATATACATATATATATACACACACACATATATATATATATATGTGTGTGTGTGTGTGTGTGTGTGAAAAATTGTGCACCTCCCAGTAATGTTTTAAATAGGGATCTGAATAAAACGAATAATCCACCTGAAGAAGCCCGAAGGGCAGAAACAAAAATCTGCCTGTGTAACAAATCTATTATTCCATTATATATGTGTATGTGTGTGTTGTGTTGATGGGAGGTCATCTGACAGAATGTTTGCAGAATGACAATTGAAAGCGGAAGAGAACTTTAAGAGAAAAAAAACAGGTTTTAAACTTCAGGGGGTTTTTTTTGTATCATTGCATGGGCCTGAAGTGGATGGCGTTCCGTGTTGAGAGTTGTTTAAACAGCCTGCAACACGGAAACCTCTGCACATCTCGAAGATGGAAACGGATACAGTTTTCTCTGCAATTGCTGCAAGTATTTTTGAAAAAGATGGCTACCAATCATCGAAATGCACTAGACCATGCCCACATGATAATTTTCGAGAGGTAATACCTGTTTTTTCTTTTGAATTTCTCCACACCTTTTAATTGCCATTCCATCAATACACACACACACACAACGGCAATATGCTTTGTTCCCATAAGTATGAGATCAAAAAACCCATTCTCATTTAAGTTTGTATACCATCCAAGCAGGCCTAATTGTTTTTGAAAACTTACCATTGTAACTACAAGTACAATGCTCGATAAATATCCCGCATTTATTTTCAAATCAACAACGGAAAAAATCGTTTTTTCAAAATTATTACAAATTGCTAAAATGTTTGGACTACACACACACACACACACACACACACACACACACACACACACACACACACATATATATATATATATAAATACTACATGTAGTATAGATCAGGCTAGCAGTATAAAATGATATAATAATATATCAATAATATAAAGCCACTTCTGATATGTAATGGATTTATTTCATGGAGTGCTCGATACATACAACTTTTTACTATTGAAAAGCTGTTTTAGAATAGAGTTGGAAATAAATAGTAGAATGCGGATTCTGCCCTTTCTGGGCCTCATCAGGCCTGATGAGGCCCGGAGAGGGCAGAAACATGCTAGTTTGTGTAGTGAATCCACATTCTACTATCTATATGTATTCATATACATATTATAAAGAGAAAATGCACTTATGATATACATGCATATATATTCAATGTAAACACATTGCTAACCGATCAACAGCAGAAAGTGGTAAGTGTAATAATTATCCGTTGCAGACTATCAGCACATGCCCATTGCAAGATAATTCATTGCAAATTATCCGTTGCAATTAATCGCCTCAAAGATAAAAGCCCCGACCCACAAATAAAACTGAGTTACCATCAATCACAATAAAATTGAAATTCTATTGCGTCAGCCGTAGTACTGCATATGATATTTCTGTCGTTTGCAGTTGATGGGTTAATCATCTCACTATACGAATTAAATGCAAACGAAGATATAAGATATTGTCATTGATCAGGAGTTAATGCTAGCATCATTGACAGAAATGTACGATTCTTTCAAACCAGTGTCTCCATCTTCGTTGTTTCGACAAAACTGATTTTTCAAAGATATTCTGTCTATGATCATTATATTAGAGATTGCTTCAATTAGCTAGAATTGTCCAGAAATGACCTTACCTGGCCTCAAAAAAAAAACTCTGAGACAAACCTCACGAAGTCCATAATCTTTGCTATGGAAAGATCTAGCCCTATACCAAATCTCAGTTCCTTAGGTGCAAAACCGTGGCCAACAACTTGGAACATACATACAGACAGACACTATTTATATATATAAAGATTATCATTTTGTGTTGCATTTTTATATAGCAACGATGCACAGTAAAACGATCCAGTGGTCGTGCGAGTCAATGTAATTAAGTTGATGAGACCTGAGACAAGTAAGGTGAAGTAACGATCAGTATTGATCCAGTTCGGTTTATATTTAAGCCACTTTATTTTTCACTTTACTCTTTGATTTCAGCAACCGAATCCTCTTGTTGAACTAAGCATCATTTTAATTGAGCTGACTTATTTCAACCTGAACCATCTCTCCTTACAAGTCTCGCAACTGAAGCACACCTGACAACTGAACCACAAGGCTTCTGAGATGGGTATGTCGTTGGATTGAACCGGAGCACGGATGATCTGGAGAGCCAAGGAAGGTGTCTCGATAGTTATTTTTCGATAGAGTTGTGCAAAGTCAATACAACATTTCCACGAACAAAATAGGTTGACTATCTGGGGGGGGATATAGTACAGCGTGCTAAGATGGTTAAAGCAGATGAAATGGAATGGCTAAAAGGTGAGGGTGTTTGCACAGTATATATGGATGGAACAGCTTTGTACCGCTTCACAGAAATCTTCTGGGAAGCCGTGGTGAACCGTTTCATATCATTGCGATAAAAAGCAACTAAAATGAGAATGAAAAAAAATACCAGTCACAAATAGTAATGATTAGCTATGCTTGATCTAATAAAAAAAAACTAAAGATGACATTGCTACAACAAGTGAATCAAGGAATGGTTTGGCTTTGTGGACGAAGATTGTTTGGGGGTGATATTCCTGGCAGTAGGACCTTAGACAGTGGGGCCTGTTGGCAGAATATCCTTCCAGGTAGAGCAATAGATTCTCAAGGTGAGACCAGCGTTTTTTTTTAAGGCAATCCCCTTTGAACCAAGGGTTAGTTGTTAATGGTCCGATGAGTGTTACTGGCGATAAGATGCTAGAACTGACACAACACTTTTTAGACCCCTCCTGCTTATCTATTCACTTGTACAAAAGCACTCACTAGAATGTCACATGACCACCATCTTTTGGCAGCATGCCTTGTTGGGAAAAGGGATGATCAATGAAAAAGTTTGCTTTTTTTTTATCTCGACTTATGTTTTTGGACCCCAGCACGAAAAGCTTACTTAGAGGGTGGGGGTGATAAAAAAACAGAAAAGATCTTTTTTGTTGACCAAAGAAGTAAGTGATCAGATTTTCCTCCTTACAGATCCGCAAATTAAGAACCATGCAACATGCACATGAAAGAATTATATTGGGCCTCACATAGAGAGACCATAAGACAGCACAGTACATACGGAAAAAGACAGGAATCAGGGACATCATAGAATCCATTAAAAATTTCAAATGGCAATGGGCTGGCCATGTTACAAGAATGGCGGACAACCGATGGAATTCACAACTCACAACATGGATCCCCTGAGATCGCATGCGCAACCGAGGCCGGCAGAATATTAGATAGAGAGACGAGCTAGACAAATTCTGAAAGTACTGGCTCCGCGACACCCATGATAGAGAAGTGTGGCGAATCCTAGTGATGGTCTTCGTCCACCGACGAAAGTTGAAAGACTGATGATGATGGTGATGATGTCCATTGGCGCAGCTTGTACGCCGGACTAGCTTGAAAACTGAAAGAACCGACGTTGACAATTTTGGAGACAGCTGGAGATGGTCTGTAAGAAATACGGCACCGAGAGACAGCAGGGATAACACGCACGCACACACACACATGCACACACACATACACATACATATAGAGAGAGACAGTGAGAGAGGGGGCAAGAGTGAATGAGATATGTAGGTGAGATATACACCACAAGTCGTTTACATAATTCCGAAAAATCTTTATTTGAACAGTGTTCAATATTTAGAGTAGAGACAATATATCGATTGAATACATAAATTTTGTCTATGACAATGGTTTACCCACGTTTTGCCTTATTCAGCACTTCAGATAGACAACGCAACTTAACCTTTCAGTTGTTCATGTACTCAGAAGATAACTTTCATTATGATTTGAAATATGATGTTCGGAGTTAGTTGTAATTATTTACCTTGCAAGCATTGAATGACAATGTTTTATCAAGTTTGTTTAATCAGGTTAAATCACAATTGGTTGCTCTTCCTTTAACTTTGATCTGGTTGTTTTTAGACTACTTTATGATTACATAGTTTCATTTGTTTGTTGAATCAAAAATCCTTTTTTTTGAGTAATTTTTTCCGCCAAAAATAAATTTTTTTTTCTCTAATTTGTTTTTTGGTTTTTATGGTTTTGTCATGGTTTGTGACATCTTCGTATTATTTTATTTAATTTTAATCATATCTAAAGTTTTTCTTTGTCGTTTTTAGACAAGTTCATTATTATTTAGTTAGGTTATTCTGCGTTCAATACCTATCACTAGTTATTTTAGAGACAGACTGACCGACAGATAGAGACGCAGACAAGGCAGACAAGATAGGATTATTCCATAAAATCAAATTGCCGTTAAAATTTAATCCCAACTAACTTAATGACCCTATATATATATGTACACACACACACACACACACACACACACACACACACATATATATATATATATATATATATATATATATATATATATATATATATATATATATATATATATATATATATATCAATGCAACAGTTCCTTCATCAGGCTACATGAAGACTATGAACCCTGCCAACTAGAAAAGGGAGTGAGACAAGGTGATACCAGCTCAACCAAACTCTTCAGGGCCTAACTTGGGATGATTTTCCGAAACCTAGATCGGGGACACTAAGGAATTAGAATAGAAAATAGACATTTAAGTAACCTCAGATTTGTTAACAATATCGTCATCTTTGCTAAGAACTTTCATGATCTCCCAATAATGCCAGATGAACTAGATGGAGAAAACAAGAAAGCAGGCCTACACATGAACTTCAGCAAAACGAATGTCATGTACAATAAACGTGTTGAGGACAAAGATAAAACCATCAGAATCGAAAACGCAGAACTGAAGAAAGTAGACCACTACATTTACCGAGGATAACGAATCTTCGTGAAATCCTCAAAAAAAAAAGAAATCAAGCGTAGAATCATGCTAAGTTGGCAAGCTTTCGGTAGAGCACACTCGACTTCAAAGAAGAACAACATCCTATCAGTCCTAAAAAGAATGGTAAAAATCTAATGCATTCTCCCGATAGTCACCAATGGAGCAGAGACATAGAGCCAAACCAAAAAAGAGAGCTACAAACTGAGAACCATGTAACGTGCACATGAGAGAATCATGCTCAGCCTCACGAGGAGAGATAATGAGACAGCATAGTACATTCGAGAAAAAACTGGCGTCTGTAATTCGAAAACTTATATGACAATGGGCTGGACATGTAGCAAGAGTGTCAGACAACTGCTGGACATCATGACTCACAACATGGATCCCCAGAGATAATATACGCGATTATGGCTGACGGATAGTTAGATGGCGAGACGAGCTAGACAAATTCAGAAAGTACTGGCTCCCATGATGCTCATGATAGAGAGGTCTGATGAATCTTTGGGAAGGTCTATGAGGATAATAATTGGGAGAGCATCAGCAGGACATAGAGATACTGTCTAGTAATGGACGATTAAATCTTTCAAGACCAAGACCAATAGACCAAGATGGTGCTTATTACTTATCACCAAGTATCGCCTTGAAATAGACCTAATACTGGGTCGCAAGGTCGGGTATCATGTCTGTCTTATTTCCGCCACACAGACGACATCGAAGACAATACACACGATTTTCATATTACAAGACTTTGGCCCGGAACAGTGGCTTTTATTTTTATATATTTTCATATATATGATGAATACGTTGTACATTTACTTTTAAGCTCTTTTGTACGAGTTTTACTTTTGGCAATTCAAAACGGCCGTTAAATGGCTGACAACGGTTTGAAATATTAGTGGGCTGCGCAGAAACTTTTACCTCAGAATAAGTTGTAAAAAGTGGGCGGTCATTATTTTCGCACTTTCTATGCTATGCTATAATGACACCACGTAACAAAGTTTCGTTTAGTACTGCATTCTCTAGGAACGTATTCAGACCATTAACTCAGCGGTAACTGTATTTTCCTTATCTTTTCACACCATTTTTGTCCATTTGAACACAGCACACACCGTCGAAGCAGGTAATTTCTTGGAAATTGTGCTTGGTGCTCCCTACGTATAAAGCGTTTGAGGTCACATGGGGACAGGGGCTGATGGGATACGTAGAACCTCTGGGTAAAAATGGTTGCGACTAAAAATTGTTTGCCTTTCCATGAAACTCAGAGGCACCACGAAAAAGTGAATTTTTTCAGGTACAACTATTTACATGTACCCTATACCCGACACCCACTACTCTTTACGCATAGATAATTCAACCCTAATAAAGAATTGCATATACCCGGGACTGGAGATTACTTGACAGTGATTGGATTGAGGATGACTTGTATGGTACGTAATTGTGGATACTTTCGGACTATGTTATTTTTGACTAAAAGAGATTCCTTTTCGGAGGTGAAAAAATAGAAAGTTTATATAATGTTAACGGGATTATATTTGCTCGGAAATTGCTAAATTGTAATTGTGACAACTAAATCGATATTTGCAATATTTGCCAAAGGTACGCATAAATTCTAATAGGGAGGTAATTCTCACCCAATATATATATATATATATATATATATATATATATATATATATATATATATATATATATATATATATATATATATATTCTCTTCCAACATGGAATGGAGTACCCTGATGGATGAAGAATATATACGATAAATAAATATATCACTTAAATTCAACCTCACTGAACATCCAGTTCCGTGGAGTAGAGTGAGGATACCAGCCTCCGGGCTGAAGCGAAGGTTTCGTTCCTGACTCGTGGTACTGGATGGATAATGTATAGTCTATTGCCACACTGAAGAGTTGTAATACAACGGACCAGCTGTCTGTGGATGACACAATACTATATATATATATATATATATATATATATATATATATATATATATGTGTGTGTGTGTGTGTGTGTGTGTGTATAATCACATTTTGCGAAATCTTTTATATATAAAAATTCCAAGTGACATTATTTTCGCGTCTGTTGCCTCGTAATGCAAAAATGGTAACGCTATATTTTGTTCAAATTCGAGTGTGCAGACCAGCTACACCTTTCATATTTCGCACACATAACACTATAATATGTTTGAATTGACAGGTAATAAAATTTGAAATATTTGAAAATTGCCTATTTGAAGTAGTTGTTTTTACAGTTAATAAAATCTCTGTACATCAGTGGGAAGTCAATAAAGTGAGGAATTGGTTTTCTATTGCTATTATGTGATAAATTGATTCCCCGACTTAAAAACATCTTGACGTAAATTGTTCCCAATAATAAAATACTCCCACCAATCGTTCATTCAGCAAGCCTTATTCCCAACACAATTATACGTATTAATCAAACACGTTATCATACAGTAAGAGTACCATTCAAATAGGGAAAATACTTAGTCAAGTGATTTGCATGAATTTAATGTCCAGCAGGTATAATAAATTTTCGAAAAAAACATTTCTTTATTTGAATCTCCATGTACTCAAATAATTCTGCGTACTTGGAGCAGGGTTTAGACTGTATCTCTGTACTTGGGGTATGAGATTAATAACACGGGGTGTAGGCTTTATTTTGTTTTCCACTGTTTGTAATGCTATAATTGTCACTCTCTATTTTTGTTCCAAACAGCAACAACTTTCATCTTTTGTTCACATTACCCCAAGAAAAACAGCGTAATTGACCCTGGTTTCATACGGTTTTAAAAGTCTCTACATGAAATGAGTTACCAATAACATGGGAGGTCAGGGTTTTTTTTTAAATTGTTATTTAGTAATAAAATGATCCCTTCATGATCACTAAATCAGCGTAAGATATCCCTGACCATAAAGAGCAGGGTCGGTTTTCGATTGGTTTTCAGTTGTAAACTGTCCCCATGATTAATTCTTCTTTATTCATTGCTTGGATTAACAAGTTTGTAGACCAGATATACATCTTTTATTTTAATCCCTCCATCGATTAATCAAATTATAAAGCGAGTGTTGGAAGCATCTTTCATTAGAGATAAGATATCCTCCTTCAATTTACGAGCTTTATGGGGCAGATGAATATGGATAACCGAAAATGACAAAACTATGACTGCCAATATTCCAGTAAATATATATTATTGATATTATTATTGTTACTATGTCGACAGTAATATACGTAGAAAAACGTGAATAGAAGTGGGTCTGAACCTAACAGAACAAATAAACAAAACCGACCAGCGAACGGAGAACGGAAGGAATGAGTTGAGGTAGTTATTCAATCCTCTGTCTACCGTGAGGGCCCCAGTAGCTCAATCGGTTGCGCAGACCTAAGCCACAAAGGTGCTCCCATGGAAAAAGGTGTTGGTTCGACCCCAACCCCGCTGGCTTCATTTCTTCATTTATCGATTATTGCCGTTGTTTTGCTCAATACTGTAAATAATTTTGTCCGGGCAAAATTTTGTTCCAAAAATTTTCTTCATACACACTGTCATATATATATATATATATATATATATATATATATATATGTGTGTGTGTGTGTGTGTGTGTGTGTGTTCCGACAGAATTTTGATGAAAGTGTCTGTTGGAAGGTGGAGAGAAAAAAGAGTCTATCATTTTTAGACAGTTCAAAAAGCAACGTTAAAAATTTTTAAGTACGGATGACTAAAACGGTTATATCATCATTGTTTTTGTTTATATAACTAAAACTAAGCTAGTCGAAATTATTATTCATTATTTTGACATTGGCTCTCTTGATTTCGAAAGATTTCAGTTGCTGTAGTATTCATATATTGTTAAAGGTGAATAAAAATTTTTTCTGTGAAAATTGCGATTTAAACTAAACCGATTTTTGACCCAAACCCATTGTATTAATTTCAACTACTATTTTCCTCCATGAAGCACATGAATTTATTTACTTGCTATTCAAGTATTAAGATGTCTGTCATTTAAGAATACGCAAACACATAAAGATAAGTTTAAACTGAATCTTAATTGTTACTTTTTGTAAGTACTTACAGTTAATGTCATAACAACGATTTTTACTTAATTTTTTTTCTTTCTATTCATGTGCAGTAAATAAAACTTAAAGTTAGAAAAAACAACTTTTGAAAAAAGATTATCATATTTCAGTTTGTTTGGAGTAAACTGAAGTGAACGTTCAGTAAGAAATGCTTACTATTTACTAAGAAAACAACACTAAATTTACCCTCAACGTTTATCAACACTGGCTGAGAATACCCGCACTCCAGCCGGTTATTCCCAACTATAGAGAGCCTATGGCCGCAAAACCGCTAGTTCATTAATCTTTTTTTATGTTTTACAGCCATAGGCTTCATACAGTTGAATATTGCCGCCCAGGAGGCGAGTATTTTCACTAAGTACATATAATACATATTTGATTAAATATATATAAGTTTTAGGCTTTAATTTACCTTCATCTCAATTAATTACAAGTCATCTCAAGTCATCGATAAACGGCAGTGAATATACAACACGAATAGGAAATAAAGAATAAGTACTCGTTGAGATATCAGCCTCAAGTCCCTCTCGCCAGGGAAGTCAGGTTTAATTCACCTGCTGCTATCAGGATGTTCGGAAAGTAATTACGTATTTCACCGCTATGAATCATAAGCCAACCCATCAAGACAAGACCAGGGTTATATGGTACGAAACTACGTCCGAATTTAGTTTACCATCTCTTCTATTCAGCAGTATATCACTTACAGTGTATTAAAAAGTTTAATTCCGTAGAAGATAGAGGCTTTGAATTGCAATATATTCGCCATTTCTTACAGTATAAATTTCGGAAGCGTAATACTGCTATGTAACCAACGGGAAACGTTAATGACGTTTATTCTGATGCAGTGAAGGCTTGCAAATACCAGCTGTGGTTTAAAAGGTTTGAAAACGACGATTGGGATTTTTTTAAATTGAATTTTATCAATTTTATTAGTACTATTTACCTTCATCTTAATATTTAGTCATTTTTTATCACAACTCAACTCAATGAATAATAAAATAACAAGACTGCCCGCCGCAGGGTCAAATTCCTCTCTGACTCAAATATCGACTGAAGTTCATAAATCCAACTTTTGCATTGTATATATAATGAATAAAAAATATAAAAATACACATTTTTCTTATAAATGTATTTATTTATTTGAATGAAATACGCCCGTGCGTACCTCTATGATAATTTTTTCAATGATTTATCAAACACTTATTAGCTTAGCTCAGTCAGTACGACAGCCTCTAGACAACCAGTTGGTCGTAAGTTCAAATCACAGTAAAAGTATGTGAATTTCATGTGTATGTTAATACTCCTAGTTTTGGTGAGGATTGTTCTTGTTTCAGTAGAAAAGTAAAATTAGCTCCAGTTTTGGAGTCTGACTAAAATAATTGATTTACTTATACGAACAGTACAGAAGACAAATGTTTTAAAGCCTGGCCAATATCCCCTTTTGTCGTAATTTCCTTTTGAACTCATTTTCTGTGCATTTCCACTGAATTTTCTTAAGTTTTCTTAACGAAGTCCTATAGATATTTTTGTATATTCACATTATTCTTGTATCATTTCTATTAAATCCAGATTAGGAATATTACTTGGAATAAAACGAGCAGTTCTCCAATGTTGGCTAAGGTTCCGATCGTTCCTGCTTGGGCTCCACATACCGAATTACTACTAACAGGCCCCCTTACAATGTGTGAATTAGACTTAAAGATAGATAGAAGTAAATAGTCGCAAATAGATGGATATATAGATAGATGTGAATAGTCTCAGATAGATAAATAGATAATTAATAGATTGACGTGAATATTTACAGAAAGGTGGATAGATGTGAATAGTCACAGAGATAGATAGATAAATAGAAAGACGTGAATAGTTGCATAGATAAATGGAGAGATAGATAGATTGATAGATAGACGTGAATATTTACAGATAGATGTGAAAAGTCGCAGATAGATAGATAGATAGATAGATAGATATGAATGGACTGAGATAGATAGATAGATAGATAGATAGATATGAATGGACTGAGATAGATAGATAGATAGATAGATAGATAGATAGATAGATAGATAGATAGATAGATAGATAGATAGATAGATGTGAATATTTGCAGATAAATAGATAGATCTGAATAATCACAGATAGATAGGGGTGAATAGTCACAGATAGATGTGATAGTCACTGATAGATAGATAGATAGATAGATAGATGTGAATAGTCACAGACAGATAGGTGTGAATAGTCACTAATAAATAGATAGATTTGAATAGTAACAGATAGATAGATAGATAGATAGATAGATAGATAGATAGATAGATAGATAGATAGTTACGAAACAATGTGTAAAAATATTAGAGAGAAAGAAAATGGAATGGTTTCCCTTCTTCAAATCTTCCCACGTTACAAAGAGAAAAACATGGAAGTGAAATGGCCGTTAATAAATAATGTTTCATCAGGTCAACTTGACCCTTCTTCAAAATTCTCGGGTTGCTCAGAAAAAGGTAATTTTACATTAAAAAAAAATTCTTTCGGTGAGAGGGGGGAGAGTGGAGAAATTGTTTGCGTTTCCGCTGCTTCCCAACTTCCCTTACTTGATGTATGTGCGAGCATGCATGACAACCCAAATGTACATGAACACGAACTCATATATATATATATATATATATATATATATATATATATATATATATATATATACATACATATATATATATATATATATATATATATATATATATATATATATATACATACATATATATATATATATATATATATATATATATATAGATATATAGATATATAGATATATATATATGTGTGTGTGTGTGTGTGTGTGTGCACGAATGTATACGAAATCTCTCTCACACACATTCAGTCTCTCTTACACACACGCACATACTCGCACACGCTTCTTCTCTCTCTCTCTCTCTCTTTCTCTCTCCTTCATACACACACTCATACACTCTTGCTCTCGCTCTGACACACACATGCACTCTTACACGCACTCTTACACGCACCCCCCTCTCTATCATTCACACACGCACTTTAACACGCACTTCTACTCTCTTTCTCTCTCTCTCTCTCTCGCTCTCTCTCTTTCTCTCTCTCTTCCTTGCACACTATACCTCGAATCCCCCCCCTGTGTCTCACACACACACGTGCACTCTCCGTGTCGTACACGCACTCTCACTAACACACAGACACACGCACATGCGCGCGGGAGCACTGACGCAAATGCGCTCGTCATAGCGTGAATGATGTAATTCAGTTTAATCTACAAAAGATAATGGTTCTACACTCGTTTTCAGCACTTAAGCGCACAGCTCGGAGATAGAGCATCAGCCCTCTGGTTATTTGGTGTATGATTCTATCTCCGGGTCGAAGGCACTTGTTTTTCCATGATAGAGGGCCCTGATTTCAAAACCTGGGGCAAAGAGACCTCACTACCAATGATGAGCCTCAACCTTGGAAAATCCACGATGTCAATAAAGAATAAGCCGGGCTGCAGCAGGGGCAATCTCCACATCAACCTTCATTCCGACTGAAGACGTTAGGGCAACTTTTGTATTGTATATATAATAGATAAATTCGTAGGTGTATAAGGTATATCTGTGTGACTTAGTTGGTAAGAGAGCCACCTGGCAATCAGATGGTTGCGATTTCAAATCACAGTAGGGAATTGTTAATTTCATATATCTGTTTGGTTTAACGCGACGTGGTAGACAAATAGTGGAGAGTTTACTCCCCAAAATCTAGTGAGGATTGTTCTTGTTCTTTTTGTAGTCGGGGGGGGAACAACCAACTTGGATAGGATTTTGAAAATAACATTGCTGTTGTCCTTCTTTATACAATGCATTTTAAAGAAAGGATAGGACGGGAAGATAAGGAATCCAATAAGAGGGTAAGAAGAGATAGTACTGAAAGAAAAAGTAAGGAAGATTATTAAGAGCATAGAAAGAGAAAGCACAGAAAAGAAGATTTGGAAGTTTGATAATAGGGTGCGAAGGGAGGAGAGAAACGTAGTTCACCTGGAAGATTTCCGAACGTGAAACTAATCCATTTTTGTATATCGTTTAGATAAAACATGCACAAGCATTCATTGGAAGGCGTTTAGGAGAGAATGAGAAAAAAAATAGGCAAAGGGTAAGATAATGCATAATCTTAGTTCTCAATACCTGTGGAATTTCTACAGGTTCAGCCAGTTTTATTTATTTGAATCCTGAGATAGAGAAAGGTTGATACTATTAATTTTACTAAATTGATATAGACAATGCATCTCAAGATTAACAAAAACATATAAATGGATGACTTGGGTTCGCAAACGAAGATTTTCTGAGAGATTTCCTGATGTGCCGTACCTTAGACAGCGGGGTCTGTGTGCAGAATATCCTTCCAGCCAGCGCAATGAAATTTCAAGGTCAAACACGATGTGTACATGGCTGACCCCACCCTTTGAACCAAGGGTTTGCATTCTCTAGTACACCGAGGTGATACAGGTAGGAGTGAGGCCCCTTGGTCGTAGGTTTGATATGTTTCCTTCTCTGGGAAGATACCTGAGCTTGCCGTGAGAGTCTTCGCTGAGTGTTTTGACAGTATAGCTGACCTAGGTAGTGGGATTATTGGGGGAGGACAATCAAAGCTGATAATCGAGATGTCACCTCCACAAGAGTAAACAAATGGATAGCAACATTAAGTCAGGCCCGAGTCACACCTCAGTGAGAAAAGGAGAAAGTGAATGGAGGAACAATAACACTAGAAACTAAAGCAACAGTGATGATATAGGGAATAGAGAAAGTATGAATATAAGTCTATATCTACGTTTCTCAGTCAGTATAAACTCAAACTAGATTGATCATTATTCATATCCAGATATCTCTTTCTCGTTCACACTCAAACACGGAGTCACAGAAAGCAGCGGAAAGAGCAATGTTAGGAATCATTCTAAGGGATGAAACAAAAAAAAGAAGAAAATTAACATAGATCAATTAGCAAACAAAGATAAAAGATGCCATGATTAAATGACAAAAATAGAGATGAACAGGACACCAAGCGAGTATGTAGGATAACAGATTGTGCCAAAGTTTTGTCGATTGGTACCCAGGACCGCCCCCGCCGTTGGGACGCCAGTGCATCGACTATTACTCGGACAACAACATTAAAATGAAAGAAAGATTGGTCAAAAAAGAAGAATAATGACAATGTTCCATGTAATGAATTTGCACAATTTGAGACCTATTTACTCTTACTTGGACAGCAAAATCAAGATAAGAAAAAGACTCCGTAGAAAACCAGACATAAGATGGAGAAATGAGATAGGAAAGTTCGCCGGTAAGACACGGCAGAGGTTAACACAGGCAAGGTCGGTATGGAAGGAGCTGGGAAAGACTTTTGTCCAGGAGTGTCCTTGGGATGATCATGATTTTGATGGTCAACGTTTCTTGAGATTAAAGGAAGAAATAAAAGGAATCGTATTTGGATTGAGTAATGGATATAAGGAAAGGTTCGTAAGGCAAAATCACGGAAATAATTACATCGTCGTTCCGAGTGGAAGTGATCTGACAAAAAAACGGCCAAGATGGCGTCCTCAGCCTCATTGTCGCAGATGATCAGTGGAGCGAGACACGAGCATGAAAAGGGTTCGGCTCCTGATTGAGCAAATCAAGCGAGACCTTCATCGAAAAGAGGCAGAGGTCAATTGGTGCTGGCTCATCACGAACAAATTGAATGATAGATAATAAATAAGCAGCATCGAACGGAAATGAAGAAGAGGCCCTCGCTTCCGAGCCATACCGCTTACACGATCTGTGCGTGACAATAGAAAGAAACAAAAATAAGATGACAGAAAAACTAGCCAAAAATTATTAACAATAATGACAATATTTCATCTAAGAAATTTGGACAACTTAGGAATTTTATGTCCAGTGGTGCCAATTTTTCGATTCTGGAAGTCTCTCTCGAACACGAAAAATGAAAAATAATTAAAACTAATCAGCAACATTTAATTTTAGATAGAAAAAATACCCAAATATTATCAGCAGAGGACTCACAAATTCGAAAAAAACAAAACAATAAACAGAACCGAAAACATTCAAATAGGCAAAACAGATGATTTCGCGCTAATTCAGCCTAAATAAATGTCAAAAATGCCAAAACGTGGTAGAAATAATTATAATTGTAAATGACCAGATTCGTCTAAAATGCTTAGAAGATAGCTAAAAGCGCTGGAAAATAGCGCACAAAGTAGCGGTAAATGTTGAATTTTTGCGCTGCTAAAATATCACCACTCGGGACGCCAGTACATCTACTATTACTAGGACAACTATATTAAAAAGAAGGGAAGATTGGTCAAAAAGGGAAAATAGTGACAGCTTTATGCAAGAAATATGAACAACTTGAAACACGTCAACTATTACTCGGGCAGCAAGATAGAGATAAAAGAAAGATTTGTCAAAAGCTGATAATTATGACAATGCTTATCCCAACACTTCTCCCCACCCTATAGTATCACAGATGTTACAATAACTAACATAAAGCTTTTTTCTCTCTCATCACTTGGAGTAGAAGATGGAACGGAGTCTGACCCTGATACAGTCACCAAGATGATCATTACAACTTTTGTATTGTATATATAGTTAAAAAAAATCTTGAAAACATCTTTTTGTAAAATTTATTATTACTAAAGTTATCATATATTTTTTAGAATGAAATAAGCCAATGCGTGACTGTATGATTAATTTTCAGTAAAACCCACGACTCGTCAATTTAGATCAGTCGGTAATAAGCCTCCTGGCAATAAGCTGGTTGTGAGTTCAATTCATAGCAGGTTGATGAGGGTTTCAAACCCCACATTTCAGTGAGGATTGTTCTTGTTACGGTTGGAAAACGAAGTCAATTCTGGAGTTTGTCAAACGCAGCCGGTGTCGCATACTCACCGAATATTTTCGCTCTATTTTGACTACAAAAAAGTGCTAGAAGGAGTCATTTTTTTAAATAGCCAAATATGCCAAAAATTACCGAATACACCAAAAATATGCTAAAATTAGTCAAAAACACGCCAAACATTTATCAAAGTACTCAAACACGCCTGCGCTAATTTGCGTTCTTTTTGCACTGCCAAAACAAAAAACGCGCAAAATCTAGTGGAAAAAGCGTTAAATTGGCTACACTGCAAACTAGCCAGTGTCAGTATTTTTTGTAGCAAATGTATTGTGATCATTTAATTACAATCGTTAACCTGGATTTTTGCCAGACGTTTTTGGCCGGATCAGTTAACCTTCAAACTGGTGCCAACAATCAAGCAATTGATCTAAACCTTTACTTACGTTCTGTATTTTACGGCACGATAGACGAACCTTTCCCTTCCAAGAGAACTCACCATCACAGTCAATGATTGAACAATCGTAACATTGGAATTTGAAGTTATAGAAAATTATTCAATAAAGAATAAATATGGTCAGATTAAACTCTATTTATGACATTACTGACATTTTCACGGGAAAATCGTCTATAATGGAGTAAAAAAATATCTAGAAATATCTAGATTCTAGAGAGTCGATATAAAGCCTAAAATGTCAAAAAACATTTTTGGGAGGGGCCTTGTGGAGTACTGATGTCATTTCTCGAGTTAGTATACAAAGCATTATTGACAAGAGCATTGGAACATACAAGCACGAACATATAAAAAAAGATTGAACTCTTTACCATCCTTGATGGCTACGATGGTTCAACTAGCAGATACCCGTATAAAATGACAGTATGGATCAGCACTAAAGAACTCAGAGGTATTTTAAAAGGTAATCTTATCTAATAATTCAAGTATCCTAATTTGAAGGTTTTTTTTCTCATCTCAACTCAACTCAAGCCGTAGATCAGACATTAAGTCCTCAGACAAAATGTCATGTAAAAATATCATCACTGATATCATGCAGTATTGAAAAGAAAGTCATTGCAATAAACTTATCTAATTCAAATTGCTTATTCTATTACAAAATAAACTTGAATATTATTTTACTTAAAAAATTGGTAAAAAAAATGATGGCCAAATTTGAAAAATCTGGCATTTTTAAAAAGCATTTGCAGACTTACTCATTTTTTAAAATTTTAGTTTCAAATGATCAACGTTTCTATAGCATATCCTTCATTGTTAGCAGTCTGTTTATACTCCGTTAATCTATTTCATATGGATTAATACATTGTACGTTTTAGGTTATAACAGGAACTGAAGAAAACAATGAAACATTCACACAACTAACTGTTCTACAATTATTATACAATTAAAAATACTAAATTACATAAATGGCCTTTATTTGGATAGACGGGACCATATCTTTGAAAAAAAGATATACACTACCCCTGTTATCTACGGTTCCGCTCTCTGCAGTTTCAGTGTAACGCGGTCAACCCTATAAATGAACAATTAGAAACTTATACTGACTAATGGTCCACAATTGCATGAGTAATGATGCTGGCAATACGGATGTGCCAAAGAGAAGCCGTTAAGTGTTACCTTTAAGTGGAAAGATGAAAGTTCTCGATTTAATAAGGGAAGGAAATAATGAATGATGAGGTTGTTGAGATAAACTTTCAACCGAAATTGTGACCGAACAGTTACCATCTTTCAGCTATGAATGTACGCATCTGTCACATAACTTTCAATGCAGTATATTAGAAACCATCAACCAAAACTGTTATCAAAACTGTTACCAAAACTGTTATTAAAACTGTTATCAAAACTGTTACCAAAACTGTTACCAAAACTGTTATTAAAACTGTTATTAAAACTATTATCGAAACTGTTACCAAAACTGTTATTAAAACTGTTATCAAAAATGTTTCCAAAACTGTAACCAAAACCGTTATCAAAACTGCTATCAAAACTGTTATCAAATCTGTTACCAAAACTGTTATCAAAACTGTTAGCACCTTTCAGTTTTAAGGCTATGTATGTATGCATGTATGTATACGTTTCCAGGCAACCGCTGAGGGTCTTGAAACATATCGCCCGCGGGTTGGATACTGTATTCATTAAGCATGGCTTATTCTGCTACAAGGCCATACAAATTGAAATAGATGTGCGAAGATTAAGTTGCAAGTGATAGAAGGATCTGCCCTGAAAAGCAGCAATCATAATTATTGTCTTTACTTAACTCGAACACTAATCATGAACTATCTCATCCACCAAGGAAGATCGATTTCTAAAAATCTCTAGGCTTATTTATTGGTCCCTTACTGAAAGCTAACGACCATAATTTAAAGTACAAAAGCCTAAAAAATCAAATTCTGTTTTCGTGAACTCGGAGCTCAATTCGTGATGTTAGTTAGGGGTCAAATTTCAACATCAATTTGATCTTGGAGAATCAATACATGTCAACCTTTCTCCTAAACAGCCAGTGATTTATATCTTTCCAGTCAGTTTCCAGATCACTCGAATTGTATTTTTTTCAGCTTTGCCCGAAAGAGAGCCTACAGTACTGTAGTTTAGGTACTCTTGTTCGAAGCTTTTAGCTTCGATATGTCAGATCTCTTGTATGATGAACTTTGTTTTCAAGTATCAGGCGAAACTAGTCTTTGGTCGAAATTCTCGTATCGCCAACTCGATTGTAATATCAATCAATAGCTTTGCAATGTTTATCCATGGGTCACGGCTTTAGAAATGAAGAGAAAACTCAGTTTGGTCAGACTTGTATTTGGGCGAGAGAGACCTGGCCAACGTACTTCAGATATCAAATATAAATAAACTCTCGTAATGGTTGACTCTTATCGATTCTCTCTCGATATGTGTTGGTGTATATGAGAGAAAAATAGACTCACTGTCAAGGCCTGAAGATTTTTTTATGAAAGACTCCTTTTGCAGTTAAAAGCTCTAAATAAGACAAAAAAATCGATATAGTGCATATTCGTTAGTGGCCACCAGACTAAAATTTCTACAACGAGCAGGAATTGATGTGCAAAGTCTATTTCGTTTGTCACCAACACTCAGGGATTAGGGGTTAGGTTTTTAGTTAGTGTAGGGGTTGAGATTAGGGTTACAGTTTTCTTTTTGGTGGTGGCGTCTAACAGAAAAAAAAATCGAGCATTTCAGGTCATTTTCATCGAGAAATAAATGAGAGCTAATCTTTCTTCTTTTTACGCTTCCGTACTTCGAAATTACAAACGTTAGTTTTTGGAGGGAATCACTTAATCAGACCCGAAAATTGTACATTGTTAAGTGAAATGGAGAGACCATGATAGCGTTCAGTAAGTAATTAAGTATTTTACTGCAATAATTAATAAGCTAACCAACTGGGGCAAGAACTGAGTTAAATGGTACAGACTGATGTCTGGATTTAGTTCATTATCCCTTCTTTCCTGCAGTATGTCGTTCATAGTGTGTATCATAGTTTAAACCCCATAGGGAATTTTTTTCAACGAGGAATCAAAATTTTGACTTGATTTGGGGTTACTGTCATTGATATGGAGATTGTATAATAAATGAATAATGTTGATTAAACTTCATTGGTATTTATTTTTGTCTGCTAATAGTCTGAAATGCCCGATTTCCCGAAGAAAATACTTAATTACTTCCGAAATACCCTGATATAATGGAGATTTACAGCTCTGTCGACGAACAAATGACTGGGGATAGATTCATAACCTACCCCAGTGCTTCCTAAAATGCTGAATGATTTACTCAAGGGTGGATGAAATTGTTTTGGGGGTGAATGAAGGGTGGGTGACTTAATTTTCTCGGATTTTAGAAACTGTCAGCCAAAACTATAACCAAAGCTGTCAACACATGTTTCTCCAGTTTTTAGGTTGGTCTGTCTGGTTATTTATGTATCACGCGTACAGACCGCACCAATGGGGCTAAAGGGCTGAAAAATGTCAACATTTACGCCTTATCATACCTGAAAAAAAACGTTTTTTTTCACTCTCCTCCAATTGTTTTTTAGAAGGGGATCAATTTACAATTCAAGTTCATGCTAAATTGGTCGCTTAGCTTGTGTCCGGCTGCATTTCCACTTGTTTTGTTTTGTTTTTTCTCAATTCCAGACATTTTAGTGATCCGAAAAAAGACGGGAAAAGTAATTAATTCTTTGATCACCCCTTTTTCCATTTTTTTAATTGATCAGCCCCAACGCAGCATGCTACCGAAAAACATCAGTCGCATGACGGTTTCCATTGAGTAACTAACCAGACTTCTTTTTAATTCTTTTTGTACTAAAAAAAAGTAATTTTTTAGAGGTAAACATACACGATAACAAAGCTTGGTTGCAAAGAATCTAATTTTAAGACTGATATACTCACCACGCCTTATGTAAACTGAAAAATTCAAACACTATTTCTTTCTTTTCTTTTTTGTCACTCCTACTTTTCAAGATGTTCAAAAACTTGAATGAATTAAATACCTGCGGTCTAATTTATGTTTTTGAGCTCAACACGCAAAATGAATTCTGTATAAATGATCCACAAGGGAGTATAAGACAGGAGTAATCAAAAACAAAGTATATTTTTTTTCTAAATTTCGTCAAACTCCTACTGTTGAGTTTTGACTTTATTCTTTATATGTAATAATAATGACGGATGACAATGACCACACAATAAATCAGTAGTTTCATACACGAATAACAGTGGCACAGTGACGTGTGCAAAAACTGATTATGAATTTATAACCACTTCTATGGTCCAACTCAGGTCGACCTTTTTTGCTCATATTTGCGAATCCTTTTTTCGGGAACTACTAATAAAGGAGTTAAAATAGGATGCGTAGTTTTGGAATAATATTGTATGCAGGAATGAATTCTGTTTTGTTTACCTTTTAGATTTTAATGAAGCAAGGGTGTTTGACCATAGCGCAGCCAAGCATGTCTAACTGTTCATGATTACGTACTTTTTACCATCATCTTAATTTGTTAGTTGCTTTTCGTCGCAACTTTTACTCAGGCCGATTTCCCTTGGGCGGTAAGTAAATGGCGTTTGATCAGAAAATGAAGAATAAGCTTTCAGACGCTATTAACTCAATGCCGGAGGGAAGTCGGTCTGAGTGAAAGTAGCGATAAAAAAAGCAACTAACAAATTAAGATGAAGGTAAAAAGCAGTCATAGAAATGTTAAGTATTATGTTTTATAATACTGCATCGAATGAAAATGAAGAAAGCAAAAAGATGTAAGAACATTTTGTTGAGGATGAATGAAATTTAGTGACAAAGAATGAAGGGTGAATGACACTGAAATGGTTCAAGAAGTACTGACCAACATTGTGAATACTTCGAGCAACTGTCCGTAGTTCAAGAGGAAATATGTGTCACAAATATATAATTTTGATTTCCGTCGAAGAGCAAATGATGTTGATCGGGCTCGTCTTGCAAGCTTATAACTATGATATAATTCATTACAGAGTGGTTTATGAATATGACATTATAGCAAATCTTGTACACCACACAACATCTATCTTCGTTTAATCATATCAATCCATCTATCAATCTATCTATCTCCATTTAATCATAACTATCTATCTATTCATCTCCATAAACTCATAGCTATCTATCTATCCATCTATTTCCGTTTAATCATATCTATCTATCTATCAATCTATCTAAACTCATACCTATCAATCTCTCTGTTTACTCATATCTATCAATCTATGTATGTATGTATGTATGTATGTATCAATCTAGGTTTTTTCCTGCATGCGCATTAAGGTCCCCTCTCATTGGTGTCAGAGTTACATAAAAGCTGTGGGAACGGTTCTGGAGATATTCAAAAAGGCTTGATGCATCTGTGGAAGCACTTTTTGCGCATGCGTGGAGAATAAAACACCTTGCAGGTTATCATCTCCTCGGAAACACAGGTGCAAATACTCTTTTTACTCCCTTCTCTCACTCCCCCCTCTCTCTCTCTCCATTTATCTCTGCCTCTTTATCTTTCTATCAATCTTTGTATGCACATGTGTGTGTGGGGGGGGAAGGTAGAATTTTAATCAGTGACCCAATTTCCTCTAGTGCTTCATCGATAATTCATCTGACGAGCGAATCCAAACAAACAACTTTATGACGTCACGTCGACGATCGCTCCATCAATCAAGTTTACACTTCCTCGTCTAATCTGTTAAAACAACATGCCATAACGTGGGATTTGGAAAGACAGAAAGCATCCATGGGAAATGTCTATCTATCTATCTAGCATTGGTTACACCGGTTCTCCTGAGATCACCGAAGTTAAGAGACGTCGAACCAGATCATAATCCAGATGGGTGACTCTCTGGTAATTTCGGGTGCCGTATACAGAAATAAGATTGTTCTACGACCGTCTTAGCCTATGCTCTGCTGTCAATTAACAGAGTGTCTTGTTAGGGCCGGACTGTGAACCCAGTCCCATTCATTAGCACCAGCTGCCCCACTTCAACGTTGCTTAGCCTTGATGTTCTCACGAGAACTGGTGTATCCAATGTGATTCGGCCACGACCCCCCAGAGGTTCTTCATCCCAGTCAGTACTTACAATTTTCAAAATCTTTGGTATGACTCGACGGTGGATTGAACCACGGCCCACCAAACCGGTAGCGCGAACTCTACCACTGGGTCAAGGTGGTTGTTTAATCAAATAACTGAAGATAAAAACCATGATCGATTCAGGGTATATATCCACACTAAACTTGGTTTAGGGCACGAACACGTGACGGTGAGGATTGAAATTTCCTTTACAAGTAACGATCTTCAAAATCACCTTTCTATCTTATGCAACAGAAGAGACATACGTATTTGCAAAGCTTAGCTAAGTTCAGCCGAGTTGAAATATTTAGTAACATTTCACCCAAGTTTGGGAGTCTACAAGTTGTGCCATACTAAGATGAGTAAAGTATATATATATATATATATATATATATATATATATATATATATATATATATATATATATATATATATATCGTTGTGAATTAGTTCGAAAGTTATTCTTATACATGTTAGGCGTTGATCCAAGTTCACTTGAGCCGGGTTCAAATGTTGTTACTCTGAGCTTAGGCTTGGGAAACCGTACCTACCAATCTATTAGCTATATATGCTCAGTAAATTCCTTTCCGAATGATTTCAAAATTACACCAAAGCCGTGAAACCGGTTCTGGAGATATTCAAAATGGCTGGATGCGTCTGTGCAAGTATTTTTTCGCATGTGAGTTAATGCTTGTGTCATTTTTGGAGTGTTGATGAGAAAGCTAAAGTCTGAATACAATTAGGGCGTTGGTCCAAGTTGACTTGAGCTGAGTTCAAATTTTCAGTTACTCTGATCTCAAGTCAGCTTGGATTAACGCCCAAACTATATTCAGATAAAGATATATCTTGAAATGATGTGCAACCCGATCAAAACCAAAGAGGAACATTCACAGTGATCCGCTTCTGGGCAGATCAATGTTAGTACAATATAATATAATAACGTATAATATACCAACATTTTTTTTCGGACGATTTGAACTCTCGAAATTTCGTTGAAATCAAGACGTTTCGGCTGATTCCTTTCGACAACCTCTCCAGGTGCTAAATGTAATATCTGTAATGAAAGAGAGCCACTCTTATTGGTCTCTTCTTCTGGAGAAGGCCGGAGAAATAAATTGGTCGGAACGTCCTAACTATATCGAAAATGAGTGGAAGGATTCAAATAGTCCTGAAAGAAAGATTAATGACTTTTTTCAAAATTATAGACAAGAACGTGTAATGCTTCAAAAGTGATTCCTCCAATCGCTCTCCTTAAATTCACATTAGTTACGAACTTTGAGACTCGACTCAAACTTCATGGCTTGAAGGCGGACTAAACCACATGGACCAAACCGCAGACGTTCACTTTACCACTTGGTCACTGTATACCTGAGATATTCACGAAACTTGGCTTACCCAGCCAAGTAGTTGAATTGAGTACAATGAAGTGCTAGGGTGATGGTGTTCCGCCTTTCTCCTAAATGAGGAAGGCCTGTTTGTTTTTTTTAATTAACATCCGAAACGTTTTCTCTCCAGATGCAGGACCATTTCTTTCTTCAGACCACCTAGCATGTAATTCTGCATATATATATATATATATATATATATATATATATATATATATATATATATATATATGTGTGTATGTGTAATTTTCGACTCGTTAACGAGTATCATACTGTTTCACACGCTATGAGATTGTTAAAATGTTCCTTTGAACAATCTCATAAGAGTAAAACAGCAGAATACTCTGTAATTTGTAGATAATATCCTAGAAATATAATTACTCTACATTAATATATATTAGGCACTCTAAAATAAAAGAATTACAGAAATATATATATTCATTTACTATTGATTACATACATAGATATATGATTGTAAATTGCTTTATATCATATTGAATCTCTATTTGAAATGATCTGTCATTACACAAAAAAGGTATCATTTGGCCAATGCAACGTAAATAGAATAAACAATTAAAGAAAATGGAGCTACTGCAGGAACAATATAACACAATCTAATATCATTTCTGTCGGATCATATATCTACTTCCTTGTATATATATATATATATATATATGTATATATATATATATATATATATATATATATATATATATATATATATATATATATATATATATATATATATATGCTCCTGTATTCAGGGTTGAGCACTCTTTAAGAGGGGTAACTCATCCACTGTAAGCTCATGCAATGCTCTTCCATAGGAATAGAGCACTGTGGTGGATGAGGGATTTCTGTGTAAATAAATATGTCGCTCGAATTCAGCCTTACTGCTTGTCCAGTTCCGTAGTTCAGAGGTAGGATATCGGCCTGAAGTGAAGATTTCAATTCTGCCTCGCGGTACTGAATGGGTTAATGGAAAGTCTATAGCCACACTTAAGAGATGTAATACATCGAAACAGCTATCAGTGGATGGCACAATAATATATATATATATATATATATATACATATATATATATAAAAGAAATAGGGATATTTTGGTTTGGTTGTTTAATAGGAGCGGCAGGGAGGTGTTTGTATCTGTGTAGGTGAGAGTCAAGTTCGATTTGAAATGAAAAGAGTCTCAGGGAGGCAGATATATCCCCATTTCTTTCCTCAACCTCAAACATTTATTGTGAACAACTGCAAGTTTTTTCTTCTGAGAAAAGATGGCTGGCACCCGATGAAATAATCCAAAACATGCCCAGGGAATAATAAAAAAAATTTCAGGTGTAACATCTGCTTCCTCTCGAGTTTTTTCTCTCCTTATTCTCACCTTCATCAACATTCTGTCGGATCACTTCACATTTACAATACAAGTATGAGAGAGAGAGAGAGAGAGAGAGAGAGAGAGAGAGAGAGAGAGAGAGAGAGAGAAAGGGGGGTATACTTTACAGAATACTCAACAACGAAACCCTTTAATGTCTGGAAGTAATCAATTTTGTGCCATCAGAATTCTTTCCGTCCATACGAAGACACGACAAGCACCCGAAAGGGCGTCACTCAATTCACCTGATATTTTACCTTGGGTTGGATTCATACTTTTCCAAGGCACTAGTTGCTAAGTGAACGCAGTTGGAGTTATAACCCGGCTCACTGATTCCATTTTCTGTACTGCTAACCGCTTGTCCACAGGCACTTCCCACACACACGCACAAAAAAGAAACCCAACAAAACAATTATTTATTTAATGAGATCTTGGAGAATTTCCGGTTGCCATCGTTTGTGTCGTCTGCAGGCTGGCTCGCATTCTTTATGACGTCCTTGATTGCTGGGTGGTTTCAAGTGCAGACAATGTTACCCTCGTTGTCATGGATAGAAGTGGGGCTTCGGTAAACCCTGATTCACTCGACCTCAGACCCCAAACCCCTTCTTCCATTTGTCTAAACTTGGGAAAATTTCTGGCTGGTAGAAGAATGTAGAGGTATCGGTTATCAAGGGAAGAAAAAAAAGATAACGCATAACTGAATAGCTAACACATTCATCAGCCTGGTGTCACGGCTCAACTAGTTACCAGGGTCTTTGACGATGTACATATTTGATATTTGCCAAGTTTAGTTTATACGGTATAAAACTAGACAACACACACACACACACACACACACACACGGACACACACACACACACACAGAGACACACACACACACACACACACACACACACACACACACACACACACACATATATATATATATATATATATATATATATATATGCAATGCTCTTCCATAGGAATAGAGCACTCTGGTGGATGAGGAGTTTCTGCGTAAAAATGAATATATCGCTTAAATTCAGCGTTACTGACCACCCAGTAGAGGTAGGATATCGGCCTCCGGGTCCGATGTGAGGGTTTCAATTCTGCCTCGCGGTACTGGATGGGATAATGTCTATAGCCACACTGAAGAGATGTAATACATCGAAACAGCTGTCTGTGGATGACACAATAATATCTATCTATCTCTCTCTCTCTCTCTATATATATATATATATATATATATATATATATTGAGGGGAGGATGTGTTTGTTCAACTCTGCTGGGGGGCCATGTTTATATAACTGTTCTGTTTTTTAATCCACACAATAATACTCATGAGGTAAACAACTGATTATCCCAACAAGAAAAACGTACTTATAGTACCATAGTATATAATTTCGAGTAAAACATAAAACCCTTTGAAAATCTTACATCAATCGCTTTAATACATACTTGGAAATAATTGATTGGAATTAAATATTTTCTTTCATAAATGTAATTGTTATCAGAATCAGTCAGTTCCAAACACTTTTTTTTAAATGAATAAAAAATCATAAAAATAAAACATCTATTTTATGACATAACAATGTAAGTAAATAGTTCTTAATTTTATATCCTTCGCTTGATATTATCAGCCAGTTACTGTAATCAGGAAAATATTGTCCTAAAGTAATTGTGTGAGTGTAATTTTGATTTCATTTGTATTGTGCAATTTTCTATCAAAAGGAACCCGAATGATGCGTTAAACCAAAAAAACATATCGATATAATATGTTCTGTGGGTGGATAAAACAATCGAACATTCCTCTCTGGTCATCGTCTCATTAACACCAATGGTATTCAAATGTGGGACAGGCCTTCCCTACTTAGAAAACTTATGCAATACAATCCGCCAACACCTATTTTCCCTACTTGGCTTTGTACTATAATCATTTAAACAAATTACATATCAATAACCTTTTGTCAAACAACTGACGTATATATGTGTCATCCACTGTTCCGATGTATTACATCTCTTCAGTGTGGCCATAGACTTTCCATTATCCCATCCAGTACCGCGAAGCAGAATTGAAACCTTCTCTTCAGGCCGATATCCTACCTCTGGACTACGGAACTGGACAAGCAGTAAGGCTGAATTCGAGCGATACATCTATTTGCATAAAAATCCCTCATCCACCATATATATACATATATATATATATATATATATATATATATATATATATATATATATATATATATATATATATATATATATGGGGGGGTTGCTATCTTTGTTATGTGTTTGTATGTTTGTTCCAGCACTCTTCGCCGTACCATTTTGTCCACGGAATTGAAAATTGACATCAGTACTCGACGAGACCTCTTTCAAAAACGTTTCGATTTTCCTTTTCTTGGGGGAAAAAGGTTTTTTTTTAACCTTATGGGGGTCTTATTTTGACGAGTTTATCGATAACATCTAGTTTTTCAAGAATCTAGAAGTTTCTAGATGTTTTGTTAACTCTATTTTCGATGTTTTCCAGAGGATAACGCCAGCGATGTCATAGATAGAATTTATTCTGACCATATTTGTTCTTGGGTGGAATTTTATTTACATGACTTCAAATTTTGATGCTACGGTTCTACAATTAGTAACTCCGATGGCGAGTTAAGTCAATAACTCGTTTAGAAAAGGACATATGAACTATTTCGATTCTTGACTGCCCTCGTTTTAGAGTTATAAGGGACCTGACGTCAAGTCATCAGATTAATCTATTTTTTCGGTGTTCCCGGCTTGATCGATCCGAATACATTGAGGAAATGGATTTTCATTTCTTGGTTCAAATCATACACCATGTAATCAATTTTCTCCATGGACAAACGATCACGAATTCAATCACGTAAAAAATGAAAAGAGATTAAAGAAACCGTGAAAACATGGTGTTAAGACGATTAAATTCAATGATTTTAATCCCTGGAGGTTTTTTTTTTTTCGAGTGATGATTATATGGGGAACAGCAATTACGTTAAATTGATTACCTATGGATTCGTTACTAGCTCAACTGTTGTTATTTACACGACTTGAAAGACGCTTGAATCATGGTATAGCCTTTGGGTGCTATTACAGATTTTATAAGTATATTTGATGAAGACATCATAAAATTAACACATAAACTACCAGTAACAGACACCCTTTCCCTGTCTATCTATCTATCTATCTATTGGAAACTGTCAACAGACAGTCATCAAACTGTTGACAAAGTTTTCTTCGGGTTTCAAGCTCGTACAGGCTACACCAATGGAGCTAGAGGACTGAAAATTTAAGCATTTACTCCTCATTATGTTTTTAAAAAATATATTTAAAATTCCCCACATGGACAAAACTGGAGACGTTCACTCAACCAGTGGGTCACTGTATACCTGAGATAAATCACGAAATCATGAATAAATTTTTAGAAGGGTTTCAATTTGGAATGTAATCCTTTGATAAGTTAACCATTCATTTTGTACCTGTTTGTTTTTTGGTAATTCGGACTTCTTGCATGATAATTGCCCAGGAAAATGTGAGAGAAGCAACCAATTCATTGATCATCCCTATTTCCACAAAAGAGATGGATCATGTGACAATTCCTATTGAGTGACTCACCAGATCTATCCATCTATCTCTTCTTCGTACTCGTAGAAGACATTCGAATAAGCAACTCGTTTACTATGCAGCCCTCTAATGATTTTCTAAAAAGCTTCCATTTGCATCATTCATGATTAAAAAGAATCGAACTAAGTATTTCTCTTTCCTGCGAAAATCTTGTTCAGAATCGGCCAAGAGATTGGAAAGACTATGCAACATTGTTAATTGGAACAGTTTCTAAACTAATCAGTTAAATAGTACGAACATGTATACAGATGTGAACATTCCAACATGTATGTGTCATATAGATACTTGTTAATACCATTGCAAAAAATTCAAGGATATGTTTGAATTTCTATGGAACGAATTTTCAAGAAAAATATAGTGAATTTGTTCCAGTTGAAGACTTCATAGTTTGATATTACAGGTAAGAGGTATTGTTATCATCTAAATTTTTGCACAATATTTGTATGTTATATACCATAAGTTGGTATCAGACCATCTATAGTGGAAGATCCAATGAGAATCAAATACACTAACAACGATCAGGAATATATAGTAGAGTTTGGTATCGGATCATCAATCGTGGGAAATCCAGTTGGAATTGCATCCACTAACAAAGGCCAAGAAGTTTAAATTTACAATCATTCTGATACGACCTACGTCCAGATTAATTTTCTTTTTCATATTATCTATCAAAATGTTGTATCAGACCATCAATAGAGGAAGATCCAAACAGGATTGAACCCACTAACAAGGCTCAGTAGAATTAGCTTGCTGATCATCCAAATTTTGGAAGATCATTCCTGACCAGCCAAGAGCCAATGCTATGCATTTGGCATTGTCCTGTGTAGTGTGGAGCAAAGGGATCGGGGTTCGCCCTGTGACCGAGTAAAGTGCTCTCATGTTCTTGCAACAATTGTTGCAAGGACTGAGGAAAATTTTAGAGGAATTTCTTACTCTAAACATACGCGTTAGAGATTCCCCACGTTGAACTAATTGTGTGTCACATCATACTTTTCTAGGGGGTTGGGTAAATTGGTGCTTGCTCAGCATCCATGTAGGAAGATAATTCCTGTCCAAAGAGACGCAGATATATAAGATTATTTTTTTTTATCAAGAAATTGACAGAAGATCTTCCGTAACACACTGTGGTAGTTCTGACTAGGCGATTTATTTTTGACATGGTTTATCAATGCAATATTAGATTATGTTTCAATTTATTCATATACGTTTCTATCTTTTTCATATTTGAATATCTATTGACATCCCGGGATGTGTTCGACATAATTTATCTCTGTTAGTATGTATATATATATATATATAGTATATATATATATATATATATATACACACACACACAGTATAGGTGGTACAAATCAGGCTAGCAGTAGAACATAATATATCAATGATATAAAGCCACTTCTGAAATGCAATGGATTTATTTCATAGAGTGCTCGATACATACAACATTTTACTCATGGAGTCAAGTTGTTTTAAAGTAGAGCTGGAAATGAATAGTAGAATGTGGATTCGCTACACAAACTAGATCATGTTTCTGCCCTCTACAGGCCTCATCTGGCGAATCCACATTCTACTATGAGTCCCGAACAGGGCAGAAACGTGAGCTACCTTGTGTAGCGAATCCACATTCTACCACACACACATATATATATATATATATATATATATATATATATAAGTAGCGACCGATAGGACAGCCGCTACGACGTTGTAACCATTGAGTTAGATTATATTGAAAATCTCATTTGAAATGATTTTCTGCTGTTTGACTTACAGACCGTGTTCCGTTCCGACTGATAGGCCGTATCTCGAAATGGTCGTAAGTCGGTCAAATATCATTGCAATATATTTTTATCATAACTTATTACCTATCTTTTATTTTGATGTAACTGGCTTCGTTCTAGTAATTGCATATTATATTTTTCAAATGTACATATATAAGTACACTCTAATTATGGCTTTTGATCTCATACACACGAAGAGTAATATTTACGCTAGTTACGTGGTATATATGTTTTAAATGTTCAAGTGTACTTTTTATACACTCTTTCACTTATACACCTCTTATGTTAATAGGCAAATTTTCATATTTTGTTAAACTTAGAAACGTGACTTTTACATGGACAAGATTTTTTTCAGATCCACGCATTTTGGTCGTACGGATAGTCGCAAATCGAGTAGATCGTTGGTCGGATAACAGGTACATATTTATATATATTGTGTCATCCACAGACATGTATTACATTATTACCGCGAAGCAGAATCGAAACCTTCACTTCAGACCCGTAGGCCAGTATCCTACCTCTGGACTACGGAACTGGACAGGCAGTAAGCCTGAATTTAAGCGTTATATCTAAATTACACAGAAATCCCTCATCTCTCAATATGAGGGATTTCTGTATAATATATATGTATATATTCCCAAAACAGATCCACGTTAAAACAGCTGATGAGCGAACTATAAAATTAGGTGCATAACATCAGGATCCAAATCTAAATAATAATAATAATAATAATAATAATAATAATAATAATAATAATAATAATAATAATAATAATAATTCAGTATAAAACACAGAAAACTCTGATCACTGTACGTAAAGGGCAATTGGAAAATAACGGACTTGCATAGTATAAAATCGTATGATGATTTTTGACTGTTTAAAATTCATTAAATTTCTGGAAGAAAATTTCTTTTTTTCTGTGGATAAATGTAAAGTTTATATACATATACATTGAGAAATGGATATACAACCCGACTGAATATTTATGAATGCGTTGTATCATTCACAAATTTTCCGTTGGATTATATATTCAATTTATCGATTTCTCAATATAATAGCCCATGTTGTGAAAAAAATGCAGACATGGGCAGTGAACGAACAAGTGGAGAAGAGTAGAGTTGAAGCAGTTATTTGGCCCTTTGCTTCTCCAGCGGGCATTTCAACTCATGGGAAAAGCAACGATACGTTGAAGTGGCTACCTAATCGGCCGCAAGTTTGATTCCAGCAGCAGCCCCATTTTCTTTAATTATTTATTCTATTCAGGCCAAGTGATTCATTCTCCGTGTAATAGTGTGAGGTCATTTAGATTTAAGTTTGTTTTACGTATATATATATATATATATATATATATATATATATATATATATATATATATATATATGTGTGTGTGTGTGTGTGTGTGTGTATAAATATTCTACTATATATTAATATATATATACATATATACATGTACATATATATATGTGTGTATATATATATGTATTTATATATATATATATATATACATATATATATATGTATTTCATTTGTATTTATATTCATATTCATATTCATATTTGTACATAGATATAGTGCCCTCATACCATAAAGTTTGAGAGCCCCTGCTCTGAGCGACTCTGAATTTACCAAATCCGTTGACAGGCGATGAGAACCGCTGGGGTGGGGACTTATGTGTTGTTAATGGCGTTGGTGAATCACTAGATTATGATTATGATGTCGTTGTCGAAACGTAGACGGCAACACAGACACAGTGCCCGCAAGAATATCGTCTTCATTACCATATTACGAGGAATACGAAGGTCGGGAGGGGTCGAGATGATCTTTAAGATAAATGTATTCAAAAGGATGGCCGAGCTAGACTCAACGTAGCCACTTATCACGATTTGAAAGTCGGTCCGCCTCACTAAGCAGAAGAGGAAGAGTTAGAGGGACAGGGGACATAATGGCTACTTAGGTTGAACAGCGATGGCTGTCCGTCGACTAGACTTCTAATTGACGAATGTCCATCAGATTGCTAGCGAATCCACTAATTGAACACCGAACATCGTTGCCAATCATTAATCAAGTACATTCCAACCTCATCCCCCCCCCCCGACACTGTCTTCTGAAACGCATCAATATTTCCGAGTGAAAGACCTGACTTGGAAAGGAGTTGGTTCCAGGCGATGTATTCAACTCATGAAAATATTTTCGCGCTAGTTCGATTGCCAAAAACGGCTAGGAAGCGCTAAATTTTTTAATATAGCTGAAAAAAGGCAATAACCTGAAAACTAAAAATGGCCAAAGAATATCCAAAAATGGTCAAAATGCTCTAATTTAGCGATTTTTCGCACAGCTAAAACAAAGAAAACCGTCTAAATTCAGCGCGAAAAGTGCTGAATTGGCAACATTGGTTCCAGGAAAGGAATTGATCAAACACACTAATACCTGTGTTGCCAATTTAAATGTTTTTCATCAAAATCTAAAAGATGCCAGAAATTATTATTTCGATTATTTCTTAATGAAATAAGTAATATTTTTCTCAATTCATTGAAATAAAATATTGAATATTTTCCATGAATTAAGTAGTGTCTTAAAGGAATAAATGTTGAAGATTCAAGTCACAATTGATTTTATAATTATATGTAATATAAATTTCCTAGATCAGTTTCGAAACTGGGGTCCGTAAACCCATCAGTGGTCCAAAAATCAATGCAGCGTCCCCTCTAAACATAACACCGAGCACCTTGTGGCAGAGAGAGATCATCGTCTATCACGCAGTTATCAGAAAGCATAATTGTTGTCCACAGACCTTAACCAAATATTAGAATTCGAATTAATGTAATCCATTTAAGATAAATATGATTTTGAAGATGAAAAAATGTTTATCACGGAATACAGTCTAACAACTAAAAGCAGAAAGGTAGGGGGCACCGAAATATTTCCTTCATAGAAGGGGTTCTGAGTCTTCAAAGTTTCGACATCACTGTTATTATATATACACAGACACAAACACAGATATGCACTCATATATATATATATATATATATATATATATATATATATACACATATATATATATATAGTATTTGTGGCACAAATCAGGTTCGCAGTATAACATAATATAATAATATATCAATAAGAGGGCAGAAACATGAGTTAGTTTGTGTAGCGAATCCACATTCTACTATCTGTATATATATATATATATATATATATATATAATAAGAACTACAAGGATATGATACCCAGTGAATGTCAACATTTCATGCCTAACGTTCTCATCAGTAACTGGTAATATGTATTGTTCTCGTTTTCTATTTCATTTGTTTTTCTCCAATTTTGTTTTCTCACAATTCGAAAAGACATATTACGCTATTTTGACCAAATTATACGTTCACCGTGTTATGACGAAATATCATTTCAAATAGAGTTTCAATACGATGTAACATTATTCATAATTATTCCGTCTGATCATGTGTCTATTTCTCAATAACACGATTGTCGCGTTGAAAGAAACATCCATCTATTTATCTATCTATCTCTTCTATATATATATGTGTGTGTGTATGTGTGTGTGTGCTTGTGTGTGCTTGTGTGTGTGTAGATATATAATCTAGAAAGCTCTACAGCTTTAAACACTAAACATTAAAAAAAAATTTTCAAAAGATTTTTTGTGTCACCTCAGACACCTATTTCCCCAGTGTCTTCCAATGCAATTTGTGCAATTTCTTTCAATATATATATATATATATATATATATATATATATATATATATATATATATATATATATATAGATAGATAGATAGATAGATAGATAGAGAGAGAGAGAGAGAGAGAGAGAGAGAGAGAGAGAAAGATGGAGGTGAAGAATCTAGATGTTTCTGGGTGTTTCAAGATGTTTTTTGACACTATTTTCGATATTAACTTGAAAATAAAATTGGCCACACTGAGTAATGTTCTGCTATTCAAATTCGTCGCAGTTAATAACTAATTTCATTAATGCTAGAAGTGATTGTCTGATAACATTTTAATTTTACAGTCAAATGCACATAAGAAAATAACTTCTCGAATTCAATGATCATGTAATTCAATGCACTTATTTACTAAGCCCAGTTTAGCTTGTTTCAAGGCCACAATATCAAGTCACTTATTGTAAAGGTTACTGATTAGACTGGACATGTGATCCGAACTTATGAACCATCACTCTACGGCAGGCGACCTCAATGTACTTTGACCTTTACAGTTATCACATGCAATGTCCTACCGAAAATTCTGACCGACTTTTTTCTGAGTGGGGAATGAATAAATACATAAATAATGAATCTTTCATATAATGAAACATTCAAGCAGTAATGAAAATAGGTCTTGCTAGTCACTCCATAGGAATTGTCATGCGACCAACATCTTTTGGCAGCATGCCAGATCGGGGGGTGATCAATAAAACAATTGGGAAAAGGGGGTTGATCAATGAATAAGGTACTTCTCTAGTCTTTTGTTTGATCATTAAAAAGTAAAACAAAAAAAAAAACAAAAAACAACAAGCGGGCACAAACTAAGGAACCGATTTAGTATAACGTTACATTGTAAATTGAACCTACGATTAAAACGGTTTTTTCTCGACCTAATGAGGAGTAAATGTTTGAATTGACAATTTGTAATTTTTAGAAAATATATGGACTGATTATTCCTTAGCATAATGAAGGAATGTTACGAATGTGTGCTTCTAAGCTTATAGCGTCACGCCTCTTAAGGGACAGCCCCCAACAGAGTATGATATCCCTGTGACGAAGTCCCTATTGCATGCGACAGATTAGGGATCCTGGCTCAAGTCTGGTTGAGTCCAGGACTTTATACCTACAAGTTTTTATGACCATCACTTAGTCAGGTTGCAAGTTAACCAAATGGATACCTTCACCCTAAACACACAGCTTACTGTGTACTTTATTTAACGCTGAGTGCACTGGGAAATTTATCCTTATGAAGAGTTTTCCCCTCTCTTTGCTTGTACAGGGAATTAGAACCCTGGACCTTTTGTGTGCGAGGTAGACGTGCTAACCATTATGCTATACTCAGACAAGAAAAGTTCTATAACGTAAGATTTTTCGGATTCTGCAAGTAAAATATTAATAAAATTCATTAAAAAAACAGTATGCTAGGGCAATGTTGATTTTATAAATGTGTATATTCATTAGAATAAGATAAACCTTCGCGTTTTTCCAATATAAATATCTGTAGATATGTAAGACTTGGCAAAATAGTTCAGTTGCCCAACAATCAGAAAATCGTGATTCCTAATCTCGGTCGGGGAGTGTTAATTTCACATGTCAGTTTGGTTTATCGTGATGTAATAGATAAACAGTGCATGGTTTACGCTCTCCTGAATTAGGTGAGGATTATTCTTGTTCTTGTTACGGTAGAAAACCGTGAGTCAACTCCGAACTTTGTATGGAGTTTTATACCAAAAAACGTAATCTTTGTATTGGCTGTTAGCCATCTTATTAGAGGAATGTGGTTAATGTTCTTTGCGAAGAGTGCTAATATTTGGCTACAAATTGGTGGGTTTTCATTGCCAAATTCCAATCAAAGTCGGAGGCTGGAGTTGACTTTGTTTTACTGTCGTAGCAAAAGCAAGAATAATCCTCACCTAAATTAGGTGAGTAAATTCTTTACTGTTTGTTAGTTTCGTCACGTTATCCCAAACCGTCGTAAGAAATCAACATTTCCCTATCGGGAGTTAAAATTACAACGAAGTGATCAGTGGGCGGCTGTCTCACAGATTAAACCAAAATGACAAATCTTATAGATCTACGAAAATGTACGTTATGTATACGCCAGGACTTATTTCAATCAAATATCAGAATACAGTTTTTTATTTATTTTATACGCAATACAAAAGTTGCAGTAATCATTTTCTATTGGAATAGAAGTTGGAATGGAGATTGGTCTCACAGCAGCCTGGCTAGTGATTACTAATCTTCCGACTTCTTAATTTTCAGTAGCTTTTTAATCGCAACGTGATGAATTTGTTTTACACGTATGTCAACAGCGACACGCCATAAGTTTTTAGGTGACACAAGATGAACTATGAACTATGAAAAAACTTTTTAAAACTTCACTATATTATCTTGATTTAGTAAGGATATTTTGAAAGTTATATTTTATCAAACTGCAAGTTTTATGAATATATCAGAAAAACAGGTCACTCATCAATAAGCATATAACTATAACTAAAAACATGTGTAAGTAACTTTCCGATAACAGGATTATTCAAAAATTGAAATTTCAACTAATAAGATTCAACGTCACTACATTAGTATAATAACGAATAACATTAAATCTGGAAGTGATTGTTTTGTAACATTTTCATTTTCCGGTCAAATGCACATAGAATATGATTAATTCAATTAGCGTTAATCTCCCATTGCCCAACCTCCAACAATTAAGATTAACATGCCATCATCACCATTTGGGAATGCTCGAAATTTTCCCCTTATGAATTCAATCTTCTCCTGTGATTCAATTAATCAATTATTCATTTGAATATTCTAAACTACTAATTGTCGACAGATGAAAGTGATGGTAAATACTAGTCTAGAAATGAATGAGAAATGTGAATTTTCTCTTTGAATCACCATACTTTCCTCGGTTCAAGCGTCGATATCGAATACTTTGGGTATCCCTGACTAAGATCGCTATTAAATGCAGAGGTCTTGCCGATTTCCTTATTTTTTTTTTTTTTTTTTTTTTTTGAATTTTTGTACGTTCAGGATTTGCTCTATGAACGAGGCTTAAAAGCTTTCGCTGTTTTTTTTCCCCCGATGTATCTTTCAAAGAGATTTGGCTTTTAACCTGCTATTTGGGGTTACCATAGTTCCCTCTGAGCAGTGCACGTGTGCACGTGCACCCGCGTTCTACAACCAGGACACAAAGGAAAATAATGTGCACACAAAAGATTTTAAATTCTGTTGGTAGCTCACTGAGTTTTCATTGAAAATGATATTGATTTCTTATTCGAAAAAAGCGCACGTACTTTTTTTTCACAGGAAAAATGCACGACATTCGGAAATGAAAACGAGGGACAATCTATTCTAAAAAATCAATCGACATGGAAGACATTTCTAAATAAAACAGAAATTTAAGACAGGTCTAGTTAGTCACTCAATAGAAACTGTCATGTGACCAACGTCTTTTGGTAGCATGTTTGGGGTGATCAATAAAAAAAAATTGAAAAAAAGGTGATCAGTTTTCAAAAAGTAGGTGTAAACGCAGCCGGTCAGAAACTAGGGACTAATTTAGACTAAACTCAAATCCCGCTGAAAATATTTGGGGGAGATTTAAAAAGAAAAAAAACAAAACAAAAAAACTCGTTTTTGTTTAGAGAACATAATAAGGGGTGAATGTTTTATTTTTAGCCCTCTGGCTCCATTGGTGAGGCTATACACGTGATACATAACTAGTCAGCCAGTTGGAACAACTTGAAAACAGAAGAAAGAGATTTTGACAATCTTATTGACAGTTTTGGTTGACAGTGTCTAATATGAACTTTTATTACGAAAGAAAGCAATAAAATAATCTCATAGCTTTGTGCCGATATGACCTATTTAAGCACACTGTACGGGGTGGCTATTTTTGACAAAACCCTCTACTTAACTGTAGAAGTCCATACACACAATAGCCTTTAAAATGTATTGTGTGAGCATTAGGGCCTTCTCTGACCTTGCACCAAGCATATTCTATTTATTGGCTCATTGAGTACTCAGAGATCTGAGTTGTGTAGGTAAAGCAGTGATTTTGGCTTACCATACGTCCGGTTCGGCCGGGACAGTCCCGGTCTGAGAGGTCCGTCCTGATGTCCCGTAAGTATTGGTTTATGTGTGTCAGAACTAAAACTCAAGGGGACTTGGTTTATGACACCACCTTTTTATTATATAAGTATCGGTTCCTATAATAAAACTTGAAATCTGTCCTGTTTTGAGACCCAAAAAGGAGGTCATTTTGAGGTGAACGAGGACATTGTATTTCAAATCAAAAAGGACGACATGTCTATTCGATAAGAGTATCACAGCTCGTAGGAGTGCACACTGTTACATCTCTGTATGAAGCATTTGTTTAAGATATCCAATAATGGACCAATTATAGCCACCAAAGGTAGCGAAGGGTTTTATACCTTTTCGTATGTTAGTGCGTCCCGGCTTTCCTAGCCATACCGTTTTGTCTACAGACTTTAAAACTGGCATCAGTAATTCCAAATTGGCCTCAGTACTCCACTAAACCTCTTTTAAAAATGTTTTACATTTTCATTTTCGGAAAAAAAACACAATGTTTTCCGACCTTTTCCGGGCGTTATTTTGACAGATTTGTTATTAACATCTAAATTTTGGGGAATCTAGATGTTTATAAACGTTTTTTCTATACTCTATTTTCGATGTTTTCCGGTGAAAAACGCCAGTGACGTCATAAATAGAATTTATTCTGACCATATTTATTCTTTGATGGAATTTTTGTTCATATGACTTCAAAATTTGACGCTACAGTCGTTCAATGATTGACTTTGATGGCGAGTTCACCTTAATTATCATTTACACATTGACGATGAAATAAAGGAGAGATGATAATATAGTATGCAATAATAACAAAAAAAACATTCAAAAGAAACTAACCCGATCATTTTATTGATTGTCCGTCATCTCTAATGGGAGGGATATGGTTAAGGAGCTTTTAAAGAACGCTAATATTTAGTTGCAAATTGGTGGGTTCTTGCCGTAAATTACCACGCCTTTCTAGGCTTATTACTAAGCTTAGCTTAATAAATAGCTTATAACTGTTTATGTTTAATTAAATACCCATATAAATATGCATCGATATAAGTAAATAAATTTGCTTACATAAATAGACATTATTTATATTGTTACAACTGGTTTCTCCCGCTAAACGATTACAGAGCCTTCCAATAGATGCATATTGTAAGCCAAAATGGCATAAAGCGAAAAAGAAATTACCATTGATTTATAAGGGAAAAATTTTGTGAGTTCCGAGACCTCTGTAAGAATAGTGATGATGGTATGTTGAGCTTAGTCGTTGGAGGTTGGGTGGTGGGAGATACAAGAAAATGGGACGTACGAGAGAGCGAAAAGAGGGTGTTTGCTACCTCTACAATAACCAGTTGCGGGGCCGGTGAGATCCTTTATGAGGCTTCAAACAAAATTCGATTTGGGAGGATGCACCCCTCTTGGGAGCCTTCTGGTTATTATGGGGCCCTGAGTAGCCGCTTAGTTCACGCATGCTTCACATCGGCTTTGGCTCGATGTAAAACCAACACTGAACGTTACTTTTGCTTTCTGACTTGTTTTCGTTTAAGTAAAATGTTTCGTTAAGCGAACTTTTGGAGATGATCATCATGGTCATAATCAGTCATTATAAGTCCACTCCTGGATAAAAGCCTTTCCCATCTCTTTCCACAAAGACTGCAATTGTGCTAACCTTTGCCTTACTGGCAACCTTTCTATCTCATCCTTTCGTCTTGTGTCTGGTATTTTCCTACTGCATTTACTGTTTCATGGGCACCAATCGGTTATTCTTTTGCTCCATCCATTGTCTGCTTTCCTTGCTACATTTCCAGCCCATTTCCATTTTTATTGTTTGATTATTTGTAAAATATCTTTCACTCTTCTCTTCTCTCTGATCCATGTTTATAATTTGCTATCTCTTCCAGTTATTCCTAACATTACTCTTTCCATGACTCTTTGTATGACTCAAAGTTGGTTTTCAGTTCGTTTTGACTCATTTATTTGACGCCTCGTTGTCGTGTGGTGGTTAGCAAGCTTGTCTCACAGATGTGTACTCGTGGATTCAATTCTCACTCAGTGCCTCATACTTGGGTTAAAATCAAGCTACGTTTAGTAAATGTTGATCAATTTGGGTGATGCAGAGTGGCGTAACGGTTATAAAAAGGAGGAATGTACTCGGAAAACTGAGTTCGAATTCCGTTGGAGATTTCTCAGGGTAGGCATGAATCTGCAATTCTTTGCTCTGATCCATAGTCCGATATATTCACACGAAATTGTCTTCTCTCTGGCTTGCCATTGCAACGATAACTTAAGAATAATGGACAAAACTGCCATATTGAAAATTGAACCCTCCCACAAAGCGGCAGGTTTGAAAACAAAACATTGGGCAAACCTCTCTCTTGTGACTCTTACCTAGTTAGTAAAAACACCCATTGTCATTTCAGATACCTCCAGGTCAACCCCACAAATGAACAATTCGCAGGTTCTATTTAATAATGGTCCTAAAACAGAGTAGTCATACTGACAATTTGGATATGACAAAGACAAGCAGTCAAGTCTTACCTTCAAGTGAATTAGTGAAAGATGACGACTCAACAAGGAAAGAGAAATGAATCGTATATTGAGGCTGCTAAGAACAAATCGACCATCTGTTTTAATAACTTTCATTACTGTATATTATCATGATTGGTCTGTCTTGTAAGTTATTGTTATAAATATCTCGCTGTACCTAATTTATAGATTGATCATATGTGTGTATATATTAGGGTTGGAGGATTTTGGAACCGAGGTCTCGGACAAGTCTAGATACTTGGGACTCGTTATAACAAAAACTGATGCAAAGCATTTTATACCTGATTCTTACCTTTGTAAGAGGAAACAACTCAATATAGTGAAAAAACTAACGTGCATTGCTAAGTATTTAGTATTTAATAGTTATCTCCCTTGACGAATTGGTCATTATCATATAGATGGGAGTGAGTGCGATGTAGACCCAACTCTATTCATATTCAGTTATAAATCTTCCAGATTTTTCCATTCTTCTATTTAATGGGTTTTAGGGAACCTCAATTCAATACCTCTAGCTATGATGCATCGTGTCAGCAACTTATGTCTGAGAACAGATAAACAGAATGAAATTTTCAGTGTTATGTAGATATCTTGTCCGACTTACGTACTTCAGCTGACCTTGACAACAACGTGAAAGATTCTTACCTGAAAAGATAAAAAAGCAAGAAATCAAAATCATATTCCAGACATGAATTCATATATTTATATGCATAACTAAAATACATAGGTCTGATTAGTCACTCTATAGAAACTGGCACATGACCAACATCTTTAAGCAGCATGCCTTGTGGGGATGATCAATAAAAGAAATAGTTACTTTTGTTGGGCAGTGATCACTGAAAGATGTCTGAATTTTTACAAAATGAGAGCGGGAAAAAAACTAGGGGATTAATATAGCATAAACTTAACTTACAAACTGAAATCCCAACTAAAAATCTATTTAGGGATGGATCCCCCCCTCCCCGAAAAAAACCAAACGATAAAAAAATTTTTTACTAGGCATAATAAATAGTAAATATTGAAATGTTTTCGCTTCTAGCTTCACCGGTGCGGCCTATACGCGTGATACATACATAGCCAACCAGACCATCTTGAAAACTGAAACAAACCTATTTTGATAGTTTTTGTGACAGTTTTTGGTCGATGGTTTCTAATATATTAGAATTAGATTGTTGAATATTCCCCATCAACGCCAACATTCGGTCTTCCTTTTGAATTACGCAATACTTCATTCAATACTGTTAGTATCCATAATTCAAAAAATATCTTTAATGTTTTCATCTAATGTACGGAACGAAATTTCTAAAGTTACACGATATTTTGTCTCATAAAATCCGTGTCGAAAACTCATAGAATAATTGTTTCTTTTAATCGAAAAAAATTTCCAAATTACACAGTATAGTGTTCAGTGAAGTTAATGATTAAAACTTGAAAAATATCTTCTATTATTTTAAAATTTCCGTTATTAGCCGATACATATCAAACAGGAAGAACTATATATCCATATATATTTGCAATACACACACACATGTATTTACGCACACACACACACACACACACACACACACACACACACATATATATATATATATATATATATATATATGACACCAAACAAAATAGTTCCTGAAAATATTTTCCTGTCTAACACTCATAAAAAGTGGTGACGTATTATCTGAATTCTAAACGATATGCTTTTCAAATCTGGATAACTTTCTGACGTTTCATCCGTGGAAGAGTATGAGTCGAAAAAAACAATTCGGGAACTATTTTGCTTGATGTCATAAATATATATATACGCCTGCTCCCTGACTTGCAACCGTTCATCCATACATAAAAATGTTCTTGGTCGTACGCGTGTATAAGAGTTTTTATAAGTGCAAGAGTGCATACAAATTACACTTGTACATTAAAAAAAAACGTCCATGTTTCGTAAATACTAAACTCATTTCTCTTAGTGCACCATAAATATTACTCATGTGTATAAGATTATATAAGTCATTTCATAAGAGTGCACACATGCATATACTTGTAAAAATTATCACCTTCATACTTTTATTACCTACAATCTTTTAAAACGAAATAGAAAACAAATAACCGTATTTTAAATATGAAAGATCGGTGATAAATAATGATAAGATAATGATCGTCCGGTCATTTCGAGATACAACATACTAGTTGGAACGGAATCCGACTGTAAGTTTTCTTTCAACATGTATCTATCTGCTGATTACGGGAATTTAAAAATTCTGTGCCCACAAAAGACTTATTATTAATTTAATGAAATCTTTTAAACCGACGCAATATGTTATTCAATAAAGTTAGTATCGAAAATATAAAAGTTATCTTTCAATTCTAGTCAAATAAATCTAATCAACTTTTCAAGTCACGCAATATCTCGTTTAATTGATTGAGTGTTGTTTATTTTGAAAACAGAACTAACTTTTACGCTACGCAATATGTAGAGTTAGTGTCGAAAATTTAAAAGTTATCTCGCATTTTCACCAACGACGAATGTAGATAGGTGTATGAAAGCCAGAATCACTTCCCTTCCGACTACACTGAAAAAGGTTGGAAGTGTTCGGAAGAAAGAAGAGAAGAGAGTGGGAGAAATAGAGGATTTTTTTCTTGCTAAACTATTATTATTTCTTTAAGTCAATTTTCGAAACAAAAACATGCGATGTAAGGAAGCGTTCGTAAGCTTTTTAAAGCTAGGATATTTTTAACATATATTATTTTCTAAGCGTGGAGTTATAACGAACACTAACAGATGCACTCGTGGATGCAAACGAAAATGTAGCAAGGCAGAGGGGAATTGTGAGTGTCCATTTTCAGAGAGATTTTTTAATCTTTCAACAGCTTAACATTATACTTTTTTTAAAGCCAGTTGGAAACAAATAGTTTTTATTACACAAACAAGAATTTGCAAATGTTGTCAAATGATGCCGAAATTTGCAAGAACAGCATTGTAGGTTTTAAATTTGTTCTGTTTCTTTATCATTGAAGGAATCTAACGAACATTTCAAGTTGCGCAATATGTTATTTGATAAAGTAAGCGTCAGCCTTTTTTTGAAGACGTGTTTTAGTTTTTAGTTAATAGTAGTAACATAATATATTCTTCAACAAAGTTGATTTCGAAAATTTAAAAAATAGTCTTTTACTTATAATTTAATAACCCTAACGAACTTTTAAACTTACACAATAAATTGCTCAAAAAAATTAATGCCAAAAATAAAATGAAAATATAAAACGTGCGCGTTTTAGAACATTAATAAAAGGTGTCAAAATTTAAGACAATGTCGTGACGTGATTCTAAATCATTTAAACGATATTTTTTTCAAATTTGGATTTCTTTTTGGCGTTCCATCATCCAAAGATTGTCAGACCAGAGAGGCTCTTCAGGAACTATTATATTTGGTTTCATAATGTGTATATATATATATATATATATATATATATATATATATATATATATATATATATATATATATATATATATATATATATATATATATATATATATATATATATATATATATGAATGAAGTTGTTTCAGTTTAATATGTATCCGTTAATCCAGTGATTTAAAAATATTTGTATCTTTTATTTTTCAATATATTCTTCGACATATAATCGTTTTTTTTTTCAACAGATAAGCATAAGAAAAATTAGATCACAGCTCTGGTCAGTCACTCATTAGAGACTGTTACGGCAACACGTCTTTTGGCTGCATGCCATATTGGGGGGGGTCGATTAAAAAAATTTAAAAAGGTGTGATCAATGAACAAGTTATTTTACTTGCCTTTTTAAGGGCGGTTAAAATTTTTTTTTAAATGTCCAATTTTTCAAAAGAAAAAACAAGCATTAACATTGCTGGACACAAACTAAGGGAAAAAAATTAGCATAAACTCACATCGCAAATTGGACCCCCCCCCCAATTTAAAACCGATTTCGAGGGGGGTAAAAAAGGTATTTTTTCTAGATATTATGAAGAGTAAAATGACTATATTTTCAGCCCTCTAGCTCCACGTATGTATCACTTGGCCGACCCCTGCCAGAAAAAATGTATTTTCTAAAAAAAAAAAATTATAATCACCATTTTCAAAACAATAAATTTGTTGACGTGTCATTTTAAAGTTTGGTTTTTATAGATTTCTTTATATGAATAAAATCTTTCTCTTTTTGTTTCCTCCAATGTCGGCAGTCGTTGTCCGTAAAGTATAATTGTGGGTTCCACAATTTTTGGACAATCGTAGAATGGTTCCATTACAAAATAAATTTGGGAACCAATGAAATAGAGAATAGATAATGATAAAATATGTAAAATTATTTCTATTCACTTGACGATCTTTTTGGCCACGTAATATATTCCGTCAGGAATCTGACGTAAGAAAAATTAGAACTAAAAGCTATTTGATTCATTATTATATGAGACTCCGTCAATATAGAAGTTATGGAATGATATGCGCCCAGGAAACGGAATCAGCGAGCCGAAGTTTCTTGGTGAGCATTCTTGCATCCCTCTCGATACTCGTATTAATCCAAGGCTTGCTTTGTTTTGATTTTTCGTTTTTTTTTTTTTCGAAATCTTGAGCTTGCTGGAACCACTGACGAGAAGAGGTATTGCAATGAATCTTAAGAAAAAAAAATCGTCTAGGGTTTTGTAAACGATGTATTAATGTTGTCTGGTTGCACAAGAGCTGAGTAAAAATTCAATATTTCAAAGATTTCACAAATATTGTACAAGAGAAAGAAAAGGTAAATTGCCGACCGGGAAATGGCGTCGACCGGTAAATTGTCGACTGGGAAATTTCATTGGTTGTTAAATTGTTGATCAGTATAATCCAATCGGAAAACGTGGTCGACCGGTAAATTGTCCACCGATAAATTGTTGATCGGAAAATGTCACTCTTCGGTAAATTGTTGATCGGTGTAAACCGACCGGAAAATGTCGTCGGTCCGTAAATTGTCGACCGGGAAATGTTGTTGGCCGGCGAATTGTTTGACCGGGAAAATGAAGTGCGGAATATAACCGGAGGATATAACTGGCGGTAAAGTGCAATCAGGAAAATGTGACTGGAAAATATATCACCTGTGTAGATAGAACACATTTTCCAAGCGTCTGAATATTTCCTAGAACTTTCCAACGCCGAACAGTTGACTAATTGCACAAGCATTAAAGCGTTGTGTAAACTTCAATGAGAAAACTTCAAAGATTTTCAAAATATCGTGCGAAAGATAGCGCTGCAAATGCTTGCATTGAACTCGTATATATAGACAGAACCCGTTTCCCCAGTCTCGGGATTGTTCCTAAAGCCTTCAAGTGTTCTACAACAGTTGAATGATCGAGCAATAAATAGCTGAGTAAGCTTCAATGACACTTCTAAAATTTCCCTTACATTGCACAAAAGACGGTGCTGCAAACTTTTACATCAAAAACAATAACATAAACTGATTCCGTAGAAATGTATTGGAAACAAAAATCCTAGCGTATCACGCATTTTATAAATGTTTGATCCAGTTATGGAAACAGTTTTCGGGATTTAGGTATACGGTAATATCTCTATTAATAGACATTGAACAAACAAAAAAATTCGAAATTGGGAAGTAGGTATACGATGTACCCCGTGTACCTGATAATCATTTTTATGGTTTATCACAGAGTCGAGATATTCCATGTTATTCAGTTTCGTCTTCTTCATTAACAGGACCAATTGGTCTATGCCGGAAGCAGTAGAAAAGGACGCATGCGCCATGATCCTTAACCAAAAACGATAAATAAATTCCTTCGTTGACCACAAGGGAGAATAGGCGAAGAGGCAGTGTGTCTTGGGTCGGGTTTTCAGAAGCCACAAGCCGTAAATATCCGAGATCTGGCTCTCCCCGGAGAGAAAGTCGATCCACGGGCCAATTTGAAATGCAGATCATTTTGAGAGATAAGGTGGAGAGAGGAATCAGACAAGGTCAACCAACTTGGGCCAATCTTTTACACCCTCGGTCAATGTAATCTCTTTATCGACTGAAGATCTGTGATACACGTTTGCAGTTCAAGTTACACCAAGCTGATACTCTAGACCTTTTTTTGTAATTTGACAGTAGCAATATGCCTCAGTGTAGAGGTTTTTGCTCAACTTGTAATGACTGCAATCCTTGCGCTAACGCATCAGGTAATGCCATTTCAAATTAGTTCATTTTGAATGGCTGAAAGTGGCTATATTCTTATCATTTTCTAATAACATTATTCTTGATCTAAAAAATTACTCTCAAGCCGATACAACATGAACTTAAGATTAGTTGGTAGGTTAAAGATTAGTAAGTAGGTTTGTGGTTAAGATTTGTTGTCAGTTTAGGGTTAGGGTTAGTATTTATAGTTAGTTCCAGTGTTTCTAATTTCCCGATTATTTATCCGTGCTATTTTGTTACCTGGAAATTAAATCTACCCAATAGCCATTTTCGAATAAAACTAGCTACTTTTAGCCATTCAAAAATGGCTTAATTCAAAATGGCAGTACCTGATGTCTCAGGATAGACAGTATTGACTATTGCTCTTTCAAGAGTTGAACCCATAAATTCCATAATTTCTTGTCGCTCACAGCCAGGCAAGTCAGGGGGTAGAAGGGGGCCTCAGAGGGTAGAGGAGGATGCCTTCAGTTTGCTTTATTGTACAGATGAGGGATTGATCTCATCCTTAAGGAGGATTATTGGGATTGTCAAAGGAGGTTTTGTAGATGACCCACATCTGCTTACGGCACTTCCCAGACGGTGACCTATCAGATATGACGAACTTCGGTGATCATACGAAAATCAGTGTGTCCAATGTGACCCATTAATGAGAAACATAAAGCCTTTGGAAAGAGGGTGTCCAAAGCCGGAATTAGATTTTGTAGGCCTCTGGGTTACAAGTACTGTGAGGCCTCGGTAATATTTCTACAAGGAAAAAAAGTTTAAAAGAAAATAGTTTTCTTAATAAGGATGGCAAAAATCAAAATTCAAAGATTCGCAGCGTAATATCTTAGAAACAAATTTGTTCAAAACATCAATATATATTTTTCCTAAGGTCATCATTTTAACTGCCGTGGGTGCAAATCTGTTTTCGTCATTCTTGGACAACACAAAATGTCATATGATTTATATGGATACTTAAATAAGCATTGACATCAAAATGGCTCTATTCCTTTATTTTTTCTCTTTTCGCTAACCTTTAACGGGAATCTGTGTCAGAGTTATATTTTTTTTTCTCAACGTATATTGTCAAAATTCTAGAGTTGACTTAATCATTGGAAATTCTTCAGACATTGGAATTCAAGACTTGAGTCTTTTCTAAGAAGTTTAAGACATGAGTAAAAGAGAGAGGGGGAGAGAAAGAGTGACGCCATGATATCATGTCGTGTCAACTCGCTTTTGAGAGTTCTCGGTATTTTTTTTATAAACATTGAATTTCTGTAATGAAAAATATTGTCAAACTCCTACTATTGTGTTTTACTTCATTTTCTTCGTCACGACAGGGACAAAGACTTCGGCAAAAACCAGTGATGTCATGACGGCTTGAGGTATGCATAAACTGATGACGAATTCAATCTTTCAACACAAGCCGAGTTAAAATGGAATATGTAGTTTTGGAATGATATTATATTGAGAAATTCTGTTTTGTTTACCTTTATAGATTTTAATGAAGCTATGGAGTTTTGACCCTGGATTAGCTTCGGTCATTTTTTTCTATTTTTTTTCCATCATGGCATTTGTCATTCTTCACACTCATTGATCTCGTTGTCAACGTTTCATCTGTTATTTCCTCTTTCATTTTTCATTAGTGAACACAAAAAAGGAAAAATACATTGAGAAAAAAAATCAAAATTGAGATAACCTCAGGCGAAGCTTTCCGTGAAAGGTTTGCGAAATATTACAAAAAGAAATAAAAGGAAATTGACCCATTTAGATGTCAACATTCATTCATCATTCATTTTAATTACCAGAAAAAATGTCTTTAAAATCAAATGAATACATTACTGTTTCTTTTCCTAAGTATGTTTACCAAATACACACAAACATATTCATTTGGAAACCCAATACAAGTTCCTTTCAAAGTGAGAATTTTCCAAAACAATATTTGCCAAATCTGAATTGTTCGCAGGTATTTCATTACAGTTAGCGGATCAAATGTAAATAGGGCACCCTAAAATTGATTCAAGTCAAAAACGTATATTACAGTTTAATCAAAAGTTCAGGTAACACCGTAAACAAAATTTTATCTTATTTTATCAAAACAAGGGTAAAACGTAGAATACGGACTCTCCAACAACTTGGAAGAATGATATGAAGAAAGAGTATCACATTTGAACAACTTATTAATTAAATCGAATTTTGATTACGGTGTGATCTGAAAATTAGCACTTTCGATTTTCACCCGGATTCTTTATTTCATCCGAGTCGACACTATTTTTTTAAATTCCAAATGCAGCTCATTCTGACAGAAAGACGAATGAAAAGAGGTGGAGATTAAGTTAAAATACATCAATTTCCCTAGACAATAGGGTCTGCTTACTTTGAAAATCAGCATACAAAATCTTGTCTTTCACTTGGATTCGTGCACTGACCACGGATAGTGCTGGGAAATATACTATCTCAGCTACCAGACAAGCCCTATGTTGATTGAATGTTATAGACATAAACATGGACATTCGCACTTGGTAAAAGTCGCATTATAAACACCCAGCGGAGAACTTTGACTATTTGGTGAGAGGGAAAGGAGAACTTCTGGGGAACTTGATGGACAAACATTTTGATCAATCTGTTCAAATATACTAGTACTTACTGTATTATTTATGAGTGGTTGCGCATGATAAGAGCCCAACGAACAATTTTTTGAAAATTGAGAAAATTGTACTCGAAGTTTGACGATATGAACGATATTTTTTAAACTACTTTGAACAAGTCATGTTATTTGAACATAATCACTAATTTTGTTCTTGTTAAGACTCTGGTGAAAATCTCATCATATTTTCACTAAGTTTCACCCACAAAATGTTCGTGATTTTTACGGTTATAGTGCTCATTTTAGCTTCGTTTTGAAGCTTTTATACTTATCTTTTTATTTTTAATAAGCACGACAATGTTCCTAAAATATTTACAGAATGAATAAGCATAAATATGGAAGATTTAGTTTTTTTTGTTTGTTGAAAAAAAAATGATAAAGTCAACTTTATGTAACTTTGTAAATATTTAGAATTCCTTAATATATTATGCATCCAATCATAATGTTGGGTGTTCAAGCTTCAAAATAAATAAAAACCAAGCCTTGTAGCTCTAAAAATAACGAAAATTTCGCTAGCGAATCCTGCGCGTTCACCCATGTATACTAAAGTATCCGTGCCGTAAAAATGACAGTACGTTTGAATTGATGTTGTCAAATCTTTTCTGGAAGGTTTCAATATGCAAATCTTTGAATATATCCATTCCTATTATAAGTGTAATATATATATATATATATATATATATATATATATATATATATATATATATTCGCTAGCGAAATTTTTGTTCCATAGGAATAGAGCACTCTTGTGGATGGGGAATTTCTTTGTAAATAAATATATCGCTTAAATATATTTTCAGCCTTACTAACCGTCCAGTTCCGCAGGAGGTAGGATATCGGCCTCTGGGTCTGAAGTGAAGGTTTCAATCCTGTCTCGCAGTACTGGATGGGAAAATGGAAAGTCTAAAGCCACACTGAACAGATGTTATACATCGAAACTGCTGTCTGTGGATGACATATATATATATATATATATATATATATATATATATATATATATATACAATGCTCTTCCAACATGGAATGGAGCACTCTGGTGGATGGGAAATCTATACGTTAATAAATATATCGATTGAACTCAACCTTACTGACCGTCCAGTGCCATTGAGCAGAGAAGGATACGAGCCTCTGGGTCTGAAGCTAAGGTTTCGATCCTACCTCATGGCAGTGGACGCGAAAATGGATTGTATATAGCCACACTGGAGAGTTGTAATACAACGAAACAGCTGTCTTTGGATGATACAATAATTACACACACACACACACACATATATATATATATATATATATATATATATATATATATATATATATATATATATATAACTGTATGACGGCGCACTAGAAATTATATTGACTTACGGGAACACCAACAGTTGAAAATAAATAGATTAGACACAAATCTCTTACTCACCAATGAATAAAACTTTGGTATCAGCATAATGATACATGTACTCATTGCCCCGATTTGCTTTCAACTGCCGCTAGAGGGATCTTTCGAGGCACGAACAAAAATAATTTTTACGAACATACGTGGTGTATAATCATAAATTTCTCCCCCGAACCATGTTCAACACCTAACCAATTACAGAGACGTTTTGAACGCTGGCGGCGCCAAGCCCGGGCAATACTTGGGCTCCGAGCTGTCTTGTCTAATCTCAACTCATAACATTACTTATATAAAATCTTTGTCCGTCCTAATAGTGACTGATGAGACCTGCTCAGGCTGGTACAAAAAGTTAGCGTAGCCACAGATTTCAAGACTGTATGCGATAAGAATTAATACTGCTTAATTGTTCTAATCAGTGAATTGTTCAAACTTCGTATATTATAGATGGTGAAGGAACGTCGTTCCCTCACACAAAAAAAGTCATGGAATTCCGTTCTCATGCGTTCCCATATCAGTACAGCACTGAATTTATTAGATTAAATTGAAATCCAGTAAAATTTATTAGATAAAACTAAATAGAGAAACACTGAAATAAAGTTTTCTCATTGAAAGTCACGAGAGCAAAAATATTCTGTGATCAGGGTCGTGACCAAAAAGGTTTGGGAAAAACCACTCTAGTACGTTACGTCTATACTGGGTGACCCACTTTAGTGACCCAGGCTTATCAGGCACAGGCGATAGCGCTGTGCCTTTAATATGATTAAATTGATATTTTCACACAAAGCGACCATTTAAATTTTGTACTGACTTTCATAAGATATATAAAATAGACGAAAAATATTAATGCAGTGGCAAAATTAAACTCAGTCTTATTTTACAAATCCAAGTTACATGTGGGTACATGCCACTAAAAATGGCCCCTGGGTCTCTGCATTTATACTTTTTGGTTAATCTCATATTAAAACATTTTTGTACTTTTATCAAGTTTTTACAATCAAATGAACACATTATACAGGAACACATTTTTCTTACATTTCAATTAACCCTGATAAATTTACCATAGAAAATATACTTATATATGAAAGCAGATCATTTTACATATGTATACTCTCAAGATGATAAGAAAATGATTAACTTGTTTACTTGTTTTTAACAAATGGATTAGCATCAAGATGTTAATATTCTAACATTAACCCCATGTTTCTGATTATGACTTACTAGTCAGGGCGGAGCGTTTTAGTGCGAAAATTCAAATCGTCAACTACGACAGCTGCTGCTGATCCCAAGCTGACACGTCTTTGTGCGAAAATTTAAATCGCGAACTACGGCTGCTGTTGATATCAAGCTAAAAAGAGTATATAGTTTTCAATCGTAGTTATGGCATCGTATATGTTATACGTTTTTTTTATTTTTATTTATTTTTTTTTTTCTTGAGCTATACGTCGTAAAATCGACCCTAAACCCAAGCTATCGCTCGGAATTACACCAAAATCTGACTAACTATAAATAGGTTTGTATATGTTCACCATCTGACATTTGTGATATTTGAATACGAAATTTTGTCGCAGTACTGACAAGTACTCTTTTTTTCGAAGTCGAAAAGCTGTCGTAATTAATTTCAATTGTTAATCTGCTTTTTCTTTCAATTTATTTCTTCAGTTTCCTTCCATTTTCGTAGGCTGATTATTTCGTTCCATTTGAATTGTTCTTTAATTGCTTACTAGCTATAGTGCCCCGAGGGCAGGGGGTTAGAGGAACTCTCTTCAGTCCAGAGCATATCCGGCGTCAGAAAGACCTCGGGCAAAAGAAAGACTTCTAGAAAAGAAGACTGAATGAAAAAACAGAGGGAAAAAAAGAGAAAAAAAGGAAAGGACGTGTGAGATGGAAAGAAAGCATGAAAGAAAGAAAATAAAGAAATTCTGACAGAAAAAAGAAAGAAAGGGAGAAAGAAGGGAAAGAGTGAATTAAAAATAAAGAAAGCATGATTCAATGAATGGGAAAAAGAAAAAAATGAAAGTTGAGAAAGACAGCCAGAAAGACAGAATTAAAAAAAAAAAAAAAACGAAAAAAGAATGACTGGAAGGAAGGAAGAAAGACTGGAGAAAATGAAGAAAAAAAAATCGACGTTTTTTTTCCTGTAACCAAAACGGAAATGAAGGGAGATTGCTTCTTGCAAAATGACGAATACGGGCTGGTCTACTCTGACTTCCCAACGTTTTTAATCGGATCCATCCCATTAATTTCCATTATTATTGTTTGTTTGAGCAATTAGGGACTCTTTGAAGTGAATTGTGCATAACTTATTTATTCATTTATTTGTAATAAAAGAGGCTGGTTTGGATTCAAACCGTAAACAATACATCATAAAATGAGGCACCTGCGATAGCGCATGCTATTTTCGCATACCCTCTGCTAGTGTACTAATTTCCACTGGGTGCTCCACAATTATGGCCTTGTGCCAGTCTGAACAAGAAGCTTCAGTCGACCTGTTTTGATTCCACATATCACATACTTTCTGAGCCTCTTTGTGATGTTTTAATTAGAATTAGAGGCGGAAAGCAACCAAAGTGGCGTTACTCACTTCACCCTGTGCTATTTTACTCATAACTCAGGAAAGATATGGGTTCATGACTTTCCCAAGGGCATCAGTGCAAAGTGAATACAGACTTCCCTAGCAAGATATCGAAATCGGTTCGCCGAGACCATTTTCCTGCATCTCCTTGATGAGAAAATCCGAAGACATGTTTGAACGGTTGCCTGACAAAAATATGTCCAACAAATCAAATTTACCGGTGGTAAGAACCTAAGTACTAAGTAGAGTGCTACTTTTTATCCCTATCACTTCCTGCCATCTCTGCAAGACATTAATAGATATTATAATACAAAAATTATCCCTGCCATTTCTTAATAAAACTAAACTTGAGCATAAACAAACACACAGCCACATTTCAATGAAATATTTCATTAAGAAGTGGCAGGGATAGGTTTTTCATCGAAGTATTACTTTACTGTTTGGTAGAGAATGGCAGGGAGTGGCAGGGATAAAAGGTACATCGACATTTCAATGCAAAGAAAAATTGAGATATTTCATTGAGAAGTGGCAGGGATAAGTTTTTCATCGAAGTATTACTTTACTATTCGGTAGAGAATGGCAGGGAGCGGCGGGGATAAAAGGTACCACCGACATTTCAATGCTAAGAAAAATTGAGATATTTCATTAAGAAGTGGCAGGGATAAATTTTTCATCGAAGTATTACTTTACTATTCGGTAGAGAATGGCAGGGAATGGCAGGGATAAAAGGTTCCACCGACCAAAGTATTCAAAATCTTTGTTTGCCTCCCTTTTGTAAAGAACTCAATATTTCATTTCATTCACCCGGAATAAATAACAATCAATTAAAGGTCAGCTTGAATGGAGATGATACTTCATTAGTGCTGCAAGGGAGGGGGGGAGACATGTTTGAACAGTAGTTTTCTTCTTGAATCTCCGAAACTACAACATGTGTATAAGCATACTAAGCCCTTGAACATAATTTATTGACCGCCAAGTGAAAACTCCGATGACATGTCAGCCTGTCTTGTGCTGTGGAGGAAAAAAAGTACTTGGGATATTTACAAACAAGTTCTGCGTATATCAAATTATGTCAGACACGGTCAAAGACAGACGAATGAGTTGTTCTATGTCCTGGTCTGTACAAAATACGGATCGATATTTGCATGAAAGACATTTTTATATAGTTAAACTTCTGTCCGATTGGGAGGCTGGAGTTGACTTGGTTTTTTTACCGTAATAAGAACAAGGAAAATAGACCCCTAATTTAGAAGAATAAAATATTCAGTTTGTCTGCCAGATCACATTAAAGCAATCCGATATAAAATTGAAATTTCCCTACAGGATTTGTAATCGGTTGGCAGCCCACTTGATTACTGAGCCAAGTCTTACATATTTACTGGAATTTATGTTACAAATGCCCGAGGGCTTATTTCATCCTGAGAAATACATACGTTGATACTAAAAATGAAAATATTTAATACATTTTGTTTTATTATAAATACGATACAAAAGAAATAACAGAGGAGTTTGACCCTGTAGCAACCAGGCTTGTTTTCATTTCATGTTGTAGGATGATATTAGATTATTCGAAGCGGAGGGTTAGGTCAATGAGATGAACTTTTTTCAACCTCTCAGCCAAAGAAAAAACATACGTCATCCCTTTCTACAAAGCCTCAGAGAGATATTTTATAATGCGATACAAAGCTGTATTTCTTACAACACTCATACACTGCACAAACACCCTCGTCTTTTAACCATCCTGTTTTCCTCTGCTAGAGCCATTTTAAGCACGCTGTATTATACTCACTTGCTTGTAAACAATGGAGTCAACCTTGTTTTATCAAGGGACATTGCACAGCTCTATTTAACAAACACTCGGGGCCCACTTGTCCTCAAACCCATGCAATGTACTCATTGCACTTCCTCCTTAAGGCCTTGAATACTAACGTTCATCTACCCCCTCTCTCTCTCTCTCTCTCTCTCTCTCTCCATAGGAATGCGTTATATTATTTGAATCTCTATTTGATATGAGTCACTAGGCTGAGATAGCGTATATAGAATAAACAATTAAAGAAAAACGGAGCTACTGCAGGAAACGAACCTACGACCGATAAAGTAGCTTCAATGTAGCGTCACTCCTAACCATTGGGGCTAAACAGCCCGACGGAAAGGCAAAGGCCCAAATAACTGCATTGTACCCACCCTACTCAGTTTTCTTCATTTTCTGTCCATGTCTACACATGTTATTTCTAACGCCGACACTCACATTATTAAGAAATAGATATATAATCCAATAGAATATATACATATATATATATGTATATATATATATATATATATATATATATGAATGTATATATAATTATTAGTAATAGTATTAGTATTAAAAGGTGTATATTAACCGACAGAAATAATCATGAATGCTTTATAAAATTTGAAACTCTATTTGAAACGATCTCCTATTAATACACGGAGAATGTGTTTTACTATTCATTCTGCTAATGAAAGTTATGTTATTGCTTGACCGGCATTTTAGGATGTTGGAGTCTATTTCATGTGATATTCATTTGAGGTTGTTTTGGTTTAATCAGTTATAATGATTGAAGTCTTTTCTATGTTGTGAAGAGTTTTCTCGGATTCTTGTATTTTCAGTGAGTAGTTTACGGATATCAAAGAGCACTAATTGTGTTTATGTTCTAAATGTTGACAAATGTAGCTATTGACAGATAAGGTGGTATGAAATCGTTGTTGTTGTTGTATAGCCTATATATATATATATATATATATATATATATATATATATATATATATATATATATACACAGGCAAATATGTATATGTTTATGTGTGCGTGTGCGTTAGTCATTACAGTGCAAAGGAGGTAACAGTAAAATACACCAGGATCCGCCCTCAAATTAAAACTATTTGTCCTTACTCTAAGGCCCACCCTTCAGGAAAGTTCCATTGAAATTCATTGAGAATTTTTGAAGATATTTTGTGAACACATAATTACAATGCAGTGTTGGTTGTAAGAAAAAGTCATGGATCCGACCCAAAAATCTAATCACCCCTTTGGTAGCCCATTGCTCAATCCTTCCCCGTAATTTCATTAAAAATCATCGAGAACTTTCGGAGATATTGCATGGATAAACAGACCGACGGACACGAGTAAATACTTACACTTCTTCCAACTTCGTTGATAGTGGTTAACTAGTTCAGATTAATGCTTGCACTGAATAAGTCCTAACTCGTTCTTTCTCTCATACATCTCTCTCTCTCTCCCCCTCTCTCTCTCTCTCCCTCTGTCCTTCGGATATATTAGACAGACTTACACACATATATGCGTTCAAGCAAATAGACTGTTTGGAATGATACCTAGCTTAATTCAGTTATATGTGTGCACAGCTGACGATGCCTTGTCATTCAAAGATTCTCCTATGCTTTTTTTTTTACAGGAACATTTCTTGTTCATGGTCAAACAAACAGATAATAAAAAGGAAATGAATAACTGATTTAAATATGCATGTTATTTCCCTTGCCTTTTGTCCTGTTCTGAGTATGATTTAGAGTGTTTTTTTTAAGTTTCCTGGCTTGGCATCCGTATGTCATAGATTTTACAATACATTGATTGTATATTTTACATTTTAAGCATATTGGCAATAGGCTCTTCAGTACGTCTCTATTTATACCAAATGCTCTCGGGTTAGTCGGTATGAGCTGTCTGTTTTCATTTCCGTGGTCTTTTATATAGCTTTATCGCCTGACCTAGGTAAATGTGTTCTTTAACTACCTCTAAGGCTTGATCGTATGTTTTTATTATCTTTTTCGAGACTGGATCATTGAATATTACTTATGTCTTTGTTTTGTTCATCTTCAACCTATTTTTAACCTTTTCCATTTAAATGACTGAAAATGTTTTGTCGACCTTCCGGTATTTCTTATATTAATGCAATATCATCGCAGCAACTGAGATTGTTCAAATATTTCCAGTCTTTGTTTACTCCTACGTTTTACCAGTCTGTTTTCCGGAATGAGCCTCCAACGCTTGATGTTAAGGGCTTTGGTGATATCATCATCATCATCATCATCATCATCATCATCATCATCATCATCAGTCTTTTAACGTCCGCTGTTGGACATACACCTTCCCAAGGATTTGCAACACTTCTCTATCATGGGCGTCGTGGAGCCAGTACTTCCTGAACTTGTCTAGGTCGTCTCTCCATCTAATATTCTGCCGGCCTCGGTTGCGCATGTGATCTCGGGGGATTCATGTCGTGAGTCGTGATGTCCATCGGTTGTCTGCCATTCTTGCAACAAGGCCAGTCCACCGCCATTTGAGATTTTTAATGGATTCTATGATGTCCATGGCTCTTGTCTTTTCTCGGATGTACTGTGCTGTCTTGTGGTCTCTCCATGTGCGGCCCAGCATTATCATTTCATGTGCACGTTGCATGGTTCTCAATTTGTGGATCTGTCTTTTGCTTAGGTTTCATTTGGTGATATAATAACCCCTTATTTTACTCCTTTCCCAGTCTTCATTTTGCGGGTATTTTTATGGATTCCAATCATTACAGAGACGTTTTGGTATTTATTCTCAAATACTTTTTTATAGTTCTCATTTATGCATTGTTTTTGTATTGAATTAAAGTCTACTGTGTGTTCTATTGAGTAGAAAAAATTACCAATTTCTCAGTAGAGATAGAGAATTGATTCGAGGTTTTGTGGAATAACAAAAGAAACAGAGGAGAGTAATAAAGATTTTTTAAACATAATAAAAAAAAACAGCCGAATTAATAGGCGAAACAAATGAAAACTATAACACTGGGAAATACCCATAAGCAACATTAGAAATTCTTTTAAAAAAAGTAGACTTATGATTATAAAGATTGAAGAATATGAAACCAGAAGAGCAGAACTTGATGAATAAAAATACAAAAAATGAGACTCAAGAAAGGGAAGAAGAATTTGGAGAGGGTGATAAAAGCTATCAGATTAACGAAAAGCAAGAAACGCACTTGTGCCGGAGACTACACTAGCGAGGTGCTGCTTGCTTTCAAAGACAGAGTAGGCGAAATTAGCAGTAGAAACAAAATATTAAGAATAAATGAAGAATTCAACAAGAACCTTTATGCCTCAAAAGTAATGTAAAACTGACCGACACTTCAACAGAGAACAGTAACGTTCCAGACATAACAACAGATAAGTAAAGTAAAAGAAGTAGAAAGTATTTTTTGCGCTACAATATATGAAAATCGGAAATGCCTCAGACGAAGATGGCAGAATGGTAAATCTTTTAGACGATGCAGGAGAGGTCAATCACAACGTTCTAACGCAACTATTCACACAAGAAAAGAAAGTGCTCCCAAAATACAGTCCAACTACACAAGAAAAGAGACATTGAGATCTTGTCAAATACCACCTTATAACTTTACTACCCAACATTTCCAAACTAATATTGAAAATCTAAACAGATCGACAAACGCCTCTATAATATCCAACCGTGTAAACGAACAGGCTATAGAAGTGGCTATTCAAAAATGGACCACCTACACACATTAAACCAAGTAATCGAAAGACATTTGAATAGAACAAACCACTTTGTTTGGTTTACGTAGTCTATGAACCAATGCCTTCGTCAATATATATATATATATATATATATATATATATATATATATATATATATATATGCTAGTTTCATTTTCTTTGGGGTTTGGTTCTCTACAGTTTTCAGACGGGTGTTCTTTATAACAATTTCGAAGGAGTACATTATCCAAAATCCATGCTGTATTTATCTTTTTTGATTTTCTGAATACTTTCGACCAGCTGGTCTTTTACGAAGTTAGTTTTGAAGTCGCAGAGCTGTGTTTTTACCAGTTTTCATTTGATAAGTTACTTATATTTCAAGTTGAATGTATATATATATATATATATATATATATATATATATATATATATATATATATATATATATATATGTGTGTGTGTGTGTGTATGTGTGTGAAGAAATAAATATGACTCTAATTTGACTGGATGATTAATGTTGAAAGTATCAAGCTTATTGAGGACGTTGGTGGCTATTCTATATAAAATTTTGTTTATTTGAGATTGTTTAGTTTTGAATAGAATCGCTTCTAATGTTCCATGTGTGTGAGCGTGTGCGCTTGATTTGGTCATGATTAGAGTGTGTGTGCTTGTGAGTATGGTGAGTGTGTGTAGGTGTGTATGCGTGGTGTATGCATATATGCACACGTGTGTGGTGTATGTGCGTGCGTGTGGTGTGTATTCATGCGCGTGTGCATGGTGTATGAGTTGTGTGCGTAAGTGGTGTTCGGTGCAAGTATGCTAGAGAGCATAGTGCGTGTGCGTGGTGTGTGAGTGTGTAGGTGTGTATGCGTATGTTTGTTGCGTGCATGTGTGTGGTGAGCGTGTGGTGTGTGCATGTGTGTTTGAATTCGTGTGCATGCGTGTGTACGTGGTGTTTATAATCAGAGCAAATGTGAGTAAGCATAAACAAATAAATCCAAGTTTCTGTTATTTATTTATTCGTCGATTAATATCAAACTAAAAAACATGGCTGCTTCCCTCGACATAGATTCGTCCGGTCATGAAACATTCTTGTTTAAGCAAACTGTCGCCTAAGGTACTTCTAAATATTGCTCCTGTCAACCCAAACTAAAGTCATGAAAAAATAGAAAGATTGAAAATTAAAACTCGTTTATCCGAAATTAGATCCAGTATGTATGTACGAATTATCGTTCATACCCTCACGAAAGGGTTGGGTATACACAGGCAACTGTTACTAAGGCTCACTTTCTAGCTTGCCAGGCCTGTCGAAGCTTCGTAAGGCTTATGACACCTGATCCCCAATCGAGGTGTTGACCAGGCTCTACGTAGTGTAACTGTTCTTCTTACGAGATCCAGTGTATCAAGTGTGATTTGACCACATCCCATTCATCATCATCAGTCTTCTAACGTCCATCGTTGGACATTGACCTTCCCCAGGAATCGCCACACTTCTCTATCATGGGCGTCGTGGAGCCGGTGCTTTCTGAATTTGTCTAGCTCGTCTCTCCATCTAATATTCTGTCGGCCTCGGTTAGGCATGTGATCTTAGGGGAACCATGTCGTGAGTTATCATGTCCATCGGTTGTCCGTCATTCTCGCCATTTGAGATTTTTAATGGATTCTATGATGTCCCTGACTCCTGTTTTTTCTTGGATGTGCTGTGCTGTCTTGTGGTCTCTCCATGCATAATTCTTTCATGTGCACGTTTCATGGGTCTCAATTTGCAGATCTGTCTCTTGGTTAGGTTCCATGTTTCAGCTCCATAAGTGACTATTGGGAGGAGGCATTGGTTATACACCCTTCTTTTTAGGATTAATGGGATCTTTCAATTTTTGAAGGTTGAGCTTGCTCTGCCAAAGGCTTGCCATCCTAGTGTGATTCTTCGCTTGATTTCTTCTTTTGAGGGTCTCATGGAGATTTGTTGTCCAAGGTAGTTGTAGTGATATACATTCTCCAGTTCTGTGTCCTCGATTTTGATCTTAGTGTTTTTAACTCTGATGTGGTTGCTGCACATGATATTACCCACAATGAAAGGTTCCTTAATTCAATTCCTTCTGCTGAGAGCTTTGCGGAGAAACATCCAGTACCATTTTGATTGTCCTTGGTGTGATGACTCGGTGACGGATTGGACCATGGTTTACTGAATCGGGGGCAGGCACTCTTCCACTGGTCCTCGGAGATCGATGATCCATTGTGTAACGAGGAAAATACCAGCCGGATACTTCATTAAGAATAAAATATCAGAGTTGATAACTTTCCATCCGAGAAGGGTGCGATAGGATTGCGTGTCGAACCTTTTTAGAAGATACGATGTATCCATAAATAAAATATTCGTTCAACATCGACCAAACTTACTACGTTGTGCTAAAAAAAGGGTTATAGCAGATAGAAACAGGATGGCTAAAGGAAGAAGGTGTTTCGCAGCACGGGCAGAGGGAACAAAAAATGGACTTATGAAATTCCTATCAGAGAACTTGCTAAGTGATAATCGAATTAACTTGACTCACAAAGTTTTCTGCAAAACATGGTTGCTATATTCATATCACGGTAGGCGTCTCTAATTATTTATGAAGTCATGCACAGTAACGGGTCAACTAATGAGGATTGAACCCAGTACTCTAACACAGTGGTCCCTAACCACCAGGAAGCAGACCAGTATCGGGTTACAAAGTTTAAGCAGCTGGTTTGCAATGAAACATTCAAATGATATCAGTGTTCTTCTCTTTTCTTTGTAAAATAAAAACTAATTCATTTACCTGAATCTTAATATAAAATTCGTTAGATAATTTCACGTATTGACTTTCTCTTACCTGGTCAGCAATTACCCCCAGGTGTAGTACTTAGACCGGCTGACGTTTGGTTCCAGTCCATTTCGATCACTTTAAGCTTAAGATAGAGGACGTTTTTTTAGTAAGAGAATCAATAGGCATAGGGTCGGATTAGTTAATCTCTCCAATGGTTCTGCAACCTCTACTTGAGCTGTGCAACGGTTCCAGCTGATACCGTGGGCTCAAATAGTCTATATCAATCTGATATAACTCCAGCGGATAAGAAATGGTCACGTATTCCTGCATCTGTGTGAACTTTCAATTTGTATCAATGACCACGAGTGCGAACGATAAACCCTTTCAGGGACGAAATTGATTGTATAAGCCACTCATAAGTGACTTATAGTTAATTTATCACCTATATTCTGGTCTTAATCAACACTGGCTCATTCCAAAATTTTCTGTAGCGATCAAAACCACACTGTTCAAGGTTTTATTATAATTCAATATATTTTTGGTTTTACTTAGTTACATTAATTTGTACAGCAATACGTTAACCGTACTACATCAAAACTTGCACAAATCAACACCGCACTATTCAACGTATTCCTGTATTGTCCAATTTAAACAGGTCTGCAGCTGTGAACCCCAATGCTAACAAACTGATCCGTGAGACTAACTTGCTAGCAATTTGCACTTGAGCTGGTGCCTTTCTTTGGACCAGTTTTCTCAAACTGGAGAACGTGGAGGGTAAATTAATTGATTTACACATATATTTATAGTTTTATTTACTCGATGTAAGTAATTTTTATGGTAAACATACACAACAAGAAAACATTGTTTCCAAGAATCTAATTCTAAATTCCACGGAACTTATGACGTAAAGAGGGAAAATTCTAATAATCTTTCGCGTGATTAGCGGACGTATATTAAATAGAAACAATTACAAATACCCAGCATATATTTACAATACATACATACATATATATATATATATATATATATATATATATATATATATATATATATATATATATATATATATATATATATATATATATATAATGAAATTGTTTTCAAATCAGGATAACTTAATAAAGCATTTCAGGAACGATATATTGAGCAAGTGTAGCCATCAAATATGGCAAAAGTTTCTATCCTATTTTTTATATGTGTGTTCACGAGTTTGTTTGTTCCAACAGTCCTGGCTATACCGTCTAGTCTATAGACTTGAAAATTGGCATCAGAACTCCACTAAACCTATTTTTGAAATGTGGTTTTTATTTTAAGGATAAACGCTTTCGGGGGGAACTTATTCTGGCAGTTTTATCAAGAAAATCTAGATTCTAGAATAGGATGTGGATTTGCTGTTTGTATAGCGAATCCACATCCTATTATATTTCTAGCTCTACTCAAAAACAATTTGACTTCCGAAGTATAAAGTTGAATGTATTGAGGACACTATGAGATAAATCCATCACATATCAGACAATACTTTATATCATGCAATATTACTAACCTGATCCGTACCATATATATATATATATATATATATATATATATATATATATATATATATAGATAGATAGATAGATAGATAGATAGATAGATAGATAGATAGATATAAATAAATGTGTTAATCTTTTATCACTCCTTGTTTTCTCCACCTATTTTCAAGATGTTCAAAACCCTGAATGCAATAAACATTTTAAAATGACTTTGTTTATATTTTTTTACATGTGATAAAAAATGAATTATGTATAGAACTATAGAAGAATGAGACGAAAAAGATTTTTTAAAAAACAAAACCTAAGGCTATTTAATGGTGGATGAAATGAATGAAATTCTGAGATAAAGACCGGAGGGCGAATGACACTGAAATAGTTCAAGAGAAACTGCTTTGGGCGTCAAAAATCGATATTTGAAGGAAACCCAGAAAGTTGAGGGACGGAGGATTCCATTCAGGATATCTAATGAAGAAATGTCTGCGTGTTGTTGAGTATGCATGGCGATCTCTCTATAACTTGCGATAGTACGAAACTGCTCGCCGGATAAATTAGTCAGTGCATGAGGCAGTGCAGTGTCGAGTTTAAAGTTTTTTTCATCAACAGTCCTCGAGAAATCTGATAAAGATAAAAATAGAAATTCACAGATTATAGACCTTTTATCTAAAATCATCGATCTGAATTTAGATATAAAATATCTAAATTGGCAAAAGGTCTAAATTCAACTATAAAGTATCTGAATTAGCAATAGATTTAAATTCAGACATATTGCAACACTGAAGAGAACAAACCGGAATTCTTCGAAGCTATAGTTTCGAACAACGGGTGGAAAATTATTTTACAAGACAGTTATGGCAGGCCACTCAACACATTATAAAGTTCTGCTCTTTCCAAACATGCACCTTTGGAACAGGTACTGGCCAAGTGAATTTTAACAACAAAAATTTAGTTCATATCAAATTGAGAAATATTCCGCACAGTATTTTATAGAAAGTGCATTTCTTTAACGGCCTATGTTGTATAAACGAGTTCAGTGTAAAAAGTATTACGTCGTTTAATATCAAGGGACAAATTAGCCTACTGAGGGCAGTGGTGTCTCTTTCACAGTACTCCATTTAGGACCTTACATACTACTCAAAAAGTTCTCTTCCAGGATTACCATTCTCCTCAACATTGTCCACGGTCTGGATTCTCTCTAGGGAAAAAGCCAAATCTGGACTGTACGGAGACTGACACATCTGGGTGATGCGATGTTTTCAAAAAAAAAAAAAAGAAAAAAAAAAACAGTGCAAGAGTTTCTGTTCCAGCGTGTGTAGTGGTTAGTTGTCAGGTGACATCAAGGCAGTTTCGAGGTATTAAAAATGTCTGGATACTTTTCGGACGGAGCTCATATATACAAGTCAGTGAGCATTGCTTCCAGGTCCTCCTGGATTCCCGAACATTTCCTTACGATTTTGTGTTCTCTTGAACTTTCTCATATAAAACCATTGGTGTATGAAATATTGAATTAAGTACAGTATATCTTCACTAACCCGGCACCATTGACACCTGAGGAGGATCGGATTAGTAATGATGTCGAATCACTAAAGGATTACCTCTGAACAATAGCTCCTATTTATCTGGAGCCCCACGAGAACAGGATTTGACATAAGGTCGGTTCAACATGGGGGACCCTACACGTGCACGCCTGAGACATGAACCTTCTCAAAAATTTCTCTTCAGTCCTCATAACTATTGTTGCAAGGACATAAGAGTACGTGACTTAGTCACGGGGCGAACCCTGATCCTACTGATCCAGACTGCACAGAGCAAGGCCTAGGGTATTCTGGTTAGAAATGATACTTTACAAGCACAGATCAACCATATATATATATATATATATATATATATATATATATATATATATATATATATATATATATATATATATATATATATATATATATATATATATATATATGTATATATATATATGTATGTATGTATGTATGTATAAATAACCAATAATATGTGGTGCTTTCAGTTCCGAGCATGAGATGCACTTTATTTACTGGAGCCATAACTGAGATTAAATAAGCGCGAATGTCAATCATAAATGCTAGAAAATAAGCAAGAATCGCGTAAATTTAAAATTACCAAGACCAAAAGAATAAGAAATCTAAACCGAAGAGACTGAATCACAAAAGCAACACCATTGAAGGTCAACAATACAATCGAAATATACCGAGATGCAAACAATAGTCCAAAAAATATATGAACTAGTGTAAATACTTCAATCTCAGTAATTCAGACGGTGAAGGAAGGCTGCAGAATATATAGACCAATACATTGAATAAAAATAACAAAGATGAAGAGAATAGTCCGATAATTGAGGATTGATGTATGTACATACGTCATCTCAGAAATTCAGACGGGAGAAGATTATAGAGGCCGGAACGTCGTATTAAAAGCAACTGCGACAAATAAAATAAACTGATAACTATATGGACTAATGTACACGCTTCATCCAAGAAATTCAGGATAAAATATGAAGACTGAAGAATACATCGGTCGATACAATGTATGGAAAACAACAATGATCAAGATAGTAGTTCGAAAACTATGAGGATTGAGGTAAATACTTCATCTAAGAAATTCAGATGGTATAGGAAAGCTGGAATATAGACCAGGGGTTTCCCAACTTAGCATCTCTTGGGCATTCTGACAGGTTCCTATGTACACCTAAGAATTAAAGATAAAAGAATTGATAAAACTATATTGATTTTGATGAGAAGTAGATAAAATAAAATGAATAATTTAAAGTTTGCAATATTAAATTCAATTTCATAAATGAATATTAATGATTCTCCTTAGCGTATGATTAGAAGGAAACGAATAAATTTCGGCTTCTTATGTCATTGTCAACGTTCATAGCAAAAATTTCCAGATGCGTTCAGTAATTATCAAAATCAGTTATTAACTCTTTATGGAATTCTGCAAAAATGCGACTAGGACACTTGCAAACCAGTGACGCGATTAATCTTCCAAATTGCGTTCAAAATGCTATAATTCCAAACAGCATTGGTAAAACAAATAAAACAACATAATCTGTCTTTGATTTTGATAAGATCGTTATTTAATTGTCAATGAGAGCTTTGGAAAATATCTTCAAATTACTCTGACAGCTTCATAAGATACTCGGTGATTATTTCTTTGGATATGTCAGATTTGGATTGTGAGATGACCGAGCCTGGGTTTTTGGTGCAACAAGTTCCTTAATACGACGAGGAACTTCAGTGACTGCCTCAATGGAGAGCATGTCCAAGGGTTTTGAGATTTGGTCTTTGTTTTAGTTCAATCCCCAACAACACTGAAAATGTTGACTCACAAAGCCATGTTGAAGGAAATGATTGCAATACCTCGGTAACAGTTTCAGCAATCTATTTATCAGATTATTTTAACGAGTGTATACCATGATTATATTCTCAGACCCCTGCATCTATTGAGAAATGCATGTGCAGCCCCTGGGGGTATATATACTCCAAATCGGGAAGCCCTGATAAAGGCCAATACATTGTATTAAAAACTGAAAAACAAAACTAGTTACTTTTTGATGAAACCTCAGATCAAAATCGATTAGACGTAACATTTCATGAGCAGGTATTTTTATCCAATTCATTAAAGCCTCGAGAATATGTATATATATATATATATATATATATATAAATATATAGTGATTATTTTTCTTCATCACGGGAAGACATATGGAAGGTCACACCTGCGCTTCTTTTGAATTTCTCTTTACGTTCCAGTTGTCAAATTATCAACATTCTGTCGGATCACCTCATATCTACACAACGGACATTATATATATATATATATATATATATATATATATATATATATATATATATATATATATATATATATATATATATATATATATATATATATATATATTGATATATATTGATGTAGATACGTTGATATAGATAGATGTTTAAACAAATGACAATTTTGGAAAAAAAATTTTTCCAATTCATTTATTCTGTAATGTGTTTCAAAGAATTCCTTCATCTTCCTCTGGTGGTAAGGTTACAAATTTTTTAGCGAAGAGAAAGATAAAAAATTAATTGGAACGTGTACTGTAATAATTAAATTGGAAGAAATAATTATTTTCCAAATTTATTTATCTAATTAATCTAAATTTTGTCGGAAAACAATTCCATGAAGAAAAGGATATATACATATATATATATGTATATATATATATATATATATATATATATATATATATATATATATATATATATATATATATATGTTATCAAGAAATGGATACATCATCCGACAGAATAATTATCAATGCGTTGTACAATTTGAAACTTCATTTGACCAACCAAAAAACAAAGAATGTGTCCATTGGCCTAGACAGTGTAAACAAAATAAACAATTAAAGAAAAGAAAACATATTTTTTGCCCAAGAATTCGTATACAAAATAGGACAATATTTACAAAAGTTACGTACAATGTCTAATATGATTCTCACCCACACTATATGAATACACACACACATCTACACACACACACACATATATATATCCTGTGAGAAAATATATATATATAAATATACATCTATATATATATAGATATATATATATATAAATATATATATATATATATATATAAATACATATATACAAATATACATACATATATATATATATATATTTGTATAATGAGATGAAGCTAATCTAAACCCACTTAATGTTCAAAGTTGAATGTATCGAGCACTTTATGAAATAAACCCATCATACATCGGATATTGTATCATATTATATCATATTGCATTCCTGATTTGTATTATATATATATATATATATATATATATATATATATATATATATATATATATATATATATATATATAGCAAGTTTTTGCTCGGATCGATTCAGTTTTACTTGTGAAAGAACGATGTTGATCGGAAAATAAATAATGAGCTTTATACGTAAATATATCCGTGAATACTTTAACGGGGAATAACTGGTATATGGAATAATGAAGATATTTAATCTTGCAACTTGAAAAAAAAAACATTAATGTCGCTCTCCGTCGTATCAATTGTGTCAGCAGTCGGTCTGATCGTCTGGTCGGCCCAAAACACAGACGATTGTAATTAACTCATGAGAAAGTTTTTATGTAAACATAACGCGTCGCCATCTTGCTTCACATTCTCTTCAGTCGTTCACTCTTCACTTTCTTTCCTTCATATCTACGTTCTTTACTTTCTTTCTTCGCTCACAATTGTTAAACCCCGACTATTTGAGTTTTGACTCTATTTTCGTATATTACTGCAACGACAGTAACCTCACCAGAAACCAGTGACGTCATGTACACAAAAACTAATGACGAATTCACTCCCTCAACTGAGGTCAACGACTTGTTTGGCTAAAGTTAGCAAATCCCATTTACATGAACTACTAATAAAGGAGTTGAAATGGAACACATAGTTTTGGAATAATATTGTAATGAGAAATGAATCCTGTTTTATCTACCTTTTAGATTTTTATAAAACAATGCAGTTTGATCTTAGTGCTGCTAAGCTGTACTTTCTTTCTTTTTGCTTTCTTTCTTTTATTAACTACCTATCTTTGTCCACCATGGGGACATAATCCTGTAAATCCAGTAGTTTATTTTAAGGCTTAGTTTTCTCCATTTTACGCGTGGAAACTAGGTAACTACCCTGAAGAACCTATGAACACTAGACAAAACGTAATGAACAGAGGTTTTTGTTTGAGATCAGGGATTGTCACTCGGTGCGAATTTGTCAAACGAGTGTCAACAAATAAAGACCTAGTGACCTACAGACCTATGTCTAGCCCCCCAAGCTACGTCTGCAAATGCCAATCATTTGTCTGAACGAACTGGCTTGTGTCATAATCACGAGGTCCGAGCTGATTGTTTTTATTTTGAGATTTTCTCTCACCGAGTGGGAAGAGAGGCTTTTATTACTTATTTTTAAATCCTAAAATATAGACCGCTTCTGGTCAGTGACCTACATGAGTGTTTCCTGAATTGACAGATGATTCACACGAGAATGAATGAAATTGTTATGGAGGTGGACGAAGGGTGAATGGTTTAATTTACTCAGATATCTATTTTCTATGCTTACAAAAAGGAAATTTGTGTGAAAAATAAACACGATAACAAAACATTGTTTCGAAAAAATCCAACTTGTTTTACTTCGTATAGACTAGAAAAATTCGAGTAATTTTCTTATGTTTTTCAGATGTGTCTGCACGTTTCCATTAGACGCTATTCAGTGAGTCTGTCGGTCAAACTTATGTTAAACAGCAGAATAGGAAGGAAAGAGGGAAGGAAGGAGGTAAGAAAGGAAGGACGATATGTGATATCATTGATAGGAATGATTTCATTGAAAGATGTGACGTCTCAAAAAGTGTGATGCATTTAAAGAAAATCTATTCCAATCATCGTTTATTAGCTGCGAATAATGTCATAACAGAAATAGGGCTAAGAATGGCCCAAAACGACAAGATTAATCAAACTAACAAATAATAACTTCGTTTAATATGTTATTTAACTGTTTGTGCATAATATGTTTATAATTATTTTAGAGTATTCTCAATATAATCTTTCCATGGCGTATTTATCATGGATATCTTTATTTGTATTTTTCGTTTTTTAATGTGCAAATTTAAGTAACTATAAGTAGTGTCGGATTTAGTGATAAGCTCAAGGCCTGACAATTTCAAAGGCTTACATGTTTTCAAGTTACATGGGGCTTTCTGGCGTAAGGAATCTCAAGCTTAATATAGCTTAGGGTAGCGCTTCTCAAACTGGTGAATAATCCACCCAACGGTGAATTAAATTATTCCAGTTGTAAATGACTTAATTTACTCCAAAATTTATTTTTTGCCACACACATCAAAAGGGTAATTTTTGTGGTAGACATACCCCAGAAAAAAAAGAAACATTCTTTCTACGTATATTATTTCAAGACTGTTATTCATACACTTTACATTACTGTAAACAAGAAATTTTTTGTTATTCCTGGTATTCTTTATATATATATTCAAAGACTTGAATAAATGCTTAAGAGCTACGCTCTTTTTATAATGAATTCTGTATAGAGATATACAAGGGAGAATGACGCAAAAGTAAAGAAAAACAAGAACATCTTGTTGAAGATGGATGAAATTTTTTGATGAAGAATCGACAATGAACAACACTGAAATGGTTCAAGAAACACTGACCTACACAGTCGAATCTATAAATGGTATTTTCGATCATACACCTCAACGTTGAATGAATTGAACTAATACATTCTATGTTTGAGTGCAGTTGCGTTCTTAAGGTTGGTGTCAACCAGGGTGGTAACTCAAAGTGTCACCACCAATATTGCCTCTCTGACGGTGCCATCTGGGGCAGTCCCCCCTCTTTTCAGTACGCCATTGTATGAATGCACCATCGTTCTTTCCTCATACCCTTATCGAGAGTGACGGAGAGTTTGGTACACATGGCTGATTGTTAATTAGTAAGACCCACCCCTGCATTCCACGCCTTTCATACATTCGTTTCGGGGCGTCTATTATTTCCCAATGGTCACTCATATAGGCATAGACCGGGCTTGACGATGCTTAACTTTGGTGATTTGAAGAGAATCAGTAAATCCAACATTTCATAATCCTTGTGTTGAGTGTATAACGGAGAGTCATTTTTAGAGCGTTTGGTATGACTCAACGGTTGAATGTACACGGCCTACAGAGCCGGAGGCAAGCACTCTACTACTGGGCAATGGCGATTGGTACAAACAAATCGTAAAAGTGAATAAAGAAAAATTCATCAAATTTCAGTCAGATAAAAAGATGGTCGGCCTGCAGAACTTGTTCCTACAGAAAGTATTCATAGAAACATAATCAATAGATGTGACTAAAAACTTTCATCGAATTTTGATCGGATTAAAGAAAGTCGATCAACTGTGTCTCGAACCACAGGGCGTGTTGTTAGAGGGGAAGCTTATTTAATTGTCTTTCAGAGCAGGTGTCTCTAATCATTTTGCACCGCTGACCTGTCTGATAATGACAATATTTTCCTGGATGGACAATATCCTTCCGGATGAACCGACAGGGAATCGTGGGACAGGAGGTAATCACGACCAGAATAATGGTGATAAATCAACAATAAGTCACTTATAAGAGGTTAATACGCTCGAATTTCCCTCCTGGGAGCCCTTGGGAGGTTTTATCTTACGATTTCAAAATCAAAATCCAAGGAAGTTAATTTGTTTTTATTTTACAAAGGTACAGCTGGCTCGTAACGTTTCGTGTCACAAAATCTAGCGGCCTGGAAGCACGCACTTTGAGACCCTATGTCGGTCTGCAGCCCAGTTCCGGTCTGCGACCCGGTGGTAGGGGACCATCGTTTTAGAGGATATGAAGGGTAAATATATTAATGAAAATCGATAACTTTTCAGTCCAAAGGTGACAGGTCTTCTATTTCTGTTTGCTTTATATATGAGATCGATCAGAAGGACCTGCTTTGCGGTTGAGGTAATTGTGCCCGTAGATAGTGTTCAATCAAAGGTAAAAGAATGCTGATTTTGAAAGTTGGCCGATACCCTCCAAACTTACAACATGGGAGTTTCATAATCTACCTGGCTACTCATTTGTTTCTTTCTCAACTAAAATTAGTGCATATATATATATATATATATATATATATATATATATATATATATATATATATAAAGTTCGGCCATCTCAGTACTTTTTTCTGTAATGGTTACAATACTGTCGTGTATGAATCCTTAAATCAAAGTAGTCTTCTTTTGCTTTTTTCTCTCGATTGCATGGATTCATCCATGAATACACACACACACACACACACACACACATATATATATATATATATATATATATATATATATATAATTATTG
>OY735236.1:25850614-25988729 GCA_963457665.1 Thysanoteuthis rhombus | reverse complement strand
ATCTGCGTTGATAGATAGATAGATAGATAGATAGATAGATATGAATAGACTGGAAGAGATGAATTTGTGCAGGTGGCATTGCCAACACATGCACGCATACATGCACAATGCTCTTCCATAGGAATGGTGTATGAGGAATACAAGCTAAATGAATATATCGCTTGAATACAGCCATACTGATTGTCCTGCTCCCTTGCGCAGGATACCGGCCTCCGGGTCTGCAGCGAAAGTTTCAATCCTGCCTCGTGCTACTGGATGGGATAATGGATAGTCTATAGCCACACTGAAGAGTTGTAATACAACGAAACAGCTGTCTGTTGATGACACAATAATATATATATATATATATATATATATGTGTGTGTGTGTGTGTGTGTGTGTGTGTTTATATATGTATGTGTATGATGCATTTACGTGTACCTTGATTAGCGCGTGTTTTGATGTAGAACTGCTGAGCTGTTGCTGTACAAATCAAGGTAACTAATTAAATTACAATAAGACCTTAAATTGTGTGGTTTCGAAAAGTGCAGAATTCTGGGGAATTAATTAACCACACTAATTAAGGTGTACTTGTACTGGTGCACACAATAAATTAGGCCCCAAATTAGTCTTTACAACAGTCTGGTATGACGCACCTAGAATCGCAAATCCATATCGAGGTGAATCGTTTGAAAGTGACCGAGTCTTATGAGTGGAGCAACCAGCCATGATTGTCATATATAATGATTTTAAGAAGAATAATATTACAGATTCTATCTGATCAGAAAATTGAACCTCCCAAAGGAATTGCTTGAAAATCTGATCTACTGGCCAGTTTTCATCCAATGAACTCATATCACAGAGAGGCACATTATTCTAACAGCCTGTCTTCAATTTACGTCAAATAAAACTGTGAAATTGTTGATGACCAATGAAAACCATTCAATACCAAAAATTTTAATGGAACAACAGCAAAGAACTTGAATAAGTACCAGGACGAAGAACGACTTACTCACGGACAACTCCTACTTATGAACACACTGTCATGAAGTCTATTATATAAGAGGTTGTCCAACATGAAATAGTCGTTGATGAAAGGGAAAATAAAGACAATTTAGAATTGTAAACAAGTCTGCTTTAGTAATGAAAATACGCTCTGTTTGCTTCAATAACTTCTTTCAATTGGATTCGAAGCTACGAATTGATCAAATGCTGTCATTACCGCTTCTCAGTTGGTATGCTTTTTATTGCAAAGGAAAGGCCCAGAATGCAGGAATATGTCATAATCTGTTGGAGATGAGTCTAGTGAGTATGGATGATGGTCTAAGATTTCATAATCAAGTTGCTGTAACTTTTGGTCGGATTCCAAATATGAGGTCTGGCATAGTCGTGCAGCAAAATAGGTCCAAGTCTCTTTATCGATGCTGAATATTTTGAATACATTCATGTTGGAAGTAGGATTGAACTTCAAAATACGAAATTGAGGTTCTCGAGAACTCAAACGGCATTTTTCATTGATTTTGAACTCATACAAAAATAATACCCTAAATTTGAGGACAGGATCTTCAAGATTGAGGAGTCATATATTTAAAACTGATATGATAAATCAAACGTTGAAAATCCATAAGAAAACTAATGTCGTATAATCAGTAATATATATATATATATATATATATATATATATATAACTACAAGAGACTGCCTGAAGACTATTTCAGAAAGATACCATTCACAATTATGTAAAACTGTAAAATTAGCTGCAGCAGATCTGAGCCCCTCATCGGTCAAGGTTGACCATGAGCGATTAGTATGGAGGAAGTGTCTTGTGAATCTTCCATTTCCCCGTTCCTGATCATGCTGAAGGCTTCCATACGAAAGAGGTATTCAGTACGATTTGAAACGAACATGGCTGCAGGAGATGCCTTCCCTGCTGGTTACGGCACCCATCTAAATATTAGCCAGGCTCAACGTTGCTCAACTAACGAAACCCAAAGCATACAACGCGATTTAGCCGTATGTTATGATTCGATATCTGTACAGGAAAATATTTTTGCATTGAGGTAAGGGCATAATTTCGGAATACAAATCTTGTGGTTTGTTTCTAAGCCGGACCAGGAAATTTAGGAGCAGATCCAGGATTTTGAGCAAGCTGGAGTTCAAATGAAAAATGAGAACCATACGTTCAACGGTGCACCTACCATCCAAGGAAGTATTTGCAAGAGAAGGAAGAAGAAGAGCAAGTAGTCTTTCTTTGAGTCAATTGAGTTTCAAACTTATAAACTACTCCGATATGGAAATATTTCAATGGTATTAATTTCAATGAAAATCATAAAAGGCAATTTGTATAATTTCTGACCATTTTTTATTTTATCTTTTTTTAATAAAAGTACCGTACTCATTCATTTAATTATGACATCAAAGCAATTGGTTTCATAATGTTGTCACGCCTTTAATGGTATCACACCTCATTCCTTCAGAGTTATGTTTATTAATGTATTGGGACCGATCAACTGACCAACCGACCGAAAAGCATCTTATTGAGACATACTGATCAAAAAATATCTTCTTACAAATTGATATGTGAAAAAAAAACGACTTTCAAAGATGAAAAAAAAATAATACGTGATCCAGCATATTCCCTTACATTTGAGTCGTAGCTTTTATCATTTGAATTGAAAAAATGACAATTAGAAATAATCTAAGAATTTTATCACAGAACTAATGAGAACTTATCCATAAGAAGTGTCCACACATCTCCATTATACGCTATTTGGTCGGTCTGCAGGTCGGACCCACTCACATTAAACAACAGAAATTGGAAAGAAAGAAAAAGTGTGATGCGTTACGAGAAAATCTATTACGATATTTTCAACTGCTGCTAATGATGACATATGAGAAGAAAGGCCAGAAATAGCAAAACACGCCAAAAATGGCCATTCACGATTTTTATAGAAAATGATACACACAGATTTCATGTCGGAATATTTTACAAGTATGAGAATCAATTGACTCAAAGAAAGACTAATAACTCTTTCTCCTCTTCCTTTTGCTACTACAGCGAATGATGGGCGCATCGTTGAACTTATGGTTGTTGTTTCGTAATAAGACGGAAGACAACTTATTTATATCAAATGATAATTTTTGTTTTCAAAGTTATTTAATGATTACTTGCATTGGGATCATTTAGGTTTTTATAATAAAATTATTTTTTCTAGATAATTAAAAAAATATAATTGGACTATAATCAGGAAGGATTGTCGGGTGAGGGCCCCATTGGATTTAAATTTGAAACCTTTCAGCGTCGCGCAAATGGAACATGCATAAGAGTAAGAGCGTCCATGTGATGGGATTCCCGGGTATCCACGTGTCATTTTAATGCAAAGTGTGTCCCAGTTGTGTTGAATAAAGAAGACAAATACAGGGATTGTCCGTAGGATTAAGATTAGTCAGGAAATTAAAGAAAGCTTTTTTTTCTAATGGTCAAAAGAGCATTTTATTTTGGACGACAGATGGGGTAGGAGTTAGACGGCGAGAATAAACCAGGACTGAGTCACGCCCTCCTCGTTGCGATCCGACCGACCGCCTACACGTTAGGGTTGTAGAGATCCAGGGCGTTGGAAAAAAGCCCAGGGAAAAAAGGGTAAATTGATTAGAATTCGCCTCTATCGAATGCCCTAACCTACGCCTTTTGGCGGAAGTGACGTCAGTCGTGAAAGACGTGCCCGTTATTAGTTACATCACGTGATGAAGTCGACAGGCAGGGGTATATTTTATTTTTTCAAATGGATCTAAAGGGTAGTGTCTTCCAACAAACCAATGCAGCTGTGAAAGCATCCTATGAGGTTAATATATATATCAAGCAAACACTAAAGAAAATGAAATAGTGTATCTTCGGAATCCTTTTAATGCTAATGCCCAGGTATTTCAGGTTGTGAAAGGTATGCAAGAAAACCTGGTAGAACTCCAGCATGTTGATTCTGCGGTTGGGGAATTTTCTGAGAAGAATCTATGTGATTTTTTTTAATGAAAAACTCATTACGAATGTATTAATGAACCTGCAATTCGAGCACTTCTGTTATTTCCATCAACATGGCTTTGTGAGTCAACATTTTCAGTGTGGGTAGAAATTAGATCAAAACGCAGATCAAATTTCAAAACACCTGAACCTAATCTTCGTTATGCAGTTATTAAGGTTTCTCCTCGCAATAATGAAGTCGTTGCTAAAAAAACAAGTGTGACCATCTCGCAATCTAAGACTGACATATTGAAATAATCAATCGCTCAGTACCTTATGAAGGAGGGAGACAGGAAGGATATTTCTTAAACCATTCGCCAACAATTAGATGGAGCTCTTATTAAAATCAATACAATTTTATCAAATTTTGATCCATAATTACCAGGGGTGAATAGAAACCTGCCAAAATGCCCAAGGGTACAGGTGAACAAAAAGATTGGGACCCTCTGTTTCTTAACAAAACCAGTCTCCAGAGTATCAATGTTACTTTCGATACAGTTGGAAACCAAAGCCGTTTAGACATGTATGTATGTATGTATGTATGTATGTATGTATGTATCACACGTATAGGTCGGACCAATGGAACTGCAAAGCTGAAAATTTAAATGTGGGGGGGTGCAATTTGCTATATCAATTTATGTTTAATCGGTCTCTATTTTGCGTTTTGATTTTAAATTCTGACTTTCTAGTGATCACTACCCAACCAAAGACGAGAGAAGTAAGTTTCACATTGATTCCCCCTTCTTCCAATCAAAAGATTGATCACCCCAACACGGTATGCTGTCAACCGACGTTAGACACGTGACGGTTTTATAATGATTGATTAACCAGACCTGTCTTATCAATTTTTGATCCATAATTTTCTGGGGCACACGGGAGCTTATTTTTTATCCATAATTTTCTGGGGTACACGGGAGCTTATTTTTTATCCATAATTTTCTGGGGTACACGGGAGCTTGTCAGAATACCCAGAGTATACAAAGGAACGGAAAGGTTTGGAATCCAAACAAAGCAAATTATTATATACTAGCTAGGAATCCGAGTAAGAAGATAGTAAACAAACAGGTAATGCAGTCGGGCACAAGATAAGGGATAAATTTACCATCAATTTACATTATAAATCGATCCTCCCTGAAAAAAGCTTATTGTTGGGGAGTTTTCACGTCTAATCACACCAAAAACCTCCTGCAGGGTCCAATTGGTAACCACAGAAAATTTGCTGGCAATCTCTCTGACCATTTTTGTGTTTTGCGAGGACAGACAGATGGATATTTTTGGTGAGCAAAAGTAAGATGTTGAGATGGGCACCTTGTTGTCGTGTAGCAGTTATCAAGTGGGCCTTGCTGTTCATTACAAATAAATGGTAAAAGCGACCTTCGTTGGGAGCACCTCATTAGTGGCTTTGTGTCTAAAACTAAGCTATTCTAAGGTAATGCTGATATGAACTGTACCAAATGAACTATGTAGCAAAGGTAGCATATGGGCTCCTCAATTTCAATGGCCCTGCACTAAATGGTTGCGAAGTATGAATTTTTATTCAATGATCGTGCACCTACTCTATTACTATTGTATTATAACTGCCTTCAACTTTTATTTAAGATTGGAAGTCTAAGGTTATTGGTGTTAAACAATCAAGGTCATTAATTGTACTTTATTGACACGGCAATTAATGGAAATGTTGTACCTATGTAATACATATACGACACATAGATACGAAGTTATTTGAAACAGAAGTCATAGCCACTGCACTAAGATCAAAACGAAAACAAATCAATACTATTATTGAAATGTCAGACGTATTTGCCGTATTCTCCATCTGTGGAGCAACTTTAAAAAAAATGATTACTATGCAAGGAAAAATGTAAGTGGTTTTTATTAATGAGTTTTTATGTGTTTTTTTTTTTCTAATTTCAGGATCCCTTCATAACACAAGCTACCAGACCGGCATCGGCTTAATACGGCCTCGTACATGGATTCCGGGTACCGGGTACTCAGGGCCGTCTTACTGCATGGGCCTACTCGGCAGTTTCACGGGGGCTCTGCGACTTTAGAACCCTTGAAATTTAGTTAGGAAAATCAGAGATAAGGTTCACATTTTCAACAAACAATGAGAATTTTCCCTTAACCCTTGGTTATAATAAAGTTTAAACTTGTTCTTCACTATTCATTGGATCCATGTATTAAATCAGGGTGGCCATTACAACCAGTGGCCAAAACTAGTACATTGCTTTGCAAGGGAAACGCAAATTTTCTCAAGACAATCAAGCTGGCACATCGAACGAAATAAAAGAACCTTTACTGAATCGTGAATAAACCAATGCTGAATTGGATGGGTCGATATATTCCTTGTGATTTCGATACGCATATTAAACAGCTCCGATAATTTATTAAACATTAATTGAATGGCAAATTTAATACAATATGTATGGGTTCATGTGAGCGTTTATGTTTGTGCTTATATAGATAGCTGTCCCTCATTGATATAACTTTGATTGGAGACAATGGATAAAGAATGGAATTCTTTTTTAATTTTTTTAGTCAACCTTTCTTGTTTTAAACACAGGAGAACACAAGTCTGGATCCAAAATAAGAAAACACGTGTCTACGTCCAATAAATGTAAACATTGTCCGAACGTTTACGATCTGGCACTTTCGACCAGACTTCTGGCCATTATAAAAGACCAGGGAGAGTTGTTGATCTCATAGGGTCCGGACATTCAGACAAACTTTCTTATATATATATATATATATATATATATATATATATATATGATGGATATACTCAAATTCTTCTTACCATGTCTTCTATGTCTTCTTACACTTTTTTCTCCCATTGTTTTTCTCATTTTCTACGATATATATACTATATATCCAAATACCACTCACATGCACACACACACGCACACACACATACATATACAAATATACATATGTGTGTGTGTGTGTGTGTGTGTATGCATATACATATATATGACGAAGCAACAATCCTTCATTCAAAGATACATTATTAAAAAAATAGTTTTAATTGATCAGAAACTTTAAAACCTACCAACTTTGGAATATTTTCACAAAATCTAGATCCTGCTATATATATATGCGTGTGTGCATGTGTGTATGTGTGTGCACGCCTGCGATAGAATGAAATAATGTAATGATATACAAAATACAACACAACGTTGATAATTTTTTCTTGAAGTCACAATTATTAAATCAAGAAATCAGAACTGGGTAAGATATTCAGTTTGCAAACCAGTATTTGAAAAATATTTGACAAATGATTGATAGATTTAGCCCAGTGTTGATCAAACAGTCGAGGGTCAGTTTAAAAGTGTTTTAAAACTTGAAAAACGAATATCATTAAGAGTTTTTGTCCTTAGATTTCATGATTTCTGCTGTTAATCATGGCCAATAATCACCATTTGCAGTTGCCCCTTACCTTCATTATAGCCAAACGCATGGTTGAATGAACACATGGAATATTTGGACATATTTACATTGATTGGATCCGAATGTTCAAAACACGTCAAACTCGACACTGCACTGCCTTGTTTGCTGACTATCATATCAAGCGAATGATAACTTTGTGCAGTGGCAAGTTGTCGAATAATCTCGATGCAAACACACAGTAGTAGTTAGATGTGCATATGCACACACATATATATATATGTGTGTGTGTGTCTTTATGTAGTTAAAAGTGTCTATGTTATATATGCATGAGTATGTTTCTGTATCTCTCTCTCTATATATATATATATGTATATATGTTATCAAGAAATTGATATATTATCCGACATAATGATTATGAATTGCGTTATATCAAATAGAAACTCTTATTTGAAATGGTCACCCGTTATTGCACGGTGATTGTACAATTTTTGCACAGACAGCGTAAATAAATAAACACACACACACATGCACACATACAAATATATATATATATATATATATATATATATATATATATATATATAAACTCACTTACTTGAAAGTGGAGTTCATATGCACGTGCGTATGCACATATATCTCATAATTTAGAATGAGGGTGTGGATATACGCGTTTGTATAAATAAGGCGAGTAAAAAAAGTAGCAAGTCACTTTATGCACCTTGATATCAATGATTAATATCCTTTTGATAGGTTTTTCCTCTTTGATAACAAATACTCAGTTGAAGAAGTAACCTATTTCAGGAAAAGACAGTTGTTTTCTTGCTAATCCAATGGTTCTAGACACTTTTTTGTCCCTTGCCCCAGCCCGACTGCACCAAAATTAACGTCTTCTTTACTATACAAAAGTAATTCAATCTTTCCGTATAAAACCCGGACATGCAAGTAAGTATGTTCATCTCTTGGGTTGTCTGTTATGTCCAATTCCTGATATCACCTACACTTGATAATGGACTGGTCTTTGTGAAGTAGATTAACATAGCTAATAAAACAATGACAGGGTTGTAAAACTCATTGTGACATAACGATGGAGAATTAGTCACAGGAACCTTGAACGTTTCAAACCAAAAGAAAAAAAAGAGTAAGTGTGTGATTTGATCTTGTAATGAAATATGTTATGTTTATAATGAAATAAGTTCTTCCTTTTATTTCTATTCTACCAAACCATATTACATTTTTCCCAAGACTTTATGACTGACCATTCTTTGAAACAACTTGAGTTGACTTAATGATTAAAAGAAAAGAACCCATCAAATCAGGACACTTGAATAATCACAAATAAATTACCAAATAACTTAGCTTCAGTCTACTTAGGGCCAACCATACATAAATAACCCCGTCATTTTTCACGGGTATGTGCTAGTTATACATTATGTAGCAAAAACACACTCATATACATTTATGTGTGCTTTCACATATTAATAATTAAATTCTAACCCTTCCACCAAATCTTCCGCTTTCATGGTTTGTTGAATTTCCTCTTGATATCACGAGTCAAGCATTAGTTAATAAGGAGTCTAAGGTAAAATTAGTTATTAATAGAATTGTGTAATTAAGAATTATTAGTACTAAGGCGGTGCTCGTTCCAAAATGTTTGTAAGGGGTTGCATTTCATGGTGTGTGAAGCAGCCTGCCATAATTATCACGTAAAATAATTTTCTGTTCGTCGTACGAAACTAATTATTTCAGTTACTAAGATCTAAGTATTTTATACCTGAATTTAGATTTATGATTTTAAATAAAAGATCAATAATTTGTAGTTTTGATTTGATTTCATATACCAAGAACTGGTGATTCAAAGAACTTCACACAGCAATACAATCTGCACTGATAGATATATAAGACGAATATCAACTTTGTACAATGGTCAGTTGCTTAGTTATTCCAATGTATACATGAACGTACGTATAACCACAGAGATATCTCAAATTATAGTTGAATTGAGTAAATAGGAAGTAATCAGTTGAGTCTTAACACGTCTCTGTTTTGAGCAACGGGACGCTTTTTGCTCCTCACTACCACATTCAAAATTGGCCCCCACCCAGTATATTCAATCGGCCCCCTTTCGAGGCATGCGCCCCACGTTTAGAATCACTCAGAGATCTAATCCTTTCCGCTGAGCTCGCCCGTGGCACGCCGATAATCTGCGCGCATGCGCGTAAGGAAGGGAAAACACACACGCATGCTTGACCAATTATTTGTATGTCAGCCGCTTCAGTAGGAAATGAAAATAATTGTTACACCACGCGCACACACACACACACACACACACACACACACACACACACATACGCATATATATCTATATGTTTTGGCACTCAGGGCAGATACTTATAAGTAATTATGTGTCAGTGTATATACATTAACAATAAACATTTACACATCAATATATATATATATATATATATATATATATATATATATATATGGTCGCGCATGATTAGTGCCCAACTAACCATTTTTTTTCAAGTTGATATTTTTGTTATTACTATAGCTACAATGCTCTGTTTTTGTTTTTTATTTGAACACTCTATGAATCATAATGTAGTGTGTTCAAGCTTCGAGAAAAAAAAATGAAAAGACTGAGCATTGAGGCTCAGAAAAATAAGGAGAATACCAATTTTTTTAAATGGTTCGTTGGGCACTTATCATGCGTGACAACTGATATGAATGTGTATGAAAATACAAGTAAATATATAAAAGAATACGCGCTTAGGCAAAATAAATAATCGTTACGAAGCAAAAAACACTGATTCATTGATTCATATAGCTACCCCAGTCTGTTTATATATATATATATATATATATATATATATATATATATATATATATATATATATATATATATATATATATATATATATATCATAAATTGCGTTATACTATATTGGAACTCTATTTGAAATGATATCTCATTATTATACGCTTTGGCCTTGACAACGTGAATGTAATAAACAAGAAAATGAGACTGCTGCAGGAATCGGACCTGCCATCGATAGGTAGCTGCTACAATCTAGTGTTGCTCTTACCATTGAGCTAAACAGCCGCCGGTAATGCAAAAGCAACCCTATTGGTCGCAGGTTCGATTCCTGCAGTAGCCCAATTCACCGTGTTATAACATGTAATGCAATTAATAATCATTTCTGTCTAATCATACCGCCATTTCTTAACGATTATATATATATATATATATATAGTTTTTTCGTTTCTATTCTATCTCTTTAAGACAGTACATTTAAAGTATATGTGACTAGGCGAAATACTTTATATGTATGTGAAACGTTCACTTTTAAAAAATCAAATTTTACAATTAAAGTATCTGTCCATTATACACCAAGGGTAAATTTGGGGTGGCGAACATCGCGTTACCATGGCAGCGGAATTTTCTGAGAATGGAGACGCTTATCAGGAATTCTCAGAATTCGCTGATTCCTATAATCAGTGCTGGATTAATGCAAAAGCGTTAAAGACTGCAGCCCAAGGGCATCTGTCAGCTCGAAGGCCTCCAGAGAAAATAATTTAATTTGTAAATAATGAATCAAAGTATAAGTGCTCAAAATATTAATTTTAAAAAAAGGTTTAATTAATATATATATATATATATATATATATATATATATATATATATATATATATATATATATATATATATATATGTGTGTGTGTGTGCGTGCAATTAAGAAATGGTTACAACAGAATGATTATAAATTGTGTTATATCATATTGAAACTCTATTTCAAATGATCTACTGTAATTGCAAATAGTTTCAATACATTAGTGCGCAATTCTCAATCATTCTGTCAGGTCATGTATCCATTTCTTTCAAATTAATTGTCACGTTGAAAGAAACAAGTAACACAGATATAGACCGTAAAAAAATAAAATGAAAAATAAGAGTTATTGGGGCCTTCACATTACCAGTGGCTCGCTAGTAAGAGCAACCCTACATTGAAGCGGTTACCCTATCAGTCGGTGGTTAATTTCCTGCAGCAGTCCCATTTCCTTTAATTGTTTATTCTATTTATGTAGTCTGGGCCGAATGAGACATTGACCGTGTAATAACGGGTAATCAGTATAATATAACGCAATTCATAATCATATCTCTATATGTGTGTGTGTAATAAAAATACTTCAGCAAAAAGAAATACTTTCAGAGCAGTTGTAAACTTTGCAAAATGAAATAATGAATAAATTCAATTCTTATTTAGCTTATTCTCCCTTTTGAAAATATATTTTACTGGGAATCTTCTCAGTAACCTGGTCCGAAATTGTCGATGATAGCAAATAAACTTAATTTAAGCGATTGAATTTTCTATTTTTTTTCTGTTTAATTTTGTATCTTTTTGTTTCTTCCATTGAAACTTTCGACTTCTTTTGGTTATATGTATATATAAATTGCGTTTTATTATATATAAACTTTTATTTGAAATGATCTCCCGTCATTATACGTAAACAAGTAGATTGAGATTGAACAAGATGAGGATTTGGAGTGAAAACAGTTGTTTAGGCCTTTGCAGTATCGGAGTTTCCATATAGTATCACGCAATTTATAATCATTCAGTCGGATCATATATATTCATCTCTTAATGTGTGTATATATATATATATATATATATATATATATATACATATATATATATATATATATATATATATATATATATATATGTATATATATATATATATTGAATGGTGATTTTTTTACTATCGATGATGCATTTCACTAGTTCATAGCTTCTTTGAATCGATTTTTCGAATGAAAATATAGTCCGTGTAGTTGTCATGGGATTGATACAACAAGCTCTATTTTCATTCGAAAAATTGATTCGAAGAACCTGTGAACAAACGAAAATTTTCAAGACTTTCCGAATCATCGATACATACATATATATATACGCATATATATATATATATATATATATATATATATATATATATATATATATATATATATATATATATATATAGTGGACAATAAAAAAAATAATATTTAAATCAAATTTATCATAATATCATGTTTTGTCTTTCGGCTTTGTCAAAGTAGTCATTTTAGATGAAACAATATGGAAGAGTTCGTTTCTTCATCAAATGAATAATGTCACGTTATATTGTTTCTCCCGAATTGACAACTTTGACCAAGCCGAAAGGCGAAACCTGCCAGCAAAATAGATTTGATATAAATAAGACTATTTTCCTTGTTGTCCAATTAATGATACTGTCGGATATCGTATCTACTCGGATTACTTCACATCCACGATACAAATATATATATATATATATATATATATATATATATATATATATATATATATATATATATATATATATATATATGAATTTCAACTTTAATTTTATGGATGGGTTATAGGCTTATACGCTGTGAAATTCAAGAAATATTTCTACACGCATTGGTAGATCAGAATACTTATATGTGCACATTCTGGTATACATTTTCGCAAATTTTCAAAAAGATGAAATACAAGACAAACTTTCTATACGCGGGATTCAGCAAAAACTTACTGGATCCCTCCCACTACATGGATTTGTCCTATCACAATGATTCTGAAATGCAATGGGGAGGTACCATCTCGAGGACGGATCCCCGGTCACCTCATCAGTAGTTGAACCTGAATAGCATTGTATTGATGAACGTATACTTGCGTGTACTTGTATACAATCAGTTCAATTTTAGATGAATTGATATTCCTACATATATGAGGTAAGATCAATCGGTTTATCCTCTGAAGTTTTTCATCGTTTCTCGAGTTTCGCTGGATCTTCCACGTATCTCTGGAAACCACTTCACCGGGATAAAGAACCTTATTTGTTATCAATTTGTTAAATCTATAAACAAGCCATTTCCTCGACCTTTTGTGTGGCATACACACACTTACACGTAGTCTCTTTCTCTCTCTCTCTCTCCCCCTCTCTCTCTCTCACACACACACACACACATACACACGCACACACATATATACATACACGTAAGTTGGTAAATAAGCCTAGTAATGGAAAAAAAACGTTTGTTTCACACGACAAATGTTTATTTTTCTACCTAATCTTTTTTGTCAATGCACCTAATTCATTGATGAATATTAATCACATAGATCGAATGCACATACACACACATACACACATACATACACACACATGTTTCATGGAATAGCGAACATGATCGGTCTCAGAACGTTATACAACACTAGGAAAGCTTGACGGCCCGTCGGCTAAAAAGTAAAGAAGGAAAAAATATCGTACTGACCCATAGAATAGTAACTATTCATTATTTCAAAATTCGAGACAACACAAGAATACTAGAAAGAAAGGCGGTCGAAACATAGTCATTGAAACACCAATAATGGAATAAAGGATACTAGTTTGAATGATTCGTGGAATGACATTACACCATCTCAAAACTCCAGACAGCACTCGGAAGGTCAAAGCGAAGAGAGATTGAGATACCAGGAAGGTTGGAAGTCGCGAAATTACAATCTGGAATCATTGACAAATTTGTAATTTGCATCAACCATATGTTCTCCCAGATATGAGTATAATATATCCGCATTGGAACGTAAGCATCGCTTGGCGACGAAATTAATCCCCTAAATCCCAACATTCGAAGTACAATGACTGACTCTCAAAGTTGAACCCGGGAAACACTGAAGTACAGATGAACCCGTGCTGGTATTCTAGAGACATTCCGCATCAGGACATCACAATCTGAACAAATCCAGACGTTTCATGATTTGCCCAAACAAAGTCCACGCCACAACGAACACTTGGCAAAACAAACGCGGGAATATAGCTGCAAACAGGAAGCGTTAGGACCAAGGAGATACTTTATGAATCGCTAAGTGACCATTCATTCAATAGAACGAACCCAGTCATACAACCGTTATATCAAATACCATAACCTTCCTCAAATGTAAGGATATTTGTGAAAAAAAATTCAATTATCTTTTCACGAACTGCAACAATTTCAGAAAAAGTGGCTGCCTGCTTTCCCACTTGAATAACATATATATACATACATATATATATATATATATATATATATATATATATATATATATATATATATATATATATATATATATATATATATATTCTAGAAAGCTTTATAGCTTTAAAAACTAAACATTCAAAGAACTTTTTCAATAGATTTTTGTGTCACATAAGCATACGTATCTGCTATTGGCCTGGTATTGTATACACGTATTTTTAACTAGTACATATGATAGTCATATATATATGTACATATATATATGTATACAAATTTGTTTTCTGTTTATTTGCTCATTGGTTAATTTGCCTTCCTATTATGACATAGCAATGAAGATTACACCCTGGAAACTCTTGAAGCTTCATATCAGCTAAATAAATAGGATACTTGAATTATTAGAAAAATTGAAATTGGGACACTTGGATTCATGAAAAAAAACCACGTAATCAAATAGCATTAGTCTCTTTAATGACTATCCATACATAAATAATCCCGTCATTTTTTACGGGTATATACAAGTTTGTATATATATATATATATATACATATATATATATATATATATATATATATGACCACTGACAAAGAATATGTTCTTTTTTTTCAGTTTAACATTTTCATTTAAATAACCTTTCGTGTTTATACACAAAAGAATGTATATCTGGGTTCAATGTGTAGGTATTGTCAAAATGTTTTTAGATCTATCGCTTTCAGCAATATTCCCAGCCATTATTAAGATCAGCAACCTTGAAGTTCGAGGACAAAAACTAGAGATGTCAATTGCTTTTTAATTTTCAATGACTTTGAAACTCGGCATCTTGGCGTTTATGCGTCAAGTTAACGTAACGACATAAGGGCAGAATCTATCCATCAGTTATTCGGTACACAGTGTCGCCTATACATGAGTACCACCCACCACTTTTTTTCTACGGAGAAATTTTCTTCTTAACCAAACTTTAAAAAAATATTATTTCTAGGGAAGCATTACGAAATAAAAACGGATATTAATATAGATAGGTGTTGTTTAAGACCAAAGCATTCAAACTGTAACTAAAAATAGTTTTTGTAGAGGTATACTCATTTTCGGACGGAAATATATTTATATCTTTGGCCAAAGTATTTCAATGCTGTGAAGTCAGGCTATAAATAATTCTTTACAATATTTATTTTGATTGTGTAACTCTCAGCAAGCAATAAAGAAATTCTATGATAACTTTTCGCATAAAAAAGTGGTAAGGTGTACTCATTTATGTGCGATACTGTATTAAGAATCTCAGTTACCAAAATTGACTCAATCTTTTTCAGCTTGAGGTTTTTGATTTCATGATAAGAACTTGGAGCATGAGAAACCTTTTCTGCAATTGACCTGGTATTGTATACGCATATTATTAACTAGTATTTGGCATGCACTACAGAAACACCAGTGATTAACAGTCTCTGTTCATTGATATGAGCACGAATGGCACTTTGACCAGACAAATGGCAAGTTAGTCTACAGGATAGGATGGTAGTTGTACGGTCAACATACAAATTAGATGTTTGTGCATCACGGGGCTCACAATTCGAAAGAGGTAAGAAAGTTTGTTTATAACATTAGTATAGCTTAATGTAGGCTTTTGCCGATAAGAATCATAAACAGTGATAAAATTAGATGTTGTATTCTTTTTTGTATTAGATTACTAATCCTCTATATTTGTCACGTGCAACTGGACATGCGTACCTACAAGTGCTTTTCATTGTTGTTTTATGTTTTACTTTTTGTACTTAAATCTTATATCTTATCTCAATAAGGCCAAATGTAGGATCGTAAAATTTAAAATGTTTGGACAATATATATAAATATATATATATATATATATATATATATATATATATATAATAGTAGAATGTGGATTTGCTACACAAACTAGCTCATGTTTCTGCCCTCTCCGGGCCTCATCAGGCGAATGATTATCTATGTTTTTTGGTTCTAGTTTTGGGGAATTTAGTAATTAGGGTGCGAGTGTTGTAGCAGTTCACACCCCATGACAAAATGAATAACCTCTACCACTCACTACGATTATTATTGATATATTATTATACCATATTAAACTGCTAGCCTGATCTGTATCATATATATACATATATATATATATATATATATATATATATATATATATGTCTAGTATATATATATATATTTATATATATATATATATATATATATATATATATATATATGTCTAGTATATATATATATATATGTATATATGTCTACTATATATATATATATATATATATATATATACTAGACCTATACAAAACATTGATTCATTTTACACCCACAAGAAGAGCTAATCAGTTTTCTAAAAGTAATCATTTATGTTGCAACAACTTAACAGCAATAATCATAAAAACGCTTGTTGTTTTTCTGTAAGTGTCTAGTTCAGATAACGAAGACGAAACTCCTTCTTTAATGATCTTATCTTGAAGCTTCGGTGAAATAATTCGTGCCTTAGTGCAGGGGTCGGCGAACTACGGCCTGCAGGCTAAACGCAACCCGCTGCATTATTTTCTCCGGTCTGCTGGCTTTCTTGAACATTTGACGTTGCATACAACGGTTCTTTGTTCCCTTATCTGTTTGGCTACCAAACAATAAAACTCAATATTGAAATATAAAAAAAGCCTCATTTTGGCAGAAACGGGTCTATGCTATGAAGCTAAAAATAAATTCACAACACATTCCTACCGTCCTATTAATATATACAAGATTAGAACCACAATTCTGTCCCACCGAAAACAAAAATCGTCGTTCTCATAGGTTGATAGGACACGAAATGAAAAAAAAACATTGAAGTAATTTTTTTTAAAAAACGCCCAAAAAAACACGATCTTTCCATGGCGTCATATTATCATTGTTCAATTTTTATTCGCTTTGATCTGCAAGACATGGAAACATTTCTGATCTGGCCCGCCTCTAAGTATGTTGGCGGATCCGTGACTTGAAGTAACTCTCAGAAAAAATCCATATTTAGAACGCAGTATAAAAGTTGAACGATTTGTAACGGTAATGCTAAATAAATTAATAGAGGTTTGTAAAAAAGGCGAAGTAGACGAACATCAATTCCTTTTGCTAAAAAAAATCTAAAAAAAACTCAACCGGTGGTGCCATTTTTATTTTTACTTGTAATTTTTTTAAGTTCCGTAATTTGAATTTGTTGCATTAAAAACTGAAGGATGTGTAAATCGGTTTTTAATTGAAAAACATAATTTTTTCAAGATTTTTTCCAAAATATGTAGGCCTACCATATTTTGAATAAGTGTACACTTGTTCCAATGATTGAGAACTTGATTGGATAAAACCTGCGTTTTACCTTCATCTGACAACGAAGTTTTTGATAGCAATTTTTTTTTTCATACGTGGAACGTATGAATTTTGTTAATCAGGGTATTAGTTCATACACACATAAACATACAAATATATATAGAGAGATTCATAGATATAGATATAGATGGATAGATAGATAGTTCAACACTAGTTATAATTTTCTTGCAACCAATTAGTTTCACGTTTCATTACAATTATTGGGTTAAGCGCGAAACTTGTTCGCAAGGAAGTTATAACCACCGTGTTAAATTATCAATCCATTTACACTCTATTTTTAAATGTTGGGCATTTTCATCAAAGATAAAGCTACCTCTTTAAACAATAACTATATATATATATATATATATATATATATATATATATATATATATATATATATATATATATATATATATATATATAATTACACGGATGCAAGGGTCTCCAGCACTATTTTGATAATTTGTTTTTATTGTAGGACCTTACAACAATTTTCAGCTAAATTGTGTGTTCCATTATAAAAGAATATTTTCTGGTTCTGATTCCATGAAGTCTTCAAGGAATATTTTCATATCTGGAATTGTTGGGACACCTAACCAATCACGGTGTAGAGCAACGGAAAAAAACCCAAGAGGGAGAGTCTCAAGGTGACCCGTCTGGAAAGCATGCCATAAAAGAAATTCCATCCTAGCACCATGAATGTTTGCCGTGTCGTATTTGCAACTGGGTGGGGGGCGTGGTTATCTGCACCGAATCAACTCAGCAGCAACAATTGAATTTGTTGGCCCTGCCCCACGCTAATTCCAATAGCCCCACGCTAAATGCTTCCAGGCCATCAATTCTGATTCAGTAATTCTGCACTGGCTCAATTACTATGGTACTGTACTTCCTTCAACTTTTATAAGAGACTGGCTGTTTAAGGTTAGTGATTTTAGCCAATTATCACCTTTAATTGAGGATATTATTTCAACACAGTCATTAATCGAAGTGTGGTAGCTTTGTGCCACGTATACAACACATAAATACGAAGGTATCAGAAACTGAAGTCATAGCCACTGCACCAAGACCCAAACGAAAACAATGAAATGCTATAACTGAAATGAATACATATACATGTATATATATATATATGTATACATATATATACATATATATATAATGCTCTTCCATAGGAATAGAGCACTCTGGTGAATGAGGAGTTTCTGCGCAGAAATGAATATATCGCTTAGATTCAGCCTTACTGACCACCCAGTTCCGTAGTCCAGAGGTAGGGTATCGGCCTCCAGGTCCGATGTGAGGGGATAAAGTCTATAGCCGCACTGAAGAGATGTAATACATGAAAACAGCCGTCTGTGGATGACACAATAATATATATATATATATATATATATATATATATATATATATATATATATGTGTGTGTGTGTGTGTGTGTGTGTGTTGTGTGTGTGTGTGTGTGTGTGTATGTATGTCGTATTATAAGACTGTGTAAAAAATGAAAAAAATTAATTACTTTACTATGTAATTAAAAACCATGTGTTCTCATATATATCTATGCAGATTTTTTTTTTTCAAATTCAAGATCATCTTATTGCATATGGCCCGCTCGGAGGGTATAATTCTTGATGCGTCTGTTTCACACGTAAAAGGTCACGGGGTCAATTCGTGGTACGAGCGTAGAAAACTCGTCAGACAAATTGCACTCAGCAGCTAATCGAGTACACTCCAAGCAGCGTGAATGGGGATCAAAGGAATGTATCGACCGCCTTTCGGTCCCGAGACGAAAATCGGACATGCTTTCAGCCATCTTCCAAGATGTCTAGCCAGTGTGAAAGATTTTGGTTTACCAACAGAAACCCCAGATGGATTACGCGTTCTGCAACACGGCAGATAGAGCGATTATGATATTTATCGTTTGGTTACGGGGCTCTCTGCTGAACCTGGTTTGTTGCATTGTATCTGCAACTGAGTGACGGTCATTGTCAAGCGGCAAAATCACTGGTTGAATTCCCTGCCCGGAAAAATGGCTTTTTTTTTTTACTCTCCCAATGTGTCATTCCAATGATACAACTGATTACTGTAACATTGGCCAATAACAGTTCATCAAAGTTCCTGGCAATTCTAAATGAAGAATATCTCTTGATTGACACAAGAACTATCCGCATCAAATTTAGGGGAGTAAAACACTTCGCTGCCTATCTATCCTGTCACGTTGCATCAAACTGATATACAACATTAATGTTTCCTAACTATGATTAGAAATAACGACCAAGTGATTATTAGGCATTCTTCTTACCAACTGAGCCAAACTGACAAGTCTCATGTATCTAAGAATTTGTTTATAATATATACAATGTACAAAAGCTGCAGTAATCATCTTCTGTTGGAAAAGAAGTTGGAGTGGAGTTTTTACCCTGCAGTAGCCAGGCTCGTGTCTTTAATAGATTCTGTTTACCGTATACAAGACCCCCTTATCCCCCCTTCAGAAAATAATGACCCAAAAGATAAACGAAACCTTCATTGTCCAGCCCCTCATTGCCAAGAACTTCAAGAGGAGATATTTTTCAGAAGATGCATGATATATATGTTTTTAATATCCGGTTGGAATGATATAGGGGTCTTATAAGCCATCAAAAAATGAGTGTTTACTTGCTTCTATTTATACAAACCCACAGGGAAACTGGATGTGGCACAAGATCATTTTAATGAGGAGGACACCACATGCACTAATTTGTGGGTAGGGACACCTCAAAAATTCCCTTCGTCTCGCAGCTATTCTCGCAAGGATACAAGAGCATTGGTCTTAAGGTCTCGGGGCGAATTCATAGATTACATAGAGCAATACTATACCTCATGAGGTAAAACCTCATTGACTATGGCACTGCATCAGCAAACCGTCTGGACAGACATGGTTAGAACCCTGAAAATCCAGGACGAATCCCGCGTGTTCAAGTATTCTATGCTGACCAATGCTCGTTCATGGGGATTCACTTCGTGAGTCGTGGTGTCCAGCAGTTGTTAGACGTTCTTGTAACTTGACCAACTATTGCCATTCGATTCTATGATATCTCTGACCTCTGCTTCCCTCAAAAACACTTGTCTTGTGGTCAGTCAATATGATGTTGAACAGGATTCTGTACTGTCCACTTTGCATGGTTTTGCATGGTTTTAAGTATGAAGGTCAATCTTTTGGTAAAGTTCCATGTTTAGATCCCATGCGGTATGTACTGGTACGGTAAAATTATCTCCATCAATAAATGACTTAAGTCCAATTCCAAGAATTCAATAATGCTTAGATAAACCTACCAGTACTGTGTGAATATGTACAATTTTTCGTTGATTTTCCTATATACACAACAAAGGGCGTAGCTGAAGATTTTCTGGTCTCTCCCTCTAACATTTAGTGCGGTGTTCCCCAACCAGCCAAAAGATAAGATTGTGTGATAGACTAGACAAGTTTAGAAAGTATTGGCTCTGCGATGCGATGATAAATGGGTCTGGCGAATCTTGAGGAAGGTCCATGTCCAATGATGGACACCAAAATGTTGCTGACGATAATGAATGTCCGTTTCTGTAGGTTCACGTGGTATCCATTTTTCTAAGGCTTGTAAACGATGTACGCACTACAGTTGACCGATCGTCAAAGCAATAAATAGCGGAATAAGCTCCAAAGATACTACTCAGATTTCCCAGGAACTGGACGAAATATGCCGTCGAAGAAATTTTGCATCATTCATTCAGACCGGTAACATCGGCAGTCACGGTCGCTGTACGCGCCAACATTCTTTCTATCTGAACTTTTGGCGCGAAGTTATATCATTATTTAGTAAACTCTCGTTACAAAGACACTCAATCTAACAGCTCTATTTAATGACACACGCGTTCTAACAACACTTTTAAAAATATTCACGCAAGACTATTGTCAGGCATTAGTTTGCAGCAAGAGCACATGAAGATTTCAGTGCATAATTTTTTGAAAGTAGAAGTGATAAACCATTAATATAAAGCCACCCGAGGTGACATGGGGTATTAGACTGTGAAAGGACAATAAAAGGTCATTTTTGTCCGTACCTTGTAGTATCTCATCGTTAATAGACTTCGTATAAAAGTGAGGCCGGCAGAAAATAAGATGACGTGACATATTGGCTTCACGATCATCACACAGCTTCGTAGGCTTTATACCAAGTTTTAGTCACTGTACTTTCCGACCTTCTTTCTGTCTGAATTTCTGACGTGGCGAGGTGGATTAATACTTACTTGATTGCCTACGCCGGTGATGACGTCAGCAGTGACATGCCAGGGGCTTTGAGGGTGACACGGGTTGGACTTAGGGTGGGAAATTAATTTCATTTTATAACGGCGAATTCGTTAAAACTGCAGTCTTAAAAACCAGAAGGTGTCGTAATATCGGCTGTGTAAAGTACATAGAATTTTTTTATATAGTTACTTCGTTTTCGGTGTCTTTATCTTTGTCTAAGAAGTTCTTGAACACAGACACTTAACATGTGGAAAGAATGATTTTTGTAAGTCGAGGAAAAAGAGACAAATTAGTGTTCACCTGCGGACTAAATTCTGTTTCGTAAGGTTCATACGAATCCCACAGCCGGGGGTGTTGAGCGGGTAGGAACCAGGGCCCCCAAATCTTTAGAGAGTGCCTAAAATAAGTCAACAGAAGAAAATGCTGCGAGAAAAATACGTACACGTACGATTTAATACTAATAAATGTATGGATGAAACTTCATTTCAGGAGAATCTCTTGTTTATTTACACTAGTAATGATTTTTGATTGGAACGTCACTGTTTGAATAACAGCCAGGGTCCCCAATCAACCTTGACTCGACTCTTCTGTATCCTTCCGATGGTCCAAGACCTCTTATCATCATCATCATCAGTCTTTTAGCGTCCGTCGTTGGACATAGACCTTCCCCAGGATTTGCCACACTTCCCTATCATGGGCGTCACGGAGCCAGTATTTCCTGAACTTGTCTAGTTCGTCTCTCCATCTAACACCTTGCCGTTGATTTGCACACCTAACGAAGACCTCTTATAATATGAATAAAATCACAAAGCAGGCACTTCTCGTGGCCCAAAGTCAAAACATACGAAACGACATGGCTCCGATGACATGTTTCAGAAGATAACCAAGACAAATGGATTTCGAAGCTGTAATCTAGCATCTGCAAAATCCTTCGACTTCAATTGACCAGGAAGTCACCCCTTGAACGTCTCAAGTGTTTGATAGAACTTTCGATTGTGAAACAGCCAGAGATCTTGACAGACCTCCTTTTCCAGACGTTTTTGGTTAATTGTGTAATAGTGCAAAATAGATCGTACAATTTGTTTCGTTGAGAGTGGTAGTACTCTAAAATTCTTCGTAAGTACATTACTGTATTTGCTCGATCAAAATAACTGTATCTCTTACAATTATATTAATAAACTGTCATTTATATCAATATATTGCATGTAACCATCTAGTTTATCTTCAATATTTGTTCAATTAAACTTTCTAACAGTCTTAGTATGGGATTTGAATAATTAGTAATTTAGAGGTGTATCATTGATTTATTATTGAATGACCTCTGTTGGTCCGGCTAAAGGGATAATCCGACGCGTTTTCTGGATCTGAAAATGCTCGAAACCCGTTGTCTTAAGAAATTTATGTGGACAGTTTTAGTGTCAGATTTGGTTGTCTGTATATAATAGGATTCAACTATCATTATTTAAACTATGGGGTTGGAGACCATCACATAAACTTATTACAGGCACCTCTTTTAATCCGGACAAAAAAAGGGAAACTTGAATTTTTCGTGACTTTCACAAACATTGAAACAAGTTTATCTCGATGATATGTTCAAGACAAGAAGAATGAGTTTCAAAGCTGTGGCCCAGTATCTACAAATCAAACGATTTCAAGTTGCCAGATCGTGGCTCCTTAAACAATACAAGTATATAATAGAGCTGTCAATTTTGAAACAACCAGCGATCCTAACAGTCCTGCTATTCCAGACATTTCCAATCAATTGTATACTGCAAGAAAATCGTACAAATTATCTCGTTTGGATTCTTTGTAAGTAAAGTGTCGTGTTTGCTTGATAAACACGCCAGTATATGTTTCATTCAGATTGATAAACTATATCATTTATATTAGATTATTGTATTTTATCATTTGATTCATACCTAATATTTGTTCAATTCAAATATCTAACAGACCTAATACTTTGAAGATATGAAACGTTCATAATTAGTCGGTCATATGTTTATCAATGATTTAATATAAAGTGATATCTGTTGGTTCAGTAAAACAGATAGACCGTCACTGTTCTAACACTAAATGCGAGGGAAATTCCATGATCAACCTGCTATCTTGAAGATATTCCGTAAAAAGGATTTAGATTCCATATTTGAATCAGAAAAACAACTGTTGGTTTTACCAATAGATCCGATAGCCTACAATTCGTTTTATGGCTGGTAGAAACAGTATGTAATGCCCAGACTCAAGAAGGGATGGGTCAGTTGCCCCGGGGCAGCACTTTCCATAGCAATAAAAGAAGAGGCTCGTAAGTCATCTCGACGCCTGCGTGACACTGTTCGTGAGGACTAAGCCATTTTTGCTATTACCCACACGGAAGCGCGTGGTCCCCTACGTACAGTATATTATATTCATTTTTTTTTTTTTTTGCAGTGGGGGAAGTCAGTTTTCCCGGGGCAGCATCTTTCCATTGTATTAAAAGGAGAGGTTTGCAGGTCACCCTGACGGGTTGGAAACATAGCTCGTGGGAACTAGGCAATTATTGTTATTGCTCACGCGTAAGCGTGTGGGCTTCCACGCTAGACCAACATTGTTTCACCATCCGCACGCGTGGCTAGATGGATAAATACATACTCGATAACGAAATGACAATAACAGAAGGCCAATACACAAATGATTACTTATTTTTGACGTTTCACCCAAAGGCTTTATCAAGAAATGTGGAAGAATACAAGAAATGGTGTATTTAGAGGTGGTCAGTAACATTTGGTGGGTGAGGATAATAATTAATTAAATGGATTGCTTAGTAGGGGTATGTATCAACCGTCCACATCAGACCGCCGATATCCCAGGGGACTTGACACATATCTCTGCGTAGCCATCTAATTAATTAATTCCCAGCCACCAGAAGTCACAGACCATCAGACCATCTATAAATACTCCATTTCTTGTATACTTCCACACTTCTTTGATAGACTATTTGATCCTCTGATATTGTCATTTCACTTCCATATTGTCGGATTAATCATAATCTACACCAATACATTGATTATATTCGATAACTTACGCCATTCCACAGGTTTTCAGGGGACAAACGATGGACTTATGAAAAAATAATAACTCCATTTTATCATCTTAGTTATATAAGTATATTTTGAAATTTCAAGTTATATTTCATTAAACTCTATAAACTTTTTAAATTATATTACAAAAATGGGCCGCTCATCTGTAAGCATTTACCTAAAATTAAAATAGATGTAAGTGAAACTCCAATAACCGAATTATTCAAAGGATTGAAACTTCGATACACTGTGCTAAAAAGTTCGCCATCATTGAACTGTACCGATTTAGTTCAAGGCCGTATTGGTAGAACAAGCAAAATGGAACGAACTCACTTACAATGTCTTGCGACACCTGCGTACAAAACTTTTCTCTACAGCAGGTGCTCTGATTAAATATATTTCTATTATCAAAGTCAAATTGATTGAACTTATTTTCCTAACCTTGCAACAATGACAAATTCAGACGTCCGGTTAAGACTAAAAAATGAAAAACTCAAATAGAATGTTTGGATAGAGAGGGATGTGGGGGGAGAGAAAGATTCTATTCCTACGTCATCAATCAACAAAAGAAAGAAAGAGAGAGGAAAGAAGAGAAAGAAAAGTAGAAAGAGAAAATGGAGAGCTGTGGACGTTACTTTCCTGTTGATATCTGGATTACCTCGAATGATATCTAGAATTATATTCACGTCATTTTTCCAGAAAAAATATCTAGATAATATTTTATGAAGTCCCTTTTCATGGCCAAATCTTATGATATTTTCTCATTGAAGAGAAAATATTTTTAAAACTTATAGAATTTTGTCAGAGTGGATTTTGACCCTGGGGCAGACAGGTTTGTTTCTCTTATTGATTTTTATGACTATTTTTACCTTCGTCTTAATATTTTTTAGTTGCCTTTTCATTGCAGATTTTACTCAGGTCAGTTTCCCTTCAACAGTTAGTAAACAGCATTGATCAGGCGGTATTTGAACTACAGCCTTGTGGCTGAGACTTGGTAGCTCAATTGACAGAGCACTAGGACATATATCGAGCTTCCTGTGGGAGATATGAGATCGAAACTCAATTAAGACTTACTTTTTATTTCCGAAAAAGCTAATAGAAAAATAAGGATGAAAGTAAAAAGTAAAGTCGTCATAAAATCAATATTAATGTTTGTTAAGTCTTTCTGTTTTCATAGATATTTAAAAATTTCCCCTCTGTTTATTCGATGCTTGCCGTGAAACGGCGATAACTAAACAAGCAATTCATTCAGATCTTTCGGAGTGGGTTCAATCCTCACTCTATGGTCCACTATTGTAAAAGAGTACCCAAAATACATGAATCCGAAAGTAGAGTGCTCCTATAAAAAAAATCATTTCGTAAGCACAAATGGTGTGAAGCGGAGAAGCATTTACCATTAATTTATTCGGAAAAATATATTAGCGTTCCTAGACTCAATAAATGGTGATGATGGTATGTGTACACTGTCTCTATAACGGTTTGCAACAAAACAACACTGAAAGATATTTTCGCCCCCTTTCTTGTGAAAACGAAAAAGAATGACATGAAGCAATCTTTCGAGCGGCAGGGGATATCGCTTTATTCACTGGTTTCATTTCATGAAAAAAAAATGAATAACTGTTTTGAGAATCAACCAGAGAAGGTAATTTTCCGCGCTCGATTCCAGAAGAACTTACTATAAGACGATTCAATTACCAAACATTCCCCCTTCACCTGCTCCTCTGTCGGAGTTAAGATTTTCTAGCATGGAATATGGATTGCGCAATATTTGAGCGGCTTTTCCAAACGTCGTAATATCCCAGGTGGGTGAGAATTAACTCCCTATTACAAATTGATGGACAACATCGAATTTCAACACAGCGGGCGAATTCTACCATTGTTTGGTCCGTAGTAAAGCTAGTTTGACTACAATCGACCAATAAATAATAAAGTTAATTACCAATTTCCAATAAGAAGTTTTCTTTCCGCCCACCCAGTATAAAATCGTTCATGTAGATTTTTTTTACGAAGTAGGGGTTAGTTTGGCATAGGGCCACAGATAGGGCGCCCATTGAGAAAAATCGATTTACTTGGATTTCCTTCGCTTATCTTAGTTTGGTACGAGGTACGAAATGTGGAGTTCTCAGAGAGAAAAATCCTCCATTTATGATTATTTACAAAGCTTACTTTAGCCTGGCACAAGGTTATGAACCTAGGGTAACTATCCTTAGCGGGGGGGATGCAATATACTGCGAATCGATGGAACACAGGTAGCACAGTTACGGCCAAATCGTGTTTTCGTACGATCACCGAAGTTGAGCAACGTCAAGCCCGGTCAGAAGTAAAGATGGGTGAACATCTGAGAATACCAGGTACCAAGCAGCTGGATATCATGCAGAGAACCCCTCGTTGCGATCTCGTTAATTCTCTCAATGAGGAAACCGATCACTGAATAACGCAAGCGCAAGGACTTCCCTCCCTGAGCCCTCTGCATGGCCTGACAGCGAGCGACAAGAGATGAGTGAAGGAATTGGATGGGTTCAATTATGTGTAGTTGCAGAAGCTCTGGTTACATTGAGTTCGCAGCTTATGGGGGGAGGGGGAAACCAATAGCGGTGCGCAATCAATAACAGTCTCTGTGACCGTTCATTGTATGTATAACAACAAGCGAGGTGTGAGTGGTCGAACGGTTAAGTGTGCAGACAATGGGATCGGTGAGCCGAGTTCGAACCTGAGTGAAACAGTTACTGTTCATTCAACATTAGTGCCCTTGGGAAATGCATGAATCCATCTCTCCTCCCCCTGCCGAACACGTCAGAGCGTAATAAACCCGTGTATATCTGTATGCTTAATTTTTGTCAATGACTAATTCTTGTCAAGTTAGATCAATCAGTAAGACTGGTCGGCAACCCTAGCAATCTGTTGGTCGAGAGTTCATATCACGGTAGGGGAATGTGGATTTTGCAAATAAGTTTTCATTTTGCAGGGGGGGGGTCTTTTTACGATAGAGAAACGAAGTGAATGGGATCGGCGAGCAGAGTTCGAACGCCGGCTGAGACAGTTTGTGTTCACTCCCCACTAATGCTCTTGGGAAAGGCATAAATCTGCCATTCCCTCCCACACGATATGGGCCAGCGTGGGAAGGCAAGATCCATCATCCCTCGTGGATTACGACCTTGGGGAAATCCTTCGTCCAACAATGGACTTTGAAAAGGATTGAAAAATAACAAGAAGCGGCAAAAAAAAAACAGTCAAGGAAGAGAGAATCACATACAAGTAGGGCTGTACTTACGGAAGTGTAAACAGTATGACTACACAGGGCCCACAAGATTTTAGGGCTATCCACTGCCCCTAAAGTATTCTTTCTTTAATATTTCTTATTTTCAATATTTTCCAGCGATTTAATCTGTTTGGGGATGTATGTTAATATATAGAGATAGATTATTGATCCAAAAAAGAATTGAAGTTAAATGCAACATGTTTTTATGTATATTTCATTTTTGTTTTGGTTTACGGGAAAATAATAACTAAGTATAAAAAAGAATGGTTACCAAATTATGTTATGCACTGTGCTTTGGGGTATTGCTTCTGGGGCAGCGTTCCCTTAAATTTTGGGGGAAGTGGGAACGGCGTTCATTCACTATTTATGTACAACTAAAATTGTCTATTCGAACTAATCACTGACATATAAATAGTCAGCATATGTCCAAATATTTATCCCATATGGCTTCGAAACGTCTCTGACATACGTTGAATAAAAAAGAAAATAAAAAAAGATCGGGAGAGGGTCAGGAGGGGTAGTGTCGAAACCAAAGAACCAGGTAGCCCTGCATTCCCTCACTTTTTTTTAGCACTGCATTATTGACTGGGTCCCATACACGTTAAATTCGGTTCCTGCACACAAGGCCAAATCTTCAAATGCGTGTGTGCGCATTTGCCAGATCCGTGGAGAAGCCTGACATTTTTGCAATTGTAGCTGCTAGTGGAGGCACGGTGGCGACGGTGAGGAAGAGACGCGGGTTCGGGGATGGCTGGGCTTTGGACTCCCAGGTGCTGGAAGGGGGGGTGGAGGTTGTCCGATAGAGAAAGAAAAAAAGCAGCGGTAGTGCGCGGGTATGTGGATGGGGGTGAGGGTGGAACTACAACGTCATGGCCGTCATGCCATATGCAACAAGGAAAGGAAGAGTCGGCCGACATATGTCACCCATATGGTTGTCTTTTAACACACACGCCCTCTCGTTCACTCGCCCGAAATGTGTACTTTATTTCCGATCCAAGCTGCTTACCCACGATCGTAGAATAACGACCTGAGAGCAGCGATAAAGAGCAACAGAAAATGGATGAAGGGAAGAATAGCCGAGATTGAATGAGTGATAATGCTTTATCTCAGCAATTCCGGAACAATTACCCTCTTTTATTCTCTCTCTCTCTCTCTCTCTCTCTCCCTCTCTCTCTCTTTCATTTTTAATCTCTCTATCTTTCACTCCTGTTCAGACTTTTTTCAGTCTCGCCTCTCTTATTCACTTCCTTCTCACTCTCTCTTTTCATTACATATGTAGTTCAAATTTCATATTTCTCTTTCTTTCTTCCTTTTTAGACACAGCAAAAAGTTCGCTTCCGATAGGAGATACATAAAGGGACTTTATCATTCATTCTCTGGACGTCACGCCTACTTCATAAACGAACTATACTCTCTGTGTGTTGTGTGTGTGTGTGTGTGTGTGTGTGTGTGTGTGTGTGTGTATGTCTCTCTGTGTCTGCATTTGCAAAAATTCAAGTTCATAGCTTTTTGTATGACAGTTCGCTCCATATTAAACCGGCTCTTGACTTCCAACATCGAGAATGAAAGTGCATTATATATATATATATATATATATATATATATATATATATATATATATATATATATATATATATAATGTGTACTTTAGAGAGTGAGACAGACTCGGGAGTGAAGTGTTTGGTGGTAAGGTTTATTAATCCTTATAAGTCAATAGTCCATACATGTTTCGGGATTCTTCCCATCATCATATATATATATATATATATGTATGTATGTATATACTATGGTTCATAATAGATTGTGCATTGTATTTCACTCAAAACAGATTTCCAGTTCATTAGATAATCTTTCTCAAGTGAAACAATCGGTAATGAACCATTGAAAAATCTTTACTTATTTTATAACCGGTCAACTGATGATATTGAGCATTTTCTTTGAACAAAGATTTACTTTACGCACATAGATGGAGAGATGTTGATATTCTCTCCCGCCTCTGAAATTCGTATTTGCTTTCGTTAGTGCTTTGCTCGCAGCATACACACGCTTATACACACGCGCATACGCTCACCAACATGCGCGTGTAGGAACTCTTAGGTAATACGGAGCAAAGGGCTTAATTTGCCCGAAAATTTACTCAGTTTTGCCCCGGATTTGCCACAGATTTTCCCAAAATTTTCCACAGTTTGGACCAAATTATCCTCTGGCTCCCCAAGTCCAACAGTTATATTACGCTGTTAGTAGTATTTGCTTCAATACTTTGACTACGCGAGAAGAGATTTTTAATTTCCACCGTTTGCATTAATAATAATAATAATAATAATAATAATAATAATAATAATAATAATGTCTGGTTAGTTACTTAATAGAAACCACTTTCTAGTAGCATGTTGCGTAAGGGGTGATCAATTGAAAAAATGAAAAAGAGGTGATCAATGATCTATGAATACGTTACATCTCTCGCCTTTTGTTGGACAGTGATCACTAAAAGTCTGCACTTTCTAAAAACGAACACGAATGCAACTGGGCTCAAACTACGGGCCAATTTAGCATAAACTTTCGTGGAACCCCATCTCCCCCTAAAAAACTATTTGATTGGGGATACGATTTTTTTGTTTGTTTGTTTGTTTGTTTGTTTGTTTTATATAATGAAGCGAAAATTGTTGCTGTCTGTACCCGTGATACATACATGACTAGCAAGCCGACCAGCCAGCCGGACCTACTTGAAAACTGAAGAGAATGTTGACAGTTTTTGTTCCTAATGATGATGGTGATGATGATAGTAGCCAACCCATATCAGAACCAGTGGTTTAGCTCTGGTTGATAAGCGGGGCTATTTAAAAATTCACCTCCTCGGGTCCCCGAAGCTTTATAAATAGTAGTTCGCCTACTGCATTTCTACCAACAAATCTCACTATATGTTGGTGTTGGGGGCACTCTTGGAGCTGGCTTCCCAATCTAAAGATACGCCTCTGCCAACCAGTGACAGAACTGAACATTAATTATTGCGAGACAGACTCAGAACGAAAGAGGAAAGAAGAAAATCATTGTATGGAACGTATAGGGATGACCGTATCGGATTTTCTCGCTCTCTCTAAAATGAGCGTCATAGTATGGAGTTGATAATGACTACGAACTACAATAATAATGATGATAATAATAATGATCTTCCTTTTACACTGTTGTGTGTGTGGGCTATATTTGCAAGGCTGGCGCTACATACTGGGCCAAGCTAGACAGTCGCCTAGGGCGCACACCTCAGAGGGGTGCGGTTACTGACCTTTGAGGTGAAAATTTTGAAATAGGATCAAGTAACTGGCAGTGCAAATCCACCGAGGATGCATAAAACCCTGGCGTAAATTTTTTAGTCTCGACTAGGGCGCCGGCCCTGTTATCTATAAACGTTTTGTTTTTTTTTTGTTTTTTGTTTTTTCTTTCTTTTCTCCAGAGAGTGAGCCGTTCGTTCTAAAATAATGCTAATTCAAATCAGAATGTGTGTGATGTCGCTTCTTAGGGATTTATTTTTAGACCATTCTTTCCCGCTGTCATTGAGGACATCTTTATAGCTTGTTTTACGATTTATTTTTTCATTCTTATCCTCAGATGAATTCTTATAGCTTATTGTGTATACAAATATATACATATGTGTACGTGTGGGTGTGTATTTGTACACTTAAATCCTGTGCTTTTTTATTTCTACTCCTTGTTATCTATCAATCTACCTATTTATCGTGACCGCCCAAGTTGAGTGGAGATAAAAACAAACAAAAATTAAGATGAATATAATGGTAGTTGAAACTAATATCGTATTTCACGAAGAAAATTACTTTGAATTTCATCCTCCACAAACAGTAAGACTGACTACTTTGAAATCGTTTAAATCGGTGTTAACGGCTTCCTCGACTCTCCCAGACAGAAAAGCTTCAAGCCTTGGTATTTGTGTCGTTTTCAGGTTGTAATAATCAAGGCATAACGATAAACATGCAAAGAATACAACTGTTTTGACTATTTCGTGTATATATATATATATATATATATATATATATATATATATATATATATATATATATATATATATATATATATATATTCATTTATACATATATATATATATCCATTTGTATATATATACATATATATTCATATATACGTATACATATACATTTATATATATATATACATATATATATTGATATATATATATTCATTTATAGATAGATTCATTTATATATATATATATATATATATATATATATAAAGTAAATATATATATATGTATATATATATATATATAAGGATAGAAATTTAAGATAATACAACATAATTAGTTTGTTCCTATCTATCTATCTCCCTCTATCTCTCTCGCTCTATATACATATAGATTTCATCGAATAGTAAATATGTCAGTTTTTTCCATGCGAATACCTTCTGTGTTTGCAAATATATATATATGCACATATATGTGTGTGTGCGCGTGTGTGTATGTGTGAGTGCATATATTTGCTAACCTTAGTGGCTTACTTTAACATAAAACCGATATTATTTTGATAAGTTCAGGAGTCAACTGCCAGTTAGATTGGCAAATAATCCAGCGAAAAAGGTGTGAATATTTCGTCTAGTTGACGTCGAAGTGTAAAACAAATCGTTCGAGATTTCTCCTTGGAGCTGGTTTAGGTCCCAGGGGACTCTGAGAGAACGCGAGCGAAGTGGGGGGACGTCTGTTTTGTTGGGGCGAAAAAATGGAGACACACACAGCTGCTGCCCTCTCCAAGAGACTGCCACGTGTTCAATGCCACCACAAACGTCCCCATCTGTTTTTTCAGAGGTGGACACGGAGAACACACTGACCGTTCCCGTAGATGTGTCACATTTCTACCTTTCTGCGAGAAAATACTAGCCACCTCTTCTCATTGCATTGGCGGCTTTGATAAAACAACAAGACGCCATATTGAAAAATCGGCCTCTCTCGTCGGGATGGAAGACGTGGAGAGTGAAATATACTATTGTGCTTCTTGCACGGCAAATTTTAATGTCGAAAGCCTGCTAGCTTGCATTATTATGTAATAAGCCGGCTGGCTCCGTTAGCGATTATTCTAGTCTAGGTTATCTCTTATTCAACAAACTGAACTAACGAGCTGCCGACTTGAAAAAAAGTGGGGTATGCTTGTGTAGTTGTGTATCACATAATACATTATAACTATGTAACGATTACAAGCAGGGTTGTAATCCTAACAAAACTGTGGAATGAATTCCCAACTACAAGAGAGATTCTCCAGGATTTACACTAGCATCAACGATCTCTTGAATATATACGCCCTGCTAGCAAGCTCTACTTCTCTCTATCTCTCCCTCCCTCTGTCTCTCTCTCTCTCTTTCCTCTTTCTATAAATTGTCAGCGTACTTTAATACACTTATCTTTGTAATGTACACACACGCATTTCACACACCGTATTTATTAGTGGTATAATGCAAGATATAGAGTGTAGAAAATCAGGGTAAAAATTAGTAGATAGTGTAATACGTGAAGATAGAAAAAAATGATATATACGGATAGACCACTGATTTTAGCTTCTATAAATGAGATCGCTTTATATTCCAGATCGCATTGTATTCAAGTAAATACCGTAACTGAACACTCAAATGAAATTGCCCATTTTATATTTTCTTTGAGATCGTTTAAAGCTATGTATGAAATGTACCCTGGGGTGCTTCCCTCTTTTAACACCGACAACACCAGCAGATGAAGATTATAGCGCATAGACCATTTTCAAAAACTGCCTTCCGTTCTAACTGAAAGGGACAATTGTTCGCAAGATTAATCAGATTCGAGTCGTAATTAAATAAATAAAAATGCTGATGTATCCCTCGTTTATAAGCGAGTTATGACATTGACTTCTAGGCCTTGCACATATTTTTTTTAATTTGTAACAAAACGTTTTAAACGGTGTGCAATTTTTCACTAACGTATGTCTGAACGCACGGCGTAGAAGGGTGTATATAAGAGTGTACAGCTGAGGTTTTCATCCTATACCTTTCTCTGTAGATTACCCTACATATGTTTTTTTTTTCATGTATGTACATAATAAATAACTATATAATTTATAAGCAGTCCCATGTTGGCCTTGCTAACAATAAACGCGTTACACTGTTGTATATCCCGTCGAGGAAGAAGCTATTTTTCCAAAAATAAGCCACAAAAATTTACTCTGCATCCTACAGACCAAAGGTTACTTTAATTCTATGTTATTTCAAAATTTTGCATGTCTAAATTGGGGTCCGTCCTTGAGCCTAGAGCGTCCTCAGTGCCGAGATATACGGCATATATATATATATATATATATATATATATATATATATATATATATATATATATATATATATATATATATATATATATTGGCTGACCGTCAATATAAGAATTTGGCTTCCAGAACAGTAAACCAACATATTTCACAATATTACACTTAAATGCTTATTTGTTTTTCTCGTGGTTACTTGATATATTGATAGTCCTTTTTTCAAAGGGCACGCTCTTTCATGCCTCTTTTCTTGATCTATAAATATCACTGAAGAGAATTGGTAGGAGTGAAGACACACACATATTTAAACGGGAAAACAAGGCACACATTTGATTCAACTACAGAGAGGCGTTAATTACCCAGCAATAATGATTTACAAAGAGCGACTTCTTTCTTCGAGAGACTTGCAGCCTTCCAAAGTTATCGTTGAATTTCTCCTGCTTTTTTTTTTCACCTTTATTTACTTTTATTCTGTGTTATTTATTTATTTATTGCAATCATATGTGAATGTGGAGACGACTATTTGCCTGGCTTTAGTACACATTCAGCTTTGATTAAAAACTCTGAAGAAGTGTATGTGAATATAAAACACACACACACACACGTTTATATATATACATATATATATATATATATATATATATATATATATATATATATATATATATATATATATATGTGTGTGTGTGTGTGTGTGTGTGCTACGAATATTAAGAATCGTTTGCATCTGTTTGATTGGTGATAGGATGATTTTGAAAAATATTTGAAATTTTTGTCGGGTTTGGGTTATGGAAAATAATGAGATGAAGGTATTCATTCAATTGTACGTGGAGTCTTCCAATTCATTCACATAGGTGATTTTTACTCAGGATTATCTACCCACCATCCCTCTGTTTATCAATCTATCTATCTATCTTCGTATCTATCTATCTATCTATTCCAGATTGTTCAATTCTATCTATCTCTATTTAGACGTGCGTGTGTTTTCTCTCCAACCAAAATCATCCTCAACGGTATAGAATATAAATATACATTCACACACACACACACACACATATATATCTGTGTGTGCATATATATATATATATATATATATATATATATATATATATATATATATATATATATATATATATATAAATACCTGTGTATGTTTCTCTATGTATATGTGTGTGTGTTTGTACGAGTGTGCGTGTGTGTGAGAGAGTGTAGTTAAAATATGTTTCTATTTTTGTCATTTGTTTTCTTTTTTTTTCCTTTTTTTTTCTTTTTGATATCACTTACCTCTTGACGTGATGTATCCAAATTGGTAGCAGATACCGTTGATATCCCACAGCTAGCCAAAAGAAGGAAACGAAATGGTAAAAGTCCAGGAAACCTCTTCTTCCTCCGCTAGTAAGGCGGACATGTATATCGTAACAACTGATCGCTCCAAAAAAACTCGTAGTAGTCGCAGTGAGGATGAAAATCAAATTTAAAAAAAAAGACACAGAAAAAAAAACAAAAAAAAACAACTTATTGAAAATTGTACACCACAACCCCGTACACCAATAATGTATACAAATTCACCACTGTATGTACATATCCATTTGCTTACACTAGTAGTAGCGACATATGTGGCCTCTCTGCACACACAGATGTCTTATGTGGGTGTGTATGTATGTGTGTATGTGTATGTGTGTGTGTGTGTATGTAGGTGTAGTAAATTATAAATAAATACAAACGTTTGCACTTCGCTCAAACCGATGATAAGTAAAAACGTAATGTTTAGTATATAGTCAATAAGACAACTGGTCCAGTGCCCGACGTAATAATAGTAGTAGTAATAGTCGATGTCGTTGCCGTCTTGTCGTAGTAGTAGTGGTGGTAATAGGAGCAATAGTAGTTGTTGAGGGGGCAGCAGTAGTAATAGTAGTAGTAGCAGCAATAGTATTAGTAATAGTAGTGATAGTAGTTATGATTGTTGTAAGAGTAATAATAAAAATAATAATGTTGATAATAATAGCTCCGGTGAAAGTAGTAGTTGCATTGCTCTATATAAAACCGTTTATATTGACATTCATAAGTATATGCTTCGATTAAGATATTAAATACATAGGTAGGAAGGTAGTGTAGTTAAAAGGGTAGCAGGCCGGTTATATAGGTAAGATAAACGTACCTTTCTTCTCTTCCTTTTATTTTTAAAGGAATAAACTCACTCTTGTCTTACTCTCCTTACTCTCCTTACTCTCCACTTCAGACTCTATCTATCCATCCATCTCCTTCATTTTCCGTTCCCCCTCTCTTTCTTTTTTTCTCTCTCTCTTATCTCCATTTCCCTGCCTCTCTTTCTTCTTTCACGTATCCATTCTATCTACAATACCCTCTCCTTTCTCGTCTCCCTCTCTTTTTCCACTCTCTCTCTCTCTCTCTCTCTGCTTCTCTCTCCTTTTTCTCTGTCTTTCCTCCACACCGACTTTATTAATTGCTCTCTTTCTCTCTCTCTCTCTCTCTTTCCCTCTCTCTCTCTCTCTCTCTCGTGTCCCTCTTCTCTCTCTCTCTGTTTTCCTTCTCAATTCTTCCCACCTCCTTTACACGCCTTCCCTACTCTTACCCTCTTTTCTCTCTACTTCTCACTCTCTCTCTGTTCAATTATCTACCCCTCTTTTTAAAACCTCTTCCCCGTCCCTCTTTTTCTCTCTATTCCTCGCTCTGCTGCTCCTTTTATCTCACTTTAATAAAGGAGAGAGAGAGAGATAATTAAGCAACGTAGAGAGAGGCAGCAAGGTTGTAGGAAGCCAACTACACCAGATTGCAGAAGTAACCAATAATCATAATATTAATAACATAAAACGTTGCCAGTAGTCGTCCTTGTTTAATAAAAAAAATGATTATGATCATTACGATGGTGGTGATGATTGTGGTGGCATATTTCTGGAGCATCATCATCGTTGTCATCAATAACAGAACTAGTATCACCATCATCGTTGTCATCAGTGAGAGAAATTGTATCATCATCATTGTTATCATCAGTAAGAGAAATAGTATCATAATCATCGTTAAGAGTAACAGAAATAGAATCATTATCGTCATCATCATCGTTGCAATCAATAATAAAAATAGTTTCATCATCATCATTGTAATTAATAATAAAAATAGTTTCATCATCATCGTTGTCATCAATAGTAGAGATGATAACATCATCATCGTTGTCATCAATAACAGGAATGGTATCATCATCATTGTTGTCATCAATAATGGAAATAGTATCATCATCATCGTTGTTATCAATAACCCAAATGGTAGTCGACGTAGCTGTAAAGAAGCTTGAACGCTCAGACAATATACATTCGTAGTGTTGAACTCACGGTTTACAAGAATCAGCGGTCAAAGAAGTAAACAAATAAACAAACAAACAAACAAACAAACAGACAAACGAATAAACAAAAATACCTGTAAATGAAAATTTGTCTACGGAGCCAATAATGATCTGAATAAAATGATAATTCTGAAATATAGGTTAAGTAGCTGTTATGGCGGTGTTTGGTAAATAAAACATTTATTACATTATAAATAAATGCCATTATTGTGCAGTTGAGCTTGGAGAGCAAAAATAGATTAATTAATTCAGTACTTAAGTCACTGTGTAAGGTAGAAGTAGTAGTAGTTGTTGTAGTAGTAGTAGTAGTAGTAGTAGTAGAGCATTAAATTAGCATGTATGACTTTGGTAGGCGGAGAGCATCCTTAATATATATATATATATATATATATATATATATATATATATATGTATGTATATATATATATATATATATATATATATATATATATATATATATATATATATAGATAGATAGATAGATAGATAGATAGATATAGATACGGTATTTCAATGTATGTTTAACATCTCTTCAGGAGAATGGATTGATTTCTCTCTGGTTTTGGTTCATTGAAAAACCGTGTTCTTAGCTGAAACGGAATCGCTAAAATGTTTCCTTCGTGTTTTGTTTTGTTTTGTTTTTGTTTTTTTGGTGGGGTGCTGTAGTGTGTGGAAGCAAAGATCATGATTTCGAAGAAAAATTATCACTACCAAAAATATAACTGTTTCACCCACAGGAACGAACACTTCTCGGATTTAACAGTTACTTGTTCCAAATATACAAATATATATATATATATATATATATATGTATATATATATATATATATATATATATATATATATATATATATATATATATATATATATATATATATATATATATATATATATATATATATATATATATTGTGTACGTATCAAAAGGTAGGACTTGGCAACATAATGCTAAGTATAAGTGTAACAATCGAAGGTCGTAAAATAAAAACTACAACACATTCAGGCAGAGGGTTTACCTTTACGGTTGCATTAGTAATTGTAGAAAATACTGCTATTCGATTTATTTGATTAGTAACAAAAGCCGAAAATGCAATTTTGAAGTAGATATGTCGAGCACTTGCTTGTAATTCCATTATTATTATCATCATCATCATCATCATCATTATAATTATTAATATCAGTAGTAGTAGTTGTAGCTGTAAGGGGGGAAAGGTGGAGGGAGAGTAGTAGTAGTGGTAGCTTTTTAACCTTTCTCAGCCTTATACGGTTTTTACAATTATTAGACTGACTGTTAGGGAAAGGGGCCATTACATATACCGTATATGCTCATGCAGAGGTCGAGATTTCAAGACCATATCTTGAGGCAAAGGTGTCGACCTATACACGAGTTATGATTTTGTAAGGTTTAAATCCAAATTTAATGGTAAAGGGAAGGAGTATCAGCAGCCCTTGGCTTCAAAGAATCATAAATTAATGATTTCGTTGACCACAAATCAAGGGTCGACTTATACACGAGATCGACTTTTGTCTAATTCCATTTTTCAGTAGGGGGTTACAGACAAAAAATAAATTTACAAATACACGTGGCGTATTGTTATAGTAAATTATTATTATTATCATTATCACTGATACTACAACTACTACTGTTTCGTTTCGACTATGACGGCTGCTACTCCCTATGCATTGAAGGAATGAGAGAGGAATAGGAGAAGGAGGAGTTTGCACAAAGTACATTACATACCGTTGCTACCCCCTCCTCCCTCCTCCGCCTTCAGAGTCCTGAAAAGTCACATGACCATTTACTCTTTATTCCTCCGCCGTTTCCTCTTCTCTCTTCTGTCTTCTCTCGAGGTCTCCTTTCACCCCCCATCTACCTATCCACTTTTTGTTCCTTTATCGACACTCTTTGATATTTTTCTGAACCCCTCCTGTGAATCGCGACTACCCCTCACTCTGCTCTCACAGTTGCCCTTCCTCACACGACACCTCATTCTTCTCCTCCGACTCTCTGTGTTACGCTGTGTAAATACCTCCAACCTCTTCGATGCAACCTACTCACACTATAACTCTCTCTCTCTTTTCATCTCTCTCTCTCTCTCTCTCTCTCTCATATCATTCCCTTTCTCTTCTCTTTTTACAGCGTTGTAATTCATCCAGGGATGACATTCCAACGTTGAGACGAAGATGGTAATAATAAGGCCAAGGTACGCACACACATACACATGCTGTGTCAAGCGCACTCATACACACATATATACACACACATTGCAAGCACCCTCCCAAAGTCTCTCTCTCTCCCTCTCTCACGCACACACGCACATGATGAAGACATACTCAAATACCCACATATACACACACGCATACACACTCAAATGAACACACACGCATACACACACATACATACATACACACATATAGAACGACATATGCTAAAAGAGATTTACTGAGGTAGGCATAGTCTGATACAGGACTAGGAATGTGGAGCGCCCAATGTGGCTCAAACCCATTATTTACGCGTCAAGTATCACAATATATATATATATATATATATATATATATATATATATATATATATATATATTAGTGTGATACAAATAGATATGGGTGTTGTATATATATATATATATATATGTGTGTGTGTGTGTGTGTGTATAATTGGTGCGATATATGTATGCGTATTGTATATATATATATAAATATATATAGCACTCAATGTATATGTATATATGTAGCACTTAATGTATATATATATATATATATATATATATATATACACGAATATTTAGCGCAATATATATCTAAGTATATATACATAATGCGATATATATATAAATATGCATATTGTATAAATATATATATATATATATAGTGAATATATATATACATATATATGTATGTGTGTATGTATATATATATAGCGCGATATATATATGTGTGTATGTGTGTGTATGTGTGTGTATCTATCTATTTATCTATCTATCTATCTATCTATCTATATATATATATATATATATATATATATATTAAGAAATGGATGTATGATTCAACAGAATGATTATAAATTGCGTTATATTCCTGCAGCAGCCCCATTTTCTTTTTAATTGATGATTCTATTAACGTCGTCCAGGCCAAGTGATTCATTAACCGTGTAATGACGGAAAATCGTTCCAAGAGTTTCTATACAATATAACGCAATTTATAATCATATGTTTATATATAGCATTTATACATATCCCTCTGTCTGTCTGTCTGTCTGTCTGTCTCTCATTCTCTCTCTCTCTCTCTCTCTCTCTCTCTCTATATATATATATATATATATATATATATATATATATATATAGTTGCAGTCATAAGCTTATGCACATCCCCAGGTTTTATGCTAATTAAACATTCCCATACATTTGATATAAAGTATTTCCCATTAATCTCTTAAATATGCACCCATGTGTTGATTATGTATATTCCAATGTTAACATGAACTCTAACACAGCCTATTCTTAGTTAAAATAACATTTCGAATATTATGATAGGGGCATAAGTAGAAGCACTCATTCCATCATGTATTCGTATGCCTCCTCACATATATATAAGGGAAGGTAAATATGAAAATAAAACTATAAAAACATCCATGAGTAATTTGCATTCCGTCTCGGCTTTCGAAAATGCTTAACATTTTCTAATGAATGTATTGTTTTGTTTCTCCGGTTACCATCTTTGGCAAATCTCGAGGAATATCTCATGGCCCACAGCAGAGGGTAGCAAAGCTACACGCGGAAGGCAAATCTTACAGGAACAAATCCGAGGTCCTAAAATTGCCAATTCGTTCCTTAGGATCGATACAAGATAACTGGATATCGAATGCATCTGTTAATACCAGATCCCGACGATCAAGCCATGTAACTCCCCAGACACTAAACTTGATTGTACGAGAGTCCAAGAAGAAAAAAAACCCTCGGGTTACATCATCGGATCTTCAGGCAACGATAGATATAGCAGGAATCGATATCGTCTCCAAAACTATAAAATGACACCTGAAAAAAAGATGGGCTGGTTGGGAGAGTGGCTAGAAAGATACCATACTTGAGACAGAAACAACAAATCAAACGCCTTATATTCGTCTATGACCACTGTACCAAACCTGCAAAATTTTGGGAGAAATTTATATTGTCTGAAGAAAACGTAATTGAATTTTGGGGGCTTAATTGTAAACGTTTTGTTCGGTGTGAAATTAACGCGGCACACTAAGAAAAGTTAATCGTCCGAGCTGTAAATCACTGATATGTTGGGGATGTATCAGTACCAGACTCATGTCAGCTTGTCAAAAGAAATTTTAAAATAAAATCGTCCGCGAGAAAATTCGGAGCAGGTACTGGATATTCCAACAAGATAACGACCCTAAACAAAAGGCAAAAAATACTCCATAATGATTAAAGGACAACAAAATATCATAAATAAAGTAATAGAATTCTCAGTTTCCAAATCTCAACGTGAGAACCTCTGTGAGAAATATTGAAGAAGAATTTACATGAGAGAAAACATACAAATCTTTAAGAACTAGAACGAAATTGTCCCGAGGATAAAAATGGACCTTGAGAATATCATAAATTTAATTGTAACTTATCCAAAAAGACCGGAAGCTGTAATTAACGCTAAAGTTGGAAACACGAAATATCAGTTCCAGGTGTGCATAAAATTTTGTGTTCGTTCATATTTCATAAAATTGATTTAGATATATATTTAATGCCCAATTTTGTTGCATATTAATTACATAGAAAATCATCAATGCGGTGAAAATGACGAATAAAGTTGATTCTTCTGTGATATTGAGTCATTATTTCTCCTAAAATACACAACGTGCAAATTTTCGGAGGGTTGGAGCAAATTTATAACCAGAACTATATATATATATATATATATATATATATATATATATATATATATATATATATAAGATACGAATAAGGAATGCAGTATAATATGATGCAATATCTGATGTGTGACGGGTTTATATCATAATGTGTATGATACATTCAACATTGAACAGTTGAGTTGGAGAAGAGCTTTAAATTTGATGAAATAAAGGATTCGTATGTGTGCGTGTGTGTATGTGTATATTTGCATGTGTAAGAGGTACTTAAGAAGTAAGGAATTGTAGTAGATGAATTTACATTTAATAGCTTGGCTATTTGCTAAAAAGTTTTCATGTTCGTAGCTGTATTTTTGGCATACGGAAAAGATTTCTCTTGACCGGTTTCGAGGAAATTTTCAAAAGAGAATTAGATAAGGATATTCAACGGTGAGGTGTTGAGTTCCCAGGGTGATGGGGAGTTAGAAGATGGCTCCTGTAATAAATCTGTCATTCACGGCTTATGGTCAGTGCGTAGGAAGTCCCTAGAAATTGGGAGTGACAAGTGTTGACCCCTTCCGTATTACACGAAGTATACGATTTACAGAAAAATGGGGTTGTGGTATTGGCCAGATTTTAAAAAATGTCTTGAGATGCTAGGATTTATATTAACTACATAATCAACACATGTGTATATGAATTATGAATTTCGTTTTATTGCACAGAAACTTATTTGGAATGATCTCCCGTTATCACACGGTTAACATATCACTCGATTTAGACAACGTAAAGAGAATAAACAATTGAAGAAATGTCTATTTTCTTGAATACATGAGTAAATACAAGGGAGATTATGTTGAAAACTGAATATTTTTTGTGTGAAATGAATAATTTTTTTATTGATGTACCTAGGCATATATATATATATATATATATATATATATATATATATATATATATATATATATATATATATATATATATATATATAAATGGAGATGAAAGAGAGGCTGCTCAATGTCTGGCGTATTTTCCTTCAGAACCCATAAGGAAGTAAGATTGTGTATGCGTCAATTTCCCGAATTGAGAAGACAGGTTGGCCTCTAAAATCAGCATACAATATCTCAACTCAATCCGAACCACTGTCATTGTAAGGAAATACGCAGTCATCTAAACCACCAAGCTGGAGGCAATACCTACACACACAAGTGCACCATATATATATATATATATATATATATATATATATATATATATATATATATATATATATAGAGAGAGAGAGAGAGAGAGAGAGAGAGAGAGAGAGAGAGAGAGAGAGAGAGAGAGAATTATAAATTCGTTATTGCTATTTGAAACTTCCTTTGAACTGACATCCTGTTATCACATGGTAAATCTGTGAGTTGTCCCAGACAGCATAAATTGAATAAACAATTAGCAGCAGCCAATTTCTTTAATCTAAATGTAAAAGAAATGGGCTGCTACTAATTGTTTACTCTGTTCACGCTGTCTAGGCCAGCTGACATAATCACCGTGTAATAACGGGATGTCAGTTCAGATCAGGTTTCAAATAGAAATAACTCATTTATAATTATTCTGTCCATTTTTATGATGTATATATGAGAAAAAATATCCTAACTTGTCATAACTCCTAATTTTGTGGCGTGGGACAGGTATTCATTAGCTATCACAGGAGGGCAAATATGACACAAGATCGATTTTGGTAGGTCCCTCAGACGCTTCAGGAGGAGGCTAGGTGCCATTGTAAAATGTCTGTACTGTTTTTTGAAATCCCCGAAACAGGCCAAGCTGATGATTCCAACTATAATATCAAACGTACAATGTTGGAATTCAAATTCAAATATCAGTAATAAAATTTGATATTCTTGGTATAACAGAAAATATTTTAACATAATACATTTACAGGGATCGGAAAGATACTGACTTGTATGACATGACATCGTTGGATGATTTGGATGACAGCTTTTATTTTAGAATAATCATGAAATCTCTGGAACTAGAATTATGAACCTACGAAGTTTCATTAAATAGGACAAACAAAGAATGTTGTTTCAATGTTTTTAGTTGTTATTAGACCAGATGTCTGATCTAAACTGATATACAAATTGACAGATGTTTCCTTTTTCTCTGATCAAGCGCTTTCGATTGATCTTCTAGCCATTATCAAGATCTTTACGATTGATTTCATTTTTCACAATTTTGTCCACTAATTACAAATTCGTAACTGTGATGTGGTATGAATTATTTACTTGCGGTTATCTTGTGGAGGGCGATTCATGTGTGTGTGCGTGTGTGTTGGCAGAGAATCCCAGCGTTGCTTTGGGGAAAACTTCTCATTTGACAATACAGAATAAGTTTATTTTGTAACATATGTTTCTTACACAAGATAACCACATGAGAGGGGTAGTGCGAGCGAAGAATGTTTTGAGTGTTGTTAATGTAAAAAAAGACTGGAGGGTTGAGCGATTGAATCTTAACGTAGGTGCGGCACAAACCCGGGCAGGTCAACGCAGTCCGCGTAGCTTTACGTGTGACCGTCATTGAAAAGTTTTAGTTTGAGATTCCGATATGAAATTTATAACAAAGATTTCTTTCAACCGTGAACGATATTTGGCAATCGTTCATTTTGACAAGGCAAAAATTTCAACCATTGTCTAAATTGACTAAGGATGTACAAAAGGCCTAAAATAAAGTGACTTATCCGAAACCGTACAAATGAATAACTTATTCTATGTTAAAAATGGCACAGAGACCTTTTTGAGTCGTTTTTAACATTGAGTGGGTGAGTGTAGGCAAGATTCATGAAAGAAAAACAGAAGTTAATTCATTGATTGTATTGTTATTGGTTTGAATAGTTTAAGTCCTTTTGGGTATCCGTAGTCTATTCTGACCGTGGTTAAACTCTTTTGTGTTCACAAAGCGAGAGATTATCCTTCTTATTTTTTTTTAGTTTTTACAAATAAGGAAGTAACCGAAAGAAAATAATGAAAGTAATCTTACACTTCGAAGGTGTACTTCTATATGACGGACGGAGAGTAAAGATCCACGTTAGCATTGTTGTCACAAAGTCTACTAATGCGAAGACAGTATCCCTCCTGATGATTAAAAAAATGTTTTCTATTATAGATTGATAGCAAAAACAAATCTTGCAAGAATTACTGAAACGAATTTTTCACAATCCAGTATAGTCAAGTATGGTTTGTTAGTGATAGCTTAAACAGTCTTTAAAATGACTAAAATCAAATAGATTTCTCAACTTATCAAATAAACCAAGAAACCAGAACAAACTACTTTTATTACACCTATCATATTAACAAGTTACTGTAGATTTTTATTGGATAAATTAGAAACAAATCGGCCAAAACGTGTCCGTACATAAACAGCTAATTTTCACGTTACTTCTGTTAGATATGGTGTGAAGTTGATTTGTTCTGGAAAATGTTCATTTACTAGTCTTGAGGATGTTTTTCCTATATTGGTAAATGCATTTTTATTATATGGTGGATTAAGCCATATCATATTCCATTTTCTTTTACTATAATTACTATTCGTGTAAATTTTTGGTGTATATTTTATTTCTGTCTTTAATCTGCAATTTCTTCGGAGTTGTGCTATATTTCTGTTTTAAATTGTCAAATATTGATATCTTTGCTGAGTTGTATGACATTGTTTGAATTATTATTTCTGGTATTTCTTTAATTGAATTTGGTGGGTAGGTAGATGCGACGTTCTCATGTAGAACTAGCCTGCCTTAAAAATAGACATTCGAAGTCCTGACTCATATACCTGGGATCAAACACTCATCACTGGTGCCAATGAGATATATGCGACTATCCCAGCCATGGAATAGACAATCTCAAGCTAATCTGGCATGAAGTCACAATAGTAGGGCTCTCGGTGAGGATCATACTCATGCTATCAATGGTCTGCGAGATTAGTTTGTTAACTATCGTTTCATGGAATACGATGAACAGATCTATGGGAAAACGGATATCTTTAATGCATTAATGGATTATCTACCACCCTGGGTCAATAGGCCAGAGTTTAGTATGGATCCCCTGACCTTGCCTTCTGTCACAGCCTTCGTAGAATAGAATAAAGTGACGTGGTCACGTTAAATATCATTGTACTATGAATTATGCTATCGAGGCTATGACACGCGTGTCGGCAGTGACTTTTAGGTGACATATGGTTGACTTTGAGGGTAAAAATTAATATTACCAGTTCTATTAGTTTATTTTGAAATTTCAAGTTATATTTTATGAAACTCTTAATTTTATAAATATACCAGAAAAAATATCCACTTATCTGAAAGCATTTACCGAAAACTAAAATACACACATACGCGTAAGTGACACTCCGATAACAGGTTTATAAAGAAAAATTGAAATTTCGATATCACCATCATTGTATGTGCTGCAGTACGATGTCCTCATCTCTTTTAAATGTTTATGTTTGGGGCCCAATTTCGAAAATGAAATAATTATTATGATAATGCAAATATGAGAAAATAAATGCAAAAATTACTGAGACGCCATCGAAAATACTCACGTGTACACTCAATTAATTTTTTTTTTTTTTTGCACACAATTGAATCAATTTGTTTTGGGGTTTTTTTTTGTACTCGGTCCCATTGACATTAAGATCACTCGAGCCTAATGGTTGATTCCCTGCTGCTTCTACGTTGAGGGCAGATAGATACAAATTTATTTGGATGAGAAGATATTGGCTACGGAGTTGCCAATTTAGCACTTTTCGAGGTAAATATAGCACGTTTCTTGCCTTGGCAGAGTGAAAATTGCTAAATGAGAGCGAGCATTTTGGCCATTTTTGGCCATTTTTACCATTTTCAGCGTCAATTTGGTTTGTTTTGGGCCACCGGGGGAGTTCCTTTATTATTCTTTTAGCGCTTTTCAGCGCTTTTTGGCAGTCAAACTAGGACAGTAAATGTTGCACCTTGCGTTTAGAAGTTTTCCTTTTTTTCTCTAAAAATACGGAAATCATCATCATCATCATCATCATCATCATCATCATCATCAGTCTTTTAACACCCGTCGTTGGAAATAGACCCTCCCCTGGATTCGCCACAATTCTCTATCATGGGCATTGCAGAGCCTGTATTTTCTGAATTTGTCTGGTTCATCTCTCTGTCTTGTATTTTGTCGGCCTCAGTTTCGCATGTGGTCTCTGGGGATCCATGTTATGAGTCATGATGTCCATCGGTTGTCTGTCATTCTTGCTACATGCCCATTTAAGTTTTCTAATAGATTCTATGATGTCTCAGACTCCCGTTTTCTTCCTAATATACTGTGCTGTCTTGTGATCTCTCCATGTGAGGTTGAGCATGATTCTCTCATATGCTCATTGTACGCTTCTCAGTTTGCGGGTTTGTCTCTTGGTTAGGTTCCATGTTTCAGCTCCATAAGTGACTGTTTTATCCATGCCTTTCCCAAGGATATATGTGACTGTGCCAGTCGGAGTTTGAATTCGGCTCAACCAGCCCATTTTCATTGCTCCTAACTGATCGGCCAGCAGCACTTGCCACAACTTTAAGAAAATTCATCTAACTATAATCATAGGCCATGAGTATTTACTATTTTATTTATTTGTTTTCTGTCAAGCCAAGGGACGTAACTCTCCTATGCTATCATTAAATAGTTTACTATATAAGGACGCAGTGAAAGTAGAATTTTATGTTCTGATACCGTAGTTAAATGCTGAATGTAAAAAATAATGAAAATATAAAAATTTATAAGAACATGAATAGAATTAATAAAACCCGTTTGTGATCGACAGAAAACTATTTTCCAAGTTGATTGCTATTCAAATCTCTGTTATCTACGTTTATGAAATTCAATGTGCATAGAAGGCTATTCTCCAAGCTTACTGCAATACAAATACCGATTATCCAAATATATAAAATGCAATGCATATTGAAAACAATTCTCTGAGCTCACTGCAATGCAAATCTCTATTATCCACGTCTATAAAATGCAATGAGTTTATGCAAATCTCTATCATCCACGCATATGAAATGCAGTGTGTATAGAAAGCTATTCTCCAATCCCACTGCAATACAAATCTTCATTATCTTCGTATATAGGATTCAGTCTGTATCCATATATATCATATAAACCGTCATTTTTTATGTCACGGAAAAAGTAGTATTAAAAATAAGCATGCAAAAAAACGTATGTCCGAGAGTGAAATTCGAACTCGTTTCCTTGAAGTTACTTCATTGTAATGTTATTAATGTTTCCATTTTTCATGCCGATGCCCTCTGTTGTTTGAAATGGACCCTTGATCACAGAATCGTCATTGAAGCTGGGATGTTCCTTGACCTAGAATTTGATTCGAGGCTCTTTCTTTTTTCTTGATCTCTTTCCCTCAGATCGCTGATGTCGAATGAGATCAATGTCGCCGACTCAAAAACTTTTTTTTTGTGCTAAATTGACCCCGAAAGAGCGTCAAGAACCGGCAAAACACGCAAAAGAAATGAGCTTATATCTATTTTCAATAGCATACAATTGCTGTATTTGCATAATATGTCTTATAAATAGCCGGAAAAAAATAGCGCTAAAATGGGTTGAAAATAATGATGTTGAGTTTTTACGCAGCTCAAACAAGAAACACGCCGAATTCAACTCAAAAAGCGTTAAATTGGCAACACTAGCTATCTCTCTGCATGTCAAGCTCAACCTTTTTTCGCGGTTTTCAGACACTTTTCCTCAATTGTTTGGGTGAGTGGTGAATAAAGGCGTATCTTTTTTTTTTATAGTAACCCGAATACTGGGCGGGTAGAAAGGATTGACACCTGAATAATATTACAAAGTAGTCAATATCTGTGAAATAATTCACGGATATTTTTGAATTCCTACGAAACGATTTCTTTCAGAAATGGCGAATCCGATTCAATGGAAGAATTCATAGTTATAGAAGGGGTATTTTTATTAGCAGAATTTACACCCTTGAGTGGAAGAGTCGAGTGTTATGGACAGCGAGCTAAGAAAAAGTCTGTTCATCATTAGAATAATACAACTGACCCCCAAACTCTAAAAATAGTTTTCTTCAGTTTTTAAGTTGGTCCGGCTGGCTGGCTCTGTACGTATGTATCATGCACACAGATCGCAACAATGGAGCTAGAGGGCTGACATACTCACCATTTACTCCTTACTACGTCTAGAAATGTGTTTGTTTTGGTTGATTTTTGTTATTCTCCCACTAAATAGATTTTTAGTGGGGGATCAATTTGTAATGAAAGCTTATGCTAAATTGATCCTATAGTTTGTGCCCGACAGCATTCTCTTTTGTTTTGTTTTTTTTTTTCAAAAATTCAAACTTTTTTAGTGATCACTGACCAATAAAAGGTGTGAGATTATCTTATCAATTGATTGCCACTTTTTTCAATTTTCTAATTGATCACCCCCAACATGGCATTGCTGCTGAAAGACATCGGTCATTTGACGATTTTTATTATGAGACTAACCAAACCTGTTCTGTTTCATATTAAATAAAGGGACAATAACTTGGCGAAAGACAAACGGATTGAAGTGGCACTTCTGTGTGCGCGAGGGGACTGGTAATATCAACGAGTTGCAGAGGGGTTCAGTACACGTCATGCCGGATAATCTCCCATCACTTTTGACTCAGTGGGGAAATTGATTTTAAAATTCAATAAAACAGGCAGCGTTTTGGACAAACCCTGTTCTAGACGACTACCCGTATCTGACAAATCGAAGGAACGGCACATATTGTGCAGCGGTCAAGGAGAAAAAATTATCTACTCCTTCTAGCGGTAGAACAAGATGAAACCAGACTTAAATGAAAGGTATGAGTGTCCATAAATGGAATAATGGGTTTGTAATTATCAAAAGGTGTTCAAACATGCATTTTAACCTCTTGTCTCAGAGATTTCTTCGAAATAGAATATTAACATTATATCCTGTTCTATTCTACAATAATGTTTGTATTTTACAGTTTTATTATAGGACAACCTAAAAAGACACTATGGGGATTAAATTATGATATTGATGATTTTAGCCTTCACAGACCAATTTTTAAAGATTTATATCATTTCTCACAGAAATGCTCAGTTTGCTTCTGTGAGGTCTAATTTCAGTAATGGTATTGATAAAATACAAAGCGATACAAACCCATCAATTAGGACGGATCTTTTTACAAGGCATTAGGTAACGGAGTGGAGTAATAATAAAAGCGTTGGTTTGGTATGATTGGGGGAAATATTCATTTATTTTTTTATCAAAGGAATAATAAATTATCCATCAATGGAATCACTTTGTCACGTGTTATTTTGAATGAATCATACTTTAAATCAAATTGACGATGATAAATATTTTTTCCGATATGCTCGATTGCCTAGTTATCATCAATATCATTGTTTCGCCATAGTCCACTAAATCCACTGAAAAAGATGGCACATTTGGATAGTCTTCACGATTGCAGAGGTCTATGTATTTGTGTCCTGCTAGAACACACCGAGAGCCTTGCTTATAGTCACCTCCTTAAAGTACAAATGAGTCGTGTCTTTGACTTCGGTGAGCAGCTTCCTGGTGAAGCCTGGAGTGTCACGAAACCATTTGCAAATGTTTGGGTCATCAAATGCTAGCTTAGCGACATGACTGTGATACTAGATCAATTTCTGGTTCCTGGCTCTTTGGGCATGCGGCATGAAAGCATGAAATCGTGTCGTAGATTTATCAGTGGTGGTTGCATGTGAATGCCGTGATTCTAATGCCTTGCACTTTCCCCCTGTTTTCCCGGAGTGTCTTGGTCTGTCAAATTGTGTCAAACTGGCCTAGACCGAAAACAGAACTTCTGGAATCAGTTAGGTTGCAGAGTACTGATAATGCAGTTTTCTCTCCAATTCCAAACAGAGAGTTGGTAATGTCACAACATGCATCGATGGCTAACACTGAAAATATCTTTGCCAAGTTCCGACGCTATAGCATGAAAAAGTGTGTATCTCTATCTTATCACAAATTTGCCAGCATGGTCATCATTCCTAGGCTATGGTAACGAAGAAAGATGACCAGGATGCCTGTGTCGTTAGCCCGGGTTATTGTTCGGTGTTTCTCTGGGGCGAGATGTACAGCGTGCAGGACCATCTTAATGTCAGCCTCTTCTTGACAACTGGAAATACTGATTGATAGCCCAAGGACCAGCACAAGATGCCTTAAGCACCTTCTGACCATTCTTGAACCCTCCTGTAAGTATAAGCGACTTTCCACTCTGGATGGGACCCTTGGACTTGCCTACCACATATGTGCTGAAGAATTCTGACAATTATAGTTTGTTTCTATCTCCTTTCAACAAAAAAAAAGTTTGGTACAGCCCTGTTCCCTATAATATGGTGGTTTGGGGAAATGGGCGTGCCTATGGCTAAGACTCCGTGATGCTGACACTCATCAGACTTGACTGATAAAACTCAGTCATATTGGCTTGGTTGGTACGATATTCTAAGTCTCAAATCAACTATTATATTATTTCTCCAAGGTCATTGAATTTGACAGCGGGGGATGCCCCTAAGAAAGGTAGGGAACTTCAGATCAATGTGTGTGACAATGGACACTCCGAACTTTCAGATAATTCACAACAGCTGGAGGACAATGCTACGCTATACAGAGTGGCAAGGATTATAAGAAAGGCAGAAGAGGGAAAATCTTTCCACTCGAACGAGAATGATAAACGAACAGCATTTGTGCTATTTGGAAGGGATTTGAACCGGCCATGTTTGTTGGTGTAGGTCCAAACGTGATTTCATTAATGTGCAGTGATGATCCTTTCAGTGAAATAACAATCGGTCACAACCTAATTACTCTCAGCTGTTCAACACAAGCACCAATAACACTTTGCCTTGGAGAGTAAATGCACCATAATTTTGACAGCAAACGTCTAATTGAGATTCTGAACTCAGTTGGTTATCCGATTATGAAACCTGGCGCTGCATCACTCCGGTAGCAAAGGATCAGCTATGCAATTTAAATTCCATGAGGTATATCACCATTTGACAGAGAGGACTTTAATTCGACTATAGATGCAGCAATTGACAATTTCGATCGTTATAAAGATACAGTAGATAGCAAATCTTCTATCCGTTGCATGGACGTTGTTCTTTGCCAGCCCTCACCTGAGACAGGTGATAACAATAGGATCACACAAACCGTTGACAAGTCATTGGGAAACGACAGAGTATGGACAACGTAATATCCGACAGTACGCCACCCCCATTCCCCACCAAAAGCACCCAATATCTCTGTATTTGAGATACAAAATGGTGATAGTTATACCTTGTCTCAGTTGAAGGATTTGATACTGGAGTTGTCACGGAAATTGAAGGGTGAGAGATCACCTGTTCCGACATGGAGAGGGTTTATGTTTCCGTTTCCAGCCCAGTGACTACTAATAGATACATGCCATTCATTCATGAGCCGACATTTGGACTTCTCCACAATTTTCACCACCTTGTTGGAGCTGGTGTTGATTGCACAGGAAAGGAAAACATCCTTATGACAACAGAGTTGGCAACTGACAGCAGGGTACAGCATATTCTATTGAACAAGCCAGAACAGCTTGACGGTAACCTATGTGGTTAATTGTTAGTGCTTCAGGGAGAGCATTACGCCTGGACACTGCTGGATTCGAGATTGTACATGAAGCATTGATTCACCTTTATCTGACCTCTGAGAGATGTTCACTAGAGCTAATTGACTACCTTGGTTTGATGACAAGACAATTGGACACATCAAGGATCTTGATACCTGTTCCCAAGAAAAGGACTCGTGAAAAGGACAATAGTGAAAGCCGAATGTGTAGACATTGAAGATAGGTTGTCCATGGTACTAGACACAATAGAAGGTTTCCAAGAAGATGATATGAATCGATCAGCCAGATTTGCTCTTTAGGACAGTTACATTGTAGCCTTATCAGTTCTGCTAAAAGCTGGCCACGGGGAAGACTTCTTGCTGCAGTTCTGGAAACAGTGCCATTCTTTGTTCTAGCTATGAGGGTCAACTACGGCGGGTTTATTCCTGTCTATGAGCTTCAGATAAAGAAGTTGGGAGCGACCCATCATTCAACAAAGAATGGCGGATGTGTTGTTAGAAAAAACAATGAAAGCACAATCAATTGCGTCCCGACAGACCAGGTCCATAAACTGAGTGGTTTGGGAAAGTCCTCTATTACGATCGCTTTTGACAAGACATGTAACTGGCGAATATGCCGAGACATTCAAGCGATTATACGCGCTGGATTGAGTCAGGAATGAGCACGAGGAGCTGGGTAATGTGAGAATGACCAGGGATGCAGCTGATGTATCAAACGTACAAGAATACATCCTGAACCACTGCCAGAATCCATTTGATCTCATAGATGTTTTACAACGACTAGTGAATATTGTTAGTGGCAATGTGGCTTCTGCTTTTATCGATGAACCACTCCGTTCGCTACCACTGAAGGGAACAACTGCATTTGGAGAGTTCGTCAATGAAAGATTGGTGGAGGAAAAACGGGGTTTCGGGGAAGCTATCACAAAGACAGCAGTTCACATTTACAGATATGTAGAGACACAAGCTACAACAAGGAGAAAAAGCTCACTATTAATTTTTAAAAAAAAGTGCTCTTCAGGCGTTTTCTAACAGTTGCAAAGAACAGAGATGTTAATCTGAAGATTGCGCTTCAATATTAGGTAGTTAGAGACATCATTCATTTTACTGTAAAGATGATGACAGTAAACAAGGCTCTCGGTTTGGATGCGTTCTAGCTGGACTCAAATGCATATTCTCTGCAACTGTGAAAACTGTCCCGATGTGCCACCTTGTTCATTGGGTTTGAAGGACGAGGCCACTCATGAGTATTGTCAGTACATCTGTCCACACGATATCTCCAAAAGTTCTAAATGAAATTAGGTGGAAGGATGGGCAAAGGGCTACGAAGGAATTGATCGAATTTGAGGGCGGATACAAGAATTTGTCTCTGATTGGGATTTATTCTTGTTATTTTGCAGGAAAAAAGATTAACAATTTTGAGTTAATCATCATCATCATCATCATCATCATCAGTCTTTTAACGTCTGTCGTTGGATATAGACCTTCCCCAGGATTCGCCACAATTCTCTATCATGGGCGACGCGGAGCCAGTATTTCCTGAATTTATCTAGTTCATCTCTCCATCTTGTGTTCCGTCGGCCTCGGTTTCACATGTGATCTCTGGGGATCCATGTCGTGAGTCGTGATGTCCATCGGTTATCTTTCATTCTTGCAACATGGCTTGCCCATTGCCATTTAAGTTTTCTTATAGTTTCTCTGATGTCTCTGACTTCTGTTTTCTTCTTTATATGCTGTGCTGTCTCGTGATCTCTCCATGTAAGGTTGATCATGATTCTCTTAAAATCTAAATTAGAATTTCAAGGAAGGTAACTCAATATTCGTACACTGCAAGCTGTTTTTTAATATTTGATTTTCATTCAGATTTTAGCTAGTGTGCGATGTTTGCAGGAGTATTTGCTCTCTTGGTGCTTCTGAAATAGTGTGAACAAGTTATGTGTTTTAAACGTCTAAGAATCTTAAGTAACATTTTCCACTCTCTATGGATTTTTTCGTAACCGTATTTTTCATTTCTCTCGTGTAGAGCATTTTATTTTATCTGCTCCCAACCGTCCCTCTGTCTGCTCTTGTTTATTAGATGTCATTGTTGGTGTAGCAGAAAATAGTACATAAAGGAACTGTAACATCAATAAGCTTTATTTGAAAATTTTTTCAATCAAAATTCTTATATATATATATATATATATATATATATATATATATATATATATATATATATATATATATATAATAGAATAAGAACTATGCAACGTGCACATGAAAGAATTATGCTGGGCCTCACATGAAGAGACCACAAAACAGCACAATACATCTGAGAGAAGACAGGAGTCAGGGACATCATAGAATTCATTAAAGTGCTCAAATGGCAGTGGGATGGACATGTTGCACGAATGGCGGACAACCAATGGACATCACGACTCACATGCGGAACTGAGGCAGGCAAAATATTAGATGGAGAGACGTGCTAGACAAATTCAGAAAGTACTGGCTCTGCGATGCCCATGATAGAGAATTGTGGCGAATCCTGGGGAAGGTCTATGTCCAACGACGGAAGTTAAAAGACTGATGATGATGACGAAGGTTGATCCGTAAAATGTGTGAACGGATTTAAAACCATAATAACCTTTTCTATTTTAACATTTTTTCCTCTTCTCAGATAGGTACTTAATCAGGGAAAAGTATACAACTGGTCAACGTACTAAAATGATTTGATTTTACTTTGAATACCTTAAACGTTATCCCAAGGAGCATATTCTCGTTGTTTGAACATGCAATCGAAGTCCATTATTAGTCGTTCGTTTGCACGTTTTTGAGAATTAGGCTTCGTTAGTGGTCACCCACAACTATGGAGACGACGTCCATTCGTTAAAAACGTTTTTTTAATGATTAAAACTAAAATAATATGAATGTTTGAGACTCATTTGCGACTTATTGCCACCGTGTACTTCTGTTAGGTTGAAATCTGGCCTCATGGGGAAGAGCATAAGATATATTTGTTTGGTTGACCATAGTTCCGATGATTTACGTGGTTGTATTATTGTCGATGGACCCGGAGGTGACCGATAAGTACAATTTCTGAGGCGCATACCTGGGGTTAGTGTGAATACTCAGGTGCTGCGGGCATGGGTGCTTTTTTAGCGTTCTCTAGCGATGAGGATCTGTTCTCCAGGGTCTTTTCCAAAGAATTACAGTGCACGTGTATTATACTGCACCTTTCAGCCCAGTCCTTTGCAAGGGACCCCAGCTCATTTATATGAGTATTGCAATGCTTCAGGTTGACCTCATGTGCGTCTGCTGTGGAGGAGTTAGCAAACAGGGCATTTACACCCCTTCCTGAATCAGGTCTTATCACCTGGAGCAGTGGTTTCTGAACTGGGGTCTGCAGACCCCTAGGGATCCGACAAATGATCCTCGGAGGTCTGCAGCAGCGTTCCTTCTGAACCTGACATTGCAAATCTTGTGACAGAGAAATATCATCATCAACCGCACTGCTAAAACATGAATATTGTACTCGGACTTGAATCATACATCAGAATTCAAATAAACGTAATCTCTTTAGATTAAATTTGATTAAAGGTAAAAAATATGATTATTATTGTAGTTTATTGACTACAGTCTAAGAAGGGGTCCTTGAGTTTTCAGAGTATCGAAATTGCTGACCCAAAGTGACGGGCTTTGAACTTTGGAACCTTATAGTCAATAAAGGATAATGGTGTTGTACAATTGTTTTATGTAACCCAACTTAATAAACCCTTATAAAAATGGTATTATTCTTTGCTGGAAACAGGGTTGCCGCTAAGAGATAATTCGAATATATCCTTTAATCCCCACCTGGAAATAAATCCTTTCGTTCCTCTTGTATCGCCAGAAAAGAGGTAAAAGGCGCCCATGGCTGTTCTTGATGTGATTCTTATTGTGTTTCTTGGGAGGGCCCGTGTTTCTGTGACAGTGTGATAGGGATCTATGGTGGACTTGGCAGGACACATAGGAGCAGACGATACATAATTCACTAAATATTGAACTAGAACTGTAGTAGATATTCAAATTTATTTACATGAATAAATACAGGATATTCTTGCTGAAAGTTGTCGCATTTTTAAGTGAAGTAATGCATCTTATCGATTGTCACCTATGGAGCTGAAACATAGGATCTAAATAAACTGAGAACTATGCCAAGTGTACAGGAGAGAATCATGGTTGACATAGTATGGAAAGGTCACGGGACAGGATAGTACATAAGGAAACAAACAGGGGTCTGAGATATATTTGAAATCATAAGAAAACTCAAATAGCAATGGACTGGTCATATTGCAAGATTTTCAGACAACAGTTGATAATCACGACTTGCAATGATGATTCCCAGATATCATCGGTGAAATTGTGACAAAAAATAAGGTGGCGTGACGAATTAGACCAAGTTCAGACACCAACAATTGGAAGGTCTGACGAAACTTTGGGAAGGCGTATGTTCAACGACGGATGTTAATAGGCTGCTGCTGCTGATGACAAAGATCATGATCTTATAAATGAACTGTATGTTTTTTGTTTTTTGTTCGTAACCGTAGACTGTAATGATAATTAGTTTGCTGGAAAGTTTCCGAACAACCATTTTAATCTATGGCCACCTCCACGGAAACAAGCTTCTTTGTTTCTTTTCTAAAAACAAGAACTACGAGTTCAACAACGTGTCTACCATCCTTACGCCCATATCTGTCCATGTGGTTGCCTCAATTACTAGTAATCTACAAGTAGTGACAAACTTTCCAACAAGAGACTTCTTAACGATACTCAGTAATTAACCAATATGACAATTAGTACCCTCTGTTTCTGGACCAAATCTAATATCAATCCAACATAATACGTCTCAGAAAATTGATATTCAGCATTAGTAAATGTGGTAGTAGTAGTAGGAGTAGTAGCAGGGGGGGGGAAATAAAGATGTGACTAGACCACTTGAACGTCTGGACCAAGTTCCATATCAATCTAACATGATACGGCTAAAAAAATTGATATTTAACATATATGTGACTTACAGACTGATCGAAAAGTATCTTATAGTGATGCATAGACACATCTAAAAAATCATCAAATAGAATTCTAATACAAGTAGTTTCTGCTTTCCCAAAGTTTTCCGTACGTCACAATTTCGCTTTTTCAAAAAAGAGGTAAAAGTGCGAAAATAGTTCCCACCTTTTGGCTTACAGCGAATCCTTATAAGGTCTGCATACATCCACGTCTTCTCTTTTGTACATACCAATCTCCTGTATCTCCTACCACCAAGACCTCGGATCATTCAGCATGACGTATCATCCTCATCATTTTTGTTACCGCTTATAAAATTTTCCCATAAGGTAATTGCTTCTTCGCTTTGTGCCATTTCGACGTACAAAAAGCTTTTATCATTTATAGAAGCAATATCCTATTTATTCGAGAACTTAACTAAACCTTTTGAAATAAAATGAAACCTAACACACAATTCAAAAAATGTTATTTATATAATTGAATATACAATTTGTTATTAGAATCATACAGGCTGCAAACAGTCATTGAATAACAGAGCATCCCTCCATAAGAGCAATATAAATATCTCTGACAACATGAATTTATATGTTTCAAAACATCGTTTAATGTGGTAATGGGCATTTAAAAATTATGCCAATCTATCAAACAGACGATTATAGAGAAGTAGAAATTAAAGAACAAAATCTGATAGAAAAATACAAACTACTGGTAAATGAACAATAATGGGGGAAAATATTTTTCATTCCATATTTTCTTTATTCAGTATTTTCAATTCATTTATCAATCAATAAACAGTGAAACCGAAAGAAAAAATTCACCCTTCTAAGATATCAAATCAGACATGTACGAGTATCAAGACTGTAACATAATCCTCCATGATAAGAAGACAGGCCAACCAACCAATCACAAAACATAACAACAACCGCCACAATATACAAACTTTATCAACCAAGAGAGATGTAACGAGATACCTTGTATATAACAGTCTTTTGTACACAACCCCTCGTACATAACAGTCTTTTCCAACCTTTCAACGGACTTCCTCAGTTAAAAATCTAAAATAAAAAAAACTCAAAGAGAAAAAAAAAAGTACCTGAAGAGGCTCTTGATAGCGGAAACATATGTTGTGATATAAAAATTAATTTCACTCAACTTCAATGCATCAGCTGAATTTCTGTTTTTTAGTTATCCATTTTCTTGTCGTTGGATCTATTCAACTAGTTCCTATAAAGTTTTGTCTATAAAGCATGATACTCTTACTAAATAGTTTCTGCATTTATCCATCCATCCGACCATATGTACGTCACACTAGTGAGTCATCCTAACTTCCCTTCTCATACCTCATTTCCTCTCCTTGCAAAATGTATCTTGTTCAAGCAATTATCCATTCATCAACGTGCTCACTACTCAACTTAGTTGTCCAGATCTTTCAATATACATTCTATTAAGGAAAGGAAATAATTTTGAAATATATATATATATATATATATATATAGGTACTTTTTTTTCTCTTCAAGTTTATATTTATATATATATATATATATATATATATATATATATATATATATATATATATATATATATATATATATATACCATTGAGAAATAGATATATGATCCGTCAGAATGATCGTAAATTGCGTCATATTTCATTGAAACTCTTATCAAAAATGATCTTCCGTTATTACACGGAGAATGTATCACATAGCCTAGACAATGTAAATAGAACAATTAAAGAAAATAGAGTTGCTACTGGAATCGAACTTGCGACTAATAGGGTAGCCGCTTCAACGTAGCATTGCGCTTACCATTGAGCTAAACAGTCACCGGTAATGCAAAGACCCTAATGACTGTTTCACTCCAAATTCTCATCTCGTTTATTATTGGGCTTCACTGCTTTATTTGTTTCTTTCAAGGTGACAATTATTTAATTAAAAAATGGATATATGATTCGAGAAAATTATTATGAATTGCGTTGTATCATATTGAAACTCTTATATACAAGAACATAAACAAATATTTATATATATACAAGACAAAAGATAAAGACTTATCTAATTCTTTAGTTAATTTTTCTTTACATACAAAGGAGCGAGTGTCTGGATCCGATGAATGTAACTATCAGCCATTATCCAGATCTGGGAAAAATTGTGGATATCCATTTTCAATGTTTGAATACTTTTAAAACTCAGAGTTAGTTGTTAATGCGTTAAGCAAAAGTCTTCATTGGGCTAAATGTATCTATCAATCGTTAAATTCAATTAAAGTCTAAATTCCCAAACTCAAGAAGATCTGATTTAGTTTTTGTTTTCTCGATTTTATTATAGCTTCATGTTAAGAAATATATGTTTACTGACTTGAGCACGAATGGCAATTTTACCAGACAAATTCCTTGTTAACATACAGGATAGAGTGGTAGTTGTATGTCCAACATACGATTCTCTGATTCAAGTGTATGCATTTGCATCCGAGCAAAAAATTCTATTTTTGATATGTTTTACGACACAAACCAGGTGTTCGTTATTATGACAATTTTTTCATTATATTCTTGGCTTTTCAATCGACGTTAATCATATTGTAAAGGTTTTCTTTCTTTCAGCGATGTGGAGTTATGTAGTAGCATGGAATTTTGGCTGGGGCTGTTCAGGTAGAACTGACTTGAGTGAACAGCACAGATCAGAAATGAATTAATAAAATAATTGCTTTACTGATATTGACAGTACAGAAATCATAACAAACTTGATGTATAGAGAAGGTTTAAAGACTAGACTGGGATTACAGCAAGCTGGGATATGAGTTTGAGTCTCACTGAGAATTTATTACTCACTCACTGCCCGAATATAAAGTTGTGATAAGACTCCTGTACATCTCACCATGACAACCTCAGACGACTCAGCCTCGCATACCATCATCACCATTTTTGAGTCAGAGAATCCTCGAAAATCTTTTCCGCGTAAATTAAGAACAAAGAATCCTCTGGGTGATCTCAAAAATTGAAATTTTATGAACAGGGGAATTTCTTGAAGGAAGACGTTGCACAAACAATACTCAAATTAGAGATAAGGCAGTAGGCTCGTTTGAATGTTGGATTGGGGAAAAAAAAGTTGTTGTTTTTTCTGACCAGGAAATCGATTGATAATTTTACTGAATGACAACGCTTGTTCTCATGTTGCAAATGCAACAAAGTAAACAATGATTCATTTGGGATGGGAAGCAGGGCTGTCTTATCGCATCGACACACTAGTCAGTTGCTCAGGGGGCCCAAATTTCAACATGAAAAATGAAAATTGAGGTTCATATCATCAAATATCAGACACAGACAACTTCATCAAAACTTATTTTCAGATTAATGTTTAAACCTGTTCTTGACTCTTTATTGAATCCATGTATCAAACCAGAGTTGGCACTACGACCGACTTGCCGAATCCAGCTTGACCCGGAGGCCTCAAATATTCTATAGACGGTCCTGATGGGATGTTCTTCAAACCCAGTAATCCTTAGGGCTATTTAACTAATTTCGCTCAATGCAACATTTGAATGAATTCAAAATATCGAAGAAACCCTGAAAAAAATTCTAATAATTGCAAGGTCGGAGGTAGTTGGACCTAGTGTCGCCATTGATTTGAGTGAAACATTTGGGGGACTTTCCCATGATCCGATAGCCTCCTCCAACAGAGACACATACACACATGCTCACCCCTCCACAGACCCAACAATGCCACCCCGCTTAACTTTTGACACAACTTGGCCTTCCCATTCCAGCACATAGAAAAGAATCTCTGTTCCTTGTCCCCTGTTTCTCTGGGCTATCATTTTATCATTTCCGATCTAATGAAGCCATCCCCAGCAAAAAAATCACCACAAATATGAATAAATAATAGATATTCGTATTTACTTCCGGTTTCCAGATTGCCTTTTTTCAATATATATATATATATATATATATATATATATATATATATATAATTGTGTCATCCACAGACAGCTGTTTCGATGGATTATATCTCTTCAGTGTGGCTATAGACTTTCCATTATCCCATCCAGTATCACGCAGTAGGGTTGGAAACTCCACTTCAGACTCGGAGGCCGATATCCTACCTCTGAGCTACGGGACTAGACGGACAGTAATGCTGAATTTAAACGATATATTCATTTCAAGCACAAATTCCCTATCCACCAGAGTGCTCTATTCCTGTGGAGGAGCATTACATAATCTCACGATGGATGAGTTACCGCACTTAAAGTGTGCTCAACCCCATATATATATATATATATATATATATATATATATATATATATATATATATATATATATATATATATATATATGGCTTAAGTAGGTCGTACTATCTGGGTAGTGTCGTGGTATTGTATGAGTTTAGTCCATGTTTTATTTCGCTTTGAAATATTTTTCGGGGGGATTTGTAGACCAAAATCATAGAATATCACCCGACTTTACGGCCCAACCCAACCAAAAGCCACAAATCCAACATTACCTTACAAACCTTACAAATCACACACACACACACACACAAACACACACGAAACATCTGTCTTTGGATGACACGATAAATATATATATATATATATATATATATATATATATATATATATATATGGGTAAATAAATAAGTCAGTAGCCTAATGATGAACTATCTATCCATCTATCAGTCTCTGTGTATCCTTCTGTATTCTTTAGTCTGTTCACATCAACCTACCAACCTATCTATCTATCTATCTCAGTACGTTCATATGAATCTGAAATGAATGCTAATGTAATTAAGAGTTTTAAAAAGTGAGAAATTAGATTCTTTCATCTACAATTCAATTTTCGTTTCAAATATTTTTTTTCTTCTTTCTTTTATATCCAAATGTGTTTGTTTGGGAAAAGGACTTAAAAGCTGCAAGTAAATTCGGAAATGAAGAAAAAAAAGCTTGAAATTATTTTATTTTGCAAAATTGGATTTCATCTTTGATATTTTTTAATTAATATCGAAGACAAATTTTTGAATATACTCGGAATTTTCCTAAATGATCTGCTTGGAAAGGCAAATTCATGCACCATCAATTTACGCACACACACACACACACACACGCGCACACAGACACACGCACACACACATACATTCATGCATACACACACACACATATATATATATGTATATCTAAATTCAGCTGTAAACTATCTATTTTGACTACTTTACATCCACAATATGAACATATACATTTTTTTAAAATATATATGTATATATATATATATATATATATATATATATATATATATATATATAGAGAGAGAGAGAGAGAGAGAGAGAGAGAGAGAGAGGGGGGGGAGATAGATAGATGTGTGTGTGTGCGAAGGGTACATACTTATACATGTACATGCTTAAACATATACGTATATATACACAAATATCGTGAATTTAATAGACATTATGGAAATGATAGTCTGGAAATGGTTATCACATTAGACGTTTGACGACAAGAACTGTCTCTGGAAACATTTAACAGGAACAAATTCAATCCGAACATTCGTGTCTCCATGTTGTCTATTAAATTCACCAGATAAATCCCATCCTTTTCCTCACCAATTATATATATATATATATATATATATATATATATATATATATATATATATATATATATATATATATATATATATATATATATATATATATCATAACTACAATAACCAGCCACATTTTATAAACAAATAATAAAAACGATAGTTTAAATTGATAATAACAAAATCTGTCTGCAAGAAAAAATTTCGAAATAATCTTCTTCTAAGCGAACATATCTACCAATAAATAAATTCATTAGGGCGATTGTTACCTTTTCCACGTGAAATTCAAAAACATGAACGGCATAAACTATTTTCTAGTGGCGAAACAGCCATAGTAATCATAACAAGTTTGCTACTAGCACTAGTTCTTAACACAAAACCTGATATATCCTATGTAGTTAAATTTAGTAGAATACAGTTTTAAATTCAAAACAGTTTTCTGCTATCATTCGAAAATATTTTTCTTGAAAAATGAATTCATTGGTCAGGCTGGAAAAAAGAGGAAAAACTGTGATCAGAGGAAATTTTAAAATCTGCGATGAAAAAAAATACCATTCTTAAGTCACCAGACAAACATAGTGCAGCAAAATCTAAAGTGGGAATGTTTTGAATTTAACGCGGAAAAGGTAACAATCGCCCAAATTATTTTAGACAAGATATTTGTTTGTAACTGCCTGTGTTTGGTGCACACACATACAGATACGCGCGTATGCACACAAAGATATATATATATATATATATGCATGTGTGTGCGTGTGGATGTGTGTGTGTGTGTGTGTGTGTGTATACATGCATACGCATACAGAGACACACGTATGTACACTCACGGGTTACAATCGGAGGTATAACTAGCTTTTGATTGTCACATCAAAAACTGATAATTAATTTCATATTCGACGACTATCTGTGATGCCATGGGTAGGATTCATTAAAAAAATAAAAACACTCATTCATTCCAATAATTATATATACAAGTATCATTATAGTTCGTATAAACCTTATATGCCTCACCATCGGTGAACCGGGACAAAAATTTCTTCCGGGAAAATATGTAAAAGTTTAGTCAATTCCGTGCATTGGTCGACCCTTGATTTATTGTTACAAAAACATTCATTTACGCTATGTTTTTTTTAGATCTGTATTTTATCACATCAATGCTAAAACAAGTAAAATTTGATAATTGTACCACGGCAATATACAGTCACATTTGGAAAAACAAATGATAAAAACAGTGATTAAGAATGATAAGACAATCTACTGTAAGCAAGAAAAATTGCGAAATAAATCTTTCCCCAAGAGAACATATCTACCTATAAATATTTTATCATCAGAGAAGGGCCCAACTTGGAGGCGCCCGGCTTGGGGGTCGTCTGCCTCTCCGCTGTACCAACCAGGCTTAATGATTATCATTGAAATCTTTAAAAAAGTGTTTGTTTTTCGGATCTTGATCATGTCGAGGTAAGTTGGTGGACATTATTTAGAAGTAGTTTCTTTGAACATTTTCTGAGAGGCAAGGTTTTGGGGTCTTTGAAGATCCAAATTATTCTAAAAAGAAGGGTATACAACCAATGTATCCTTCCAATAGTCACTTACGGAGCTGAAACATAGAACCTAACCAAGAGACCGACCCGTAGATTGAGAACCATGCGACGTGCACAAGAAAGAATTATGCTCAACTTCATATGGAGAGATCACAAGACAGCTCAATACATCAGAGAGAAGACAAGAGTCATGGACATCATAGAATCCATTAAAAAATATTTCAAATGGCAATGGGCTGGCCATGTTACAAGAATGACAGACAACTGATGGAATCACGACATGAACCCCCAGTGATCACATGGGCAACCGATGCCAGCAGAGCACTAGATAGAGAGACAAGCTAAACAAACTCAGAAAGTACTTGCTCCGCGACGCCCATGGTAGAGAGGTGTGGCGAATCCTGGGGAAAGTCTACATCCAACGACGGACGTCATGATGATGATGATGATGATGATGATGATGATTAATCAGTATTTCTGAAATACAGATGTACGAGCAGAGCTGGATTAAGATTTCCTAGGCCCTTGGGCTACAGGCACCGAGTGGCCTCCAGTAATATTTTCAAAAGGAAAAAAAATTGAATTAATTGTACAACGCCAACAACAATTTAATTTCAAACATTTGCTTCAAGTAAATTTCTTGAAAACAAATTTCTCCAAAGCATCAGTGGATTGTACATGCTTGAGAATATCGTTTTCAATTTCCACAAGAGTCAATCTTTTAATTCATTCTTGGGCCATTGTCGATCTATGAACATTCTTCAAATATTTCATTTTGGAGAAATTCCTCTTTCCACTCGCAATAGCTATCATTAAACACAAATGAATTTGTAGTGATATCCCAAAATTAGGGAATGAAGATGATAATCCATTGTTTACAACAAGGATACAGATATAAGAAGCTGGCTGTGTTTTATTGTGCCAACAAAGTTCCTGGAGTGAAGAATTTCTGACACCCAAACCAGGCTCGTTGCCATCTGAATACTTACATATTGATTCAGCGTTTGCAAATGAAATAACTTTTCACTTAAACTTTGGAGGCCCTCAAGCTGGCAGAGGCCCGTGGGCCCATGTCTTAATCAATTCAGCACTGATCATGTCGTGTATGCGAACGACAAAATCATGGAGATGCATTGAAGGATTTATCACTAGTAAGCTGTGTCTTCATTCGATGTTGTCTTCAAAACTGTAAATACGACAATATATTAAGTGGAACGAAATGATTAAACATAAGCAACGTTGAGTGACACCTACTTGTACAAAATGATGCCGTAAATGTTGTTGAGAGTAGAGTAAAATATACATCAATGAAGATAGAAAAAAGGCTGTTTGCATGCAAGAAATAAGTTACAATAAAGTAAAGGAATCTCTTGTAGTGAGACTTCGTTAAACGAAAAGACGCCTGACATACAGGCACTTAACGGACGCCTGCGTTTAAATCGTCAGCTTTTGTTCGGCGACTGGCAAGGCCGATGGGAAATTTAATGGCGCAGAAAAATAAAAACAAAAGTGACATTTAAATGCATTAGTAGGTATTTTGGGGAACACTTACTTGATACGAATGTAGTTCAAGATGTGTCTGCAAAAATGAAAGAAATAGTGCTATTCAGATCCTTTGAAAAGCATTCCAGCAAAATATAAACGGATCCCATTGTTTGAAGTTATACATTTACAATATCATTTACACGATATCATATTTAAACAGTGCAGAAAGATACAGTGGAATAATACGAAATATAGGCTTGGGGAGCCGAGTCATAATATCATGATCAGAACTTTTATTATCATTCTGTTTGGATTGTTTTCATTGAACGAGGATATTAAGCAAGCGTTTTCTTTCCTTTATTTTTGAATTTTCATTTTTTTGCACTCATCACTATCACGTCTTGTTCTTTTCTCAACTAGCATTTGACATATTGTAATGTTAATGTTGAAATGACTCTTAGAAGGGGACGTGAAAGTGAACGTGCAAAAGAAGAATAATTCGAAAAAATATATGCTTGTTTTGTTGTCGTTTTCTTACTTGCGTGAGAAAAATGTAATGACATCGAAACAATTCGTCAAACTGAAGCGAGTTTACTAATGAATACATGAAAAATAATATCAGCACATTATTCTTTTCTGGTGTTGGTTGTGAGATTTCAAAAAAAGTTTAATGATAGCAAGTATATTTCCATTTTGTGCGTAGCTATGGATTTCCTTTATTTACGGAGCTCTATAGATTCTACGTTGGCTGCAAATCTCGTAATTTCTCGTTACGGGTCAGTAAAACATACTACCAGTCGTAAAGAGCTTCGCTGTGGCTCGGCTCTATCACAAGATTAGAGAGATGTTACGAAACTTGGAAAAAATCAAATTGCTCAAGTCACAATATGGTTTTTGTCCAAAGGTTTGGACAGCACGCAGCAGCTGTGGCAGAGTGTGAAAGAATCAATGAAGAGAGAGATACATGCCTCTCCCAAGGACATTTGTGCAAACTACCCCAGCTAGAGTTTAAACCCAGCTCGTCGATTCCATTCTCTGTTAATAGTTGGATTATCATTATCAGTAGCGGCAGCATTTTACCATTAGTCGTTTGACATAGACCTCTCTATCATGAGCGTCACGGAGCCAGTCGTTTCTACAGGCCATTTTATTTTATACTGACCACAGTTTTGCATATGGAATCTGGGAATCTAAGTTGTGAGTCGTAATGTCCAGCGTTAGTTTACCATTCTTGCAACATAACCAGCCCATAGTCTTTTTAGTTTTCGGATGGTATCATTGATATCCTTGACTCCTGTTTTTCCTCTAATATACTGAACTGTCTTATGATCTCTCCATGTAACAACGAGCATGATTCTTTCCTGTACACGTTGCATGGTCCTGAGTTTGAGGGCCATCTTCTGGTTAGATTCCATGTTTTAGCTCCATTGGTGACTATTGGGAAGTTGCCTTGGCTGTATACCCTTCTTTTTATTACTAATGAGATTTTCCTGTCTTTGAGGGTTGAGCTCGCTCGACCTGAAACTCGATCACCCACACCTTTCCAAGGATTGTCGGTAGTGGTAGAGGCGGTGGTAAGAGGCGGCAGGGTCAAACCGTCGTCGGGTGAATGGAAATTTGTTCCGCAAACTATGAAATTCCAGCTCTCTTACACAGTATTTAGATGTTTTTCATCAAAATCTATATGTTTTTTGGTTGCACGTAGATGTCAGAAATGACTATTTTGAGGATTTTGATAAAACGAGTAATACTTTTTTCAAATTCATATCAATAAAATAGGCCACATTTTAAACAATTTGAGTAATATCTCGATAAGATAAATGTTGCAGTTTAAAGTCACATTTAATTTATCAATACTATGAATTATATTTCAGTCTTTTTTGCCAAGATCGGCCTTAGAAGCTGCAAGGCCAGATTGGAGACATTTTTTGCCGGGCCCTGGACTCAATGCCAAGATATAAGAGATATAAATAAAATTCATTACAAAATTTCATACCTCCATGGTAGTGTAATTAGCACGTCTGTCTCACACGCAGAAGGTCCTAGGTTCGATTCCTGGTATGAGCGAAGAGAGTGGAAAACTCTTCATTGAAACAAAATTCCCTGTACACTCAGCAGCTAATTGAGTAGACTCTAAGCTGTTTGAATTAGGGTGAGGGTATCCCTTTGGTGGACTTACACCCTGCCAAGGTGATGGTCATAAAATCTGCAAGTATAAAGTCCTGGTCTCAGTTAGATTTGAGTCTTCCAAGGATCACGCATGTAACAGAAATCGGCTCTTGACCGGCCATCATACTCCATTGGTGGTAGTTTCTTGAGCGACTGCACCCTTCATTCTTCCCTATATATCTAGAGAATAAAGATGTTTTGACTCAATTTTATATGTAAACGTGAAAACAGAGATGGCAACACCGAAAACCTGCCTCTGCAAACAATGAAATTCTATCTCTCTAAGACAATAATCGGAGTGCAAATCATCTTAACAAATAACAATGCATCAGCACATGTTGTAAAATGATAATTGATTTAATTAAAATACAATACATTTAACTACAAAGCAAGGAGGGCTTAATGATGGGAAGAAATTAAAACGAGGAATTGTATCAAATGTAGAATTCGGTCCGTAAGATTGATCCAAGTCAAAAACGCAAATTTTCAGATTACAACGTAATCAAAATACGGCAATACCTCAAATACGGTTTTGATCAGCGCCGATTGTGATGTAATACGATGAAGTTATTGTTTTACAAATTTATGTAACAAAGTATAAACAGAAAAAACAAATCAAATGATTATAGGACAATGAAGAGAGCTGGTTTGACCTGTACGGAAAATCTTGAAACTAACTAACCGAACTTTTCTGGGTATACCTGTATGATTCAATTAAATCAAAACAAGGATGATACGTAGAATTTAGACCCCTTTAACTACGTAAAGAATACAGTCGTGAATGAGTTTAAAAAAATACTTGTTTCGATTAGAATAAATTGAAATTTGATACGGTGTAATCTGAAAATTTACGCTTTTGACAAGAATCAAATTTTGTGTTCCGATTCTAAATTCGATTGGGGAGGGAAACAAAAATAAATTAGAAAATATGTCTGTCCGTCTATCTATCTGTCTAGTCAGCTCACTTGATAGCTAGCTCGTAGTCATATGTAGACAGAGAACTTATTCATATAAATATAGATTCATATTGATCTGTTCGATTCAATGAATTGCATTTTATTTCATCAATTTTATCTAAAGCATAGGTGTGTACGCATGCACGTTTGTTTTTTTTTTATGTATTCGTTAATTTCATCAATTTTGGTTCAGTCTATGTGGGTGAATTAATGAGCCTATGACCTGGCATGGGACACGTGATAAGTCCGTAACCTGATACCTTACGCCAAATCGGTGAAATTGCATAATTGGTCGAGTTTCACCTTTTGTTTACGAAAAAAAAAAACAAAAAAAAACGCAGTTTTAATTTGATCAAATGTTCATCTAATCAAAACAAAGATATAAAAGAATTTTATTTTTCACAATCAAAAGTTTGTTAAATGATTTTTTTACAAAAGATTATCAAATAAATTAGGCAATTTCACCAATTCAGCGTGACACACACACACACACACACACACATATATATATATATATATATATATATATATATATATATATATATATGAATGATACAAGAATATACCCTTAAAAAAATGACGGAGTTATTTATGTATGGATCAGCACTAAGGAGCTATTTTATTTGGTAATATATCTTTCATTATTCAAGTATCATAATCTTGAGTTTTTCCATTCATTTCAAGCTGTTTTAATGTGTGATGATCAGACATGAAGTTTTAAGAGTTTCTATGACGGAATTTTTATCGTTATGTCATAATAGAAAGATAAATCAACCAATGGGATCATCTCATTTGAGTGCAAACAAACAAATAAATCTAAGTAGATTCATGTACGTATTTTAAGCTCATAGAATAATTCTTGAATTTCTTTCAATCTTAAGTGCTTTCATTCAATTAGACAAGAACTATTAAAAAATTGTTAGTTTTAAGAGAAAAATATTTCATTTTACAATGTCACTATGATGCCAAACTAGGCACTTATTTTCCGGCATTTTTACGAAAGTATGGCTTACACGGTCCCATGCAAAAAATGGCGCCGGCCGCATAATAGGTAAAAAAAAAAAAAAAAAATGAAAAGAAACAAGAAAATTCACACAAAATAAGATTGGATGTAGCGGAGGATAATTGATGTAAGCCTGTCCAACTTACGTAAGAAATGTCAGAAAGTGGGTGACCAGTTTAGCATCATAGTTACATTATGAATAAAACCCCTATCGTAAAATCCAACAAATTTACGGGGTTTGAAGGGATTGAAAGCGTCTAAGAATGAAAACTACCTCTAAGGGAACTATTTTAGGCAAGTAAAATACCTATATACACTTACATGCGTATAGGTATATATATATATATATATATATATATATATATATATATATATATATATATATATATATATATATCATGCATATGCACATGTCATATATACATAGATATATAGATATTTACAATTAAGCACGTTATTGCATATGTTATATAATTACAATTATGGGCATATATATATATATGTATATATAGATATATATATATGCACATCATTGTGTGTATATGTATGTGTGTGTGTGTGCGCGTGTGTGTCCGTACATGTACAAATGTACATGTGTATATCTATCTATATATATATATATATATATATATATATATATATATATATATATATATATAGAGAGAGAGAGAGAGAGAGAGAGAGGGGGAGAGGGAGAGAGAGACAGGCAGACAGATAGAGAGGGGGAAGGTCTGAACATTTTTCTATTACTACAATTCACAGACAACTTAATGCTGTGGATGTGTTTTGTATAGAGATTTATAATGAAATTTTATATATATATATATATATATATATATATATATATATAGTTGAAACCGTTTAATGAGTTTTCTAAATATGTTTGCATGTTGATTGAATAGCCAGATTTAATTAATTCATCTCAATCTGACATTTGATTGGAAAGTTCTTCGTCTAATTAAAAAGGACCAGGACAAGCCAAATCAAGGCAGTCGCCTAGGGTGCAATTGTCTTAATGGTGCATTCCAAAGTTGGAAAGATAATCATTAGAATTTAACTAGGGTGGAAATTCCAAGTCAACGCCCAGGGTGCATGAAACGTTGCGCTGGCCGAGAGAGGAACATACAACTTTATTGACTGATAAGCGGGGTAAGATTCATTAATCAAACCCCTTGAACTCAGTCGCGGGTAAACACCTCAAGTGAACAATTCGAAAATGAATGGATTGAATTCATTTATCTTATTACTCGTTAACTTCATAGAAAAGTCACGCATACGCTGGTTTACCCCCCGATCCAAAAGCAGAGCGGTGCTATAGAAACCTTTCATCAGCCGAAGTGAACGCTTTTCACCTTATATTTGGCACGTTTTTCATTTTTCTCAGCGTTAAAATCCAACGAGCTGAGCCATTTTTAACGAATTTTAGCGCCATTTCTTAGCAATTTTCGCAAATTCACTTTAGTCACTTATAGACTAATTTAGCCATTTTAGCCATTTAAATGGTCATAAAATCGCTTCTTGCTATATATCTTATCTTGATGTTTAAGTGGATTTTGGCATTTTTTGACGTTATTTTGAGTTTGGTTTAGCGCGAAAAAATCGCTTGATTTGGCAACACTGCCTGCCACCCCCACCCCAAAAGAAATTTTCTCGACCTCTATCCGTCGCTTCATTGAATCCTGACCGCTGACAATTGCTTTTTTAGATTCAATACAATTTCTGCAGCCAATTCATTCTACATATAACAAACTTATTCTGTCTGTTATGTGTGCTTTGGATTTCTTTATAATAGCAAAATTCCGCCTAAAACAATACTACACCATTTGTGTAAATTTTCTAAAATTTATCAGATTTCCTGCCACTTCTCTCGAAATTTTCGTCCATTAAAACCCCCAAATTATAGACATTCAGTAAGTGGTAAGGACAGAGATGTATGGTGAAGGAATCATTTTTTTTCAAGTCGAATCCCTTTATGAGATCTTTGGTCACTCGAGCTGTATAGCAACCTGCATTATCGGGAAGAATGTCTTTTTTCTGTCCACTAAGGATGATTGTTTTGTCCCAAACCGTATTCTAATGCTGAAGCTGTTGGTAGTAAACTTGAGCTGTGACTGTTATCGCTTGAAAGTTCCTAATGGATTATTCTTTGCACATCCCATGAAACACTCAGCAACATCTTCTGATGGTGGCCTCTCGACGGGATTAACATAGTGAAAAGGGATTCATTTCTCATCCCCAGTAGCAAATCTGCCCCCCCCAAAGGCGTCTCGGCAGAGAATTTGACTCTGGTTATTCACCATCCGAACTAGTTTAAATGATGCATTTGAAGACCATTTTCTTGTCCAAGAAGTCGACGTCAATTTTGCTGCACAACGAACTTCTGTTTTTCTGTTTTTATTTTCATCCGATATAGTATAAATCATTTTCTAAATAACTATATACTGTAACTACCAGAATATGTAACAAACGATTGGAAAGAAGGGTGAGTTTACGGGTGTAATACGAGCTTCTGTTCCTAGTTGAAGTCTAGGTGGTTTAATTGGTAAAGCAGGCCAGACTAAACTGCGTTTTCCCTTGACTAGGAAATATAGATTCGAATCCCACCTAAGGCTTATCAACGCTATTTGCTCATTGTCGGAGGGTTATGGGCCTGCAAAAAAAGTTGCGATAAAGAGCAGTCAATAAGATTAAAAAAGAGGCAATAATAAGAAGAAGAATAAGAAAAAGAATATGGACTTGATATAACTGAGAGGTGATATCAGCATCAGTCGGAAAGCGTAATTGAAAGTGAAAAGGTCAAAATCTTGTGGAATTTCAACTCTGAGTCATTTAACATAGAAGACTAGATATTGTGCTGGCAATAAAAGATACCAATGAATGTCTCATCGTGGATGTTGCCATTCCAGGCGACCACAAGGTAGAAAACAAAGAATATGAGAAGACTGATAAGAATTCGGAGTTGAAGGTGAAACTGCAAAAATTGTTGCAGAAACAAACTCTTGTTCCGATTGTCATCGGGGCGCTTCGTTCCATTCCATAAAATTCTAGGAAATGTCTTGGCAAACTCGGCATTGAGTGCATTCTGAGAATGTTATAGAAGTCTGCGTTTCTTGGCACAACTTACGTCAAAAGACTAACGTCTTGAGAGAAGTTCTCTCTAACTGAAGTCTAAAGGACCTGATCGAGAATAACTAAGTCCATTTCCAGTTTTTTTTACTGTGAAAAAAAAAATAGAAATAAATAAATGAATTACTACTACTACTACTACTACTACTACTACTAATAATAATAATAATAATAATAATAATAGAAGAAGAAAAAGAAGAAGAAAAATAAAATTCGCTATGACAATCAATAATTGAACAACCGTAGCGTCAAAATTTGAAGTCATGCAAAAAGAAGTCAACCGAAGAATAAATATGGTCAGAATAAATTCTTTTTATGACATCGATGGCGTTTTCCACAACTAAAATCGAATAAAAGGCCAAAAAAGCCTTTTTTCCAAAAATTGGAAAAAGGAAAATATTTTTAGAACGGGTTTAGTGGAACACCCTCGCCAATTCTTGAAACAAAATGGTATAGCCAGGAGCGCTGGTGCACACAAATACACAGACATATACATATATAAAAAGGATAGAACTCTTCTCCAACTTTGGTGGCTATGTTGGTTCAATAATAATCATTTGACTCGTCCTGTTATTTCAAACGCAAGGCTTCAAACGTTCATAGTGTTGGAATGGCAAATTTTCTTCAACTACATTGTATTCTCCAAATCAGGATTCCTCAAACTTTTTCCTACAGCTTACCCGTCGGTCGTACCCGGCAGTGTTAGCATACCCCTTGTGAAAAATACAGTGTAGGAGTCGAAAGAATGCAGGTATGCGTGCAAACCAGAGATGCCTAATTTCACGGGTTGATCCCATTGACTTGCTCAGTGTCGCCCTCTGTATGCCAGGTTCACAAGCCACACGACTTTTGTTTAGTTGGTTGTGATTACTTCAAGATTCCAATGTTTTTAAAAAGCTTGTGAACCTGCGTAATTTCTATTGTATGCCCCTAGGTCAATAATGGTGAACCTTTTTTTGTACTGTGTGTCGAAAGCTTAATTCAAAAATCTTTTGGTAGCAGAAGTATCTAACATCTCCGTAATTAGCCGATACTTTTCACAAGCAAGAATAAGTTGAAGAGCAAGTTTTAAATCAGTTTGTTTTTTTGTTTTTATTATAGAAATAAATCCTGAAAGCTTTTCCGACTGACACTCCTCAAAGAAAAATTCATCAGGAAAAAATGTTTAGATATATAAATGAGCTGTGTGTGAATAGTTAGAATAAATTTGAAGATGTTGCCAGTCATGGTAAAGTAAGGCACGAAGATGGAGCACGTGTTGTAAATTACATGCGTGGTGATCGGACGCAGTGCCTTTATACATTTTGATATTTTCTAACGAATCTTCCGTTGAGAAGTGGCAGGCGAGAAAGATTTCAGGATTTATTTCAATAATGAAAACAAGGAACAAGCAAATCTAAGACTTGTCCTTCAACTTATTTGCACTTTTGCTATGAATCTGCTAAATACGACAATGTTAAAATCTAAACTTTCTGAATAATTCGGTTATCGGGGTATCACTTACATGTATTTTAGTTTCTGGTATATGCTTACAGATAAGCGGCTCATTTTTCTAATACTTCTAAAAGACTTGGAGTTTAATAAAATACGACATGAAATTTAAATAAACTTAATGAACAAGAATAATAAAATTAGATTTTAAAAGTTTTTTTATTAAAGTCTTTTATGTGTCAGATAAAAACTTGCTGAGTGTTATAGTTGACATGCATGTCATAGGTTCGCCATCATTACCCTTGGTGTACGCACTCCAGGGTATGAGTACCCCTACCTCTGATATATCACCTCCAAGAGATCATTTGCATGAAACATTAAAGGATAATGATACAAATCGTTGCTTAAAAATTCACCAGAATGCGGGAAATTAAATGTCTAAAACTCAATATCTCATGAGAGAGGGTCCCAGACCCTTGCACTATTTATGTCCCCTGGGCATGGGGCCACTGTTGAGGTGTCCCTTATTTTCCCACATTGAACGAACAAAAACTAAATATAGTCGTTTTATTTTCAGTCTCATTCAAACTAATAGCTGAAAATAAACAATGACATAAACATGTTTCCATGTGTGCAGCTTTATCTGGCAAGCAGTATTTCGCGTGCGTACTGTGCCAGAGTAAGGTGATTATAGAGCTGGTAATTTCAGGATTCAAATATCGGCTTTTACCTTGGCTAAAACACATTTTGCGTAACCACATTATTATGTTAACCGGATCAGTGTTGAGTCTTCAGAAGGAAACTTCTGGGGGTATTGGTGCAGTGGAGAAAAAAGGGTCATGGATGAAAATACACCTCGATAAACCCCAGATGTAATTCGTCTTATACTCCTGCTGTAACAACATGGCTAATACGATGTATAGACAAATATTGAACAACCAAATGTGGTGAAGTGTTCTTCCCTTTCTACATGTGCGTGTCTGTGTATTTATGAGTTTGTTATGCGTTTGCACGTCCGAACGTTGCTGGCCAAACCGTTTTGTCAACAGACTTGATAATTTGCATCAGTGCTCCAATAAACCCTTTCAATATATATATATATATATATATATATATATATATATATATATGTGTGTGTGTGTGTGTGTGTGTGTGTGTGTGTGTGAAAAAAATGCTTTTTTGAGCCTTATTTTGACTAGTTTATCAATAAAATCTAGATTCTGGAGAATCTAGATATTATTAATAAACTCGTCAAAATTTCCAAAATTCAGATGTTTTTGTTTTTTACTCTATTAGATGTTTTCGAATGGAAAACACCAATGATGTCATAAATAGAATTGATTCTGATCATATTTTCTCTTTGATAGAATTTTTTTTTACATGACTTCAAATTTCAACGCTACGGTTATTCAATTATTGACTGTTATGGTGTCTCATTTATTTTTTTTTTGTGTCGCCTGGGAAAGTGATCATTTTTGAAACATGAAATGACACTTCAGAGAACCGTAAGAATGCACGTTGATTATGTGTCTCTACTACTCTCAGTATCTGACCTTTGGATCTTTTCTCCTGTATGTTGATTGGTCTGTAGAAATGAATAGCAGTCATTTTTTCTGTCCGACCAGTCTTAAATCTTCTCATTCATCAGAGGACATGATGATTTTCGCCAACCACTGATCAGAGGCTACAATAGACTCCAGCATTACTGTTCCATTCGACGCAAATACTTATATCTATTACTACTGATTTCCATCAGAGGGACTCCTTCTTTCTCGATGGATTATGGAGCGTCACTGAAGTGGCCACTCCGTTTCTCAAGCATGGGCAAAGCGTACGGAGATCCTAAAGTGTGCAGTCGACAGAATTCCTCTCTTGGTCTCGCTGATTTAGCACAAAGACAAGGGCGTGTTAAATTTGGTAGCTTCCGGAAAGACGTCAGCCGCCTTAAGGAGCACACTACCCGATTATGAATCAGAGTTCTCCTGGACTGGCTCTCCAAAGGCATTAGTGCTAAGTGAACGTAAACAACCTCGATCCGTGTTCTTAACCACTACGCTATTTATATCTCCTATACTTCCATTAGTAAGAAAGTGCTCTTACACTGGCCATGGCAACAGCCGTCTCTGGAGGGTGGGAGTTGGACTCATGCTTTCCCAAAGGGCATTAGTGCCAGTCTCAGTCAGAGTTTGAACTCGGCCCGCCCAGTTCATTTTCCGCGCTGTTAATCGATCGGCCACCGGTACTTCCTCTACTTCCATTAACATTCCAATTTTTTCTTTCTTGTTGACGCGTGTCTCATTTGAAAAACCTACGACTTATTAACAAAGGCAATCTCGAATGACGGCATTTCTTAATTACTTTCTTTACTAAATTCATTTGCCAGATCCAACCCAGTTAAAAAAAGAAAATAAGAGAAAAATACTTGTCGCCACTTGATTACAATTAAACTAATTGCATTTTCAAATAAGTTCTAAACGTAAAAGAGTTCATATCGGGTCTCCATAATAACATCTCTTTCCCAACTTTATAAAGGACTTAGTCATTATCATTCCTGGTATCTCCATCGTCGTCAGAGTCATAATAATTAATAATAGCGGGGGAGGTGAAAGGGACAAGGGGAACAGGCGGAGGAGAAGAAAGAAAAGATGTTGAAGTAGTAGTAGTAGTAGTAGTAGTAGTATTTCGAATAGCTTAATCTTTAATCATTAGCTGAGGTATTTTTGCTTCTATTGCTAGGCTTTCATCTTCTCTTTCTCCCTTTGCTTTTTTCTTCTTTTTTTCCTTTTTTCTTTTTTTCTTTTCTTCTTCTTTTCTTTTTTTGTCTTTTCTTTCTTCTTCTCCTTCTTTAGGGAACTTTTCTTATCATCATTTTTTCTTCTTGTTATCATTCTTGCTTTTCTTTTTCTTCCTCTTCTTCTTCTTCTTGTCGTTTTTCCTTTTCTTTCCCCCTTTCTCTTTAATATCTCTTTCCTTTTTGTCACTTTTATTCCTCTATTTTTCTCTTTAAAATCCCTTCTCCCCCTCTCCCCCATCTTTTCTATTTCTTCTTAGGTTTGTTCGGTTTTTAAGTTGCTCTAATGTCTGGCCATGTATCACGCGTAGAGACTGTAACAATGGAGCAAGAGGGCTGAAATTTGAATGTTCTCCTTATTGTGTCTAGTAAAAACGTTTTGCTCCTGTTTTCTTAAGATTTCCCGCTTAATAATTGTTTAGTAAGTGTGTGTGTGTGTGTGTGTGTGTGTGTGTGTGTGTGTGCAATGTAAGTTTGCTCTAAATCGATCCCTTAGTTTGTGCCCGGTAGCATTCACGCTTGTTTTCTGAAAATTCGGACTGATCGCCCCCATCACTGACAAAAGACGTTGGTTACGAGACGTTTTTTTATTTTTTTATTGAGGGACTAACCAGACCTGTTACACTGGCTTATACCATTTGTTCATTTGTTTACACGAGACAGACCGATTGCAGAGAAGTTTGTTCCAAAGTATAAGGTTGTAACATATGAAATGTCGTTAATAGCAAGAAAATAGTAAATATTCAATCAAAACAGGATTCATCTGGAGCTATGAGCTCTTCCCAACGACCCCCTAATGATTATATACCCCTCTATGAACTTCTTTGGGTCTAGTGATCACAAATTCAGTAAAGGCACTGATTATGGCTTCCCTATTATTGGACCTTTTTTTATCATAGTTATGAAGATCAAAATGCCCGAAAATTTGATATGTTGGAGAAATATCAGATGAATATAGACGATGCTGAAAGACGTCATATCCCGATTCTCTAAGCCTAAACACAGTCAGCTGAGAGGTGCAGGATCTCATTTAGTCTCTGTTGACCAATCTTTCCAACTTTAACCTTTCTTATTGCCTTGAGATAAGGTGTTCGATGTTGAAGTCTTAACGTCCTCAGAACATCGGGTGTTTTTTCGTGGATCATTGGCCATTGCTGTCCATAATTCACTATCATTCAGAATAGGCCTGGATTTCCCTTGAGATTTATTATTTATGTCCATATTTCTAGACCTGAATTAATCTGAACCAACGCTGAATAGTTCGCAGTGCAATAGTGTCCACTTCAAATGCCTTATTGATCTTATCAGTAGCTTCAGCAGCCTTATGTCCTAATTTAAAACCGTGCTTGAAAATGAGTCTAATTTCTGTAGCGCCACTGTTATCAAATGGCCGAATACCTCTGATGATAATGAATTATCCCTGTATGATATTCCACAATGAATCTACTTAGAAAATGCAATTACATTAGTTAATCTTCCACTTTTAGCATTATTCTCTACGATAGCTATTTCAATACTTTGAAATCTCGAGAACCCAATTTATAAAGGAAATATCCTATTTTTATTTTCTGACTTTTAAACAGTAATCAATGAACTGCGTAAAATGAGCAATTTATGACTTTATTTTAATAGGATTAATTTTAATCGTATCCTTATTTATGGTACATATCTGTGTACAATACTTATGTTTATTGATAGCTGTGCAATGGTTTCTCTGCAACGAGATTCGCAATGTCAGATTTAGCATTTGACATGTCATGTTCAACATTCAGTTGGTTTTGTTATTTCTTTTTCGCGTATAACATCATGGAGCCTGCTCATAAAAACAGGAGTTACGAAAAAGCTCAATTTTTTTCATGCTTTTGTAAACCGTCAACCAAAACTGTAAACTATTTCTTCAGTTTTCAAGTGGGTCTGGCTGACTGGCTGGCTATGCATGTATTACTCGTACAAGCCGACCTAAAGGAATTAGAGAGCTGAAAATTACAACTTCTATTTATCATTATGTTTTAAAACCTTTTCGTGTATGTCTGTGTGTGCTTTTGATGCCCTCCTAGATTTTTAATGGGAGGGGTCGATTTGCAATGTAAATGATTGCGTAATTGGTTCCCTTGTGTATGCCTTGCTTTTCGAAAATTCAGACTGTTTATAGATCCAACGAAAGATGAGAGTTGTAACTTATCCGTTGATAACCACCTTTTCCAACATTTTAATTGACTTAAAATTTGAACTGATGACCCCAACATTTATTCGACTGACTCCAGTTTCGAAACCACTGCTCCATGGTGCAAGAGAAAATGGCATTTCATGTATAACAACCAATCATTCTGTTCTCTTTCTCTTGAAAATGTGTTCCTTGACGTTTCCCCACTCAGAATGTCGTCCTTGTGAAAAGCGTATGTTCCTACGAATGGCTTTATCTTAACCGGAACAAAGAGGGCCACCCTGGCTGGATATGACAATCCCTACGACCTCCGTGCGACCCTCAGGGTCCTTGAACGGGTGCAACGAAGACTTGAACTTCAGACAATCAACCAAGTCTCCTAGCTAGAAATAAGATTCGAGGAACCATTTGTCATTTTCCACAACCAAGGTCAGCGGTTCACAAACTTTCCTAAGTCATTCCTCACTTTTGTCAACGAGATTAATAATTCCGTGCCTTCCATTTAAGTATGTTGCAACAAAGAAGAATTTCAAATAATCATTTTATCTTGCATGTATTTAGACAGATTTATGATAAAAATCAGTTCAATCTTATTAATTGTACGGCTGCTGTGTATTTGTTACACGAAGAAAGCAAGCGAAGATTATTAGGAACATATCATTTGAAACTCCAATTTATCACATAACAAGATTTTTGCAATTGTAACTGTAACTAATATATATATATATATATATATATATATATATATATATATATATATATATATATATATATATATATATATACATATATATATATATACTTCAAAGTGATCTACAAGTTTTTCGATTTGTGGGTCTGTTTATGTGAAACACATCCATACTACCCTTAAAACAAAAACATTTACCATGACTTTATTTTTTATCCAATTCCTTCCTTAGACTGACTAAATTACTTCCTTGGGGTGGATTTCCTCTCTCCTGGTCGGGAACCATTTGCTAAGATGATGACCTTTGATGATTGCTGGTTTTGAGCAGTGGCTGAAAAGGTAGACTCGGTCTTTTACAGTTCCGGCTAGGCCAATGCAATGAACTTGTTCACAGCGATCAAAATGATGAATATTATTGCTCCAGTCTCCAACAATGACTAGGATTGATAATAAACCATTTCTTCGGCTAGATCTGGCTTTTTTTTTTCGTGTTTAGCCGATAAAAATCCATGAAAATAGCTGGTATTGCCTTACTCGAATATTGAAGCTGAAAGAATATTCTGTAAGATGAACATAATTAAATCAAAACTGACAAATATAATCGAACTAAAATGCTAAAAGCGCTATTGGCAGTTAGAATTTGATTAAGAAAGCATAATCAATGCTGTTGTATCAATGAAATACCAGAAAAATTGTTACGCACTACAGGAATAAAGGCTTCTTATTTCAACAAAAAAGACCCCTGTCCCCAAATATCGACATTTGAAATGATATCCAATCTTTAGATGATTAGATGTGGTTAACTTAATAGAAGGAAATGTACAATTTTTACCAATGATTCATTCTGGAGTTTCAATATATAGTAATTTTATTTTTTCAATGTATAGTAATTTCATTTTTTGTTTATACATATATATGCATAATTATGAATTGGGCTATATCATGTAGAAACTTGTTTGAGATAATTTCCCGTAATTATACGTTTAATGTATCATTCGCCCAAGACAACGTAAATAATTAAAATATGCTCTTACCATTGAGCTAAATAGCCGCTAGTAATGCAAATGCCAAAATAACCACTTCAACACCAAAGTCTCATCTCGTTTATTTTCCTTCTATTCATCTCTTTCAACACTACAGTTATGCGATAAGAAATGGACATTTGTGGTCCGACAGAATGATTATAAATTGTGTTATATCATATAAAAACTTGTCAGAGATGATTTCCCGTCATTAAACGACTAATGTTCGATGATGAGGAAGAGAATTTATTTTCTTCAGAATCGAACATGTAAACTGTAAATTTTTCCCTGGGAACAGCTGAAAATATTGCTCCTCGGCATCAAAAATGTAAAAAGCAAATTTTTCTCTTTGAACCAGTGCAAACATTTTTTTTGCTGTAAAAGATGGCTGGCTCCCATCGAAATACATTAAACAACGCCCATGGAATAATAAAAAAAAAATGAGATGTAACACGTATCTCTTTTTTGTCTTCACCTTCCAATCGTCATTTTCATTTACACACACATATATATATACATACGACAATAAGGGTGAGGTCAGTCGAGCACACATCACACGCTGCACTACACCTTAAGACTACATTGTTGTGGGCGTCTGGGCTATTCACATACGGGCCATGTTGACTTTGGACCTGAAAAATGTGGGAAACTCTACCGGATCTCCGTCTGCATAGCTAAAACATCATATATATTTATATATATATATATAGTGAGAGAGAGAGAGAGAGAGGGGGGAGTTCATAATATTTTTTCAATTTGTATGAATACAAAAAAGAGAACCAGAAACATTGCTCAATACTTATATATATATATTATACGTATGAAATAAATCGAGCTATCAATATATATTCATACATTGATATATAAAATAAAATTTACAAGGATATATACCTGGTGAATGCCAGCATTTTGTACCCAACACACTCCTCTGAAACTGGCAATGTGTTCTTGTAATGCAAGAACAAAACAGATTGCTGGTTCCTAGAAAATGTGTTAGTCACAAAATGTTGATATTCACCGGGTAATTATTCTTGTATATCTTATATATATGTTGATGAAAGTGGCAGTTGGAAAGTGAAAAGAAAAAATTGAGAGAAAAACCAGTGTATTTTCTGTTACTACTCTTACTAAACAACCCACAACACAGAAATATCTCCATTTCTTTCCTCAACCTCGAACATGTAGACAGCATACACTTTTCTCTGCACCGTTGCAAATTTCTCAGGAAAAAATGGCTTGCAACCATTAAAATGCATCGAAACATGCCCACTTGATAATAAAAATTTTCGAGGTGCAACAACTGATTTTCTCTTAATGTTTTTCTTTTCACATTCCAATCGTCACTTTCATCAAAATTCTGTTAGATCACCTCCCATCCACACAAACACACACACACACACACACACACATATATATGCGACTAGAAATCGTAGGCAGTCATATTATCTGGATATTAAAATTGTAGAAGACGCCCAAAGCGAGCATCTGCCAAGAGAAGGACACTCCTGTCGAATGATGCTCCTATACGTACCCCCTTAGTAGACCATCGGAAGCTAACCCTTGGTTCAAAGGGTGGGGTCGGTCCTGGGCTAGCTGGCTTCACCTTAAAAATCCATTGCTCAGGCTGGATTGAAGATCTGTACGTTGACCCCGTCGTCTATCGTCCGACTACTGTTGCAATCTTTCCCGACAATCTACATCCACGGAGCAAAGCCATTCATTCATTCATTCATATATATATATATATATATATATATATATATATATATATATATATATATATATATATGCTATTCATGGTTGAGCACTCTTTAAGTGAGGTAACTCGTTCATTGTAAGATTATGCAATGCTGTTCCATAGGAATAGAGCCCTCTGGTGGATGGGAAATTCAAGCTAAAATGAATATATCGCTCAATTTCAGCATTACTGACCGTCCAGTTCCGTGGCTCTGCGGTAGGACACCGGCCTCCAGGTCTAAACACAAGGTTTCTAATCCTGCCACGTGCTACTGGATGGGATAATGATTGTCAATAGCCACACTGAAGAGTTGTAATACAACGAAACAGCTGTCTGTGGATGACACAATAATAAATATATATATATGTATGTGTGTGTGTGTTTGTATATGCAATGTGGATAAATCTAGCCGACACATGATATTTTTTAAGAAATTTTCAGCTATAAGTAACAAGGCATATTTAGAAATACAACCGACGCCATGAAAGGAAAATGCTTGTTGCTTCAAAAACTACAAGAACAAGAAAACTATTGTCTTCGTTGAATGCGCTATTCAATCAAGTTCGTATAATCGAATCACTGATCGAATTAATAATACATCACAAACGATTAGATTTTGTTTTAAGTGGGTCCTTAAGCCTATCATCAAGCCTGTTCAAAATCGATCATCCGTGATCAAAAATTAATTGTATAAACGCAGTTCTCGTCTGCCCCGTCCCATTTCCCCGCCTCTGTTTGTAGAGACGACATTTCCAAGTGAACACTTCCACTGTTTTCCAGTTGGATGGGTTTGCCGAGAGAGAATCAGCCGATTAGGAAAGCAAGCGGTTAACTGCGCTGAGAATTGATTCGGTGAGCCGAGTTCAAACTCTGGCTGGGACAGTCTGTGTTCACTTTGCACTGTCTTACCTGGGAAAGGCATGAACCTATCTTTTCCTGCAGCTATGGATAAAATAAAGCAGGGTGAAGTGAGTTATGTCACTTCTGGTGTTTGCCGTTCTCACATACTGCCCACCGCGGCCAAGACAGAGAAACTTATGATTCGTTGAGCCCGAGAAGGAACAGTCATAGCCAGCGTAAGGGAGCTGACTAACTGAATAATTATCAGCCGATTTTTACTTTTTTTTTTAAATTCCAGAGAATTTATGAGAACTAAATTACAATCAAATCAGGTTGGCAACTCACTGTAGCAAACTGGCCTCGCAAATAATTCGTTATGAGTTTAGGTGCCCCATCTTGTGTCCTTGTACCAAAACAAAGATATGCTTAGTGAATACAGGTTTCCAACTCTATGAGAGATTCGAGGGTCCCAATAAAATGAAAAGAAAAACTTCTGTGTGCCGATGGCGTAAATCAAAGGATTGATTATCATTGATTTATTTGATAATTTTTTTTTTTTAGTGTTTTCAGTTCTAAAAAATGGTGACGATTTCATATTGGACTGAATCGTTGGAGATTGGGGTTGAAAGATAGCACAGTAGACTGGGTCATAGGAGAAGGTGAAAGAGCATGCGTGCTGCTTCCATAACAACTCTCAGCAAGATGAACGCTATTTTCACTCTTCGCCTCTTTTCGCGAAAGAGAAAAAATAACGTCAAGCGAATTTTCGGAAAAGCAGGGCGTTCCAGTATTTATGAATCAAATTGGCGCTACGCCGTGGTATAATGATTCATTGTTGCTATGTCATTTTGCCATACAGTGAGCTCGATCCATACTTGGTGCCACGCGTATGTAACTTTGTGCCAAATCCAACCTAGGCTTAGTAAATAATCATATGATGTGCCTATAATTTGGCGTCGCATCGTGGTGTAATGGTATGCAAGCTGGTCTTTACAATGGGATAAAAACTTGGTTCCATGGAAAGCTTCAAAAGGCATCTACAGCAGTTCTTTGCATAAAAACATCAACAGTTAAGATGGTATGGAATTATGAAGTTCCCAAAAAGAATTTCCGAAGATGGTGAAACCAAATTGTAAATATGATGTTCAATAAAGTTAATGTTGAAATATATATATATATTTATATAAGCTATTTATATTTGATTTATGAACAAAACAGACCTTATCTCTATTACTAATGCTTCTTCTGTAAGGCGTAACCTAAACAGATGCTGATATATTAATGCCACTTCCCTCCTTACGTTGGCGTTGTATTTTGCAGGGAAAATGAATGCTTATTCCTTTGTGGACAGTTTTTGATTAATCTGCTCGAGTAACAGTTTTTGTAGATAAAAATCAGTCTATAACAACCGCCTGTAGAAGTCATGTTTAATCTTGGTATTTCTGAAACCTGCATTTAATTATTTTGCATTTTCTGTAATATATATGCTAATTTGCTATCGTGAGAAATATGTCAATTACATGTATGAAGGTATATAATACCAATGACTGCGCTCAATAAAACTAGTTGCAGAATATATACTATAATTGCAACGATGCAAAGAACGTATTTTATACATACGTACATATATATATATATATATATATATATATATATATATGGAGAGAGAGAGAGAGAGACATATCTATATATATATATATATATATATATATATATATAAATTGCGTTATATCAAATCTCTCTCTCCCTCTTTCTCTTTATATATATATATATATATATATATATATATATATATATATATTTATATTCATATATATATATATATATAATGTGTACTGTAGAGAGTGAGACAGACTCGGGAGTAAAGTGTTTAGAGGTAAGGTTTATTAATCCTTAGATGTAAATTGTCCAGACATGTTTCGGGATTCTTCCCATCTTCAGTGGTGTGTGCTGTGTGAGTATGTGTTAAAAGTTCCCATGATAGATATAAACATATATATATGTATATATGTGTATATATGTATGTATATATATATAAACATAAATATATATACACATATATATATATATATATATATATATATATATATATATATATATATATATATATATATATATATATATATATAATTATCCTAACGTGAGGGCATGTAGCCAAAACTAAGCAGAGGAATCCATTTTATGGACCGAGAAATAGAATGTAATGTGAGGTCATTTTGTAACTTAAAATGTTCCTTTGATATTTGATTCTATATAGATAGTATAACTTATTATCTTAATTTATTATTTGTATCTTATTTTACAGTTTCATGAACTTTTCACTATATTTCTGTTCGCATGTCTGTGTTAGGAAAATTCAAGAACGGACACAGCTTTAACCACCAAATTCTTGTTGTCACTAATAGGACCCTAGAGCAGGTCTTCAGCACGATAAAGAGAGAGGCTTTTAGCGGTGAGTTCAATTTACAATATATATTCGTGCTAAATTGATTGATTATTTTGTGTCTGGTTACGTTCATGCTTGTTAAAAATATCTACTATCATCATCATCATCATCATCATCATCATCATCATACAATGATTCCTGAAATGTCTGTCTGCCTGTGATCGCAAAATTCAGAAACGGATTCAGAGCTATGATCACTAGATTTCCTGTGGTTATTGATAATTTTCGAAAATTCCACCCCAAATTATGGTTTTAATTGGGGGTTCATTTCCCAATAACAATCTATACTAAATTGGTCACTTAGTATGTGTCCAGTTGTGTCCATATTTATTCAAAAATTTACTCATCATCATCATCATCATTGTCATCAGTGTTTAAACGTCTGTTATTGAACGTAGACCCTCCCCAGGATTCGCCACAATTCACTATCATGAGCGTTGCGGAGCCAGTGTCACCAACTGTGATATGAAATGCCGGTGGCCGATCGGTTAGCCGTGCAGAAAATACTTGGAGACTCGAATTCGAACCCGACTGAGAATGGCACTTATACTCTTCGGACAGGTATTAATTCCTCTTTTTCTCCGAACTATTGGTAAAATAGCAGTTATTTATAGATGCTTAGGCTACATCATACATTGCAAACTTTAAAGAACTATCCGAAACAAAGATGCGAAGACCTGGCAAAGATGACCGAAGCAGTAGCCAGTGTAAGGACACTACTTGATACAAATTAGCATCATTTGATTTACAGCTTTATGCTTTATACGTTCTTTTCCTTTTTGTGACAGTGATTCACTCCACCCGTTAGAATAATTCGCCCGACCGTTTCAGCAAAATCCAAAAGCAGCTCCAGTTAGGGTCACCAAATCTAATGTGATTTCTAATGGGACCTGAAGTGTTGTTTTGTTTTTTTTTTTTTGCATATTAGTCTTTGAAAAATGTTGGTGTTTTCCAAATCTATGGGGGTCTGCGTTCGCGCTCTCCCTGATAATTGTAATGATCTGATTTTTCATATATCTATCCATCTAAATAATACTAAGTCTCATACCATGTTTTTTTTTATACAGTGGCTTTGTGTAGCCAGAATGATGCATCGTAGCCAGTGTTACCGGATCAAGGTAGACCTGAAAAAACAATTTTGATTTTTCCCATATCGGTCTTTGGCAGGAACTAGCTGGAAACCCCAAACGCAGGAGTTTTTTTTTTTTTAACTTGTCTTACAAATTCACCAAAAATCTATCTGTCAGTCTGTGTTTGCATAACTCAAGGACGGCTTCAACTATAGCCTCCACACTTTCTATCATTACTAATGTGTTTTGTGAGAGGTTCGATTTACAATATACGTTTAATGCTAAACGGTGGTGAAAAGCAAAGAAAAAACAGAAAACAAAACAAAAAACAAAAACAAACACATCAAACAGAAATTTTAAACCTCAACAGCAACATTTGTAAATAGATTATTCTATTTTAGCAACGTGTGCAGTATTGTTCGTTTCATGATTTTAACATTTCGGATATTACGTGTTACAACTGAAGAAGACTGTAGAGTACAAACACCGAAACGTTGCGTTCAGAAGTTGAACTGAGATGAGGACAATCGTCCAAAAATATTTATACATTATAATAATCCTTCATCAACAAAATTCAGACGAAAAAAAATCAAAAGTATGCAAGTCCAGATTGCTAACCATTGAACAATGACGTGGAGCCTCAGGCGTTTTCATTGATAACAGCAATTGCAACAACATCTATTATTACCCTTCAGATACCCACGTGCCACCCTACCTCATCATTTAGTCGATCGATTATAAATTTGTTACGGTTATGCGCAGAGAATACAAATGCAAAGATGTTGGTTATGTGATCACAGGAGCGATTACAGCGTTGCCAATTTAGATGCTTTTAGATGTGTCTGCACATCTCTAAAAGACGCTTTTCAGTCGGTCTGTCGGTCGGTCTGTCGGTCGGTCCCAGTTATGTTAAACAGCAGAAAAAGGAAGGACGGGGTTTTATTTACCTGCTGCTACGATGTCATAAGAGGTGTGATGTCATCAATAACTGACTATCAAGTATTTGTTTTCCAGTGTTGCCAAGTATCGTTTGTATTAATAACTAAAACTGTCTGTGAAATGGCTAAAATCGACAAAACTTTTCTATTTCCAGCTTACTTTATAGCTAAAAATGTTATAATGAAGCATTTGAAGTCCACTTATCATATAAAATAGCCATACACAAAGACTCCAGAACAAATTATTGATAAAAACACGCCATCAAAGTCAATAATTGAACAACCCTAGCGCCAAAAATTGGAGCCACGTAAAAAAAAAAAAAAAATCCAACGAAAGATAAATATGGTCAGGATGAATTCTATTTATGACATCACCGGTGTTTTTCTACTGGGAAACATTTTTTAAAAAAGAGTATAGCAACATCTAGATTATCGAGGATCAAAATGTTATTAATAAAAAAAGCCCTAAAAAGGTAAAAAAAAAACACAATATTTTCCTGAATATCACAAAAAAAAAAAAACATTTCCAGAGGTGGTTTAGTGGAGTACTGATAACAAATCCCGAGCCTGTAGACAAAAAAAGTATGGCCAGGAGCGCTAAAACACACTAACACGTAAACAAACACATAAATAACACACACTCAAGCATACGCAAAAACAGAATAGGATAGAACTCTTCGCCATCTTTGATTACTAATGTTCAACAAAAACCTTCACCATCTTTGATGTCTACGGTTATTCAATAATTCAAACTTACAAATTGACTTTTTTTAAATAGCCAGATTTTCGGGATGAGTCATACTCACCTTCCTCTTCCTCCTCTTCCATACAACTACTACTACCATAGGTAGTATTGCTACTACTACTTCGTTAGACATAGACATCGGAAATCACAGGCGGTGGACGCATCGTTGAACTTACGGTTCTTGTTCATCTAGATCAGGGTTTCTCAACCTCGTCGGCAGTACAAAATGAGTCAACGGCAACATTTTCTATTATTAATTCACCAAGCAGCACTGTGATATCGCACTTTATGTAAACCCAATGTGTCCGCACTAGCCGCGTCTCACCAGACACAGGGATTGCGTTGATGGTATCTAAAAACGATATGTGTGTGCCAAACATTTGATGTTACTACTTTGAATTGCTTTCATTGAAGCAACAGCAAAAGTTGTTCATCTTCGATGTGTTTCAGGGATTATCCTTTCGATTATCTGCTATACAGGTGTGAGCGTTTGGTGACGCCGAAAAGGTTGAGAACCCCTGATCTATATTTAGATGCTTTTAGTTGTGTCTAGATATCAGAAATTGCTAGTTAGATGACTTAATAAAATGAATGATATTTCTTTTCAATTTACACTAATATAAGAAATGAGAAATATTTTTGATAAAATCAGAAATATTTTAATGAAGTAAATATTGACGATGAAAGTCACGTAATAAATTTCTGCAGATCTTATATATATATATATATATATATATATATATATATGCGTGTGTGTGTGTGTGTGTGTGTGTGTGTGTGTGTATTGTTGCAAGAATTGCAGACAGTCGATGGACATCACGATTCACAACTTGGATCCCTAGAGATCACATGCGAAACTGAGGCCGACAGAATACAAGATGGTGAGATGAACTAGACAAATTCAGAAATTACCGGGGGCTGTAACGCCCGTGATAGAGAAATGTGGAAGATCCTGGGAAAGGTCTATGTCCAACGACGGACGTTAGAAGACTGTTTATATATATATATATATATATATATATATATATATATATATATATATATATATATATATATGTGTGAGTGTGTGTGTGTGTGTGTTTGTGTGTGTGTGTGTGTGTGTGTATGCATTTTCAGATGTTTTTGACTCAATTTTAGACGTAAAGTCCCAAATAAATTCAGCAACACTGGCCGGTAATATCCGAAATAAAGGTATTTCGTGTTGCTCGTAAGAAATTTTGTAAAAGCAGACAATCATTGAAAATGGCACCGCCAGTAAACATGGCGACCGGCGTGGCGGGGAAACTATTGGCTTTGCGGAGTACGTGATTTTCGATCCGCTACAAATCGATACATACCCTGGATTTGTTCCATAAATATTTAAGAAAGCTATTCATGTAATCCGGATTGAAGAATCGACCTAAGATAAGAACATGAAAAGAGATTCCATAGCTTTTGTTCATAAAACATCGTGGGAAACACCGACCTCTGGCATATAGTAATTACCATAGTCATTATTATGTACTAATATATATATAGATATGTATATATATATATATATATATATATATATATATATATATATATATATATATATATAAAGCAATACCATGAATAATGGGAGTTTTTGATGTTGTTTATTTAAGGTTTTGCAGTGAGAATTATTCCGACTGAGAATAAGTTAAAAAACATTCATATTAAATCATGTTAACACCTTCAACACTATGGTTTTAAGCATGTATACATAGATATATATCGGTGCAGATGTTTGTGTGTTTGTGTGTATGCACGTGCATGATATATATATATATATATATATATATATATATATATATATATATATATATATATATATACGTATAAATCATTGATATGTATAATGCATATGAGTGGTTAAAATATAGAATACATAGACAAGTAGATGCACCCTCGATTACATGATATATGTACATACACACACACATATATATACATAAGGTATATCTATGATATATATATATATATATATATATATATATATATATATATATATATATTTTAATTTATAATGCATGTATATATAATGCATGTATATAATTCATAAATACATAACATATATAATACATATATATATATATATATATACTTGATATATATATTATGCATAATATGTATATATAATACATGTATATACTTATTATATATTATGCATAAAAGTAAATAATATATACATCATATATATATCAAATTTGTATACAATACATATATGTACATATAAGCATAATACACCGAATGCAGATATACATAATGAATATAATCCATGATATATAATGCTTAGTTATATATAAATGTGTGTGTGTGTGCATGAATGAATGAATATAATTCTTTTATATAATATACTAAATATACGTAAATTTATTTTGTGTGTGCATGAGTGTGCGTAAATTAGGCCCAAAATCATAGTTATTTCTTATTTATGTTTATTTTCTCATTGATCCGATCAGGAAATGAAAAAATACACACACACGCATATATATATATATATATATATATATATATATATATATATATATAGAGAGAGAGAGAGAGAGAGAGAGAGAGAGAGAGAGAGAGAGAGAGAGAAACCAAAGAATTATTTGGATTACAGGATTAGGTTCTGATCGATACACGCAAGCCTTTTCGTGTTGGCCTCTCCTTTCTATTCCACAGAACTGAGGAGAAGGACAATGCCCAGTATTCAAAACTGACTTCCTCGGAAATTATGGAATCGGATAGCTGGTTTGTCGGGGGTGATTCCAGGCCCGTATCAAGCCGGGGATCCAGAGGGTGACTCCAAAACTTACAAAAAAACAGGTATGACAGGTTACTCAATGGAAACCACCACGTCACAAGAGAGGTGATCAATGAATAAGTTACTTCTCTCACCCATTGCTGGCCGGTGATCATTGAAAATTTCCGAAAAATTTAAAAAAAAAAAAAAAGTAATAAGATTGCCAGACTCAAACTAAGGGACCAGTCTTGCATTTACTTGTGTTGTGATTTGGACACCTTCTAAAAACCTATCCATCGGTGTGAATTTTCAAAAATGAACTGTTTTTCCCCAAGACATAAAAAAGAATAAATGTTCAAATTTTCTGCTTTTAGCCCCATTGGTGTAGCCTGTCTGCAAGATACAGATATAGTCAGCCAGCCAACCCTATCAACTTGTACACTGTAGAAAACTTTGTCGACAGTTTTGGTGACAAGATTAAATATGAAAGTAAAAGTAAATAATTTTGAAATTAAATATGCAACTATCAGCCACTCTTGGGTCCCAATTACCCCAAAATTGCAGAAAAGTTGCCCCCCCCCGGCTTCATTTGATTGGGTTACATCTTGCGGCTCGCTTGGTTCAGGCTGGCTGTGATCTTTACATAAACCAACTTACTGTGAATGACGGTGGATTCCCTCACTATGGTTCCATGACTAACTCACTAAAATTTCCGTGTTATCATGATCGATGGAAACTCTGTTCTATCTGTAAGCCAGGGCTTTTATCTTACAACAGATAGCTTGGAAAGGATTATCTGCAATGGATAAGGGTTTTTATCCTATCAATGTATTACTATTACTCTTCGCTACCTGCTGCAGTTAAGCTTTTTCGTTTTATTTTGTCTACCATTTCCTGACTGTTACTACATCATTGTAAAATTCTGATACATATATATGTATATATATATATATGTGTGTGTGTGTGTGTGTGTGTGAGAGAGAGAGAGATCTAAGTCGCCGAAATGGTTGCATTGTAGTCATTGGTATTGAATCAAATATTCCTAAAATCCAATAACTTGGAAAATGTTAAAAAAAAAAAAGAAGCCGGATGGCTTCCAACTGAATCATAATAGTGTGGGGTTTAGGTTTGCTCTCATCCCATCTATATTATAATTACCGATTTGTCAAGGGAGATAGCTATTGATAGACAATTATAGAGTAGTCTCCATTATCTATTTATTTATTTATTCATTAGCAAATGCGTAAAGAATCCAGGTTCATTCAGATCAAATTGGATTCCACCGATTTTCTCCCAAAGAATCATCCGGCAAGTCATAGTTTTGCTCAAACAGAGTTCCTCAGACTTTTTCAATCGTGACCCAGTGTAATGCTATGCAATAATCACACGACCCATTGTACGAATGTATATTACTAATACCCCCATCTTGCATAAATAGCAACGTAACATGATATATGAGGCTTCTATTACTGTTTTGATTTAATAGTTTAACAAATAAATCATTGATGACAAATGTAATTATAAGATCACTTGATTATACCCGTCAAAAATGACGGGGTTGTTTATGTATGGATTGCGACCAAGGAGCCTAAAGCTATTCTGTTGGGTAATTTTTTTCAATTCATTTATCCCAATTTTAACTTTTTTCCAAAGTTTAAACTCATCTCAATCTGTTTCTATATGTGATCAGATACGGAGTCTCTAAGTTTTTCTATGACGTAATTTTCATTGTAATGTCATTAAAAGAAGGCAAAATAACTATACATGATATAAGATACGAGAGCGAAAAGAAACAATGGAGAAATGTTTATATATAACTCTTTTAATTTCACTAAGATAAGCCTGTAAAAAAAATACAGGGTTAATTATGTATTGATCGACACTAAGGAGCTCAAAACTTTTTTATTGGGTGATTTACTTCTAATAATTCGAGTATCTTAATGTTGATATTTTTATTAAGTCTCAACTGTTTTAATGTATAAGCGGAAGTCTTAATGAAGAGTTTGTTAGGGGTGATTTTTATAGTTATGCCATCATAGGATGGTAAATTAATCAAAGTATCCCATTTGTACCCAAACATTCTAAGAAGAAACTTGGATATATGCTCATTGTATGTATCTTGAAGTATTCATTTTTCAAAACTTAATCATTTCATAGTCTAGGCCATTTTTCTCTCTTTATTCATAACTCTATTTATTCATTTATATGTAAGGTATATGTATTTGGTCGCGTCTTTCTGTCTGTCTGTCTTCCCGTCTCTCTGCACGATATCTCTAAAAGTACTATATAGATTTCAAAGACACTTTAGTGTAAATAATAGGCTTTGGGATAAATGGTTCAATTTTGGGGCCGGTCCATGTACAATTACCAGAGGTATGCGCTCTCTGAATGTTTTTAATTTGTTTATTGCGAATCTTTGACTGCATCAACATGAAGTTGCGACCCAGTTATAGGTTGGGACCTGTGCTTTGAAAAACCCTGGTTTCTTCTTTTTGTGCTAGGTCCCTTAAAGTAGTGACCGATCATGGCTCTCCACAGCTTCCTTTACCTTAGGTTCCAGCAACTCTCGCTCTTTCGGCTCTGCCGGTATTCTTCCTGCCATCCATTTATTCAAACCCTTCAAGTAGATTACTCGGTGCCTACTCCTGCTCCTTTTGCCACAACTAACACCAGCATCACCAGCATCATCAATATAACCCCCATTAATATCATCATCACGTCTACAAATATGATCGTCATCACCATCATGAATATCATTATCACTTTCATCATCGCTGTCATCAATATCATCATTACCACAACCTATTATCATCAATATTATCAGCAATACTATCAACAATATTATCAATGATGATAACAACGATAGTTCTTCATCACTAAAAATGATAGCCCCCAAAATATAAGGAGGCATCAATGGGACCATAATTAGCATTCAAAGATTACCTCACCGACCATTACCTTTACACTGGGTGCTTGAGACTCCACAGGATAAAAAGTAAAACCAAGATTTTATCCAATGTAAATGGTTAGAGTAAAAGTATTTATTTATGAATTGGCTACAAAAAAAAAATAAGCTGAGTACTTTACTGAAAAATAGCTGCCTTGGGCGGCAAATTGAAAAAGTCATGATGACTCAATATCCAAATTGTTTTTGGATACCTTTGATAATGAATGTACCTAATTACATACTGTTATCATAAATTACACAATCGGCTGGGAATTTTTGGCTAGGTTGCCCCACTATAAAAAACAGTTTGGTTTTGTTTGTTTTTTTTATCAATCAACGATACACAGTTCAAATCACACAGCGAGAATCTTAAAAGAAATACAGTTTTCTGCCTTTCTTGGCAGCAAAAGATATCAATCGCCAATTCTACACAGTTTTGCCCCAATTTCTTTTTGGGATGGGGGTCTCGTGTGCCTATGTGTGCACGACTGGCGTTGGAAACATGAGGAAAGTTCGAGAAGACCACATGTGCTATTAGGTTCTGTATATATTACATATATACAAGGTTCTTTTATATCAAAACAGCTAAGTGCAAAAAGTCAGTTTTATTATGAGATACCCTTTATCTTATCGTGGTTCATTTTAAAAAAGATTTTCATCGAAGTTGCTTCAGAAAATATTAATTCTGTATGGATAGAATTTAATTGATTTCAGCTAAATATCCCTTAGGCATAGAACTTTGTTACATTTTACATACATTCAGTTTTGGAATAATTACGACACCGATGTACTGGATTAAGATAGAATGAAGCCAATAGCATGTGTTATGAAAGGTTCATATATCTAAAAAATGTACATAAATATTGAAAATACATTCATTTTTACTTGTATTTTTCATTTGCCTCACAGCCAGATAATACGACAAACATGTTTGATATTTCAGTAATAATATTTCTTTGTATCCGTTTTCATCTTTGTCTAGCGGCTATGACTTCAGTTTCAAACATCTCTGTATTTAAGAATCGTATATGTATCACACAGATACTACACTCCTATCAACTATTCAGTTAAAACACCAACCCCAATTGAATTGATAATTGGCTAAAATTGCTACTTTCAAACACCAACTCGTTCATAAAAGTTGAAGGCAGCATAGTACTCGTGTAAGTGTATGATCACCGAATCGGTATTCACAGCTCGCCAGCATTTAGCGAGGGGTATTGAAATTGCGGGGCCCGGAACAAATGCTTCTTAGACTCCAAAGTCAATGTAATAGAAAAAGTTTTGGTGATTATGCAACAATGAAATTGTATTCAGTTTGTCAGCATTACTTGGCGTGTCTTCCGTCTATTGTTAGTTTTTAAAAATACAACACAATTGGCTGATCAAACAAACCAAGGAAGGAAAGAAGGGAGAAAAGATGGAGGAAATGCCGGGATAGGGGATCGATGAAATAACAAAAGAAAGAGGAATAATAAAGTGAGACAGAAAATAAGATAGAAGATAGAAAAAATTAACGAAGTGAGGAAGAAAAGAAGAAAGGTAGAAAATAAGATAGGGATAAAGAAGGAAAGAAATGTAGGTGGAAAAAGAGAAAGAAAGAAAAAAACCAAGATGGAAAGAAAGGAACGAAGGCAGGGAGGTAGGAAAAAAGAAAGAAGCAGAAACGAAGGAAGGAAAGAGGGAAGAGAAAGGGGAAAGAAGGAAAGAAGGAAAGAAGGGATGAAAAAAAACACAAAGAAACAATGAAAGAAAGGGAGACAAAAAGGACGGGAAGAAAAAAGACTGAAAGAAAATAAAGGTAGAAAGAAAAAAATGAATGGAGGGAGGGAGGAAGATATGAATAAAGTAAGGGGGGGAAGAGAAAAAAAAGAAAGAAAAAAAGAAAGAAATTAAGAAAAAAGAAAGAGATAAAGAAAGAAAGAAAGAAAGAAAGAAAGAGAGAAAATATACATAGTTTATTTCAGGTCGCTTCTGTCACAGCTACTTGTCCCTGGGATGTCCAAAAGTGACCGGAAACTGTGAAATGCCTCCAGAGAGACCCCCACCTCTCTCTCTCTCTCTCTCTCTCTCTCTCTCTCTCTCTCTCTCTCTCTCTCTCTCTCACACACACACACACACACACTTATCTCATATCACTTCGTTAATAATCTACAATTTCTTTTTACCTTTGTTTTACGTCAATGAAATTCCATTCAAAACAACATGCTAACAGGTCTGGTTAGTCACTCAATAGAAACCGTCACATGACCAACGTCTTTTGGCAGATGCTGCATTGGGAGTGATCAATCAAAAAATTAAAATAAGAGGTTATCTATATACGAATAACATATCTGCATTTTGTTAGATTATTGAAAGGGATGTTTCAAAATGAAATGAAAAGGTTTTTTTCTTATCACATAATGAAGAGCGAATCTTGGACGTTTCAGCCCTCTAGCTCCTTGGCCGATAATGCATGATACATATATGCATATATATATATATATATATATATATATATATACCAACTCGAAAACTGAAAGAAACATATGCTGACAGTTTTAGTTGAAGGTTTCTAATTATTGTTGCTCATTGTTTTATTAGAAAACCTGTTTTGCTGTTTTTCGTTTTTGAGATGTTTGGCTACGTTCGTCTTCTACAGCAATTGATTTTTGAATAAAGTTATTTTATTTTCAGCTGCACTTTGAAACCAATTCAACATTCAGGAGAAGAACAAGCCGAGCTTGGAGATTGTTGGTAGTACACAGGCTGTAATGAAACGAAAAATATCAACGATAACTAATACCACGATGATGTATGTATGTATGCATGCTATACAATACACGACGGAAACGTTCAGATATTTGCAGGCTAGAAAAAGAGGCAATTGTATTATTAATATTATGCATTTCCCTACGTCAACTAAAACGTATCCATTATTTTTTTTCAGGCAATGAATATGATTAACTTTATTCACCAAAAGGAGAAAAAAGAACGAATGAAAGGAAGAGAACAAAAGAAAGTATAAACGATTATAAGAAAAGAGGAAAGGAAAACGAGAAAAAGCAGAAAAACAAGAAAGAAAGGAAGAAAGATAGAAAAAAAAATCAAAGAAAAAGAGACGAAAGAAGAAAAAGCATACGAAAGAAAATACCGAAGGATAGAAACAAACAAACTAGTAAACAAAAGAAAAGAGAAATGAAGAAAAGAAAAGAAAGTAAGAAAGGATATAAATGAAGAAAAACAACCCAAAAAGAACGAATACACGAATAAAAGAGAGGAAGAAAAATGTATGAATTAAAGAAGGAAAGATGGAGATGCCACAAGAAAGAAAAAAAAAAAGAGAGAAAATTTATCCCTCTGGCTTTTATTTGGTTCATGTCAATTCTGCCATTGATACTTGCCTTTGGCTCACCAAAAGTTACCGGGAATTCTGGGAAATGCCTTTAGAAAGACGTTTTTCTCTTTCTTTTCAAATGCAGATTTTCTTCCCTCAAGGCTTAGCTCTCTAACGTGGAAGGTGCGAATGAAAGGAAGAAGAAAAAAATGACGGTATTCGCACGTTCCTAATGCTGCCAGCGGGTAGACTCAAATTGAACGCCTGTCATGATCATTGATAAAAGTTCTTTTTTTTTTTTCATTCATTATTTCGTTCTTTTTTCTTTCATTTGTTCTTTCTTCCTTTTGACTTCCTTTCTTTAATACTATTTTTTCTTTCTGAAATTATTCCTTCTTTTGTTCCTACCTTTCGTAAATTCTTTCCTTTTTTATTTTTTTCTTTCATTCTTCCTTTCTTTCTTTCTATTTTCTTTCTGTCTTTTGTTTGTTTCCATTTTTTTTTTCGTTTGCCTCTCTCGTACATTTTCCAATTTTATTTCCTTCTTTCTTTTTTTCTTTAATTTTTGCTTTTTTCCTTTCTCCCTCTTCATTTCTTTTTGTCTTTTTTCTTATGTTTTCCTTCCTTTGTTTCTTTCTTTGTTAAGTTTTCATTATATTTTTACTTACGATTCTTCTTCCTTTCTGTCCTTTCTCTCCTTGTCCTTACTACGTATTACTTCCTTTTCGTTTTTTTGTTTTTTCTCTTTCTTTCTTTCGATGTTTCTCTCTTTTGCTCTCCTTCCTTTCTTTGAACCCTTCCTTCATTAAATTTTAAAATTCAATAACAATTTCTCTTTGTCTCTTTATTTCTTTCATTGTTTCTTCCTTGTTTATTTCTTACTTTCTTCTCTCTCTCTCTCTCTCTCTCTCTCTTTCCTATGTATCACATTATTTCTTCCGTTTTTTTTATCTTTCTTTCATTATATCTTTCTTTCGTTTTCTTTCCTCTCTTTTTTTTCTCTTTGGCAATTTTTAAAAATTTTACGTACGATTTTTCTCTCTTACTCCTGTCTTCTTTCTTTTTCTCTCTTTGTTTCTTTCTCTCTTTCATTTGTATTTCTCAATTCTTTCTTCCTTCACTCTTTTTCTTTCTTTTGTTCTAACTTTTGTCTTTCTTTATTCTTTCTTTCTTCTCCCTTCTTCTATCTTTCTTCCTGTTGTCTTGTTTATTTCTTCTTTTTTCTTTTTTCCTATTTCTTCCTGTTGTCCTCATTTACTCTTTTTCCTTCTTTTTCTTTATTCCTGTCGTCTTTCTTTATTCTTTTTTTCTTCTTTCTCTTTTTTCTGTTGTCTTTCTTTATTTGCTATTCCTCTCTGTCTTTTGGCCATGGTTGTCATGCCCTGTAAACCTTTTCAAACATAAATATTTTTTCGGATGTTATTCCTCAAATACTGACATTCGATAAGACAAAACAAAACATAAATAACCGAACAGGTCTGGTTAGTCACTCAAAAGAGACCGTTAATCGACCAATATCTGCCGGCAATATGCCGTGTTGAGGGTGATCAATTGAAAAAAAATTGGAGAAAGATGTGATCATTGAATACTTTACTTCTCTCGCCTTTTGTTGGGCAGTGGTCCCTAAAAATGTTCAAATTTTGAAAAAATAAACTATCGTGAATGCTGCTGACACAGACTAAGGGATCAATTTAGCATAAATTTACATTGCAAATTGACCCCCTGGAAACCCATTTTATGCAGGGGATTCTCAAAAGGAACAAAGAAACGTTTTCTTATAGACATACAGAGTAAATGTTCGGCCCTCTAGCTCCATTGGTGCAGCTTGTACGCCCAGTGCACACATTGACAGATATCCAGCCAGAGTGATATCCAGACAACAAAAGAAACCTATGTTGACAGTTTCAGCGGCAGTTTTGGTTGACAGTTTCCAATATAGAATAGGAAAGCTTCCCTCCAGAGAATATTTCCCGCTATAATCAAAAATGAACATTTTCAGAATATTCAATAAGCAATAGAAGATAGATTCAAGCGCGTCTTCATGCTTAAAATGGTATGTTTTGCCAATTCAAGTATTGGATTGTCACAAATGAAATGTCGTTTTTGTGACCTCATCGAATACGGTGGTCCCCAACACTTCCTGAATCCGTCTTGTTCGTCTCTCCATCTTGTATTCTACCGGTCTCAGTTTCGTATGTGATCTATCGGGGGCCATGTTGTGAGTCGTGAGGTTGTCTGCCATTCTTGCAATACGACCAGTTCACAACCGTTTGAGTTTTCTAATGGATACTACGATGTCTTGGACTCCTGTTTTCCCTAATATAATGTACTGTTTTGTGATCTCTTCATGTTAGGTGGAGTAAGGTTCCATGTTTCAGCTCCTTAAGTGACTATCAGGGGGCTGTATCGGTTGTATACTCCTCTTTTTAGGACTTATGAGATGTCATTGCTCTTGAAGGTTGGGCTCGCTCTACTGTCAATTTGCCATCCTAGAGCGATTCTTTGCCTGATTTCTTCTTCTTTTAAGGATTTCATGGAGATTAGGTGGCAATGTAATAACAATGAAGTATTGTCAATTTCCAATCTTTTTTAAGTACTACTTTCATCTTGATATCAAATGCTTCTTATGGCATCTCCAAATAATATGATTTACGAGAAAAAGCAATTGAAATTAGAATGAAAGAAATATTACGCCATAATCTTCAAATAATTCATCAAGTTTCCGTCTCAATACGATAGCATTACTCAGGAACCAAACTACATATTCCCATGTATTTTCTGAGTGTATCAATAGGATTCCGGGTATGCTTTGCATGTTAGTTTTCTTCTTCATTCTAGGAAACAGGTCTGGTTAGTCAATCAATTGGAACTGCTATATCACCAGCAGCATGTAGTGTTGGGGATGATCAATCAAGAAATTGGAAAAGGGAATTATTAACGAATATGTGACTTTTGCTCACCTTCTGGTGGATCACTAAAAAGTCTGAATTTTCAAAGAAAACAAGTGGGCACAAACTAAGGACCTATTTAGCATACTTGCATTGCACCCCCCCCATTTCCTCCGTGGAAGGAGTTGTTTAAAAAAAACAAAAAAAAAAACTTTCTGCTAAACATAATAAGGAGTAAATGTTGAAAATTTCAGCCCTCTAGTTCCATTATTGTGGCCTGTACGCGTGATACGTACATTACCGACCAGTCAAACCAACTTAAAAACTGAAGAAACCTATTTTAAAACTTTTGGTTACAGTTTCAGGTGATGATTTTTAAAAATAATTATGTGGTATCTACATTCGCGCTAATTCCGATAATAATGATCTGATTTTCACCTAACCATTCAATACTAAAAGTCTGATTCTGTTAATCTGTATGTGGCTTCTAAGTAACCGAAGCGTTGCATTTTTACCTGAGGGCATCGTATCAAGGTACCCTGACAATGGCCTAACTTAAAAATGCAAAATATCTGGATGATTTGCAACTGAACAATAATAGTGTGCAGTTTGCATTCGAGCTCACTCCAATAATAACGATTTCATTTCTATCTATCAATCCATAAATGAGGTTTGAGATGACAGTATTGAAAGTCTTGTAAGAGATCAAAATTTTTATTCCAACGTTTCGGTCATACTTGAACTTTCTCAAGAGAGATGAACTGAGAAAACAAGGAAACAGTTGGGTTTTTTCAATTTTGAATCGTGACTATTTTCTGCTGATCCAACTCAGACGAATCACATGCCATTCCTGTGCTTCTGGAAACAGGATTCAAATTTCTTCGACCCTTTCCCATCGACGCACGACTTCAGATCAACACTTTCATATACACACTCCTATCCAAACACATTCCCACAACAACTTACAAATGTCAAACCATACAACTGTTTCTTAAAATAAACATTCACCAATTAACCTTGCCTACCCACAAATCGATTTTCACTTAAAAACAGTCGTTTCCTTGTTTTTCTTTCTGTTCATTTTCCTCGATAAAGTTCAAGTATGAACGAAACGTTGGAATAAAAATTTATTTATATACTCAAGTGTGGAATATAAGATTTAAAATTCAAAATTCTAGAATAATTTCAAAAAATTTATACTATATCATTATCAATGGTATTGTCACTTTTGTGCAGATGTCACGTTATTCCAAATCGATATATAAAATTAGGAAACAGTACCGCAGCTGTATTGCTTGATATAGACCTTAGTAGAGATCGTGTGATAACATAGACACGGGTTATCGCCACAGAGATGTAATGAATCATGATTTCAAGCCTGAAGTATTGTCAGTCAGATTGGGCAGGGGGAAGCGGATAACAAAGCAGCAAAAGTTGTGAGATAGACGAGTTGATTTTGCTAAATCAAAATGCTAATATGTCACAGGAAATTGTAGATCTGTTTGACAAGTAGATAGATTGGAAAGCATAAAATGAGCTACAATTACAAGATATTGATTCAATAATTAATTTCATTTTTGTTACCGTGTATACTCGAGTACAATGCTATTCACTAAACAGATTTAAACAAACAATAAAACTATCGTCCCTTGCAAATGATTTGAATTTACCTAAATCACAAATCTATACATTTGTTGTTTTGTTGTTTTTACCATAATACTGCAAAAATGTTACCAGTCATTGGTATTTACTATCTCTGTTTATTTCTTCCTTTTTTTTTCTCTCTTCATCTGACATTATAGGGAAAAAATAACTTAATTGTTTCTATATATTCACTTTTCCGATTACACGTTTTGCGGCAGTGTGAGAGCATCATCGGATTCAAATTATTTTTCAAATATATTATGTCCATAGTAGTTATGGGGACCACATGATGATATCACGTAATGGAGGCCTTATTTAAGGTTCACTGTTTGATATTTCACATCCTCTAGGTTTGATTACTTGGAATCCTGGTTTGTGTCTCTCTTCTAGTTGATCTTCAAGGGTATTTTATTTTGTTTTAATGTTATTTTTGCTTATATTAATGATACATGGATTTTTCCAGGACTTTGTTGCGTGGTGTTATATCTCGAAATTAGCGCCAATTCTATGATTAGTCATCTTTTTTTTGTTCGGTTATACTTTCATCATTTTTCCATCTTAGAAAGAAATGCACTTATACACACACACACACACACACACACACACACACATATATATATATATATATATATATATATATATATATAATGCAGCTGGTTAGAATGACAGTAAATCGATTCTTAAGCACAGATGGTGAACTGGTAAGTGTTGTTTCCGTCTGCACACTTTTTAATTACAATATCATATGTGAAGTCTAAATCTATTTACATCTATGTACTTCCATTTAGTTTAAGGATTTTTTTACAAGAAAACAATAGATTTCGAAACTAAAGCAATGGAAAAACTACATCAGAAAAGGTTTGGTTAATCTCTTGATAGGAACTCTCATAAGACCGAAATCTTCTGGCATTATGCCAACTTGGGGATGATCAATTGAAACATTTGGTAAAAAGAGCAATGAATAAGTTACTCCTTTCAACTTTTGTTGGGAAGTAATTACTAAAAAGCATTAATGAATCAATGAAAAAATTAAAAAAACAAGCATAGCCAGCCAGACTAACTTGAAAAGTGAAGAAACTTATTTTGATAGTTTTGGTAACGGTCTAGATTGCAATTTCCAATCATGACCGTTTTCTACGTTCAACTTCTCTAGAATTTTCTCTTGTAGACAAATCAAATATATCAGTCAAAATTCAGTGGTTTTGTGCTAAACCGAAGATAAGTTTGGAAACGCAGGACTGCCTGCACTCGGAGAGAGGTAGGGGTTAACCGATTTCAGAGATGTTTTGAAGATATATGGTACTAGTATTTGAACTTTAAAAATGCTTTTCTTGCCTCTGTGAATTGTTTAAATGGAGAATTTTAGATCGTCTCCAAATGGTGAAGTTACGATGTCCACCCATCTCCCAAAGTAAGGGATCACCGTTCTTCCTCGTACACACAGCACAAGACCACTGGTCCAAAGATTGATAAAAATATTTTTATTCCAAGATGCAGATGAAAAGAACAATTTCATCCAAAAATGCAGAAAAAACAATTTTATTCCAAGATGCAGAAGAAATAAAAAAACAAGATGCAGAATTAACAATTTTATTCCAGGATCTAGAAAAAAAATTATTCCAAGATGCAGAAAAAAAACATTCATTCTGGGATGAAAAAGAAAAAAAAATTATTCAAAGATGCAGAAAAATACAATTTTTTCCAAGATGCTAATAAAAAAAAAAAAACAATTTTATTCCAAGATGCAGAAAAAAACATTTTATTCCAAGATGCAGAAAGAAAAAAATATTCCAAGATGCAGGAAAAAACAATATTCTTCAACGATGAATAAAATAACAATTTTATTCCAAGATGCAGGAAAAAAGATTTTATTCCAAGATGCAGAAAAAACATTTTTCCCCAAGATACTGCAGATTAGGTTTTAGGAATATTAACTTCGGACATGTACCGACATCCTTAATGCAAATATATCCATAGAAAAGCCTTTTGCCTAATAGCGTAATTAGTTGTATGGTTGTCCTGCCCGATTCCTATTACAACCTAAAACTCACAATGGATTGGGCCATGTGAAAAAAAAAATAACATTGATAATAAAACAATTAAAATGTAGAAAAAAAACACGATATCGTCTGTTGTGACAGAACAATGAATAATACATCACAGAAAAAAAAGCTTAAGGCACTATGACTAATTTATTAAAACAGCTTGAGTTGACTGAGATTTCTGAAAACCTAAAACTAAGATACTTAATACTTAAGAATAACCTAATAAGATTGCTCTAGTCCTCTTAGTGCCCACCATATATAAATAATAACGTCATTTTGACAGGCATGTGCAAGTAATAATATATTTTTGAAGTTTACTGAACACTTTTTGCTGTTGTTCTTCAGTTATAAAATTAAAAGATGAATATATTTTGAAGAGAGAAGCTTTGTTCAGTAAACTATGTTGTAGTATTTCCCCAGAGGGCGAAGTATATCTCGATTACTCTGTTCCTATCTATCTATCTATCTATCTATCTATCTATCTATCTATCTATCTCAGTCCATTCATATCTATCTATCTATCTATCTATCTATCTATCTCAGTCCATTCATATCTATCTATCTATCTATCTATCTATCTATCTCAGTCCATTCATATCTATCTATCTATCTATCTATCTCAGTCCATTCATATCTATCTATCTATCCATCTATCTACCTATCTATCTATCTATCTATCTATCTATCTATCTATCTATCTATCTATCTATCTATCTATCTATCTCAGTCCATTCATATCTATCTATCTATCAATCTATCTACCTATCTATCTATTTGTCTATCTATCTACCTATCTATCTATCAGTTTTTTTGTCTTACTCAGTCTATTTTTTGCCTTCGTTTCTTTCCCTTCTGTTCGTGCTTTTCTTTTTCTTTCTTTCTTTATTCATTTCTTTCTTTCTTTGTCAGTCTTTCTCAATTTCTTAACGTCTTTCCCTCTCGATCTACTTTGTCTGTTTCTTTCTTTCTCGTCCAGTTTCTCTTGTCTTTGTCGTTTTCTTTCTCCATCTTTTTCTTTCTCTTCTTCCTCAGTCTTCTCTCTTTCTTTTTATCTTTTTACTTTTCTTAATCTTCTTTTCTGGTGAATAGCGTGAACAAAATAGATTATTTATAGTTTAACAGTATTAAAAAGTTTGACAGTGTTACAATAGTATATATATATATATATATATATATATATATGTGTGTGTGTGTGTGTGTGTGTGTGTGTGTGTATACCAAAGTACAAATCTGTAATTCAAAATGCAATGTGCTGGATACATTCAACATTGAGTCAAGTTAAAGTAATGCTTTATCGAGCAAATCCATTATTTCACAATTTTTAAAGACAAATCCATTATTTCGCCACACACACACACACACACATATATATATATATATATATATATATATATATATATATATATATATATATATATATATATATATATATATATATATGTAGCAGGGGGCTATCACTCAATCGCCAAAAGATGAATTTGCGAGCAGTTTTCTTCGTAATTCGATGTTTATCCACATTATCAAAACAGTAAAATATGAAAAATGAAATAAACTACATTTTTCTTTCTGAATCAAATAATGTTTTTTTCAGATCTTTTTTGATGTAATCATTTCCATTTTTATTTTTGTACGTTTTAATGTTTCAATGTTTTATGCTTTCATGTTCAATGTTTTTATGATATGTTTTAATGTTCATATGTTTTATGTTTCATGATTTTATGTTTTTAGTCTTTTGTTTTGATGTTTTATGATTTCATCTTTTAGGTTTTTATGATATGTCGTAATTTTTATGTTTTATGCTCGATGCTTTTATGTTCTTTATACTTTTATGTTTTTCATATTTTCAAGTTTTATGCTTTCATATTTTTATGATTTTCTGCTTTCATGTTTTCTACGTTTATGTTTTTTAGTCACATATTTTTGCTTTTTAATTTTCCAATGTTTTTATGTTGCTGTTTTATATTCTCATGGACGTATGAGATTGTTGTATGGTGTTTGTTGAATTTTTGAATGAGATATCTGTTAAGATAAAAGTGTGTACGTACGTTCAAGTGTGTGATTAATACGTGTTTAATCCTGAAAAAGGTGTGAGATAGATAGATATGAACAAATGGTATATAAGAAAATGACTGGAAACTTTACACTTAGCATACTAGGAAAATCATTTATTTATGAATATAAATGTGTGTGTGTTGGGCTGAGTGAATGGATAGATAAATGTAAAAAGTAACGGAAGTTTTCATGGTTGTGTTGGTTTAAAATCTTCGGAAATTATCTAAAATACATTATGTATGTTTGCAAGTATATCTGCAACAAAATACAGAGACTTATTTTTCTTTCATTCATATATTTTCTTTTTTTTACGTAAAGAGTTTAATTTGATGATTTGACAATTTGGGAAAAAATAAATCATTTTCATGCATTTTTATTTCCGATTACTCGTTTCGCTTTGGCGTGGTTGCGTCAGATCGAATTCAAATGATTTTCTCGAATATCTGATAGATATATGAGGATGATTTTGATAAAAGTGATAATCGGAGTTTTTTCTCTTCACTTTCTAATTGTCACTGTCATCTACATTCTGTCATATCACCAAACATCCACAAAGCAAATATATATAATCGACAAATCGCCAAAAGCTAAAATTCCTTTTTATTCCAGGGAATACGCGCGCCTTTTAAAACGTATTTATTGTCTATGCATTTATTTTCAACTCTAATTTTCTTATATATATTTGTTTGCTTGAAGTTACTTTGTATTGAGTATTATCATTTGAAGCAGTTGTCTTTTGAAAACTAGATCCGTCTCTGAAATGTTTGGGATGCAGACCATAAAGTAGGCGTAAGGGTTGAGGTTCAGTGTGGATGGGGAATCATAGGTGGAGTCATGAAGACCCCATGAACTTGTGAGTTACACTTCAATAGTTTGTTTGTTTTTTTTTAATTAGAAAATGCTCTATTTTCAATGCAACCCTCCAAAGGGACTTAAATTCTGAAGGGAATGACCGGGGAGAGAGTTTAATCAAAGGCAACGTGTTTATTGGAATTTTTTAGGAATACTATTACCACCTACAAAAGTTGGTGTGGGGGAGAAAGACTGGACTTATACTAAGTTAAAACTTTTTCCAGCGGTGTTATTCGGACCTGGGCTCTCACATACCCAGTTAAAATATACTGTCGAGTCACTTCACTGAGGAGGTAGAAGTCCCCTATAATCAGCGAACTTCTGCTTCTATTGTCTACTCATCTATGTGCTCGAAGTTGCAGACAACTGCTCTGTCCTGAGAATCTGTGCCTAAAGTTGCAGACAGTTGTACTGTCTGATTTTCTTCCAAAGGGGTGGCAGAACTCTTTAGCCAGCTCGTGCATCTATCAACTACAGAATGTTCATGTCTTGTGGTTTAACCACAGGTCTTCCTTACTTCAGAATTTTCCTAAAAAAGGGCGACACATTCATAGTTAGCTCAGGTATCTGTCAGAAGGATACTCCTCTCTAACTTATGACCATGGGAACCTGCTCCTATTCGTGCCACCTCGGTGGACCATAGGATAGAAACCCTTGGTTCAAAGGATGGAGTAGGCCTTTTTTCATATCTATAAAGTGTGAAGGCTTCCGTTATTTTCTCACATATGTACACATAAGTCCAATGTATGAAAATGGTTAGTTTGCTATCCTCAAAGCTATCTCCCACCAAACTTAATGCCTAAAAATACGCACACCTCTCTCTCTCTCTCTGTCTCTCTCTCCTGTGGATATATATATATATATATATATATATATATATATATATATATATATATGCAGTGAATCTATGGCATTCTTTGAGCAAAGAATAATTTCTCAATGCAAATAATCTTTAAGAAGAAATATATTGAACAACATACAGGTGTGTTGAAGACACCTGTGCCAAGATCCGATCGCATGATCTACTAGATTCAATACACCCCAACATTTTTTGGCTCGCGCCAGTCTCGCCTTCCTGGTTGTGTTGCTTAAAAAGACATTTATTAAAGAACATTTTTCATTTCTGTATTGTGAAATGTTCAGTAATCTTCCACCAGGCAACATCAGGATTCCCTGCTAGTGTATATATATATATGTATAAAGAATTCATTCGCCTATCGCTTGCCATGCGATGCCACTGCAATACAATAATGGTTCACGTTGAATTTAATGTAGACACAATTTAACTTCCAGTCGAAAAGTAACAGCAGCCATTTCACGACCCCGACGATGACTGAATGTAAAGTCGGTAGCGCTCGGTATAATCGATTGTTTGTGCACATTGCATCTAGACATACGTTCTCTTGCGTATAAACATGAAAGACAAACAAAAAATTTCCTTGTCAATCATATCTAACCAGATATGTATTTACGGAGGATTGTTCCCTAAATGTTTACTCACAATATATGTATGTATATGTATAATTATACATTGTGTTTCATTATATAGAGACTTTGACCACGTAAATACGATAAACATCGAATTTGCAACCGATAGGATGGCTGCTTCTACAGCCGTCGGTAATGCAAAGGCCCAAATACCTGTTTTCTTGCCTAATTCTCATTTCGTTTATTCTCGATCCATTGGCTTATTTCAACGCTACGTTTAGTATTAGGAAATGGATATATATGATCCGACAGATTGATTAAAAATCGCGTTAGATTATATAGCAACCTATTTGAAATGATCTCCCGTTATAAGACGGTTAATGTAACACTCAACCTGGACAACTTGACGGGAGATCATTCCAAACAAGTTTCTTTATAATATAACGCAATTTAGAAGCATTCAGTCGGATCATATATATATATATATATATATATATATATATATATATATATATATATATATATATATATATTTCTTGATATATATATATATATATACGAAATTTAAGAAATAAGAAAGATATATATTTATTTTTATGTATATACATACGTTCATATGTGTTTGTTTGTGTCTAGAAGATTGGCACAAATACTTATACACAATATATAAATATACATGCAATAGTATCATTCTATACGTATGTATCTAGCAAGCGTGATACAAAGATGAATGGGCGAGTAGACATACCCTCAAGGTAGGATAATTAACGCACGTACACCTGGAAAGCTGATTGTTATAATGCAGATAATTGTTTCCAATATTGCATCTCTTATTGCAGGTGTCATTCCACACCCTCTGCGAAAACCGATTTCTGCTTCCATGCCGACCATTTTTCTGAGAATCAGTTTAGACTGTTATTTGCTCTTTCTATAAGATCAGGTTATGTGCGTGTATGTGTGTGTGTGCATGTGTCTGTGAATGATTATATGAGTATATAGGTGTGTATGTATGTGTTATCTCTGTCTCAGTCTCTTTCTCTCTCTGTAAATTTATGTTAACACACACTGTCTACTCTCTGTGTGTCTATAGATGATTATGATAGTGTATAGGTGTGTGTATGTGTGTATTATCACTGACAGTCTTTCTTTCTTTCTCTCTCTCTCTCTCTCTCTCTCTCTCTCTCTCTCTCTGTATGTGTATGTTATCACACACTCTCTCTTCTGTGTGTGTGTGTATAAATGATAATACAATTATGCGTGTATGTTCATGCTATGACTGTCTCTTAGTATATATATATATATATATATATATATATATATATGTACTCCCCCTTCTCTCTCTGTCTCTCTTTCTGTCTCTCTGTCTGTCTCTCTCTCTCTTCCTCTGAATATGTTATCACTCACTCTGTCCTACTCTTTCTGTGTCTATAAATGATTATGTGTATATACGTGTATATATGCGTATTATCACTGACTCCTATCTCTCACCTTGTGTGTTTGTTTTCTCTCTCTCTCTCTCTCTCTCTCTCTCTCTCTCTCTCTCTCTGCACATGAATTATCTTTCTTTCTCTCTCTTCACACGTGTGCATTCTTACTCATTTTATTAGTGTGTGTATGTGTCAACTCACCCTCCCTAAGGGTGTGCTGTTATTCTCTCGGTCTGTGTCTGTCTATGAGTATGTGTGTAGGGGTGCTGCTGGTGGCTACGAATGGTTATGTACATACATGTGTATGTGTGTGTTCTCACCCTGTGAGTGTACATGCGTGTGTATCAGTGCGTATGTGTACTCTCTCTCCCTCTGTTTGTCTGTGAATGTATGTGCACTATCACACACACACACTCTCTCTCTCCCTTTCTCTACGTTTTCTTGTCTTCTTTCTTTATGTGTGTGTTTGCACCCTCCCTCACTTGCTGCGTACGTGTGCGTTACCCCCCCCTCTCTCTCTCTCTTTATATGTATGAGTGTTCTCACCCGCCCTCTTTCTTAATATATGTGTTCTACCTCAATCTATTTCTCTCTCTCTCTCTCTCTCTCTCTCTCTCTCTCTCTCTCTCTGTATTTGTTCGCATTCTGTCTACATGTGTGTTCTCCCCCCCTTCTCTCTCTTTGAGTGTAGGTTTTGGTTCTCACACCTTTTTCCTGTATGTGTTCTCTCTCCCTCTCTCTCTTGTTTTATCCCTGTATGTATGTATGTATGTGTACTCACCCTTTCTTTGCATGTATGTATGTGTGTGTGTGTGTGTGTTCTCCGTCTCTCCCTCTTTCTCACATTTTTTTTTCTCTCTCTCTCTCTGAATGTGTCTCTCTCACTCATTCTCCCTTCTCCTGTGTTAATGTATATACTCTGTCCCCCTCTCTTTCTCTCTCTTTATGAATGTGTTCTCTCTATATATATATCTATATATCTCTATATCTCTATCTCTCTCTCTATCTCTCTCTCGCTTTGTTTCTATGTGTGTCCGTGTCTGTGTATGTCTATGTGTCTACGAACGTTGCCAGTACGTCGAAGCTTTCGCAAAAGGAGGTATATTTCGGACACTTCTTGAACTGGTTTCAAATACCTAATGTTATCGATTAAATTCCAAGCCTACTTGGCCAATCCACACGCTATTCATATCAGCCTGCAAACAGCTACAGAAATAAATCATCGTATTGATTTTTTTGCCCAAGCTGCCTCCATTACGCCTGTCATCATTTCCCTGTGATGAACAAGGCCGCTGCGTCGATTCGTACGGACGCCATGTTTTCACTGCTCTTTTTCCTTCTCAGTGATTACACTCGGCACTTGATAAGGAAGGAGCCACGTCGACATTCACACGATTTGCTCTCGGTGTGTGCATACACGGAAAGGCGAACACATGCACACAGTGTATTACGAATATTAGAATCAGACAAGTCCCTCACACCCATCCATCCCCGGAACCCGTACCCACACGCCAGCCACCCACCCCGCCAGCCAACAATATCTTTTTAAAAATACATTCTCAAAGATATTTTTGTGCGCGCAGCGAAACAATGTACACGTATGCAGCTAGGAAGCTATGAACAGACTGAGATAGGTTGGTAGGTAGGTATGCTGGTAGGTAGGTAGTTAGTTAGTTAGAAGCAGACCGAGATAGATAGATAGATAGATAGATAGATAGATAGATAGATAGATAGATAGATAGATAGATAGATAGATAGATGGATAGATAGATAGATGGATAGATAGATGGATAGATGGATGGATGGATGGAAGGAAATTTGGAGCGTTTTAAACATTTTGTAACACCTTCAAATTCTGTTCGATACCGTATAAAACTGAACGTTGATATCAAAACGTATTTCCGAAGAATTCTACTCCTGTAAAAATTGTCGATTATTTTTATTTACGGGTATATATAAATCTGTCTTCTATCTATCTATCTATATATCTATCTATCTATTCATCTATCTATCTATCTATCTATCTATCTATTTACGGGTATATTATACAGGCATCTATATATCAATCTATCTAGATATATACATGGATAGAAAGATGCCCAAATCTATTTCGTACTTCTGAATTTGAAAGACAATAAATCTACCATATATATATATATATGTTATGTATATATATATATGTATATTAGATGGATAGATAATATATATATATATATATATATATATATATATATATATATATATATATATATATATATATATACTAGATGGATAGATAATCATATATTTATATATATATGGGGAAGATTTGTTGTTGTACCTATCTTTCTCTCGATAAATATATATATATATATATATATATATATAGAGAGAGAGAGAGAGAGAGAGAGGGAGAGAGAGAGTGAGAGAGAGAGGTATAGATATAGACATATTGATAGATAGAGATGTAGTTAGAAAAATACAGACATATATATTAAGAAAAGATTTTTTGTCTTTATACGTATCTCTCTCACTCTCTCTATCTATCTATATATATATATATACATACATATATATATATATATATATATATATATATATATATATATATATATATATATATATATATATACATATATGGAGTAATTGTTTGGCAGCCTGCTTCTACAGTGGAGTGAGATTAATCCTCACTGGGTGCCTAAAGCACACGGCCATCTGCCGAACTAAGCCAAGTTTAGTAAATAACAATCATTACTGCAATATATTGAACCAATTCTTCCACGGCCCCCATACTTTTAGCCTTGTGTCAAAACTCAATTCTAATTACTAAATGTATATTTCGGACTATACTTCATGCATCATATTTTAGACTATATTTTATTGAACCATATCCTATTCATGTTAGTGTTGAATTCCTTTAAAAATGATCACGGATATATTTGGCTTCCTATGAAATGTTCTTCTGAGAAAAAATATATCGAATTCCCTACAGAGATATTTTTATCAGCAAAATTGTTACCTTAGAATGGAAAAGTCGATCGTTACGAGCAGAGGAATAGAATAAATCTGTTAGTTGGTATCAAACCATCGATACTGCGAGCTCCTAGGAGGATCGAACCTACGAACAACAGCCTACAAGATTAGCTTCCTATTATACGATATCTTTTTCCAGATGATTTATTAACAGCGTAGTTTTGTATCAGGCCATCGATGGTTAAAGATCCAATAAGGATCGAACCTGCAAACAACGATTAGCTGGCTGGTCACTGCTATACGACGTGTTATTTTTTTCATGTTGTTTATCAATATAGCAGTTATTTTTTCATGCATAGCAGTTTGGTATCCGACCAATAATTGTGGGAGATCCAATCAAGATCGAACCCATTAACAACGTCGGGCAAGATTATCTTGCTTATTACTACTATATGATGTACGTCATCGTCATATTTTTTCCGTATTAGGCCTTTGCTAATCCCAGTGAAAAAATAACGGATATATTTGGATTTCTGCTTCATTTTTAAATTAATTCTGAACTCCCTTATCTTTTCAAATGGTGGTTAGGGGGCATTTCTATCAGCAAAATGGTTACCATTGAGTAGAAAAGCCTCGTGCCACGGACAGAGAACCAAGAAATTTACACTGATCATTATATAAGAAGACAAATAATTATATAACTCAAATGTAACATAGTTTGTTAGTAGCTTAATTCGTATATATATATATATATATATATATATATATATATATATATATATATATATATATATATATATATATATATATATATATATGAAATAACATAATTTACATTTAAATAACATCATTTGAATTATGATATTTATATATAGGTAACGTCATTTCTATATAGATAGCATAATCTATTCATGTAATAGACAAATATACTAAGTAATATGTTTAATAGTATAATTGGTTGTCCGATTGTTTTGTACGATTCCTGCTTTAACCTCAAAGTTATAATGGACTGGCCCATGTAATAGATTAACACAAATAACAAAAACAATTAGAGGGGTTCAAAACGAGATCGTCTGTTGTGACATAACAATGAAGATTACATCACAGAAACTCTGACGCCTTTACGTGTTTAAACACATCAAAGCACTTTGTGTCAAGCTGATACTTAAAACATTTGAAATTAGAATACTTGAATTATTGAAAATAAATTACCGAATTAAATAGTTAAAGCCTCTTTGATGCCGATTCATGAATAAATAACACCGTTTTGACAGGTATATACTAATTTATATATAAATGACTTGATCAATACTTGCATTTTATATAACATGATATTCATATTAAGATATATCAATAAGTTAGTAGCCTGATGTGTAGTTGTTAGCCAAATTTTTCACTAAATATTTTCTGTGTAATTTCTAGATCTGTTAGGTATTTTCCACTGAATCAAGTGCATTTACCAGGAAGGAGATTATGTTGAAAAAATATTTGTTGTGTAAAATAAATGCTTTATTCGTCATTAGCAGTGCAACTCAGTGATATCATTACGTATGTTATAACATAATTCATGTTTTAAAAACAATTCTGTGTGTTAAAAAAAACGCAATTTATTTCTAACCTTTTTCAGGGCTGAAAATATATATGATATAAATAAAACAACAATTCTTATATTTGTGGATAAAGATGCTTGAAGATTCAAATTTTGCCGTTGCTTGATTAAAAATTCCAATGGGGTGGGGTAATAGCGAGGGCAAAATGCCCCCCATATCCATTCCGGCTATGCAGTCAGATCATTTTGTTTTAAATGTATTCCATTGTTATGGGCCATAAGATCCTTCCCGTCTTGAAAGGGTTAAATGAACAAAATTGTATATGTATCAAAAATAATTCATCCATATAGGTAATAGCAATTGGTAAAATTTAATTTACACTAATATAAACATGGATGTTAAATTTGTGAAAATAAACACCTACCATTCAATTGTACAGTTGTAAAAATATTTCAATCATTGTCTGAACTTTATTATTTTTTCACAACGTTTCAGCCGTCTACCCCCCGGTTTCGTCGGGTGTTCCTGGTCCTAAATGAACACATTGACGAGGAAAATAATCCTAACATATCATACATAATGATCATTTAATTTTTCTTCGTTTATTGATTGTCTGGAATACCGTTTACATTGATAAATGAATGATAAACCATATCAAATACAAGTATCCCCTACTTTACGAAAGTTCACTTCACGCCAATTACTTTCGTATTTACACCTCACCGACCCTATCTCCTAAAAGTCAGCCTTAAATACTATCACCACAATTTTTAGGGCTAGAGAACGCCCTAAAACCTTTCTCGTACGAATTAGTGGTAATTGTTTCTTCGTTTTATACAATTTCGTCTTGTGAGGGATTAGTATAGAAAAGTGATTCTGAACGCCCCCCGCCGGTCAATTTGGATATATTGGGGGCCAATTTAGATTCTTGGTATGAATTCCTAATTATCCAATACTAATCACCTCTAATGACACAGCACGAATAATTCCTAATTATGCAATACTATTGATTACTAGTTTTACCATAGATTCCATAGTAACTAATGCTCAGCACATTAGCTTTGTAAGGTTTAAAAGCGATCAGATAATGGCACTGTCGTTACTAAATTTAACACAATAGAGGAAATTACATAAAATTTAGTAAGTACTCCATAGTTCATATATAGGTATCTTTACAAAGAATTTGCCACATGAAATATAATTTTTTCTATTTTAAAAGGAACATCAATTTTTCTGAGCTGTCAAGGCCGGGCATGGGACAAAAAAGATTAAAACCCACAGGTACAGGACGTTCTGCTTTCGGATAGTGGAGAAAACCAGTACTATCCAAAAATCTAAATTAAAAACTCCGAACACACGGAGAGCGCACTCCTCTGTTAACACCATCGCCCGATGAAGTAACTGTGTACGGAGCTGCCTGAAAATTTAATCGGTCTATCCTCGGCCTATTGTCCAACCTTCCGGAAATTTTCGATAAAATTAATTGGGAACTTTTGGAGATATCGTGTGGACAGACATGAGCGTATACATCAACGTACGGGAAGAAAACGGAATAATTTCTCTCGATCGAAAAAAAAAATCCAAAATTCAACCACCTTTCCCTTAACTTGTTCCCCAACCTGCCATAAAATTTCATTAAAATCTATTCAGCACACTCGGAGATATGATGCAGACGGACAGACAGACATATGCGACCAAATACATATTAACAGAGGTAGATAAAATGAATACATCGTGGACAGTACAATCATCTACCGTGGTTAATCTTTTTTTAAGGAGTTAAATTGATGGATGTATCGGTGTCTGAACTAAGTTAAAAGTCAGGATTTCGAAAGTTGATTTTAACAGAAACCAGGGCATCTTTCATTGGAAGATTGGCGCAACACAGTCCTGCAAGCCTCCATTTCTCCTTTTTCTGTCGCATCAAACTAAACTTATTAGATATTCCAAAGATATAAACCAATTTAGTTTGAACGCTGTTTGTAATTGACATTAAGTGAACAAACTAATTGAAAATCACGATTGGTCAATATTTGAATAGTCAACCAGAAATGTCACTAAAACTGTAAACATGGAGCTATAGGGCTGAAATTTAATCATTTATACTTCATTATGTCTATGAAAAAATTTTTTGGTTTTATTTTAGAGTCTCAATCGTTGGGGACAATTTGCAATACAAGTTTATACTAAATTTGTCCCTTAGTTTGTGTCCGACAGCAGCCACGTTTGTTCGTTTCTTTCATGTAGTTCCCCTTAGTAACCACTCTCCATCAAAACTTATTAATTTATAACTCCTTTTCCAATTTTTAATTGATCACCCTCAACACGGTATGCTGCCAAGTGACATTGTCTATGTGGCTGTTTCTATTGATCGGACCTGTTTGATTGGCAAACAAGAAAGAGCGATTGATTTTATTGATACATCAATCGATCTTTTGGCTCATAACATTAACATTCCGAATTTCGTTCAGACCATTGAACCCCGTCTTTGCGTTGTTCATGTTGGTAGCACAATGATATGGTTGATCCCTTTTCAGCCTTCGTCAGGTGTATAATCTGTTAGAAAAGAGGGAAAACCTTATAGCAATTTTTCCACAGTTTAAAAAAGGTGTTTAGCAATGATAATAATAAATAATCGAATGGTATAAAACGAGTTATCAAATAATAGTAATAATGAGAGTGTTGCAATAAAAAGCAACAAGAATAAGATGGAGCAAAACTAGTTGTGAAATAATAATTATAATGGAGATTGTAGCAATCAGAATATTGTGATAAAAAAAGCAACAATAATAAGATGAAGTAAAACTAGTATAATAGTTGTAATGAAGAGAGAGTTGGGTTGTAATAAAAAGCAACGATGATAAGATGGAATAAAACTAGTTATAAAATAACAGTTGCAACGAAGAGTGTATCAACCCATAATGCTGCGTTAAAAAGCAACAATGAAAAAGGGTTGGAGAACTAGGAATGGAACAATGGTTATAATGAAGAGTGACTCAACCCAAAGTGATACAATAAAGCAATAATAATAAGATGGAGAGAAACTAGCGATAAAATGGTTAATGAGAATATGCTTCATCTAAAAATTAAGAAATAGTGCCTGGGCCCGGTTATATAAGATATATATATTATTCAGAGACATACATCATTATAGAAGAACTATAGTGACCTGATGTAGATGTCGGAAGAGAAACTTCCTCTACAAAATGCATGAAGATAATCGCGTATATGAAAACGTCAATGTATGTCTAAATCATCGTTATCCGCTTATGTCCCCATAGAGGGTGTGGCATTAAGTGCACACGGGCATTTGTTAGTAAGACCAACGATTGAGTGAAATCACATTCGATTTTCGTAAAAAGCCTTTAAAAGCTATTTTTAGAAGCCACTTTGAAAAATGCCTTTTACAAAACTATGAATGAAGATCTGAACCTTTCACTCACAATGTTTTCCATTCTTTACTGTTATTTTAAAAAAACTTTGAATCCCTTAATGCCACGAGAAAATCTCTTTGTATCAATCCGTAACCCCTCCCCTCTTCCACTTAATTTCCTGTCCCCTTTTTCCCTCATCCCTTTACCATTTATTAGCACTCCTTTCTTTTTTTTTTTTTAGATCAATATTGTATTCTATTTTTCCTCTGTTATTGTCATTTCCAATTCAAATTATATGACTTTGTGAAATAACTTCAAACTAAACGCCCTAATCATTTAGGAACAATTAGTGTAATTAATCTATTTTCAAGCTTATCAACTTTTTCTGTTATGAATAAACTATATTCGGGTGCTTGGCTCGAAATCCTTTTCAGTTCCTCTAAATGTCCCGGGTAACTTTTTTAAAAAAAACTGTTTTTACCTTTCCTAATTATTTTTTGATAACTCTATCTTCAAATGATTTTTTTTAATTGTTAACTCATTTTTCAGTACGTAAATTGTTGCTGGAATAAGATTTGGATTCCAACTTGTCAAGCCTGTCAAAACCTCATTCTGTTCCCTACTCATGGCGAGATTTAGGCACACGTAATGTATTGTTAGTAAGACCCACTTGCAGCTTGCAAGGTCTGTCAAAACCTCGTTCTGCGTACAGCACCCGGTATTTTCCAATGGTCATCCATCTAGATACTGATCAGGCTCGACGTTGCTCAAATTCTGTGATCTTACGAGAACCGGTGTGTCCAAAATGATTTGGCCATAATCACTCAGCCTCGGGAAAAGGTCCCTCAAAATTAGTCCTTATGCTTGGTCGAGAGGCCATTTTTCAAGTCTTTGGTATCACTCGGCGTTAGGTTGAACCACTGCATATCGAAACTCAGGCGAGCACTCTACCACTGAGCCACGGAGATCGGTATATTTCTAATTAAGAAGCGAAGTTGAAGACGGCCTTCTCTCAAATGACGAATTTATTTACGTCAGTTGTATTAAGAGAATCTTCAAAAATGTTCTTAGTATTTACGAAGCTATGCATCGTGCAACACAGGGAGATTATATTACATAAATTCGTTAAGGGGGAGAGACTTGCTTATGTTGAGAATTCTAAGTCCTGGTTTTTATACGCTTGCTAACACTTGACTTTTGATTCAGCACAAAATACTCAAATATCCAAGTTACAAGGAAGATCAAGTTAAGGTTATTCACTAAGTTTACCATCATTAAGTGATCTTCGTATCAGTGGTGACATGATACAGATGTTTAAGATAGTATCAGGGTTATATGACAGATCAGCAGTGACTTCATTCGTACGTGGAAGGACTCAACTGACCGCTCAAGTTCAAGAGCATATGATATGAAAATCTTCCCAGTACTTGCGCGGACTACGACAAAATAAAACGCATTTTCTGTCCAATTGTCAAATACGTGGAATTCTCTGCAGGAATATGTTGTTATAGCAAATCCAATGTATATATTTGAAAACCTCCAAAATAAACTTTGAGGGAATCAGGATATTTTGTACGACAATAATAAGGCGGAACTCAAAATAACTACCGGAAGTCAGAAACATTTGAATGTGGGAGTCCATTAGAAAGGATCCAGCTGGAGTCCGACTGGAAAAGATCTTTAATCATTTTTCATTATGAGTGCAAAGATATTTCATACTTTCACGATAGTAATGCACCTAATGGGGAATAAAAATCACTGCTAGAAAGTCGGTCTACGGAACAAGCATGCTAACCATTGTGCTTCAGTCGATGCCCGTTCAACAAAGTTTTCTTTGTTTTCTTTTTGTTTTCTTAGGATTGTCCACGCATCTCTATCAGATGCTTTTCAGTCGGTGTGTCGGCCCTACAAAAAAAAGACAGAAATAGGAAGGGAGGAAGGAAGGATGAGATGTTATGTCATTAAAGGTGTGACACCATTAATGCTATGATGTAATAATAAAAGTACGAGTTTGGCATTTCTGTATTTATAAAAAGCCGTTCACAGTTTTTATTTTAAAAAAAAATGCTCCAGGAATACTTCCATATTGCAATATTTTACGAGTCTGAGAATCAATTGACTCAAAAAACATATTTGCTTTTCTTCACCCTCCGCCTGGAACTACCAGCACGGGTGGTAGACACTTCATTGAACTTATGGTTCTTGTTGTTATTTAAATGGGTCTTCATCAGTTTTTTTTTTAATTTCTTATTTTTTGCTTTTAATCTTTTTAATTGAAACTTTCATGTCTCTGTAGAACGCAGAACCGATTTTAAGACTATAGGACCAATTGCTCCCAGGGGGCAGGGGCTAAGGAGGTGCCCACGCTAGGGTATTCTCCTCTACTCCAGTTTTGTCGAATGCACTCAGTAACACACTGTGACATACATCCAGCTCCATATTTCTTTGTTTTACAGAGCACAATAATGATCTTAATTGCCAAAATCCAGTCCAGGCCAGAATAACACATGTTTATATTTTTTTTTATCTATCACAAATACAATACAAATGTTACAGCAATCATCAAACAGAATATTTTTTTAAATGCCTTAGTGTCATCTAACAATAATTCAACTCAATCTCGTTTTATATAATATTTCGACGGAGAAATTATTTTCTCCCCCCACCTTCTCGCTCTCTCTCTCTCTCTCTCTCTCTCTCTCTCTCTCTCTCTCTCTCTCTCTCTCTCTCTCTCTCTCTCTCTCTCTGTCTTCTATTCCAAAACCACTTGGAAATGATTAGAGATGTACATTGAGTCATAACCAGGCCACTTAAACGGTCAGAGAAAGGTGCGTCCATTTTAATATAGATGTTTCTTGTAAACTGAGTACCCCAGCATCCATGACGAAAGCTACAGTACCAGACGACCTTAAACTTGACACTGCAATGTCCAGTGCACTGACTGACCAACAATTATGGACACTATCAACTTGCAACGCAGGTCAGTTGTCAAGTTACCTCTGTGCATACACACTTTTGCATTTTCAAATAATAGAAAGGATAATATGTTAATTAATTATGTATCTCTCTGAAATTTTAAGCACCCATTTTGGTTGCTTTTTATTTTACCATAGAGGTAGAAAGTCTAAAATGAACTTTATTCATATCTCTAAGATCTTGGCTCTAAGCCTGGAGCCACGCAAAAATGCCTCCAGTCTGATCCACCGCTCCTAAAGCCAGCCCTGGCAAAAAAAAGATTGATGGATAGATAGTTCCGTATTCGTCACTTTACAATTATCAAACTTGTATTACATCATTCTTTTCGAATGCTGGTTTTTAAGGTAAGAATATCTTCCTCCAGAAGATGCACTTTACACAATCTTAATCTAAGCATACTAAGTATCATAAAGAGGCTTGAAATTTCGTATATCATCTCAACAGAAGTGATTTCAATCTTTACTAAATCCCTGAAATTTTTAGTCTTGTACTCAACTAAGATAAGCATGATAAATATCAATAGAAATCCATTTTATAAATTGAATTTTAAGCACTTGCCGAGGATTAGTAGTTTGTGAACAATTTTCACATACCATGAAACCAATGTAGAGAGTTCGATACGCATAAAATGCCCTGATTATTATGACCATCTAGATATTTATGGCGCTTACCTAAGAGAATTGCAAAGAACGAGATGAAAAAATGACTCTGACATACTCACACACACATATATATATATGTATATATATAAGTACTAGTATTCAACAAGAATATTCAAATATATGTAAGACATCGGTAAAAAGTAAGGAAAAGCCCCACTAATTGGAGATAATTCGATATTTGAGAATTTATATATTTTGTAAGAATGGTTTATGTTAATAATAATAAGTATTAAATCAATTTAATTGAAACCGGTCAGAGAAATATTCTCCGCGAGCTGAGAACAGCAATGAACACAGGCACTTTTTACAAAATATTTGAGTCATTAAATATCAAATAATTTCTAACTAATGAGGCTTTCCCTAACCTTTACCTATATCTCACCTACCCATACATATACATACCTATAAGCACAGTGATTTGTGGCTTTGTAACGCTGATTCAGTCACGCTAAATTCATGTTCATATCCAAGAGTGTAGTCAGGCTACATCTTTCTTGTTTTGCACACATAGCCCTAACATACGTCAAAATACGATGGTATTGAAAAGACGATTCGCGAACTTGAAGCAGATTTTAGACTCTGTATATTAAGTAGTGTCAATAAAATGGAATCGGTTTTCTATTGTTTCTAACTTATAAAGTGCCTCTCCTCATGAATGATAAATGTAAGTGCAAGGAGACCCCGAACATAAAGAGAGGGTTTGTTTTCTATCGATATTTAGTAACAAACTAATTCTCTCATAATTTATACATCCTTATCTGTTACTTTGAATAAAAAGTCTGTAAACCAGATGACATTCTATTTTTTGTATCATCATCATTATCATCATCATCATCATCATCATCAGTCTTTTATCGTCTGTCGTTGGACATAGACCTTCTCCAGGATTTGCCACACCTCTATCATGGGCGTCGCAGAGCCAATAATTCCTGAATTTTTGTTGTTCGTCTCTCAATATTGTTTTCTGCGGTCTTCGGTTGCAAATGCGATCTCTGGGGATCCATATTGTGACTCGCGTGTCCATCAGTTGTCTGCCATTCTTGCAACATGACTAGTCCATAGCCAGTTTTCTAATGGATTCTATGAGGTCTCGGACTCCCGTTTTCTCCCTGATATATCGTGCTCTCTTGTGATCTCTCCATGTGAGGTTGAACATGATTTTTCCACGTGCACGTTGCATACTTCTAATTTTGTGCGTCTGTCTCTTGCTTAGGTTCCATGTTCCAGCTCCATTGGTGCCTATCGGGTGGATGCACCGGTTGTATACCTTTCTTTTAAGGACTAATTGGATCCTATCGTCTTCAAAGGTTGAGTTCATTTTGCCGGAAGCTTGCCATCCTAGAGTAATTCATTGCTTGTGAACAAATCTCCAAATAAAATTGTGTGAACAGAAAAATATATTTTTGCGTTCCAAAATTATCCCCATCTAATTATCTTCAAGCAGATCTAATCACAACACGGTTTCTCGTTTTGACTGATCATTTCATTATATACTAACAGCTCAGTTCAATTGAAAACAGTGATGCCAAGAGATTTGAATGAATTTAATTTCTAGCACCTATTAATTTTAAAGGAGATGCATGTATTATATATTGAAATATTTTAGCGCACGTAAAGCAGGATTTGAACTGCTTTTAGAGTATCTGCACTTGAAGTGGGGATCAATATGATGGGAGATCAGTTTTCTATAGTTATCAAGTAATAAACTGAACCCAAAAATAGTTCATTAATTATTTATACCTGTATATTAAATTGATTGTTTGTGCTTTTGCAACGCTCAAAACAAGTCACGCTCTGGTTCATGTTACGTTCATTGAGAGGAGAATTCAAGTCTGTAACGAAAATCAATCAGTTCAATAATTAATTAACTGGATTTCCGGTTTTTCCCAATGAGATTTCAAACCATGAACGAAATTAAGGAGAGTGTGACGAGTTGGGCAAGGGTGATTGTTTGTGAATAGAATCATAGATGAAGTGTAGAGTAGCAAAACGGTTACCAGCACGGTGAACGAAATCGGCGGACCGGGTTGAAATTTTGGATAAGGCTTCTTGTGTTCACTGAGCAATTAATACAATTGAGGAAAGCTTCACAGCCTACCTCGAGATGATCTTCCGAAACCTTGACTGGGAAAATAGAGGAATCAAAATAGACGGCAAATATCTAAGCAACGTAAGATTTGCAGACGACATCGTCCTTTTCGCAGAGAACCTACACGACCTTCAACTAATGCTAGGTGAACTAAATAATGAGAGAAAAAAAGTTGACCTACACATCAACTGCAGTAAGACGAAAATCATGTGCAACAATCACCCTGAGAATAAGGACATAACTGTCAAAGTCGAAGATGAAAAACTGGGGAAAGTAGACCACTACATCTACCAAAGACAACAAATCCCTATGAAACCCACGAAGGAGGAAGAGATCAAGCGAAGAATGACAAGCGAAGGATGACAAACCTTTGGCAGAGCACGATCAATTTTCTAAAACCAGACCATCCAAATAATCCTAAAAAGAAGAGTATACAATCAATGCATCCTCCCGATAGTCACTTATGGAGCTGAAATATGGAACCTAACTCGGAGATAGACTCGCAAACTGAGAAACATGCAACGTGCACAAGAGAGAATCATGCTCAACCTCACATGGAGAGATCACAAGACAGTGCAGTACATAAGGAAGGAAACGGGATTTCGAGACATCATAGAATCTATTAAAAACTCAAATGGAAATGGGCAGGCCATGTTGTAAGAATGGCAGACAACCGATGGACATAATGACTCACAACATGGATCCCCAGAGATCACACGCAAAACTGACACCGACAGAATACGAGATGAAGAGATGAATTAGATAAATTAATAAAGCACTGCCTCTGTGACACCCATGATTGAGAAGTGGGGCGAATCCTGGGGAGGTCTATGTCCAATGATAGACGTTAAAAGACTGATGATGATGAGGAATCCACATCTACTTGTCCTTATTAGTCCAAATGCTAGATATTCTGCCCCTAACAACGTTCCTTATAATTTTTGTAGTCAGTTGGCGCAAAAATTTCAAGTTGAGCTAATTTTTCGTCTGCGATGAAAGTATGTACGTACTTTTGAATTTGATATAATGAATCAATATTTTCCCATAAAAGTATCAGTAAGCTATCAACAGAATTTGAAATATTTTATTGGCATATTAATTTCCTTTGTTCCTTGGTTGCAAATTTGGTACAAGAACTATCTATCCATCTGTAGTAATGAAAAATGTATCAACCCTAAGTGGTGTGAGTGTAGTGTGGTGTCTTCACATCTATAAATCTACGTATCTAGTTTTAATGTAAAAACTAATTCTTTTTGCTAATAAGGTATCGGGGTTTTTTTTTGGGGGGGGGGGTTGTTCTTTCTTTTCGTTTTGTTTTTTTGGTTTTAATTCAAATTGATTCCTAAGCCCCCAGGTGAAAGGAAGATCTTACCATACTGATAACTTTGAAGGAGTCCTTTTTATATGCAGCGTGGAAATAATTTAAACAATTTCTTTTTAAAAAAGGTCTTAAAATGGCAAACAAACATGTTGAAAATACGTGTAAGAAATTACAAGTGTGAGGATCGAAAACCAAAACATACTCAAGATGTAATTAAATTGAAGAAAAATTAGCGTAAAAACATTTTTTCTTCTTATTTGCATTGTACAGTAAATTGGTGTCTATTACCCCCTATTTCACAGCCCGGAGGGAGTATGGTCATGGGGTTTGTATAATATTCTCTCCTGTCATGATTTTTTGATTTTTCATTTGGGCTATTCTTGGGCTATTCTTGTTTTTTTGTTGACTTCTACTGGTCTTCAAGAGGAGATATTTTGATGCTCTGTCCATAAGCTTTACTCTTTCTCTTCCACATTCTCTTCATTTTCTCTTTCTCTCACTTTCCTCTCGTTCTCTGTTTCTTTTATCATATTTTTCTTCTTCTTCTTCTTCTTCTTCTTCTTCTTCTTCTTCTTCTTCTTCTTCTTCTTCTTCTTCTTCTTCTTCTCCTTCTTTCCCATCCATCCCCTTTATATATTTCTAATTATTCATCATTCTCCTCCTCACTCTGTTTATTTATCTGTTAATATCTATCAACAATTATCTTACCAGTGTATGTATCAATGTCCGTCGTTTCAGGACCGATTGGGATAGATAGATAGATAGATAGATGTGAACGAAGTGACACAGGCGCACACTCATCCCATACATATATATATACATATATATATATATATATATATATATATATATATATATATATATATATATATATATATATATATATATACATATATATATATATATATATATATATATATATATATATATATATATATATATATATATATATATATATATATATACACACACATATATATATACGATGTCATGACATGCTTCTGTGAAATGTCATTTCAGGCATGAATCAAATGGTACAGGAAAGAATTACCCTTTAAACAGCTCTGCAGTTTACACCTTCAGGCTGGAGTAATTAGGTTCGAATTCTTCATAAAATGGAAATGGCTCTTTTTGACTCTTAAAACTATCTTGTAGTTTCTCTCAATCTCTTTACCTCTATTTCTATCCCCCCTCTCTCTCTCTCTCTCTTTATATATATATATATATATATATATATATATATATATATATATATATATATATATATATATATAAGTCCATTTGTTGATATCTATCTATCTATCTGTTGATATCTATATCAATACTTCTCTCCGTTTAAGCATGCCACTTTCTCTCTCTCTCTATCTCTGTCTCGTATCCTCTCGTATTACTCTCTCTTTCCTAGTTTTTGTTCCGCCATTTTGCAATCATTTCATCGGAGCATTTACCCAGCCTCCACTCCCCAAGCAAGATACCCACTCAAAGGTTGGAAAGGTGGGGGGGGGGGATAAATGGAAGAGAGACCAGATGAATGGACTTTGCCGTGACGGGGAGACAAGGAGGAACCCACCTTAGTAACTGCATTACTCCCTTTCAGCAATATGCTTTCCGCTCACAGTTATTATACGATGACTGACGATAACTGGCGATAGACGCCTTTGCTGGTAAATGTCAAGCTGAGCGTCTTCGAGAGATAAATTTTTCAAGGGGGATAATTCTTCCTAGGTAATTTAATGGAGATGACTACAAGTTAAAAAAATACTCTTTAAAAATGTTCATTTGGTCAATATAATTATAAAAATAAAAATAAAATTACTCAATACTGAAGATTACACGACATGAACGGCACAAATACACGATGATTTTTTTTTTCAAAGCAATGTAAATATGAAAGCAAAATACAATTGTTTTTAGGTATTGGATATCAGTTAAGATATTTTTTTCAAAGCTTTTTACGTCTTACAAGAATCTGATACCAGTTCTGATATCATTTTAATTTTTACGGTTTACATGAATTGGATATCAGTTTAAATATTTATTTAGATTTTTACATCTCACATGAATTGGTTATCAGTTAAGATATTTATTCAGATTTTTACGGCTTACATGAATCGGATATCAGCTTAGATATTTATTTAGATTTTTACGGCTTGCACGAATTCGATATCAGTTAAGATATTTATTTAGATTTTTACGGCTTACATGAATTGGATATCAGTTGAGATATTTCTTTTACTTTTCACGGCTTGCATGCATTGGATATCAGTTTAGATTACTCTAACTTTTTTACGGCTTGCATGAATTATCTTCTTCTTTTTTAAATAATCGTATTTAGGCATAAATTCAAAACTTAATATTTCTCAAAAATGGAAAAATTCCCGTTGATATGAAGGTCATAACCACTCTAAACGTCCAAATCTGAAAAAATACACATTAACCTTATAACGTGCTATTTGTGTTTCTTTTGTTATTCACTCGTATGTAATTATCTTTCTTTTTGTGCTTTTTCTTACTTCTTAGATTAATTGAAATATTAGTTATTCGTTCAGTTCTAAAATTATAGTTATCTCCCTTAATTTAGCCAGGAAAAGTTATCTCCATTAATGTCAGACGTTCGGCGTGACATTTACCCGTTTGTTTATGCGAAAACGTCGTTTCATTAGCCATTGTATTTTATTTACATTGCAAGTATATTTTTGTTTTTTTGTTTCACTTCAAAAATGCTATCTCACTTTTTCGATCGCTGTGTTCATTTCCTTATGAATATATGTGCGCGTATGTGTCCGTATGCGTGGATATATGGATGGATAAGATATGATCAGACTGTGATAGATAGATAGATAGATAGATAGATTGATAGATAGATATGAATGGACTAAGATACATAGATAGATGGATAGATTGATAGACAGACATATGAATAGACTAATATTGATAGATAGATAGATAGATAGATAGATAGATAGATAGATAGATAGATAGATAGATAGATAGATATGAATGAACTTAGATAGATAGATAGATAAATATGAATGGACTGAGATAGATAGATAGATAGATAGATAGATGTGAATGGACAGATATGTATAAAGAGATAGATAGATATGAATGAACTGAGATAGATAGATAGATAGACAGATAGATAGAACGAATGTACTAATATAGATAGATAGATGCTTATTTTGTCTTTCTCTTTATATTTCGATTCTTATCGCACTCGTTCTCATTCTCCCTCTTTCTCTCCCACTTTCTCTCTCTTTCACTCTCTCTCTCACTCTCTTTCCTCCTTTCTACTCATTCTTCCTTGACTTCCTTCATCCACACTTTTTTCTTCTTTTTTTTTTGATTCCTTCCTCTCTTGTTCAGTGATAGGAGAGAGAGGAACAGTATAAAGAGAAAAACAAAAAGAGCATCTATCTGGCTATCTATCTGTCTATCTATCTAACTATCTATCCATCGATCTCTTTATTTATTTCAATCTGTTCATATCTATTTCGGAGGTTTATATCTATCTCTGTTTTATCTATCAATTCATCTATCCATCTATCTATCTCTATAAATACATATATATATAATTATCAATTATATTGATATATATATATATATATATATTTATACGCACAGACACACACACAAACATATATATATATATATATATATATATATATATATATATATATATATATATATATATATATATCAGTCTGTTCGTGTCTATCTTTCAATCTATACTTATAATCCCATTTATTGATAACTGATTTGTCTTCCGCTTTCTCTCTCTATTTAACTGTTAATAGCAATCTACAATTGTCTTGCCAATGTCTGTTTGTCTATCAATATCTGCCGGTTCATGAATATCTCTATTTTGGACAGTTTTGAGAAGGGGAGGAGAGGAAGCAGAAATCTTCTGATAATTTTGAGCGAGGAACTCAACACAACGTAAAGCGAGGAAGCCTTCTCAGCGTTAAACGAGGACTAATCTACCCGAAATACCAGCAGAGAAATCGATAACTTCTCTAGACGTTCGTCTTTCCATAGTGACTTGATGGCCAAGCGAAAGCGTTACACGGAAAAGGGGTATTAAATCTTTGTCTTATGACGTCACTGCCACCGGCTGTTCGCAACTGGTTGGTAGTGCATTCAATTCTCACCTCCCTTCCCCCGTCTTCAATCTTTGTTTTCTTTCTCTCTTTGTTTCCCGTTTATTTCACCCTCATTCTCTGTCTCTTTCTTCTCTCTCTCGTTCTTTCCAGATACATCTTAAATAATTCATACTCATATAATACGCTACGTGTACGTCTACACCCTTTGTCTGTAACATTTGTCAAGGGAGATAGATATCAAATCTTTATTATTGGGAGTACTACCTTATTCATTTTTCATTTATTTATTCATTTATTACGAATGTTTAAAAAAATTCAAATTCATTACGGTTGAACGTAAGAGCAGAACAAAGTGTTTTTCATGTTTTTTAAGTACAATGCAATAACAAAATTACTTAATTTAGACTGAATACCAACCCAACGAGTAGATTAATTGGTGTAAAAATAATAATAAATAGCGATGAATGAAAATCAGATAATGATCAATTTAATCTATCTCTATTTGTTACCTTCTTTTTTTACATCTATAGAAAAAAGAACAGCGGGCTAATGTTAAAGGTGTTTTTGTTTGTTTTTCCTGAAATTTCATCCAGTAATTTCATTTTGCGAAACTGAGGCCAGCAGAATATAAGATGGCGTGACGAAATAGACAAGTTCAGAAAGTATTGGCCCCACGACGCCCATGATAGAGAGGTCCGTTGAATCCTGAGGAATCCAACGACAGACGCTCGAAGGATGATGATAATGATGATGATGAATTTCATTCATTTTTCATCGCAACTGCTCAGACTGTCAGTCTACGACCGTTAGTAGAAATAACGAATAGTCTCCCGGCGAGACTCGAACTTGGTGGATCCTGTTAATCGTTGTTTATCTGATCAGCTACAATAGAGAACAGTACAAAAGACCAAAATCTAACCAGAGAGAGAGTTCTTGCCACTTCTTCCCAAACGCCTGTCACTGTCATATTTGATGTTAGATTTACATACTGTCTGTGTGTTTGTGATATCCAGCGCTCCTGGACACACTGTTTTGTCTACAGATTTGAAAAACTGGCATCAGCACTCCACTAAACGCATTCTAAAAAGTATATTCTAAAAGTTTTTTTGAGCTTTTGGTGGCCTTATTTTGACGGGTAAGGTTCTAGATTTTCCTGAATTTCTTGATATTCTTTCACTCAATTTTAGATGTTTCCGGATGGAAAATGCCAGTGACGTCAAAAAAAATTTTTTCTCTGACCATACTTATTCTTCAATGAATTTTATTTTACAAGACTTCAGATTTTGACGCTATGGTTGTCTAATCATTGATTGTAATGGCGAGTTTTCATTACTAGAGAATGAAGCATTGTCAACCATAATTGAATTTTGATTCGTATTTCTTTCATCTTAATATCAGTTGCTTTCCATCGCAACTAGTCAGGCCGTCATTCTACATTCATCAGTAAAAAGATTGAATAAAAAAGAAATTGAAATGGGAGAAATACTAGTAAAAATTAATAATGGTTGACAACACTTCATTTTCTAATCATAAAAATGCAAGATGATCCGAGGTTGATGTTTTACAAGAACATATTTGTGCAACAGATCATCCCATCTTCAGAGATCAGCTCCTTATCCATAGGACACAATATTCAATTCAAATTTATCCCAACAACAATTTACTAACATATAACAAAGTAAGCTATAAGTATCATTTTAAAATGCAGCTAGAAAATAATTAGAAAAGGTTGAAATAAAAATATTCATGAGAGGGATTGCTTGGGACACTTGCAGGAACAGAAACGGGTTTCGAGTCTAGCTCCCGAATAGAGTTTATTCATAAGAATGAAAAAGTTGATAAGCTTGAAAATGAATTGATTACAATAATTGTCCTAAAATAATTGAGGTGTTTAGTTTGAAGTTGTTTAAAAATAGATAGTTTTAGCTGAAATCATCTATAGAAATCACCAGCAAGATTTGGACATAGTTGGTCCAAAAATGACCTCAGAGATCCCAAATAGCACAAAAAGCGTTTTTAGATGGTGCCTTGGGGTGTACTCATGCAAAATTTCAAGGTTGTGTCCTAGCGTGTCCGGAGACACCAACAGATACACGGACACTCAAAGAGAGAAGAATCTGTATCCCACTTGGCTCGTTGGTGGGACATTTTTCCGTATGCAGAGATTCGATATTGCTATCATTAATTGAATTTTTTTCGAAAAAAATTTGGCGGCTTAGCTGCTGAGTCCTGAATAGGAAATCGACAAACCTAGTTCGAATCCCAGCCAAGACTACTCAATTCTCATTTACACTAATTCTTTTGGAAAAGGTTAGGTGCTTCTTCAAATCTATCTTACGGCCTCCTTGGTGCCTTGGAAGATAGAAGGTCCCTTCTGTCTTGATAGACATTCGACCGACATTGAAGTGACCCCTCCAAAGTGCGAACCAGGGTGAGGCGTTTAGCAAGAGTAGATGTAAAGTCGACAGTATCCCTCTCCCGGTTTTGCTGATGCAATTGAAAGGGAAATGGAACACGATACCTTTGCAAAGAGCAACCAACAAGACATAAAAATTAGCGCCCTACCGTCCCAAGGGGGCTCCACTTCCTGTAATGAAATCGGAGTTGTCCTCCTAGAATGATAGTCTTGTCTAGGCAGGTGAGTTCAGTCTGTCCTGATGTTTTTTCTGATAGGTGGAGCTGAGTGAGATGAGATGGGTTCATGCCTTTCCCAGTGGCACTATAGTGGGGTGAACGTAAACAGCCTCGAACGGTGATTGAAATCAGCTCATCGATTCCATTCTCCAACTGTTACACCACACACTCTTCCCCTTGATGACGTAGCAAGTTGCATATTGTAAAAAGTGGGGTCCTTGGACCACTGTGTCCAGTTGAATAATGATCAGGGTTCCCCAGAAGCGTTTCCACTGAAACTGACATTTAGAGAAACAACATCACCCATTGCACTGATAGCAAATTGTACATAGACTTGTGCCTTATATTAGAATTGTAATAAAAGTAATTGATTTTAAATGAAAATGATTTTAAATGTAAAGAATTGCTTTTTCTTGTAGTTCATACATTATTCTAAAAAACTAAATGCTGAAAATATCGGTCCGCCGGGATATTAATTTTATAGAGTTTTCAAAGTTCTATTTTCAAGAGATGCACCCTCTTGATAGTGAGATCAAAGCAACACAATCTTCCGAAACCTTTAGAAGCTGTTACAGGTACACATTCTCTTATCTGAAATTCTGAAAACTGGAAATTAAAAAAAAAAAAAAAATGGACCCTTTGCCCATGGATATCGTCTGCACACCCAAGCTCTTGTTTGGCACCAAACATGACTCTAGACGACCCACAATCAGCCTAAGTCTTGCCGTTTACTTCTGCTGCAATATAACAGGCCCGGTAGAGCTTGGCAGAAGTTATTTTTTCGGAATAGCTTCAGATCAACCTAGGCAATGCAGTTGTGTTCTAATGCTCCTACTGGTCAGACGTGCCTCTGCTGTTCACAGTATTGTTGAATCATCGTAGCCCATCAACAAGCCAAAGTGGGCTACAAATTCTTCTCTCTTTGAGTGTCTTCGTCTATCTATCTATCAATGTGTCTATGTGTGTCCGATTACATCAGTGTGCACCATCAAAAAACGGTTTTTCAAAAAAGTGCTCATTCTGTGTTCATTTTGGACCAACTAACCCCAAATCTTGCGCTGGTATTTTTCAGATGATTTTTTTTAAATGAAAGATCTATTTTCTTAAGGTATCTCTGAATAAAAAATCTATTGTTTAATGTAAACTTCTCGATGAGTACTTCTGGTAATAATGATTCATTTATGGGAGGTAGACGTACACATTTCCTTCAATTTTTAACTTTGAAGACTGAAAATCTTACCAACAGCCGCAGATTCCCCTAGGGATGATTGCAGAAAAGCAGGAAAGAATATTAATATGGCACCTGTACTGACATTTTGCAATCCGAATTCTTAAATGTTTCTGGTCCAAGGGATTTCGGTTGAGAGAATGTGTACCTATACATTTATGTTGTTATAAAATCTACAATCGTCACATTGTATAAATATCTATGCTACTAACTATATCAGTCTCTTCTTATTCATATATATTTCCCTCAACATATAGTATCAAATGCATTGACAACGATCTTTTTTATCTCAAACTTTCCTATTTCTGCACAAGAGAATGATGGCTGGTGCTAAATCCATGTGAGACCTATCTTAAGAATTTTAATCGGGCGCTTTCGGCTCTTAGCTACACATTTAGCCAATCTCAAAGTCGAGATCTTGAAGGTTATTTATTTGAATATATGTAATTGTTGTTACTCATAACGCTCTTCCATTCACGGTTGAGCTCTCTTTAAGTGAGGTAACTCGTTTATTGTAAGCTTATGCAATACCCTTCCAAAGGAATAGAGCGCTCTGGCGGATGGGGAATATAAGCTACATAATATCGCTTAAATTCAGCTTTACTGACCGTCCAGTTCCCTAGCGCAGAGGTAGGATACGGTCTCAAGCAAAGGTTCCAATCTTGCCTCGTGGTACTGGATTGGATAATGGATAGTCTATAGCCACACTGAAGAGTTGTAATACAACGGGACAGCTGTCTGTGGATGACACAATAATATATGTATATTAATAAATATGAAAAAGGCCTTTAAAACAATAACACAACAATATATATATATATATATATATATATATATATATATATATATATATTCAACTGTGAAATATAAATTTCATTCACAAATCAAATAGAACAACTTCCTTCAAACCGAAGTGAGGTAGTTATCGTGAGATGTCAAATAATGTTGAAAATTGAAAATTGAGACACATGCAGCTCTACGACTTCAAAACTAACCTTGCAAAAGACCAGCGTTAGTCGACAGAACGTGGGAAATTGAGAAAGATAAACAAATGAAAGTTTGGAATTTATATACATTTATTCAGACGGGATAGAGAGAACGCCATCCAAAAACTAGAAATATTCACAAGAAAAACCAAACTGACGAAACTAGCAAGAAAGGAAAATTGCTGCCTAAATAAAATGTATTAAGTTGATCTTTATTCAAAGAAACTGCCTGATACCATCGATAGAGCGGTTATAAAATCAGTAAATATTTTTTCAATGTTTTTCTTGTTATTTTTTATAATTTTTAAGTGAAACAGTATATACATTTTATAATAAACCATTGAAAAAACATTTACTCATTATATATATATATATATATATATATATATATATATATATATATATATATATATGTTAAACGAACTCCATCATTAGGAACAGCGGCCTCTTAGCGTCCGTTGTTGGACATAGACCTTCCCCAAGATTCGCCGGACCTCTCTGTGGTGGGCGTCGTGCATCCAATATTTTCTGAACTTATGTAGTTCGTCACATTCTGTATTTTATCATTAAAATAAAAATAGATAAAGCTAAATCACACACACAAAGGAACTATAAGTTATAAAATAAAATAGTTATAAGACAATACGTTGAAATAACGCTGATCAGTTTAAAAGTGACTTGCACAGTACATGGTTGTGGATGCTTTGGGACTGAATATAAGAATAAATCAACATTTTCTTTTTCGGTATCACAAGGTTAAAATTTTATATATATGATTATTAATTGTATATATATATAATTATATATAAATATATATATTATTGTTGTTTCATCCACTGGCAGCTGTTTCGATGTATTACATCTCTAGTGCCGCGAGGCAGAATTGAAACCCGGAGGCCGATATCCTACCTCCGGACTACGGATCTGGACAGTCAGAAAGGCTGAATTTAAGCGATATATCTATTTACACAGAAATTCCTCATCCACCAGAGTGCGCTATTCCTCATGGAAGAGCATTGCATAAACTTGGATGAGTTACCTCACTTAAAGAGTGCTCAACCCTGGATAGAGGAGCATTAATTATCAATTATACACACACACACACACACACACATATATATATATATATAGATATATATATATAATTGATAATTATATATATATATATATTGAAATCTCATAGAAACTGATCAAAGAAATCTTTTCTGTGAACTGAAAAATGCAACCAGGAACACAAAACCTTTTTTGTAAATATCCAAGCTATTAGATATAAAATAATCTCTAACCAGTGTGTCTTTTCCTTACATTGTACTTATTATTCGTTTGAACCCTTCTCGTAGAATGCCAATACCTTTCTCTAAGCATTGGTTATTGAAAAGTATTTTCATATGATATAAATTATGGCAAAGATGTGAATTGTGCCAACAATCACGAAGGATCCTGACTGCTGAGTAATTTCTCATGTATTCACTGGTGATTTAAGCGTTAACTGATGACAAGTAGGGGTTAATCGTATTGCAAAATGTTCAAAACACGAGTTTACAAGTTACTATAAAAGGACACCAAGAGAGACCACGTTCACTTACGAAGATTACACGCATGAAAAATGAAGCTCTTCATTGGGGAAGGCTGGCTGAATGGACCACGTTAAAGGGATTAGATCGTCTTTAACCGTATCGTATCACACATGAATGCACACTGAGACCACAATCTCAATCTGCCACAGGATAACGCTCAGATACACAATACCCGGCGTAATCGGGAGGCACTGCACTGTCACGGGCTACTGGTTATGGATCGGCGAGCAAACTCTCCCAATTTGAATCTTATCGTGCAGGGCCGGCGCGAGGGTTCTATACGCACTAAGCGTGACTTGAAATTTCTGGGAGAGTTCTATGCATCCTAGGTCATACATAACATTTGCAGGGGGGGGTATGCATCCTAAGCGAGACTTGAAAGCTGCATAAAGGTTTCATGCATCCTTTTAACTTTTTCATTTATCATTCCTTTTTCAATTTTTTCATCGATCACTCAACACGTTGCTCATGGGGCAGTTTCTATTGAGTGACTAACCAGACTTTTGTTTTCTTCCTACGAAAAAAGAGGTTAAAGCAAACTGTTAACCCATTAATGCCCAAGAGTTGTTTTTTTAAATGTGATTTAACTGAAATAAATTTGTTTTTGAGCCATTAAAGCATATTGAGCAATATTTCGCACTTACTGTAAAGTGGACAGATACAAGGTACAGTTGAGTAATGATTTATTTTTGGATAATCTGAATTTAATATAATTGTATCAACAAAAACATGTACTATGTATATCAGTGGTGAGCATAAATGGGTTGAGAAGAGGACTAAATTTAAATTTCAAGGGAAGTAATTCAATATCTGACCATTTAATAATCTCATCCGTGTTTTGTTTATTTTTTTAAATTTTATGTTTCATTTTCATTTAAATTTCAGTTAGAGGTTATGTGCTTTCTGGGTATTTTCTAATTAAATGTTCAGTTATCCTGTCTCACTATAATTTGAAAAAAATTCCGTGTGTATGCACCGAGATAACTCGCCATCTGTACTTGACTTAGCAGTGTCAAGTTTAAAGTCGTTTGGATCTACGATTCTTGAAATGGGAGGTGTGCTCGATTTATAATAAAAATTTGTCTGGATACAG